>OX383931.1:11869895-13119895 GCA_947532085.1 Elegia similella | reverse complement strand
TCAGCCTTTAGCTCGGGTTGATGATGCTCGCAATCTGGGAATAGTAATGGATGGTCAGTTGAGATTCGAGGCTCATCTGTTAGGTCTAATAAAAAACTGTTTTTATCGGCTGAGTCTACTTTATAAAATCCGAAACTTTCTCTCCATAGAGTCGCGTCTTATTATATGTGAATCTTTGATACTTTCTAAACTGAATTACGGAGACCTAGTTTATGGTCCTCTACTTTTGTGTAAGACTAAACTTTTAGTGCAAAGGGTACAAAATGCATGTCTTCGTTTTTGCTACAACGTGCCTCCGCGAAGCCATGTCACGCCATTTTTTAATAGGGCTGGTTTACTTAAAATGGAAACACGTAGGCAGTTGCATCTCGCTGGCTTGCTGTTTGACATGATCAAATTCCAAAAGCCAGAGTACTTGTACGAGAAGTTACGATTTATGTCACAGCGCCATGCGAGGTCAACGCGTCCAGTGCTGTCAGTACACAAACACAAGACTGTAGCTTTTACGGGTAGTTTCAGATACGCGGCAGCTAAATGTTGGAACAACATTCCACCGCCTTTAAGAAGTATAACGAATAAAAATACAATTAAAAAAAAATTAAAATCTCATCTTCTTGAAAATCAAAAATATGTAACTAATTACCGCTTAACTCGCCGCAAAACTCGCTTTTACAATATCGACTTGTAACTGGGTAATGATTATGTCTTTTTCCACTCTCTTACCTACGTACAGTTATAGCCCCATATGTTTTGGAAAAAAAAAAGATTCATCTATTTATTTCAGTATTAATTAATTCCAGCAATTTTATTTCATTTACGACGATATCACTTTAAATTTTATTATAATTTTCATTCTTATATTTATTATTTTAATTCAGTATCTCTATAATATTTATCATTAATTTAATCTGATTTTCTTTAATTTGCGATTCGAAAATGACATGTTTTTTCCCGTTTATGCAGTAAATGTAGTTTGGTGTGGATCATAAGGGTTGATTTGTGAAATTGCTCTCGTTCGCGCTTTCTCCAGGGTGCCAGCTGAAAATCAGCAGTTGCTCTCACAGAGGAACATTTTGCTGAGCTGTAGCCCTTTTGTGCTACTGTAGCACACAGCTGCATGCCTTAGATTTAAGTTTTAATTGCTTTAATTGTTTTTTATTTATTTAATGTCGCTGTATGTATATGTGTGATACAGATGAACAAATAAATACTTTATCTATCTATCTATCTATCTATCTATCTCTATCCGTCAGGATTATATTATCTCTATGGAATTTTCACTCTGTCGGCACTCCCAGTGCCATTTTTTTTTTTTAAAGTTGCTTTATTTTTACTGTCTCTGGCCTCTTGTGCTATAGGCATTCGGGATCAATGACATTGTGGCCATTGAAGTATTACGAAAGCAGAATTTTTTTTTCTCTATGTGTCAATATGTGTGGGCTATTCATATGTGATTAAATGATCTTTCTATATTAACCTATTAAACGCCATTGACCATTTTAGTTGCAAAACGGTCGCGTGAAGGAGACGCCATTGACAATTAAAGTTATCAGATTGTGAGCCTGGTGTCGGGGATGAAGTAATGTTAACAACCTCTGGCGTGCAAAATGTTAAAAATCGGACGATTTTTTGCAAATGTGGTTCGAATAGAGCTCATATTCTTTTCACTCTCTTAATGGGTGCCACTGACAGCTGTTGAGCGAACACACATAATAAACATAGTGTATGTGCATAATCACACACTATTGGCCCGCCATGTTCTTCAAATAAAAATACGGTATTCAAATTCGTATATTTTATATTTCTTACCTTTACCACCAGGGAACAAGATGGCTGTGGCTGCGCCAGCAAAACGATGAGCTCCAATCCTATAGCAGTTTTGTCCGGCAAGAATTGAGTACCAGCGAGCGTGACGTCACTACTAATGTCGAAGAGATTAGGACTGACGAACATGAACCAAGGGTAGGGCCCATCCTTACTGGCTTCCACTTGCTCTTTCTCTTTGAACACCTGAAATTTTTGATATGGTTGGTGTAACTTATATTGATATTTAATTTACTGATGATTTTAAAACGGAGCCCGGTAAAAGCCGGTAAAAGAAAATCCTCTCTTAGTAAACATGTACACTAGTGAATAATCGCTAAACACTCTAGCTAGCCGCAGCAGTATCCTTATTTTGATGACTCTGTAGCTCACTGATACCGCATGTGCTTTTGAATCGCAGGGTCCTACGTTCGATCTCCAGTCAGGACAAGATGGAAAACGATCTTTTTCAGATTGACCTGAGTCTTGGATGTTTATCTATATATGTGTCTATGATTAAATATAGTATTGTTAAGTTAGTATCCTACGACACAATTTATCTTACTGTGGGGCTAACTCAATTTGTGTGATATGTATATTATTTATTTATTTATTTCTGTAGTTAGATGGCAATAGTTAAACTATTTCAAATGTGATGGCTTGAAAAATCTGGCACTAGCATAAGAACAAAGAGAAAAATAATACTTTGTTGCTATACTATTCGTAGTTGCTAGTTGCCGTAGCATTCGGAGGGTCCGAAGACTTTTCATAAAAAAATACAGGCCAAGTGTTCGTCGCATAAGCACATACACCCAAGGGTTCCGTACAATACTAAACTACAAAATCAACGCTTCCTCAATGGGGACTCTGATGTAAATATTATGTATTCGTCTTAAAACCTTTTCCAAGCGACTTCTCTTGTCATCATCATCATCATATCAGCCGCAAGAAGTCCACTGCTGGACATAGGCCTCCCCCAAGGATTTCCAATACGACCGGTTGAAAGCGGCCTGCATCCAGCGTCTTCCTGCGACCTTAGTGAGGTCATCCGACCATCTGGTTGGTGGATGTCCGACGCTGCGCTTGCCGATACGCGGTCGCCATTCGAGAACCCTTCTGCCCCATCGGCCATCGGTTCTACGCGCTATGTGCCCCGCCCACTGCCACTTCAAAGAGCTAATCCGCTGAGCTATGTCGGTGACCTTCGTTCTCTTACGAATCTCCTCGTTTCTGATTCGATCTCGCAGAGAAACACCGAGCATAGCTCTTTCCATAGCTCTTTGAGCGACTCTGAGCTTTCTTATGAGGCCCATAGTAAGGGACCACGTTTCGGACCCGTAAGTCATCACTGGTAACACACATTGATTATAGACTTTCGTCTTTAGGCACTGAGGTATTTTGGACGAGAAGACACCACGGAGCTTCCCGAACGCTGCCCAGCCGAGTCGGATTCGACGAAAGACCTCGTCCTCAAAGCTGGAACTTCCAACCTGGATCAAATGACCCAAGTAGACATATTGGTCCACAGCTTCAAGGATGGAGTTCCCAACAGATACTGGTGAAGGCACAACATGGACATTCGACATTATTTTCGTCTTGTCCATGTTCATTTTAAGGCCCACTTGTTGGGAAACTCCGTTGAGGTCATTGAGCATAGTACTTAAGTCCTCCAGCGTCTCCGCCATAACAACGATGTCATCAGCAAATCGAAGGTGAGTGATATACTCGCCATTGATGTTGATGCCAAGTCCTTCCCATTCCAGGAGCTTGAAGGCATCCTCCAGAGCAGCGGTAAACAGTTTCGGAGATATCACGTCTCCCTGTCTTACGCCTCGCTGCAATGGTATAGCCCTCGTGTTCTGCTCCTGTACTCGAACTGACATACTGGCGTTTCTGTATAAGCACTTCAACACTTCGATATACCGATGGTCGATGTGGCATCGCTGAAGGGACTGAAGCACGGCCCATACTTCGATCGAATCAAAGGCTTTCTCATAGTCCACAAACGCTAAGCATAATGGCCGGTTATACTCTCTGGTCTTCTGTATAACCTGCCGCAGCGTATGGATGTGGTCTATGGTACTGTAGCCTTTTCAGAAACCGGCTTGTTCGGGAGGCTGGAAGGCATCGAGCCTGTTCGTGAGACGATTCGTGATCACCCTCGAAAACAGCTTATAGACGTGGCTCAGGAGTGTGATGGGTCTGTAGTTCTTCAGTAGAGTATTATCACCCTTTTTGAAGAACAAAACCACCACACCCCCGTTCCACGCCTCTGGCGTAATGCCCTCGAACAGGACGGAATTAAAGAGCCTCTGAAGGACTTTCAGCACCGGCGTTCCGCCCGCTTTCAGAAGCTCTGCTGTAATTCCGTCCTCGCCCGGCGCCTTGTTGTTCTTAAGCTGTTTGAGGGCAATCCTAATCTCGTACAGGCTGATGTCCGGGATGTCTTCGGTATAGTGTCGGGTTAGCTTGGCTCTCGGATCTTTGGCCAAGCTGACAATGGGTTTGGCTATTGAGGTATAGAGCTGTCCATAAAACCTCTCAATCTCTCCCAGCACCTCGGCCTTTGTCGAAGCCACACCGCCGTCCTCCGTCTTCAGCTTTGTTAATCGACTTTGCCCAATAGACTCCACCCTTGCGAACACTTTGGAGCCTTTGTTTTGCTCTATCGTCTCCTTAATACGCTCGGTATTAAAGGAGCGACTGTCGTGCCGCAAGGATTTTTGGATTTGTCTATTGAGCTGTCGATGCACATCCGCGTCTTCCAAGGTCTGCAGCGGCATGGATCGTCGCGTGGCCATCAAATTTAGGGTTTGGGGTGAGATCTTTTGAGGTCTGTGTTTGGGGCGGGACCTAAAGAACTTCGATCCCACCTCCTGGACAGTCTTTACCAGCCCATTGTTTAACTCGTCCACTGAAACGCAATCCTTCAGGCAATCGAAGCGATTTGAGAGTTCCAGTTGGAAACTGTCGACATTTTGGATATGGGTCGGTGATGGTCGGAGCGTAGACTTCATCAAGCGAGTCCTCTCTCGTCTGAGATTGATATTCACGATGCCTCTCACGATTCGGTGATCACTACCGATTTTAATCCTATTGATCACAGAGACATCGTTAAATATCTCTCTCCTCGTCGACAAGATGAAGTCTATCTCGTTTTTGACAGGGGGTTGGTCCTTTCTGCTGGGCCCCATCCAAGTCCATTTTCTATGAGGCGGCTTCTGGAAGAAAGAGTTCATCGCATAGAGTCCCTCTTCTTCCAGAAAATCAGCCAGCCTATGACCCCTGTCATTCCGGTCTCCATATCCAAATTGTCCCACTCTGGACTCTCCATCGCTCCGCTTGCCAAGTATTGCGTTGAAATCCCCCATAACAATCGTATAATAGGTTTTAGAAGCGTGTATGGCCCTACTGATGTCCTCATACACCACTTCCACCTCTTCATCTGAGTGTTTCCCGGTCGGCATATATACCTGAATTACCTTCAACGAGTATCTTTTAGATACTCTGAGTATCAGGTATATTACCCTGCTGGAAACACTATCGATGGTTATGACGTTGTTGATGAGGGACTTGTGGACGAGAAACCCGACACCATGCTGTGACTTTTTTAAGTCACCCTCCCGGTGATAGAGTAGGTTACCAGACTTTAGGGTAGTCGTGCCCTCTCCCTCTCTTCGGACTTCAGACAGACCCATTATGTCCCATCGTAACCTACTCATCTCCTCTTCCACTTCCTCGACCTTCTCGTCTAGCCTCATTGTGCGAATATTGTGTGTCACCAGGGCCAGTCTCTGTTGGGGGTGGTAGCCGGATCTCTTCCGGAGATTTTTCGCACCCCCTGCCCCGCCGTTACCGTGACCGCTACCGGAGTCAGGAATAGCGGGGCCGCCGGGGACTGGGGGCCTTGGTGTATTCTTTAAATTCATGAGGGGTTTTGCCATACTCACCACGCTTGGCAAACGGGTTGGTGAGCGCAGTTAGTTTGGCTTATATCGGTTTCGATGCTGCTGCCCATCGAAACCACTTTGAAGCGTGGGAGGGGAAGGAATTTATTGTGCTAAGGGAACGGGAAAAGGTGTTTGGGATGCTACTTGCTCGGAAGGATTGGGGATAAGAAAGTAGCAGCTCGGGGAGGCCGGGTGCGCGTACCCGATGCCATACGTACAATCACCGGACTGGCAATTAAGTATGACACCCCTGGCGTAGCTGTTCGTTTGTCTCGCTAAAACTCAAGAACGGCTGTGCTGTTTTTGGATGTTTGTAGTTCAGGGAAGGTTTAAAAGGTGAGAATTTATGACAACAAAGGCGAGAATTTACGACAAAAAAGGCATGAATTTACGACACAAAAGGCGAGAAAATTAACGCGAAAAAGGCGAAACGTTCACCGGAACAGCTAGATCTAATAAATAAGTTCTATTATTCCCGAAACAGAATATTTACAGGATTCTTAGCTGTAGGTGTTGTCCTCTTGTCCAATTGCAATGTCTTACAAGGTGCATATGTACTAAAACAAAATATTTAATGTATTTGTTGTTGTTTTTCGTGTATAGGCGGCCAATACTAGTGCCAGATTTTTTCAAGCTGCCTAAAAGCATCTAAAATAGCCTAATGACTGAATTAAGGAAATTCATCTTAACTAATCTAACAACTTCTCTTGTGAGATTAACCAAACTCTTTCGAGCACGAACGCTATTGAGTTATCTACTGTTTGGCGTCTCAGTAATAAATAAGCAGCAACTATATGAAAATCAAGAAAAACGCCAAAAGAACAGGTTTTTTGTATGGGGCGTCCCCATAAATATACACGATCTTTGAAAATGTTATTTCTCTGCCTACTATGGTTCAATAGAAACAGCCCTGTGACAGACGAATGTGGAGGGTTAGTAATAGGTTTCCTTTTGACCCATTGTATACGGAAGCCATTAAAAAAACAGCGAGACGATAGTCTTCTAGTTATTGTGTTTATACCTGATGTATAAAATGCAGCTCCGCCCCTCTATATACCAAACATTTGAACAGCTCGTTGCACTTCGCATGGACATCTCTGACGTCACGCGTCTGCTGTTTCACGTCCAGGCCGGCCAGGTCAGAGCCTACCATGCAAATCGCCGGCAACAGTTGCGCGACGCAGAGTAGGATGTTCAGTATGTCATTCAGTAGAAGGGGTGTTGTCGATTCCGTTGTATGAGTCTAAAAAATACACCAGAAAATAATGTTTTTCATTCTGTTGGGTACTTTATATCGGGAGATGTGAATCATAGCCTCCGTAGCATTGCGCATCCTGGCAGGGTCGCCATATAAGGGCGTACCAAATAAAACACGTAGTTATGGTTCGATGTTAGGTTTATTACTGTTATTAGATCAAATCATACATGTTTATATAAGTGAGAGGCAAGTGAGGCGCGCTACACACTACAATGGCACGCTCGATAACTTTTTCTACGACTATCTTTTATGGAATATGAAAGAGCGAGATGAGTATAGTTTATCTTGCGATAAAAACGGCTTTTTCTACGGAACCAATGTTTGGCAATCATCAAAAATTTTTTTGACATCCTCATACAAATGGAACGGGCGGCTGAACATTTTTGTATGGAAATATCCATTTTTTTTTTGAGTTTCCAGCATTGGCCTCGTAAGAAAAGTTGTTCATATCGACGGGCTGAATTTATTGGTCCATCTACCTGTACAATCGAAGATATTAATAAGGCAAACGACGTCACTGTGACCACCTACTGGTCAAAAACTGTATAAGATAGCTTCAAAACCGGGAAAAAAGGGAAGGTCTAAAAAAAATCACGAGGGCTTTACGTGAACTCCACTTTCGACTTAAATGATTACCTAATTAGATTTTGACTGTTCTAAACTTTTACCTGGCAGTAGCGAACTGTCAATATGGTGAGCGTTTCATTGAGCATGCCGGCAAATATTCTCTGCGCCATCCTAGGAGGCACTGTATCCCATAGATCTTTTCTGCTGCCTGTAAAAATAAAAAAATAAAAGTAGGTATTTTGACAATATTTTACGATACAATGTCTAGATTAGTTAAGATGAATTTCCTTAATTCAGTCATTAGGCTATTTCAGATGCTTTTAGGCAGCTTGAAAAAATCTGGCACTAGTATTGGCCGCCTATACACGAAAAACAACAACATAAATACATTAAATATTTTGTTTTAGTACATATGCACCTTGTAAGACATTGCAATTGGACAAGAGGACAACACCTACAGCTAAGAATCCTGTAAATATTCTGTTTCGGGAATAATAGAACTTATTTATTAGATCTAGCTGTTCCGGTGAACGTTTCGCCTTTTTCGCGTTAATTTTCTCGCCTTTTGTGTCGTAAATTCATGCCTTTTTTGTCGTAAATTCTCGCCTTTGTTGTCATAAATTCTCACCTTTTAAACCTTCCCTGAACTACAAACATCCAAAAACAGCACAGCCGTTCTTGAGTTTTAGCGAGACAAACGAACAGCTATTGATTTTTGTATATATAGAAAGATAGAGTTTGTTTCAGGAATTTCAAAATCTTTTTGTAATTTGTTTCGTCTTCTCAAATTACAAAAAGTTTTGAAATTTGTTATAAACAACAAATATGTGTCGCGACATGTTCACTTTTGCGTAACGTAAAGATGCTGCCTGATATGGTCACTGGCCATTCTCAAGAACACGCTCGTGTGTGATATGGATATAAAGAGAGCAATTTTCATTCTATAAAGTTTTATTTAATCTGAAATCTTCTACCTACACCTTTTATCCCTTGCGGCTTAGGCAGGGCCTTAGACTATAAGGCAACATTAAAAGCAAGCAAAACGCTCGGTGAAGTAGCGAAAGCTCACTTGGAGCTAGCTACATAGTCATTACAAAAAAAATAACAGCAAGCGATCTATATCTAACTACATCTTCTCGTACTAACCATTCATATACAGCCACCATCCCTGCACAGAAGGCGTTCCCGCTTGGTGCACAGCTTTATTCCCATCTATAGGTCTGCCGCCCGAATCTTGAAGTATGTACAAAGACAACACTCGATTATGCAAGTCAAGCACTCTTTCAGCGACCGCCTCCGACATTGTAACGTAGCGTTTGTAGCACGACTGAAAAAAAAATATTGACAATAGGTACAACGCTGCAATTATTCTAACACTGATGATACTGAAATACGGGAAAGAATGTCACAATGAAATTCGTTTTGGAAGGTTCATAACTTTTTTTTTTATATTCATTATATTTACCTAAAGGGATTCCTATTTGTTTAATATCGTTAGTAGATCCCACTCTACGAATACTTCATCTATTGAAAAGAATGGGAGGATTGAAGAAAAAC
This sequence comes from Elegia similella, assembly GCA_947532085.1. NCBI lineage: Eukaryota > Metazoa > Arthropoda > Insecta > Lepidoptera > Pyralidae > Elegia > Elegia similella. The sequence goes on along the minus strand of OX383931.1, from coordinate 13,110,760 downwards.
GCTAATTCTTCGGTGGGAATTTATTAAAATAAATAAAATAAGATTTATTGTAGTTTCTTTTATCAGGTTTACATTTGTGTACGGAGCACACATGGATTCATCACATCGGATATTTACAACGGAATCCCAACACTGGCACCTGACTGGTCTTCCAACGGGTCAAATATCCATTACGTAAAGCAATGTAGATTTGTCACTGGGGTCGTACAAAATAATCGTAATCTAACTCCCCAGACAGTCCTTGGTATCTCCAAACCACAGACGAATACCTGTAAAAATTAAGTACTTATTTACCGGGGCTGGAAATCAAAACAACTTAGTTACCTGCATTGCAGAAATTTTCTCATTGCTACTCGTGTCTTCGACGTGTTGCACGTAGCAATAAAGACTGTTTTTCAACAATGCGGCCGCACCCAACGTTGCGGTCAACACCGGGAGATCGGCATGGTCGAGCGCTTCTTGGGCTAGGACGTGGAGATGCTCTGGAAAACAAGATAATCCAAAAATAGATATTTCATCTCTATCTATTCAAAAAACAAAACGCGGTGGCCCGTATACAGGTCTAAAATACGTTTTTATTCCCGAGGGACAAAACAGCTTTTTTTTATTTACAATTCAAACTTTTTTTTAGACCCGTGGGAGTGAAAACACAAATATTGTTTTTCTCATAGAGGGAGAAAAAAAGCAGAATGTGTCATCTCGGCACTGGTACTTCGGGCAACATACTCTGAATCCTTCGCTTCACTCAGGTCTGGAGTCTAGATAGTATTATGTTAGGCTCTAGTGTCATAATCTACTATTAGGCCACTTGGGAACCCACAAGAATATTTCTGATTACGTAAACTTCAAACTGAAAAATAATTCATTTATTTTAATATTGATACATTGAGCTAAAGTTCGAAGTATCAATATATTAAAAATACCATAACAGTAGCTTCTTTAAATTTATCTTGATCTGACTGGGGATCGAACCCAGGATCATGGCTGTAACACCTTGGCATGATGACCACTAGGCCACAGAGGTCGACAAAAGAAAGTTTGATAAAGTGTAAGTGTAAAGTGTCTTCTTACGAAGATAAGACATATCCTTTTATCAGATTATAATCTAACAACATTCTTTCAAAGATTCTGAATTAAGGTCATAGAGAGTAAGATAAGTCTCATTATTTTCAGGAATAAATATGATAAAAGTAACGATAACTAACGGCCCGCCCCGGCTTCGCATAGATAGATATAGGTATTTAATCTAGCCTATGTTCATCAGGGATAATGTAGAATTTTTTAAATTAGTCCAGTAGTCTCGAAGCCTATTCAATTCATCAAACAACTAAATTTTCTGCTTTATAATATTAGTGTAGATAGTACCACTTACCTAGCAAGAGGTCACTGGATTTAACAGCCAGGGTCACAAACTTATCGGGATCTGACGTCTTAGCGACGCCACCGTCGCTTTTCACATCGTCTTCTGTAGAGACGAACATTCCCGAGCCATGCCTGAAAAATAGAGACAGAAAGCGTGTGATTCATATAAGAATTAAGGTGCAGATTGTTTTTCGTGTAAGTGGCCAACACCAACTACAGATTTTTTTGTTTTTTCATTTTCTTATATTCGGCCCTCAAACTTCATTCAGAAGCTTATTTTAGCCAGTGTCTAGTTATTTTTCAAGTTATTCTTGCTTGTGTATCAACGAAATGATGGTGTAATTCATTTCGCTAATTTCGATGGAGCCCCTGGCGACAATTCCCAAGAATTCTCTGGCTTGATCATATACGATACAGTAAGGCGAGCAAACACCAGCCTGCTAAGTAAACACTTTATTTTAGTTATTCCACACATTTTTCATTAACATGGGCATTTATACCTAACATCAAATTATACCGACTTCACATTATAAACTCCACTAAAAACAATTTGCAAAATAATCCATAACAAAAACCGTACAGTCCGTAGAAATTCCCGCCAAGAACTCCTTCGGATTTTTTACATGGTCATCTAACACAGCTAAACAACTATCTCACGAAAACAACCATTGAACCAATTGCTTAACATGCCTTACGAAGAATGAAGATGCTTGAAATATTTTCTAAATGTGCAAACTTACTGGAAAGCAATGCAGAATTCCTCTTCCAGCCAGATGACAATTTTGACGGCAGCGAAAGATGCATTCCTCGGGAAATCCAATCTTCCTCCCACCACTCCCGGACAAATAGTCTCAGATAATACAGTTTGGTTTTTCTGAAAAAATATTTAATCGATAATCATTTTCGGCATTTCGAAAAATATTGATCCCTTTCTTTCTAATAAATGTTGAATACGCCATTTGTGTAATAAATCAAACGGGGCTATACTTGTTCACTATTAATTATAGTGACATTATAAAAACAGTCAATCAAAAACTTCCATGATGGCCTGGAAGAAAAAAGTGGAATGTACCAGCTGCTTCTCTTCACGCACAGATCATAAACTGGAATGGGCGAAAAATAAGGAACCATGTAAGTGGGCGATGCGGCTAGCAACCCAACACTATTGTGATTCCGCTTATCACCTACACGGCTTTTAGTTCTCATAGACCCATAAAAGAGACACAATGTTTGTAACAAACTAAAGTTAACCAAAATGTAATTTTCATGTATCTACAAACACTCCGGACATTTTGTACAACTGGACATTTTGACACTCCAGAAATTTTGTACAACTGGACATTTTGACACTCGGGACATTTTGATAAATAGGACCTAATGGGACACCGTGTAGGCAATAGGTATCTGCTGTGGCTATTTTTCCACACCATGGATAAAAAAGTTTTGTTACAGCTGATATTTCAAAATAAATTACATTGAAAACCACTGGATGGATTTTAATGCGTTTTTGCATACCATCATAATTTTTTTTTACACTATACTTCGCCATGTGTATGTGATACAATTTATTATGCATAATGACTTATTCACATTTTATACACAAAATGTATGCTCACCTGATAATATTCAAAGTCCCTTTGCAATAAGATAGGGATCCTATCCATAATATTCCCATCTTCAATAACCTCCATGTTGTACAAAAAAGAAATAAAACAAAATAAAAAATCAACAATTCTATTTACTCAAAAAAAAAATATTCTTAAACTAAACTATGGGCACAGCTGTGAAATTTTACTTTTTCTTTCACTATTTTTGATATTTCATCTTGTAGTAACTTGTGTAATGAGACTCCGTCATGTTTGTAAACCCAATAGCCTCCATTTTTAAGTACTAAGTCGTAACGTTTAGGTCCAGACGTGGGTGAACTGAGCCAGATCTGCTTGTTAGGAGTTTGCCTATTTATAACATATGTTCCATATGAGTTTCCCAGTGCCACTGTTAGTACTCCATCCTGTAATAAGAATAATACACATTTATATGCAAGGTTCACTTCATACTAAGTAACTAATAAACTTTATCGCACCACCCATAATATATCTCAGATTGGTCTCAAAGTTTGACTGAAAGAGCCTTATGACACCTGTATGTACTTTTTACTGTGCAATAAAGTTTAAATAAATAAACTAATCCTTACTTATATTATAAATGCGAAAGTGAGTTTGTTTGTTACGCATCCACGCCGTAACTACTGAACCGATCTTCATGAAATTTTGCATACAAGTACTCTAGAGTACGGAGAAGGACATAGGCTACCTTTCATCCCGGGAAAAAACACTATTCCCGAGGGGACGACATTGACGCGGGCGGAGGCGCGGGCGAAAGCTAGTGTTATATACATAGGTTAAATTCCAAGGGTGAACTAAACCTCTTTGATCTTGAAAGATAAACCTAGAATAGTTCCTAGCACAAGTTGTACTTGTAGCAAGCAGTTTAAGAAAATAAGAATGTGATGTTATTTCAAAACCCGGCCAAGTGCGAGTTGTGTTCGCGCATAAAGGGTTCCGTATCATTATCTATAAAAATGGCAAAAAGGTCATGTCTGTTGTATGATAGCCCCTCTTAGAAATTAATTTTATTATTTATTGTTAAATTGATTATATAACTAAATATTCTGTGAATATTTCAAGTGTCTACCTATTGCCGTTATCAATATCAAGCAAAAATGAACAAAACATCAAATTTGTTGTAAGTGAGCCCCCTTAAATATTTCTTCTCTGTTTTAGTATTATTTGTTATAGCGGCCATTGTGTAAACAAATTCCATAGCAAATCTGTGAAATTGTCAACTGTTTGACAATCACGGTTCATGAGATACAGCCTAGACACAGACTGAAAGCAGGGCCATATTAATAGGATCCCATTTTAAACCCTTTGGGTATGGAAGCCGAGAAATCCCTGTAGGTTTTGATTCCCTTGCAAGTGTTGAAAAATTATTAAAATATTTTTATTATATGCTCCATTACACAATGAATGATAAAGATAAAGCACATCAAAATTGACTGGGAGCTTGTGATGTCATACTTTGATAAAAAGTGCACCAAACTGTCATGGCACATGGAAATTTAACGGGCTATCTTTATCATTTCTTGTTCAATTGGCAAATATCTTACTGAAAGAGTTATTATATTTTTTGGAAAACAAGCCTATTAATCCCATTTAAGTTTGATTTTGGTTGTTTTTTTTCTTGAAACCTGGTTCTATTCATAATTGGGTTGGAGTGCAGCAACGGATGAGCAAGGCGGCTGGGACTTAAAAAACAAAATTGTAGCGAAATTTTTGGTCTTTATAACATATACTTTTTAATATTTCTATAGACAGAAGACATCAATATAAGTTTTTTGTTATATAAAACTTTTTCCTGTGGTTTACATTTTCCAATAAAACAACCTCAAAATCTGCATTTGACGACTGAGGGCCGAAAAGAAGCTAGGTATGGGTATTGCACCAAACAAATCTAAAGAAATAGAGAATCCAAAAACACTACTTACACTATACATTACATCAGCACCTTTTAAATTAGGAGCTTGTTCCACTAACTCCTCAAAATATTCACACAAAGATTCTAACGTTTCATTACAGATTTCCTCAAAAGCCGCTTGGTCCACTTGCTCAGAATATTCAATGTTATCACTAGAACCTGAGAAATTTCGGGAAAAGTCACTTATAAAACCAACTTCAGCCTTCTTCACCAAACTATACGAACGAACCACTGCACTGGGTGTGATATTGATTTGTTTTCGTGCCAGCCAGCGGCTGGTACGCAGAATATTCCGTAACATTTTATATAAATAATTTAAATCATAGATCAAACAACCCAAAAAAACCAGGTTATTTTCTTGTTGACTAAAGTCTGAAAGAATCAAAAGTCAAACAAAATGACGTTTGGTTGGTTTGGTTCAGTCACAGATTTGAAAGAGTATTCAGTTTGAGTTTGGTTCTTGCGTGCCGTCATTTCAGCCTTAGACTTAGATACTAGGTATTACCGAGAGTCACTTGATATTATGGTAGTGTCGTTTCGTGCGTGTCACGTTATATTTAATCATCCTACACACGATTCAAATTGGACAAGTAATATAGATAAAATAAATATGGACAAATAAAGATAAACAAATAAGGAAAAATCAGTGTAACGCTGTAATCATATCATTCGATTAACGTTGACATTAATTTTACAACAAAATATTGTTAACATCAAGAATATAGCTAACTTTAGTGTAGTGCCGCTTTCAAAGCGGAGTGCAGAAGAAGCGGCAACAAACTGCACAGCACATTTTCTCCAAATGACGTCAATTTACAATATAAGACATACTATGAGGTAGGTTCTTGTAATGAAACCGTATGAGAACTGTAAAATGGTTTATTAACAAGTTATCACTTCAATACAAATAGTGTCGTGAGTTAGTCCTAAAATTAACATTTACTGTGCGTGTAACGCGGCACGTGGCTCTCAGCGGAGCGATACAGAGACGGATGTACTCTCGGTAAGCGAGCGGGCGGCGGACTGTGGATGCCACGACGCGAGGTTCGCGCGTTTACGAGTGGGAAAGAGAAGGAACTATTCGTCTCTGTAGCGCGCGGGCAAACAACCGCGGGACACTCTGACTGGATGATGCTGATGGGTTGCTATATACTCCCCCTCAAGTCCGGGAGAACGCCCTCGCTCCTGGACTGGTGATTCATCAGGATTGACTGGATTAACAGGATTAGCGGGTCGACCACGCTTTCTTTTTGGAATAAATGGTTTTGGAAGTGGCTCGTCATTTCTATTATACGGAGTGAGGTCCTGGGTATGGTACTTTCCCAGAACATTGGCCGTGTTATCAGCATATGAGATAGCGTAAGTAGTTGGGGATATTCGCTTTACGACCCGATAAGGCCCGTCACGTCGAGGCACAAATTTTGCTGTAAGGTCTTTAGAACCTTTGCTTAAGTACGTGCGATTTTAAGAGGACCAGATCCCCTTCTTGGAACATATGTGCAGGACGTCGCGATTGGTCCGCGTATTCCTTTGTTTTGTCCTGCGACATTTCAACGCGTTCTCGAACTGCTGTTAGAGAATTCAAAAAATTTCTTAGATAGGGAGTAATCTGGGGTACGAAATTATTCTTATCTAGGATCGAACGGAGATCGTGCACTACTTCCGTAGGGGATCTCATCTCCCTGCCAAACATAAGGTACGCTGGTGTTTTGCCAGTTGTTCGGCACTTTGCGCTATTGAGGCAATAGCGTATTACCGCAAGATGTTTTGGACAGGTCGTATGATTTTCCCCTACCAAATAGGATAATAAAGCATTTAGGTCACGATTTTTCCGTTCAGCGGGATTAGCCTCTGGGTGGTACAGAGGAATAAAATTTTGTTTAATCCCCAGAGTAGTTAAACACTGTTGCATCACAGCCGAAACAAATTGCACTCCGTTGTCGGAAATAACCCTGCGAGGCAAGCCGAATCTCATGAAATACTCCTCTATGAGGATATGAGCACACGCTTCTGCGGTCGCTTCCTGGAGGGCATACAACTCCGTCCAACGGGTAGCTGTGTCTTCTACAAGAAGGATCCATCGCTCCCATAAATCCATGGCTAAAACCTCGTTACGTTGGTTCATAACTGGTGTTTGAAGTAATCCTGGGGGTTTGGCGTTAGTTGCCTTATAGCGTTGGAAATGAATGCAGGCTTTGACATAATCGGTGATTATTCTACGCATGCCTGTAAAGTAATATATTTGTGCTACTTTCTGATAGGTTCTGTCGATACCTGGGTGACCGGCTGTTGGAGAGTCATGAAGCTCCTTCAAAACATCCAGTATTTGGGCGGCAGCGACGACAAGTTGAGGGGACTCACTATCAGAGTCGGGATTAAAACGATATAAGACACCTTGGTCCATGAGATAACCCCTTTCTAGCCGCCTCTGAGCAGCGACATCGTCAAGTCCCTCGAGCTCTTTAATTATCTTTTCCACTTCAGGATCGGCAGTTTGTTCCGAGCGTATCTGGCTTGGACTTTTCGTGGGCAGATCGCATATGACAGAGCAGACGCCACAAGTCTCGCGAGACTCGCTGGCACAAACTGGTCTACTCAGGGTATCTGCCACGACATTTGCTTTACCTGGTGTGTATTGGAATTGAATGTCAAAGGTTTGAAGCTTCAGGGCCCAACGGACTAATCTACCTGCTGGTGATTTCAATGATAACAGCCAACGGAGAGGTTGATGATCGCTGCCAATTATTACTGGTTGGCCGTCTAGGTAAGGTCGGAATCGCTCTACCGCCCAAACTACAGCGAGCGCCTCCCGTTCCGTGGTGGAATAGTTACGCTCAGCTGTGTTGAGGAGTCGGCTAGCATATTCAATCGGCCTTTCCTGATTGCCGTCGCCCTGTAACAAAACTGCGCCTAAGGCGTAGTTACTTGCGTCTGTACGCAGGACGAAGGGACGACTAAAATCGGCCTGTACCAGTATTGGAGCTGTGGTTAGCAAGCGTTTTAGCTCCTTAAAGGCTTGGGTCTGCTCTGAACCCCAAGACCATGCTTGGTTTTTTCTGGTCAACCGTGTCAACGGTTCCGCGACCTTCGAGAAGTTTGGTATAAACTTACGAAACCAAGAACATGTCTGTAAAAATGTTCTCAGGTGCTTTAAGGTACCTGGTTCCTTCATCTCGAGTACAGCACTCACCTTCCCTGGGTCGGTGGACACGCCCTCTTGCGTAATTACATGGCCAAGATATTTAACGCTCTCTCTGGCAAAAGAGCACTTCTCCCTGTTGACATGGAGTTTGAATTCGGCCAGGCGCTTGAAAACTGCCTCAAGGTCATTCAAATGGCGTTGATAGCCTTCAGAAATGATGAGCAGGTCATCTAGGTATGCCAGAATTGTGACATCCTTTAAAGCAGAGCAAGAGCGCAGACGGTCTATGAGCCGCTGGAACGTTGCTGGCGCGTTTCGGAGACCGAAGGGCATCCTCTTGAACCTGAAGGTCCCAAGGCAGCATGAGAACGATGTCTTGTCTCTATCTGTCTCTTTTACGCTTACCTGCCAGTATGAAGAACGAAGGTCCAACGTACTCATATAACAGTCTCGCTTCGTGCTCTGAATCAAGTCATCAATGCGCGGCATTGGGTAGGCATCAGCTTTGGTGATAGCATTTAGACGCCTGTAGTCGACGCAAAAGCGTATTTCTCCATTAGCCTTAGGTACCAATAGCGCTGGTGATGACCAAGCTGATTCACATTCTTCTATGATGTCTTCCTGCAACATCTTATCGATTTCCTTTTTCATCAGCTCCTTTTTTGCGGGATTAAGGCGATAAGGTGGAACTGCTATTGGTGGGTGCTCCCCTGTGTCAATGCGGTGTTCTGCATAAGGAGTAGGACCTCCCCCTGCTTTAAACACGTGGGCGTGCCTGGAGATGACGTTAGCAAGTGCCTGTCGTTCAGCTTGCTTAAGGTGTGAACCTTCATCCGATCGGAGCACATCAGTGGAAGCGCATGACAAGGCACGAGTGGTAGGTTCGAAGCAGAGGTTATACTTTACCTTATCATCAGTACTAAAAAACCAAATTTCCTTAAGAAAATCGATGACGATACCAGCACTGGTTATAAAGTCAATACCTAATAAAGTTTCATTATTGGTAGAATCCGGGAAAATTAAGAATGGAATTGTGATAATTTTAGTTTCCAAACAAACATCTAAAGTGGTGGTCAGTATTTTTTGATTAAAACTAACGCGAGATAATAACATTATTTATATGTGAATTACGGGTTACTCACGTACGAAGTCAGCTACAGGCCGACATGTTTCAACCTCATCCGGAGGTCTGTCTCATCCGTGCGCGCGTCTCGGTTCACATTCGCCCTGAGGAAGACCTCCGGATGAGGTTGAAACATGTCGGCCTGTAGCTGACTTCGTACGTGAGTAACCCGTAATTCACATATAAATAATGGTGGTCAGTACTTCCATGTTGCGTACTACACCGTCGGCAAGTTTAATTTCACGTGTCGAGGAGCGTAAGGAATGTCCCTGACGAAGGAGGAGAGTATACAGCGTATGACCCGCAATGCAATGTTTGGCGGCCGTATCTATTAATGCGGTGCCGTAAAAACCCAAAATTTTAATATTAAAAATAGGCTTTAAATCACGCCCTGTCGAGGGTCTCACGGGTTCACGTGTAAAATCTCCGCTACTACATATAACATTATCAAATTGCCTGTCCGCACTTTCATATGAGTTACAATTGTCATTTGGAAAATAAAAATTACTACAATCATTTTTCATACAAACAGATTTACAGCAATCCGTGTTTAAAACATTACTTCCCGATATACAACAAGCCCTTTGCATTTTAATATTATTGAATGCATGACAAACATTTTCCATATTAACATTGGAGGTGCTACAACCCCTTTGTACACCGGTAGAAAAACAAAATGTCCTTTGCTTATCAACGTAAACATTAGGTTCGTCACTAATATTTTTCACGGTCATATCAACATTGGGTTCGTCACTAATTTTTTTCACGGTAACATCGAACATAGAGTAAAATGATTGACTTTTCTCACTTAATTCAGTCTGCACATTGGAAAACGACTCACCTGGCTGGTTCTGCAACTTACGGCACTGATCACGGGTGTGTCCAAAACGTTTGCAGTAAACGCAGGTCGGACGACTTTTCTTTACCGTCGCACTCGGGGGTACCGTGGCAGACGGCGGCGGTGCTGGCGAATGCGGCACTCCGGCGCGCGCGGGGGCTGCCGAGCTGCCCGCGGTAGCCGGGGCGCCCGCGGCAGGCGGCGCACGCGTTCTCGCGTTCGCGCTCGCCGTAGATGCCGGCGCTGGAACCGAAGTAGCGGGAACTGGTGGCGTGTTGGTCGATGTCGGATTGTTTTTTTCCTCGAATGCATCTTCTATCATGCGAGCCAAACGTAGTAGGTCGGAAAATGTTGAAAATTCCTCTCTACGTAATCTTTTTCTAATTCTAGTACTGAGGAGGCCGTACACCATATCCAGTTGTGCCGACATTGACACGTCTCCTTTAGGCAGTCGTGCTAAAAGTGCACGAACACGCGCCACAAAAATATCCGTGTTCTCGTGTTGTTGCGAAGCGGCGAAAATTTCTTGGTATATACGGTGTGGCGGACGGCGGTCGCCATAAGCACTGATTAAATTTTCTTTTACGTGTTGCCACGACGACACTGTGTCTTTAATGCCCTTCCACCACGTGGCGGCTTCCTCTTTAAAAATATATGATAATCCGCGAATTATGTTCGCATCCGACACTTGAGCGCATTGGCTATACGCCTCAATTGCGTCGATGAAGGCCTCGACGGATTCTTTTGGCCTTCCAGCGAAAGTGGCCTTGCAGCGCGCCAGGGTTGACAGGCCAGGTGGTTCTGCTGCTAAGGTCGAGTTTGCCCGTGCAACGGACTCCAGCAACTCTTTAAAAGCTTCTGTCTGAGAGCGTTGGAGTGACGCGATTATGGAGGCAACATTCTCGCCAGAGAATGTAGCATTGGCGTCGGCTCTTTGTACTGAAGAATACGCGTCGCCGCCATCTTGTGGGAAATAAGCGGACGCGGCCATCGGCGAAGTCGGTCGCGAGGGGTTTTGGAATGCGTCTTCTGCGGCATCATCCCTGCGCGTCAAACTTGCCGCTCTACTTCCAGTAATCGGCATTGTATCACTTTTCACTGTATTACCACTGATCACCGTAGATATACCTAACAGTTACACTGCACGAAAAAACGTTGGTGCGCCATATATGAGGTAGGTTCTTGTAATGAAACCGTATGAGAACTGTAAAATGGTTTATTAACAAGTTATCACTTCAATACAAATAGTGTCGTGAGTTAGTCCTAAAATTAACATTTACTGTGCGTGTAACGCGGCACGTGGCTCTCAGCGGAGCGATACAGAGACGGATGTACTCTCGGTAAGCGAGCGGGCGGCGGACTGTGGATGCCACGACGCGAGGTTCGCGCGTTTACGAGTGGGAAAGAGAAGGAACTATTCGTCTCTGTAGCGCGCGGGCAAACAACCGCGGGACACTCTGACTGGATGATGCTGATGGGTTGCTATAATACTTATATTACTAAATATTACGGGGACTTGACATTACACTGTCACGTTCTAATTTATTATTAAATTATTGATATGTATGAATGACTGCAGTCATTCATACATATCCGGCGTGCATACAAGAATTCATGTTCTTTTGAAAGCTTCAACCTCTTAAAGTTTAAAGTAAAACCATTAATAGTGGAGGCAACATAGTTCTTTGTTGCCTTTACTATAGAATGCACCATATTAAAATAAAAAAATCTGGTCGGATATATACCCATACCTATTTTCCCAGACCCAACAAGTCCTATCTTTCTCCAGCTTAAAAATGCCCATCGGAATGGGCAGCAGCGTCGGATGCACCAGAAGCCAAACAAACTGCGCTCGCCAACCCGCCTGCCAAGCGTGGTGAGTATGGCTAGATCCTCCACATGGAACTAAAAATCCCTGGAAGTGGCCTTTGTCCAGCAGTGGACTTCTTACGGCTGAAATGGTGATTATGATAATTTATGTCAAAACGAATGTTTTATACATATATTTGATGTCGTCGCAACAAGCCCAGTGGCAGTGTTAGGCAAGTCTTTTGTAGACGTCGCGTATACAAATAAGTAAAGAAATCCCTGTCCAATCCCGATTCAGACCGAGATATGGACAACTTTTCCTATAGAACCAATGTTGGGAATTCAAATAAAAAAATTGACATTTCTGAACAAAAATATACGACAATTTGTATGGGAACGTCAAAATAATGTTGCACGGAGTACATACGAAGAGGAGTTGCCCTAAGGAATGTTTTCTATGAAACAATGCGTGGCACTTACAGGGGGTGAGGGGAGTATTATCTGTCTCACTCTACTTGCTCTGTCTCACTCCCTCCTTTATATCCATCTAGCGGCGAATAGCCCAACTACTTAATAAGTTCGATGTTGATTTTTCTTTTTAGTTTATCTGTCCGTCACTAGATGTCCCTAACACCTACTGACATTTAGTGTAGGATAGCTGAGTAATTAGGGTTGCCAACCAGACTGTTAAAAACAGTATAATACTGTTTTTGCTAGTTAATGCTTTTTACTGTTCTATTATAAGACAGTTTGCAAAACACTGTTTTCACGACTGCTGGTAAAACTATGGTTAGAAATATATAAATTTAAAAAATTAATATTTCTTTAAAAATAATTTTAATAACATAATATTGTTGTATATAGTATAGTTCTGTACCTGTTCAAAGTAATCGTTTATTTGAAGACTACATCTTCACAGCCACAAAAACAAAGAATCAATATGTTTTATGTAAATTATTTCCTTTCTGTTTTTTGTCATAGATAATTAATCAAATTCCATAATAAAACCATGGTGTCAGTGACCATATCATGTAAAAGAGTAGTCGAAATCCAGGCAGCATACGAGTTGACGCACGGGCCACACAAAACTTAGCCATACTAGAGGTGACTTGAGCTAGTAGTAGTACTAGCCTGCCTTCGACGCCGCCACAAGTTTGTATATTTTTTTGACCCACATGCTCGACCCACATGTCAAAAAAATATACAAACTGGTGGATTGATCTTTTGTTGATCGTTGATCTTATCAAGAAATTACATCGATCGCAGGACATTTTTCCATCATTAATAATAAAGGACATAGGGAGATATTGGTTCCAATAGTAAAAATCAAATACTATTATGCTTCGATCATATATTTCTTGAAGTATTATGATTTAATAATCATAGCATGGAGTGTAAATAAGCTTAAGAATAGCCATTAATCTTTTTCTTACTATGAAAAATCTACATTAACAGACATAATCGCAATAAATTGAAAAAGTATCACGTAACGCCAAAAATGTTCGATTTGTATGAATGTCAAAAAATGATACAACATGTACAAAAGTTTTATTTACAACTAACTTAACTAACAAGCGGGATCAGAAAAGGAATGGGATGTACAGATCAGCCGGCCTATTTGCTAACTCGGTGTACAACGTTTTGATAGACACTTTAAAATGCATTGCGGCTTTCGTATGATATTGTTAATTTTTATATAAGATGTATTTGATGTGACCATCAAAATGTATTTTGAAGTGACCATCAAAACGTTGTGCACTAAGTTAGCAAATAGACTGGCAGGTCTTTTCCATGTCTTTTTCATTTTGGAGAAATTTTTGGCCAAAGGTCAAAAAATGTACTGCGTATTCGTAGATTTGGAAAAAACCTATGAAAGAATTGTGGTCGATGCTGTCTGCATATGGGGTGAGCACTGACTGAAAGTAGGTTTCTTTGATGAAAAATGCTCTCGGAGTGCTCAGAAACATCATTATTCCCTCATCTTCCATGTAACTTTTTATAAAATTTCAAAATCCAATCGTAGTTTTATCAGCGGTTGAGAAAACAGTATTTTGTATACTGTCTTTTGATAAAACAGTAAAAAGTATTAACTAGCGAAAACTAGGTGGTTGGCAACCCTAGACATTTTGCCATGTATGGCTATTATTCGTGAACGTCAAGATGACGGGACCCCGCCCGGTTTTGTGAATATGATGTAACTATGATACCATTACGTACGTAGTAATATTAGTGCTATTTTATACTTACATACGTGCTATAATAAAATTGTACACTCAAATGATTTCAAGACATTCAACAAAGAAAGTGGTCCCGCTATTATAATATTAAAATGGCGGGACCACAATTCAGTTCTTAAAAAACACTTCAATTGTAAAAATAAAAAATATTTTCAACGATTTTTCTGGGGAAATTCTACAGATTAAATTGGTTTTTAAAATGCAACAACGGTGTATCCGCTCTATGTTTGGTCTACAAAGCACTGATAGCTGTCAATCTTATTTTAAACAATATAAAATACTAACACTGCCATCACTGTATATATTTGAGATAGCTGTATTTGTTCAAAATAATCCCCATTTATTCAAACGTATATCGGATGTGTGTGCAAGAAACAGAAGAAATGGCGATAGACTTTGTCTACATCAATCAAAAACAGCTCTGTTCCGCGAATTTATAATAAAATCCCTAAGGAATATAAAACATTAAATATAAATTTATTTAAGAAAAAACTGAAATCATTCCTAAACCAGAAGTGTTACTATGATATTAGTGCGTTTTTAATGATAAAATTGAGTGTTTTTTTTTTATCTCTCTATTTATATATTTTTTGTGCTTATTGTACATATATTGACTTATTTTGTAATTTAATATTATTTATTGTTTATTTTATGTGGTACTAACAGTAGCTCATCTGACTCAATATTTGTACACCCTAACGGTAAGCATGTTGATTCCTACTTTTATATTATTTAACACATTGTTTTGTGCGATGCGCGCTCGGTAACGCACGCGCACCGCAGTATTGCACGGATTTGATTTATTCGCGAGTTGCGCGGCTTGATGCCGCTGCATGATACTACCGCTATGTGTTCCAAACCACTCATAGCAGACGAATTGTTGGCTTTCATAGACTATGTGAAAGACAGCATGAACGAGGTCAGCATGACGCAGATATGCAAGTCGAGCTTCAGTGAAGAAGAGATTTGCAGCAGTAAGGTGCTGCTTTATGAGTTGCTCGGGAAGAGCGCGCAGATGCCCACCCGGCGAAGGGACGAGAGAGGTGAGAGGAGTCTGCAAGACATCATTTCGCTACTAAAAGTGACCGACCCAGACGACATACCAGCTTTCTGTGCCAGACGACTACGGAGGCTTCCCCCCGTGTCATTCGACCACGTCGATGTCACCAGGCTGCTGAAGGATATTACTGCCATGAAGTCCAGCCTGGCTGAGATGAAGTTTAGGTTAGCGGCCTCAGAAACTACAATCTCTGAGCTGCGTACGGAATTATATTCTCTGAAAAATGATAATCCCGTAAGTAGGTCACCTGTGGCCGCTTACATAAACACGCGTCGAGGTGCGCAAAATGTGTCGCTCGGCAGTTTCGAGTCGGCGAAATTCGCGGCCTCGCCGGCTGCCACTGTGACGCAAGATACACCGCGCCCCGCTCCCCGCTCCACCGCCACGATGGAGATGACGAACACGTCGACTCCGTCACGTGCATATGCGACAGCTGTTACTTCTGCTGTCGCCGAAAATGTCACCACCACCGCTGCTTTCACCGCTAGCAAAGCCCCAACAGTGCCTCAACGTCGAGAAAAGCGGAAGCGGAAGAAGCAACACAAACAAGAGGGAGGAGATAGGAACCAGATTAAGTCGGTTCCCAGAACAGCCACTTTGGTTCCTAATAAGGGAACAGAGGATGAAGAGGGCTTCATAAAAGTGGAGCGAAGAAAGATGAGGCCCCCTTCCCGAAACCAGTGTGGAACTGCCGTAACCGGTTCGAATCATCTGCTGCGTCCCGCTATCCCTACAACGCAGTTGTATGTTTCCCGTCTCTTCCACTCCACTAAGGCAGAGGAAGTGATGGAGTATGTCCACGTAAAGACGCACATTACGCTGAGGGTCGTGAAGCTGGAGTCGCGCCACAATGTCAACTTCGCGTCGTTTGTGGTGCGGGTCGTCCCGACAGAGAAGCTGGCGACATTTATGGAGCCAAACTTTTGGCCGAAGGGTGTTTTGTATCGCCGTTTTCGCGGCACGATACCCGACACCCCGGTTACGCGCAACACGTCGCAGACATAACGTGTGTTTTAGTTTAATTAAGTTTTATATTATATGTATGTTAGTCTTTAAGGTATATATTATATGGGCCATATTTTGTAAAAAATTAAGAAGCCTGAAATAAATGATTATTATTATATTATTATTATTATTACATGTTTGACAAATAAATAAATAAATAAATAAACGAATAAGCTCCTGAAGAAAAAAGTGAATTTCAAAACCAAGTAGCATTATACTGCTCTTACAATTTGCTTAGGCGTTTGTTTGACAGTTTTATTATGGAGGTTATTCTACACTGAATTTGTTTTAATTTACCTTTGCCTAAAAATTAAGTGCAAAAACAAAATGTTAAAACATACATACATATTATCACGTCTATTTCTCTTACGGGGTAGAGAGAGCCTAACCTCCATAATAAAACTGTCTCCATAATAAAATTTTATTATGTAAGTATAAAATAGCACTAATATGGTACTACATCCTAATCACATCATATTCGCAAAACCGGGCGGAGTCCCGTCATCTTGACGTTCACTATTATTCAACGTTGACGACAGGTGGCGCATTGCTGAAAAGAGAATTATGAAACAACATAAACATAATCTTTTTGTTAAGGTAAAAGTCTTTAGGTATAAATTTAGAACAAATTTCAGTGCTTATGGTTATTATTTATTACGATAATTAGCTTTAATATATTTTTATAGTTCATACGTCCCATTACGCAAAGTGGTGCCATCTAACGATGAGTAGCACGGAACGTCGCCAAAAGATTTTTCTAGAATAATTTAAGTAAATTACGAATAAATATACTTACAAATGAAATGTGATTCCTTCCATAGCATCTGAACGTTTATCTGAGTAGTTTTTACATGATATAATGCAACACTTCATGATTTTCTTCGTAAAAAACAAGATAAGTCCGAAAATCTCACTGTGTGCACAGAACGAACCACGTACGAACATTGACAGCTACAACAGCAGACTAATAGGCCACGCCTACTCTCGATGTTAACGTGATGACGTCAGGACCTAGTTGGAATCACAGTGCACAGTAGCTAACGCCGTCTCCACTCTGTATGTACTCCGTGTAATGTTGAGTTCCCTGCTTTGGTCCAATAGGAAAAGTTTTCCATATCGACGGGCTGAAACACTCCTTGAAGGATCGGACAGGGCTGAATCACTCCTTCAAGGATCGGACAGGGTTTTTTTATACATTGCAGGAATATTTTTATAGTTAACCTCGTAAAACCCAAGCTTAAGATTTACCTTTATGAAGTGCGACCCAGTGTCCTCAGACGAGGGCAAAAAAGTTGATAGGCTTCAGACCCAAGCCGATTTTTATTAAAATGAACCCAAAATATATGCAATACTACATTGGGACTTATTGATGGCTTCATTAATACTATGTATGATTATTTTGGGATATTTAAAAATTCAATATATTTTGTTCTTGCATGAGGACATTGGGTATTACTTGCAAACGTGTCCTTGATTTATTTGTTCTCATGTGAGTACAATGGTTTATAATTAATAAATTAAAAAAAACTAGTTTTAAAACTTTTATTTAATAAATGAACATAAACGAAACTGCAAATGAAAAAAATCTAAATCATAAATCTTCTACATCCATTTTGAATTAAGCAACATTTTAATCTTGTCTAGGTAGATACTTATAATTATAATTTAAATGCTGTATTTTAATTTCAATGCTGTAGTGACCATGAAGTACTAAACTTAACATTTAGGTATAATGTGGCTAGGATATTCTGCATTTTGTGTCCCAGTCGAGTTAGCTATGCGTCTTCTGCCCTACTTCTACCATGAGGAATTCCACATTAAGCTGATGCAGTAATTTCAGCTCCGCGCTCCGATTTTGATGAGCAGCTGTTATCTCGGTCCTAGGTAATCCCGAACTCAGAATATAAGCCGTTATCTTGCCGACCCCTAGGTCAGACCTTGATGATTCAGAAACTGAAGAATGTACCAATCTAGATCTTCAATTTCTGATTCATATAACAAGTCCTCGATATCATAATTTTTCAAATCTGCAACAAAATATAAAAATAAGTAATATATTTTTGTAATGTAATTAAAACCCAATGTGATCAAGTAATCACATAAAAAAATAGAAGTAACGCCCGCTGTGATCAGGCGAGTACATATTTTTTCAATAGTACATAAATATGCATTACAGTTACATTGAAACCAAATAGTATTGTATTTGAAAACTAGTAAATATAAGTCACTTATTTATCAAAACTGATTAAAAAATAAATCGTCGATGACTGAAATAAATTAAGATTATAACTCACCTCTTCGACGTGGACGCTGCATGTTTGCCATTTTGGTCAAAAAGGACTAATTTCACATCATTGGTCAGAAATTTCATTTACATCAAATTGACGTTTATGTTTCGACCAACCAGAGGACAACAACTGACAGATCATTTAAGCGCTAAAATTCAAGTATCTTGGATTTTTTTATTTTGTCCTCAAGTGATCACAGTGGGTAATAACGTTGATAAAAAATATAAATTCTTGGGTCCGAACGCTTTCTTTTTTTTGGCCTCGTCTGAGTACATTGGGCTTTACGAGGTTAACTAGGGCTCCGCCTGAGTTAATGTCGATCACAGTAGAATTTCTCGGAATGAAAGGTCCCTATGTCCTTCCCCAGGCATCAATCTACCTCCATACCAAATTTCATCCTTTGTTCAATGGTTGAAGCGTGGAAGGATACAGACAGGGTTACTTTCGCATTTATAACATTAGTATGGCTACTATGGATACGGATTACGTAAGATTTGACCAGTTTATGGAGAAAATATGTTCTATCTAAAAAAAATTTGAAGTTCATAAATTTGACGATTTATTTCAGAAATGTCATAAACTACGCCGCTCTTGACAGTTGCCACCCCCAATGATATGTCACACGGTAAAGGCTGCTAAACTTTATTTTTTATTTTTCGGATTCACCCCCTCACGATGAAATAACACAAATCTCCATCTGATTTATTGTATGTATTTTATAATCGTGTACAAATCTTCAACGGTCTCGTAGCTTCGGAGCAAATTGTCTGCGACAGGTACACACGAAAGATTTTATATGGGTACTAGTTTGCTACTCATGTATAGGGAATTCTTAAAACAGATTTACATCGACTCATCTTGGTCTGAATTCTTGTCAATAAGTATAAAAGTGGGCTTTTCATCTTCTCCCAGAAAGTCATTTTGAATGTCTTCATCAATGATGGATTCAGATCGTGGTGACATTGAAATGTATTCCGTGTGCTCTTGTTTTGGTCGACGTAGGCTGTTTAACATTGAAGTCGTTGTTGATTGTATCAGTTTTGCATTTTTTAATACATTTAATATTTCTACTTTAGCAAAGTGTTTTTGGTCATCATCAAGTTTTTTTAGCATAGGGACAATCATTTTTGAGAAATTGATATCCTCATCATATAGATCTAAGTTGTTCACCTTTTGTCTGACTGTATTTAATTGTAATCGAGGACGGCGTTGCTGTTCTCTCATTTTGTTTTTCTTTTTTGGTGATAAAATTAGATTTTTTGAATTCTGGTACTCCTCTTTCTTTTCTGTAGTAATATCAACACTGTTTGTGTCTGTTGATGTTAAAAATGACATTAAATGAAAATAAGCATACTTTTTCTGTCTTTGACTTTGTCCTGTTTTGCTTTCCCGCATTTCTCTGATGTAGTAGTCTCTCATATGCTTCCATCTCTTTCGTATTGAAATTTCTGAAATTTAAATTTATATTACCACAGATTTAAAATGTGAACTATACATAATATACAAATATTAGGTATATCATCGCGTCGGTGCCCAGCGTCTACTATTAATGTTGTGATATTTTTATGACCGGCCGCTGGTCTGACACCAACTCTCCTTGTGTAGCTCCAAAATACTAATATGCAAATTATAGTAAATTAAAGTACAATTATGGTTTTGTTAAATGTATATAATGAATTACTCAATTCAGTGCAATAATAATACTGAATTGTTTCTGAATAAATTATGTCAGTACCACATTTATAAAATTTAACAGGTACTACGTATTAAGTTACTCTAACGAACATCACTAAACTGTCAACGTAGCTGTCAATGTCAAAACGCCTATCGCGAAAAAAACAAAAAGGTTCATGACATGAAAGTAATGATAATATTGTAACCATAGATGAATATTATATATACTGATTGTAACTAATTCTTATACGCACCATGCTTGTTTTTATGAGCGTTCGACAGATTTTCAAAGTTAGGAACAACCTTGCTCGCCACTTCTGTCCACAGCTTTGCTGTCACAGAGCGATCCTTATATTCTTTCACGTCTTTATTCCACAACGCTGGACGTTTTTTTATTTCGCGTAAAATCTTTTCTTTCTTGTAATCATATTCTTCAGGGTGATTTGATTCCGATGAATCGGAAGATGACATAGTTAGTCAAAATTAAAACAAAAACGGAATTAGACACGCGTACGTTCCGCTGCGAAACGTGAGCAAACTGTATTGTCGCGTTATTCCGTTCGCTTCTGCGTTTTTCTACGCCCCTCAACTCTGCATTGTGCTCTCTGTCTGCTAGTGCCAAGCCAAATAAACCTATCTCGCTTGCGCCGCTGAAGTTATTCCGTTCGGCAAAATTCGGTCGTGTTGTCGGATTGTATGCATGTGTGTTATATGAGTATCTCTTAGTAGTTTGTGGTTATATGCAAGCAAGACCATTACAACTTAATATTTAATATTAAGTATTTCATATGATATTACTGTGATGTAATTAAGGGATATTATAATATCTACCTAACCTAAAATTCATGCCTAAAAATAACCAAGATCTGCTATTTAATATTCTTTTACTAAAAATTATTGTTTTAACGCAGGTTGGTTAATTTTACGTCGCGGACATACTAATTCGTCGCATGTAGTTTCGTCGTGGTTGCTTACAGATCTTCTTCATAGTTTATGTTTGTTGACGAAACCCTAATGCGGTCGCAGTTGTGCCAATTAATCAGGTTTTAATTATTATTCTTAGTGCATACCTATAGCTTATTTTAACGAACTTCAAAAAAATGGAGGAGGTCCTCAAGTCGGTTATACTTTTGTTTGTTACTCAGAACTCAGTCAATAATGAACCGATTTGAAAAAAGCTTTAGTTTAGTAATTTGATTGAAGTCGGTTTTTTATATGAAATATTATATTTTTAAGTGTTTTATTTTGCATTCAAGTCTTACGACTTATGCTCTGCCATCTAATATTATTTAATATTTTTTTTGGTAGGAACGGGAAGTAGCCTTGGTATAATAGTTAAGGTAGGTACTTAGGTAAGTACCTACCTACATGGGCGCCGCCGCCGCCGCCCGGCAGAAATATTTTCAGGGAGGTGCATGAAACACTAGTTCATTTAGTTATTCTATGATGTAGCTACCTACCTACTCTTTTCTGATTTCATACTATATTTTTGGTAGGAACAGGAAGAAGCCTTGGTTCGGTACAGTAGGTACCTAAGTACATATTTCATAGCTTTCTCTAAAATTAAATCTTTAAATCTGACAAAAATAGATATATTTTACAGGCGTTTATTTAGTTTTACCAGACCTATCCTGATGTTTGTATGTAATTAAATCTTGCAAGTTAAATTTGATCCACTTCCCGATTACCGATTGAAGTGAAATTTTGCATGCATGTGTAAATCTGATAACAAAACAAATATTATAGAATCGTTGTGTTGGTCTGATGATGGAGTCGGAAGGTAGCCATAAGAACTCTAAAATCGTGTTTGGGCTTATTTGATTTGTTTTGGAAAACACTTTACAGAGTGGATTCTTTTATAAGCTTGTCATAAAAATGTTTTTTTTTTCTTTTGCAAAAAGCTTGTTTTTTTTAAATTACGTGCCTATTTATGAGCCAAATTTAAATAAACATAAAGTACCTATGCTAGACATTTTAGTAATACAATAAAAATATCTACAGCCATGGAGGTTACCCCGCCTGACGGTACTTACCCCTTTCTTGTCCTGCTTAAGTTAGGTCTTGATGTTAGAATGTCGAAACTAAGATTCACTGAAAAAAATACCACAGAGGGTAGGTTAGGTTCGTTAGGTTTTTTGTGACCAAAACAGGAGCCAGCGAGCGAACGTCCCCAACCTGGAGCGACACCCAAATACTAACCTATGAAAGCTATTTTAGTGCTATTTTTTATGCAAACATAAATTAAGCTATAAAAAAAAAACATATTCTAAAGAAGAGCAAACATAGTTTTTAGATTCAATCATCAGAAATTGCAAATTCGTGCTCAGCTATTCTGAAACTCACAACAGTATGGGCGATCCTTATTGTCCAATTCAGATCATCCTTAGCTGCGTTGCATCAGAGACCGTGTCATCGATTATGACAGCATTAATGGTGTAATAATATGATTTGTCAGGGATTGTAAATGTGACAAAACATACCAATTTTCAAGGCTGATCTTTAACGGTTCTTTAGTCATTCTTATATTTACAGATTGGTCTAGGAAGCTGACGGCATAACAAAATAGATGGCTCGGGATTGCCCTTATATCTTAACGGGCAACATCGATATAGGCAGCAGTGAGTTGTACTGGTTTCAGTGGGAGTAGAGTCCTAGAGGCGTCGACCATTTCCAGCCGAGATATCCTACTTTATATAGGATTTCTTGGTTGCATGTATGTGTTGTAACTGTGGTGCATAGAAGCCCGGGGTCCGCTATTATAACAGCATTCTTGTGCTGTAATATGATTTGGCTAGGTCGCTGAAACTGACTTCAATGCTGTTCTTTAGACGCTTCCTTTGTAACTTCTTCCTCGGGCTCCGGCGGCAGCATGTAAGCGTTTTGTGGTGGCAGCATCCACAGATTGGCTTGGTAAGCCGGTGACAGCACAGATATGGATGGCTCTGGCAATCTCGGTATAGGTAGCAGTGAGTTGTACTGATTCCAGTGAGCGTTGATGAACAGGACATGCCGATCGCCAACTTCTTGTAAAGGCCTGTAGTTTCTTAAGTTGGGTTCGTCCCATGGATCCCAGAATTTACGGAATTCTTTCATCTAATAACAAGCAATAAAACATTTTTCTTAAACATAGTGAGAGGTACAGTCAGCAACAGAAATACCTTGCCAGGCCCTGTATCTATATCTTGAATTTTCTCTTAAAATATAAATAATAATAACATAAAAAATTATATACACAAAGATTTTAATGAAGTCTTTCTTAATATAAATTTAAACGTTTATATTTTATATAGTATAAGAGATAATTCAAGATATAGATACAGGGCCTGGCAAGTAGGGCATGCAATACCGGAAAGTTATCAATACCGGAACTGATTTTCGGTACTAGAGACCTAATACCGGAATTCCGGTACTAGTTCCGGAATTGGCGATATTCCTATTTTATTTTAAGTTAACCGTAATATACGTAAAAAACTTTAATAATAAGCTTTAATCACTACATATTATAAAACAAAGCTTCCCGCTGTGTAGTCTGTATGTCCCTATGTAAATATATGCTTAGATCTTTAAAATTACGCAACGGATTTTGATGCAGTTTTTCTATTAATAGATAGTGATTCAAGGGGAAGGTTTACATGCATAATATAGTGGAGGAACACTGCTTATTTTAGAGGTTTCTATACTGCCGTAAATATACACAATTTTTGGGCTCACATTGCAAACGCTGACTGAACCCTACGAGATAGATCAAAATAATATACTACAGTATTGTACAATTTAAAAAGTCCGCGAGCATATGTTTGTCTCTTAAAGATAAAGTAATATATCCATTTCAATGCTTTAATGGGCAATTATGAAGCGGTAATGGGAAACCTATTTACACAAATACGGTATTGATCATTATTATTTGAAATAGGTTAGTCGGATAAAATTATTTTCCCCATTACACCATGCAAATTAAATGAATACTTTAAGAGATATTAATGAGCATCGAAATTCATTTCGTGTCGCCGTGATTCGCCGAGGCCACGCGGGCGTTACGTGACCCGCGCCGCGCCTTTTGAGTCGGGGATCCGAAAGTTTATGAATAGTGGAATTGTAAAAATGGGCCTCTTGGTAAATTGCTGCAAGACACCTCATTGATTATGTAGAATGAATCCACCATGAGCCATAGATCATAAATAGAGGTCGGAGACGGAACCGTAAAAGATCTTAGAAACTCCTTTTGTGTGTGGTTTGTGTGGGTATGGGTTTGGGTGTATGTGTGGTTGGTTTAGATACAATACATTTGATAGAAAAATATATAAAAAAATAAAACAAAAAATCATAGTAATACTAATATCTAAATTATCTTTATAATATACTATTTTTAATTAAGCTCCGACACAAAGAGACGGCTGGTATAAGTTAAAAGTGTAGATTTATGTGTCTGTATATGTTTGTGGATTGTTGCAAATAATATTGTTTGTTTTGTCAAAAGCAGACTTCATCGACTGTTCTTAGCATAGAAAGTCTATAAAGAGATTGCTAAAATTTTTTTTTTTATATTATAAATATAAAAATTTTGTTGTTAAAAACTTATAACCACCCGTGCGAAGCCGGGCGGGCCGCTAGTTTTAACAATAAATAAAAAATCTGGCCGCCATTTTATAGCTAAAAGACGAGAAAGAAACAAGTGAATGGAAGCGCGGACGGCGGCGCGGTGCCCATAGGCAAACTGTTTATTTACTTTTTAGAAACTTTCAAATAATACTTATACAGAATTTAAATTATTCATAACATAAAATATTCGCTTTCCAGTTATACAACAAGATGTAACAGTATTTACATTATATATTAACAGTCGTGCAAGTGACGCTCCACTCTAAACTGCATATGTGCACACTCGCTATAGTTGGTTACGTACTTATTTATGTATTTATAATTTTTTTTTAATGAATACCGGTATTACGGTATTTGACCCTTCAATACCGGTATTGAAATATCGAAAAAATCTGTCCGAGATACCGGTATTACGGTATTCCGGAATTCCGGTATGCATGCCCATAAATAAACAATTTGCCCTACTGGCAAGGTATTTCCGTTGCTGACTGTACCTATATCCAGATATTTTTATTGCATACGCCCCACCTGATGGAAAGCGGTTACCGTAACCTAATATGTAAGACTACCTCTATATTATTCGATTTTAAACTTATGAAAATATAATGTACTAAACATTGATGGAAAGGAAGTTAATAACTGTCACTAGTAAATGAATAAAAATTATTTAAAATCCCTTATGTAGATTTAATATAAGAATTAAATTATAAGAATAAGCACTAAATAATTTCAAATAAGTACCTATACGGTTCCGGAGGAATTATTTTAGATTATGGTTCGTCATTTTTATATGATGCAGGTCTCCATTTGTTCACAACTAATAAAAAGGTCGAAAAGACATCCCAAATATATCATGAGAAGACACTTATTCTACAGAAGGAGTAAAAGTATACTTATTATGACTACAAGGACAAGATATCCTCATAACCATACTGGTATGAAAAACTAGGTGGTCACAAGGAAACGACAGAAATAATGGTGTGGATACCTGGTCAAAACTAGCAAACAACGTAATTCTTGGCACCAGCCATCTTAGAACGTGACTATCTCCGTTTGCCGTCTTCAGAGAGCCCCAATACAAGAAGTAGTCTTCGTAGAACATTGGCAAGAGACGGCACATGGGATAGGGCCCTACGCGCGTGTTTGTATGAGCTTCTCGAATCCGCGGGAAGCCTTCAATGATCCAGTTAAGCCTGTCGTCTTCTTCAACTCCATACTGAAACAAGAACAATATTTAACGATATACTTTTACATAAATAACCGGCTAAGTGCAAGTCGAGCTCGCGCACGAGGGGTTCCGTACAATTATCTATAAAAACTGCAAAAAAATCACGTTTGTTGTATGGGAGCCCCCTTAAATAATAATAATAACGGAAATACACCATCTGTGAAAATTTCAACCGTCTAACTATTACGGTTCATGAGATACCCCCTGGTGAACGGAGAACCTGGAGGACAGATGAACGGAGAAACAGACAGACAGATAAACGGACAGCGGAGCCATATTAATAGAGTCCCGTTTTTACCCTTTGGGTGCGGAACCCTAAAAATCACGTTTGTTGTATGGGCGCCCTAAATATTAATTTTATTCTTTTTTTTAGTATTTTTTGTAACAGCCGCAACAGTAATACATAGGTAATCATGTAGGTTTTTACGAATTTTATTTGAACTTAAAATGGATCTTAAATTAATAAATTGCTCTCTGCATATGGGCTGCCCAGGGTGTTCCATTACCCGGGTTATCATTGGGGTCTTTGGACATAATTAAAATCTATTTTTACATGTTCAGAGATAGAATATCTCGTATAGGCTGGAAGATAAAAGTTTAAAGCTTAAACTTTAATATTTTTATCTTCTGTCCTATATATACGCTTAAACTTTTAGCGTATATCTGCTGTGGGCGGCGTTTTTCAGCGGCGTAAAATACTTTCCTAATATCGGTCGTACCGTAATAAGAGGCTATGATAAATCAACAGAGCCATCTACCAATACTTATAAGATAAAAAACTACCACAAACGTAAGGGTCGTGCAACGATGAACCTGCAGGATGTTGTAAAATTGTGGTTTACCAAAATGTTTCATAGATGGCGGTATGATGACGATAAATGAATGGTATAATCAGAAATAGTTCATGGATTAAATGGACTTTTTTTTTAAAGGCAGGTATAGTTCGAGAGTTTGAGAGGCCCTGGGCTAGTCTACTTCGGTCTACCTTATCAACTAATCTCGCCGCCTTTATACGCTTTTGTTGATTACGATCAAGTCTTCATGTACTGGATTACTAGGTGCCTCACTTGTGGGATGTACTTTATCACCCACTTCCCTCTACATGCCGCCAGGATAGAAAGCCGCAGATGCGGCAAGAATAGTATGTGCTTACATACATATATATGTATATATTCATCTGGCAAGATAAAGCCCAACCAAATTTATTAAAAAGTCTCGCCATACCTATTGCGGAAAACTATCTAAACAATTTTTTTTCGATTGATAACATAACATCATTTGTCGATCGCTGTTAAAGTGTGATGTTGATAAAATTAATTTACGTAAAAATGCCGAAACTATTAAAAGTTACTTATTAAAATATAACGAAGTAGGTATGTGTCGAAGTAAAAGTCTGTAGGTTAATATCACTGCCGTTAAAGTCTCAACACAACTTAAGAAAATGTATGAGGTAGAAGCTGCGGGACCTACAAGTACCTAGCGTGGCGCAGACGAGGCGTGGTAAGGAAAATGGCGTGCAAGAGGCATCTGTGCTGCATACATGCCACTTGCACGCTGCTTCCTCAACCGCTCTGTGTCTATTGGCAGCACAAAACTATGAAGTGTTAGATTATTCATTCACCATGATAGCCGCAAAAAGTGCTTCTTGTGCCTCCAATGCTGCTGCCATTGGTACCATTTTTAGCTGAGGAGGGATTGGAATTTGTTCGATCTAGGAAAGGAATGTAGGTATTCGGATATTATTCACTCGGACGGATGAATGGGGAACTTATACATATAATTCTTGGTAAATCGACATGTCCTTAATTTTTACCACAGATTTCTACATAACAAGATAACATGTGACGAAAAACGGAAGTAGAAGAAATTGTGAATGGAGATAATAATTCAAAATATTATACTTGACATCAAAGCATGTATTACATAAATTGCGAAATCCTTTATTTCATGCAAATATATGCAGTATTACCGGAGCTATCGCTATAAGAAAGAAGTTGCCGAGATTACGCGCTATCCACAAATTGTCTGGCATCGGCCGCCTACCGCCTGCCTTAAACAAACTCATACAAAACGTGCGCGCATTGTTTTGTTGATAAAAAATATCAACAATGTCAATATGGATTATAAATGTAAAAAATATCGTATATTATATGCGTAGTTATATACATAAGTATATTCCTGCTCGAACGTAATATATGTATAAATGCACGCCAGCCTGCTACACAAGTTGCACTGGCTTCGATTCTCGGCGCGGGCCAAACAAAGAAGCAAAGAAGTAACTGGCTATTCTACCTATGTCTTCTTATTTGCTGGAGCTATCCTTTATTCAAAACATTAGTTTGGGGCTAGCCCATTTAGTATAATTTGATCTTATGTTGCCTGCGTAAATTTACCCTTAACATAGCATTGAAGGGGTAACTCCACCCGTAATATGAATAACTTTTTCTATGGGACCAAAGCTTGTCCTGCAAAATGCCTTTTACTTACCTACTTCTAATGAGTTTAAATCAATGGTGATATTGTACCTTTATCAAGTAACACACCATCACGACTCCATCGTGGTGTTTGAAAGCCTCCTCTTGTGTTAAGTATTCCTTCCTGAAAAACGTCACCTGAGAACAATAATAATAATTATTATGAAAATTTTAATATATTTTTTTAATAATTATAAAATACTATTGTGTTGTTGTCCGCCTAATATCCAAAAACGTACAAGAAAACATATACCTATTAGGTATGTTATTTCTGGACACAATCTAACAACGTTTTATCCAAATCCGTCTAGCGGTTGAGGTTTGATTAAGTAACCAATATCTAAACGCACATTTACAAAGTTTCAATTTTGTAACATAAGCTGTGAAATGCTAGGATCTTTCCTAGAAGGAGGAAGTTTGTGACAATAGGCAGTTATCTGTACGAATGTTTGTTCCTTTACGCAAAACCATTGTTATTCATTCTAATGAATAAACACAATGTAAAGTTATGCATACGTATTACCAGCTATTATTTATATACCTACCGAAGCTGCGGGTAAAGCTAGTTAAAATGAAACTGTTATATCATAATCAGGTCTTTTTAGTCTCCACTGCATGAGCATGACCCTCTCTGTACTACCGGAGCCATACTTGGCCAGAGCAGACATAGGATTTGGCTTACACTCTCCTTGCTGGATTGGAGCGGTCTCATTGATGTTTATGAGTTTTGTTTAGCATGTATTTTCTAAATCGCCTCTTACGACATCCATGGGAAGACTTGAAGTGGTCATATTCTACTCTGCCGGAAACCACACGTCTAAAGCGCTTTTATATGGCATTATCTAATCACATACCTATTCGAGTTAACCCGTTTACCCTCATTTGAACCCTTATAGATCACTCGCTTGTCCGTCTCAGGAAAGATTGGACGTATAATCATATTAATCGAAAAAATATTGAAAAAAAAAAAATGTTTTTAGGGTAGCTCCCACTGCCATACATAAGTGGGAGTTATTTTTTTTCGCGATTAACCCAACGTGTATGGTATTGTTGAGTATGTCTTTTAAAAATATTGTGAGCTTGTCATCATAATTTTTCGAATTACGCATCCGTTTCTGAAATATTAGGTTTTTGGCCAATTTTAGTTAGAGACCGGGAATCGAACCCAGGCACCCTCGTGTCGGCGCAGGCTGGCGTGTTAACCACTGCGCCACGGAGCTTGTCAAATTGTTCTATCGACCATTGTAGGCACCTTTCTCATGTTAAAAAAGTTTACTACCGCCTACAATATATTTTATATTGTAGGCGGTAGTTCTGTATAGTTCTTATAACACAAAGACAAATGTCAACTTAGTCCACCTGGGACCATGAAAACTAAAGTTTTCGAAACGTTAGGTGGAAAAATAATCTAATATACGCGATAATACCGTATTAAAGATGATTTTGTTTAAATGAGTAATTAGTTCTCTTACTCAATACCTAAGTATAGAATAAGATTATTTTTATCGGGTCAGGATTTTAAAGAATAAAATGTTGGATCCAGTTTCAGTAAGTACGTTAAGTTCACTTAAGAGGCTTAGACTGTTAAGTGAACTTAACGAACTTATTCATATTTAATCTATGTTGAAATGTTTCACACCCCAAGGAATCATTACAACTTTCCATTTTGGAAAAAAATTACAGTCAGAAATTGTCCCCAAAGATTTGAACAGTTTTCAAATCAAAGAAAATAAATACTTTTAGGAAAGGAGCATTGTGGACATAAGCCTGCATTTCCCCAGAGGGCACAGATTGATAACATGTGACCTAGCTCCACATCCGAACTTGGTTATTGGACGTTTATTTACATATATGTGTATGTATTGTAACGAGTGAGCAGGAGGATAAAATTGAAAAGTAATTTATTGGTATGTATATATTAAAATATGGTTAGCAAAAAAAAAAAAACAGCCTATAAGTCATTTGACCAGCCTGATTAATTATGCCAGATAAATATTTTGTTAGCAATAATAAAAATAAAACTGCTATTCTTGTTCAGTAAACAATCATGATAATGGTCAGTAATTTAAACATAAGCAGGCAGCTTGTATTGTTATGTGCCTGCAAAATAAAGTGATGTCGGAAAATAAATAGTCGGGCCGCTTAATAATTATTTGGGCTGCAGGATTATACAATTGGGGCAGTAGAGAAAACATTCGGAAAAGCTTTGTTTTCCACCTGGAACGACTGAGGTCAGAAAAGAAGTTTGGTTCAAGTTAGTTTTTTCTTATGACCACTTGGAACGACTGAGAAAATTTCCTCATTTCACCTCATCCTTCTCGTACATCTTTAGATGCATCATAGCCTGGGATCCGTTATAATGACAGCATTTATGTGGCAATAATGAAACTACCATAAGGTCTAGAGTAAAACGCAAACTCAAATAATTGCAACTCCTTGAAAATTCCTAAATTGTGCGTGTCGGGGAACAGCGACGGGGAGAGTATTCCATACTGTCGCCAAAGTTCCTTCGGTAATTATCAACGTAAAAAGCTGTAGATCAGTACTTGCATCTCTCCAGGGTAGGTTCGACGGTCAACAGTGTGGTCGCTGCCCTCCATCATGTCTGCGCCCCAGTGGAAATGGATCTGTGACAGCACGTGCTTCTCTAAAAACGGTCCGCCTTCTAGGTATGGACGCTCTGTCCTCCATTTTGCTCCGATCAACACTAAAAGAAGATCAAACTTTACTTTGACGATCTCCGTGGCGTAGTAGTTAATACGCCTGCTACAGGAGGGCTTTGAATTCTAGCACGGGGGCTAATAGTTGCAGTTTTTACAGGTATTCCTCTGCGGTTCTGGAGTTCATGTGAAGCAGGCGGCTGGCCGTAACAACTTTTCCATATATCATATTATAGCATAGATGCTATCATAAGGTTTATGTATGACGGCGAAGGGAAAAATGTATGAGGGCTACTCATTATTTTTATTTTATGGACCATACATATCTATTTGTTAACAGATATTTCATGGCCGGAAACAATCGTAACGTTTTGCCCAACCGCTCTGGGCTCATCAAAGAAAAAATAACATTAATACAATCTCTTCTTTGGTGCGTTAGTGACTAATATTAGTATATGAAATCACATACACAGGTTTTTAAAACTATTTATTTCTTTTAAACATTTTTTTATTGTAAGTATTTATACTAACGTGTATATCCAGTATTTGTCATCTTAACTTTATGTGGGTAGACATCAAAGTTGTACCACCTGAGTTCTGGACAGTAGTACCGGGTAGATCCAGAGATGGAAACATTTATAGGGGTCGGGAGGTGGCCTTCTGATTCACTGATGTAGTCGATCCATTCTAGTGTTCCATAATTGGGAATAACTTTTTTTTCTTCCTTTTGTTGGGGGACTTCTTCTTCCTCTATAAATACAATGATACACAATTTTAAAATAAACGCTTAACCAGGATAAATTAACGAGGCCCAGACAGAAACACCCTTTTATCGTTGGAATACCAAAGAGTCGATCTAAACGCTTTGAGAGTTCCTTTTGGTTCGAGTAGCTAAGGTGTGGAATGAACTGCCTGCGTCTATATTTCCAGACAAGTACAGTCCCGGGACATTCAAAAGTAGAGTAAATGGCTATCTCTTGGATAGGCATGTAACATCCTCGTCTTTATCGTCACTTACCATCAGGTGAGATGGGAGACAAATGCCTAATCCAACATTTAGTAAAAAAAAGAATCAGGAAAGGTATACTTCTTATACGTACGTCATCCTTCGGCGGACTGTACGAACTTTTTAGGATTGTCTTGCAAATTGTTTCTAGTGGACTTTATAGTGTGAAATCGGTGTAATTTGGTGTTATAAATACCCATATTTGGGGCAACAGAAAAACATCATCAGTGAAAATTTTAATTGTCTAACTATCACGGTTCATGAGTACAGCCTGATGACATATGGTCAGACAGACGGAGAGCAGAACTATTTGAATAGGGTCCCGCATTTACCCTTTGAATACGGAACTCATAAAAACGCATAGGTAGTGTTTTCAGTCATTTTTATCACCAATATGGACATTTATTAATTTTATTACTATATTCAATTTTATTATTATTATTTTATTAACGCTATTATATTTTAAACTTGTTATGTTGTTTGTATTATACTTTAACTTGATTTTTGCTCGTATAACTTTGAATTTCTGCTCGTATTTATTTTTATTTAAGTATTTGAAAATGCTAAAACACACACAAAACAACAAATAGGACAAATTCAACAATAAAGAGTACAATCATTATGTCTTTCTAGTTACACTAAGCAGATAAAACTCTGTACTGGCCAGTTGATATATATTACTGTTATGTAACTATATTGTGAAGAGAATTAAACATTTATTATAAAAAAAATATATAGATTGTGAGCGTTGCAGCACTTCAAAAAAAAAAATATACCAGCTGCTTCTCATTTGACATAGACGGTAGGAGCTGGTCTAATGGCTGGGTGAAAATCTAATGAATATTCATCAGTAGGAATGATGTCTTGCCCTGCGTGTCGTACCACCTGCACACGCGATACGGTCCTATACAATGCCACTGATAACGCTGTGGAAGTGGCAGAGTTCCGGTCAACACAAATTTAATTCGAGTCGACACGATAAGAAATAGGCGATCAATAGTTTTGCAAATGCAACAAATG
Organism: Elegia similella; assembly: GCA_947532085.1. Lineage (NCBI taxonomy): Eukaryota > Metazoa > Arthropoda > Insecta > Lepidoptera > Pyralidae > Elegia > Elegia similella. The sequence goes on along the minus strand of OX383931.1, from coordinate 13,077,698 downwards.
TACGTGTAGATTGCATAACGTCTTCACGTGTCATGTGATCTTTTAATTTCATTCGCTGAGATAGTAGAGTGCATACGCATGATTGTCGATATTCGTCGAATTCAATTTCACCCTGTATAGCCGTCTGATCGTTAGCAAAGAATATATACACCGTTAGTGCATTTGTTAGTTCATATTGTTTTGTTTTAGGATAGAGGATAGCGCGGTTTGCTATAAATTATTTTTAATATGAGCCTTTGAGCTCTTTCTGATTCAAGAAGATCAGTTTTAGCAGAACCATTCCAGACAGAGACACAATACCTACATCAATATTGACTTTACCATAGAGTCTTAACCATCTTGATGGTTGCTCTATCTGCTACTAGCTTTCGCCCGCGATTCCGCCCGCGTCAATGTCGATCCCTCGGGAACAGTACTTTTTCCCAAGATAAAATGTACCCTATGTCCTTCTCCGTACCCTAGATAACGTGTATGCAAAATTTCATTATGATCGGTTCAGTAGTTACAACGTGAAAGCGTAACAAACAAACAAACTTACTTTCGCATTTATAATATTAGTAAGGATGTCGCGAAGTTATTTAAAAATGTATGAGAGCTTCCGGTTTCTCAATGTTACAGTAAGTATAGATGGATAAAGACGTGGTTAGTTGTGCGTGTTCTGGTAGCGACCACACCACAATCCGTTGGCTATGCATTGCATTCCACGATGCCACAGAATCCTTACTAATATTATATATGCGAAAGTGACTTTATTTGTTTCTTACGCTTTCACACCGTAACTACTGAACCGATCATCATGAAATTTTGCATACACTCTCTGGAGTACGGAGAAGGACAAAGGCTACCTTTTATCCCGGGAAAAAGTACTACTTCCAAGGGACCGACATTGACGCGGGCGGAGCCGCGGGCGAAAGCTAGTAAGTTGAATAAGTAATAGTACTGATGATGCAAAAATAGTATCGGCAAAAAAAATTTTTGGTAGTAGCATGAAATGCCGGCTCGTCCGGAGAGTACCACACTCTCACTGAAAATCAACGTTGGAGTAGAAGCTTTACCGTTTCTATGCTTCGTTTGGTAAGTGAAAGAGTCGGAGGCCCATCCTTTTTCACACCCTGTCCTATGTCCTCCCCAATGTCCTCCCCCATTTCCTTGAAACCGGCAGCTGGCAACGCTTCTGTCATACCTACCTTGATATTGCAGTTGTTTATGTGCAGCGTTAATCATTTCCCATCAGGTGACATGCTCCGTCCTAGTCCTAGTAGTTAATTTTTTTTTTGTTATAGGACGGTAAACGAGCAAGCGGGTCACCTGATGGTAAGTGATCACCGCTGCCTATGGACAACTGCAACACCAAGGTGTGACATGTGCGTTGTCGGCCTTTCAAGGAGCTTGGGGATGGAAATGGGGAGGGGAGGGTGAAGGATGGGCCTTCGGCTCTCTCACTCACCGAACGAAGCATAGAAGCGATAAAGCTTCTACTCAGACGTCGATTTTCTGTGAGAGTGTGGTACTTCCCCGGACGAGCCGGCCCATTCATACTAATAGCAATTCATTTTGCCGGTAGCGTGGCTGTACCACGACGTAATACGATTGCCTGCTACAGGAAAGCCTTGAATTCTGGTACGGGGGCAATTAGTTGCAGTTTTTACAGGTTTTTGAGGTTTAGGATCTATTCAAGGAGGCGTCACTTGAAGCAGGCGGCTGGCCGTAAAATTGCCAAATTATAGTTATTGCATAAATGCTGACGCAAGGCTTAGGATGCAACGGGGAAACGACTGATGATTTGTAGAACTGATCATGCAAATCTGTAAGTAAAATTTACCTAGATAACTTGTATCTATGACCTACCTGTTTGCGTGGTTTGTAGCATAATTTTAAGTCAGTATTAGGCCCCAGAAAATAAAACTAAAATTTAAATACTAATATAAACACTGTTATTGTATTGTACTTATTACGTGTGTCATGTCATGACATTTTATTTTTGACATTTTTATTTTTATAATATATGTACTTATTTGCAGTGAAAGTTATACTATTGCTCATCAATCAGATATGAAAAAAAAATGTTTTTACTTACAGATTATGAAGTATGTACAAAAGTATACACGGATAAATTTGATCAGTCTGGACCCTCAAAGGGGTGATTCAGTCCGTCGATATGAACAACTTTTCCTATGGGACCAATGCTGGGAACTCAAAAAAAAGGGCAGTTCCATACAAAAAATTTCGGCCGCTCGGTCAATTTCTATGGGAACGTCAAAAAATTTTTTGGGTTTCCAGCGTTGCTCCCACAGGAAAAGTTGTTCATAATGACGGGCTGAATCATCCCTTTAAGGGTCCCGAACGATCAAAATATCACCGTGTATACTTTTGTACATACTTCATAATCTGTAAGTAAAAACATTTTTTTTTTATATCTGATTGATGAGCAATAGTATTACTTTCACTGCAAATAAGTACATATATGATAAAAATAAAAATGTCAAAAACAAAATGTCACTTTACAAATAGCCCTGTATATACAGGGTTATTTGTAAAACACTAATAACCTCGCAGCACTAAATAGCTTACATTATAGACAACAATGTTCGTTCCGTGAGTTCTAAAATAATTTGATAAATTAAATATAAAATATTTTTCAAGTTTTTAATGTCCTGTTGTAATATTTGTTAGTCTATGTAAACGAAAAGACGGCGCGATGCTCGCGTGTAATTTTCCTTTGCGATGCGCGTAGAGTTGTTACTTAACATTCAACCGAATAATTAAATTAATATTTATAAAGTAAAATTTAACAAATTATCAAGTCGTTAAACAAGGTCTAACAAAAGAGTATGTTGGAAATTTAAACAGATAAGAAATTTAAAAATGATATGATATATACATATACATATATATATGTTATGATATCTAGATATTTTTTCTTCGAAAACTTTGTAATTTTTACGTCTAAAACAATAATTCTCACATGACAATATTTATATTTACATCTCGGAGGTCGCCGCCTTTCATATTTTTTTTATAAAAATATCTATATGTATATCTATTTTCCTAATCACCTAATGGTTCTGCGCAGACCAATGGCTTGCGTAGCCCGCTTAAATAATATAAATAAATTTTATTATATTAAGAAATAAAATGTATATTTATAATATCCATTATCTAGAACTTAAATAATAATTAAAAAAAAAAAATAACCTACTTAAAAATATATATTTACAAATCGTACAGTCCCTCCAGATGCTCACCTCTGGGCATCGTGCCCAAAAGGCTGGCAGCATTGCCTAATTGAATGGCAATGCTGATACGCTGAGCTAGGTAATTTCCAGCCCTTTGGTCACGAGATACCTCAATAAGCCATTTAGCCAAGAAACTAAAAAGCTTATGCGCTGATGGACCCCACAGACCCAATGTTTCTACCCCAAAAGGCTCAAATATGTAGTTACCTCCGATACCTACATATTTGCGTCTTTTAAGGGTTTCTGCTCCAGCAGCGGCTGTGCCTGCCTTCGACTTGGTACTTTGGAGATGAGATGGCGCCAGTGTGTCGACGCAAGTAGCGTCCCATACCAGCGGTCGCCCCAATCTCCAGGGTACCAAAGTCATTCCGTCTGGTCTCTTGCCATCATCCCGTGTCAGGCCGTTTGGTTCTAAAACGGCAGGAACGTGAATGCTGGCAAGAGCACGGTAGATAATATTATTTAGGGCAGCATGACGCCCCAAACGGCCGGCACTTCTGGAACATGAGAGTCCGTGATGCCCAAAAGCATCAACGGATAATATAAAAAACAATAATATAAAAAACTTATCTCTTTTAGATTCATATCAAAAAACCGACATACATGATATGTCAATGACAAATGTCAACTGCCAATACTCATGTTCCTAAGATAGTAAAATCCTGAGGTAAAATCACATTTGTTTGCCATAAGTTTATGACAAAACTATTAAAATAATGAGTATTAAAAGTATAGAAAGTGAAAAATACCCAGGGAGTCTTCAGCAAGATCAAAGAAAAAAACAAAAGAATCAATTTCTTGAGCCGGATCGTGACTTGTTGGCTTGGGAAAGATGGATAGTTATCAGAAAAGAAGAGGTGAAATACCTAGCCTCCCGTACACACAGGCCAGCAGCCGACCTGACTATGAACTTGTTAGAGAAAGAACGCGAAGACATAGAAAGAAAAACAGCATTAGAGTACGCGCAGATACCAATAAAGCCAAAAATAAGAGGACAAACCCCTTGGGAACAACCTGAGAGGTTGCTTCAGTATTGTGACTATGAACCAGTATATGAAGTTCACAGAACACCAGCTGAACTGGGCCGGCCACCGGTGATCGAACACGTGGGTGTACCCACATATATCCAAGTTGAAGAAAAGGGTTTACTTGATACACCAACACGTAAACCTTGCACGCAACTCGATGCTGACTATGTACAATATAGAGAAAACCGAGAATATACATTGAAAAAGAGACTGAAGAAAATTGACCCATTCAGGTAATGAAAACGTTTCCGCATATACTATTTGGATAATATAATTAGAATGTACCACATTTTCAGGAGGGAAAATTATGCACTATGGTCGTCTCTTTTACCTTTCTTTTGTAAATAAGGTTATCACGGATCTGGATAGGATTTTTTAATATCACGATAATATTTTTATAGAAGTACTAGTTTTTGCAAGCGGCTTCGCCCCCGTTAGTGTCGATCCCTCAGGAACAATAGAATTTCCCGGAATGAAAGGCACCCATAATATTTTTATAGGAGTACTAGTTTTTACAAGCGGCTTCGCCCCCGTTAGTGTCGATCCCTCAGGAACAGTAGAATTTCCCGGAATGAAAGGCACCCTATGTCCTTTCCCGGGTCTCAAACTACCTCCATACTAAATTTCATCCAAATTGGTTTAATGCGTTGAAGCGTGAAAAAAACACAAGACAGACAGGGTAGAGTTACTTTGACATTCATAATATTAGTATGGATTGTTTTGGATTTAGTTATAAATACAAATATTGTCCTTTATAGGTCAGATATAAGAGAACTAATGGTGAAAGGTGAAAAAGCTATTAAGCCACCTGTGCCGAAGCTGCCTCCACTACCTGAAATCATAATAGATTTACCCTCAGCAGAAAAAGATTTTGTTGATAGCATTTACGCTGTCAGAATTAACAATACGGTAGTATGTAAAGAAATTCCTGGCCAAAATACATATCACATACAAAAACTTAAGGAATCAAGCTGGCACGAGCGTTGCACATCGTGGACCTACTATTTCAATGTTCCCTTAAAAAGAGCCGGGAGAAGTAAGTTTTTTCTTAAGAATCTTGGCACAACAACGCTGCGATATTGTTGGAAAAGAATAAGGCGACCAATACCTTTCATACCGGAAGATTTTTATACGCAAGTATTTTTCTTTAATAAAAACGAAGATGTTCTGCCTCCAGGACAGGAAAAAGAACTATTTATATCATTTATTTCTGAGCAAGCAGGTATATACAGCGAATTTTGGGAACTAAGCTTTTGTAATATTTGTTTTTTTGATACTTTAGCAAACAAATTTGTTATTAACTTATATGGGGACTGTGTAGATAATATAGACAAGATTTTAAAGAAGACCGATATTCTTAGGAGTCGAATAAGTAGGAAAACATTGTATTATAACATGAAACGTATACTGGACGAAATAATAGTGAAGGCTACTACTATAGAACCTCAAATATATCCATACAAAAAGCTGTTTTTGGAAGCCGAAATTTTCCAAATGAAGAATCCTGTTTGTTACTATCACCAAACAGAAGTTAATAAGATGAAAGATATTTATTTAGAGATGGAACCTGGAGAAGAATGGGACTTGTCGATAGTAAAGTGGCGAGAAGTGATGATAAAAAAGGAATTCGACGAACGAATGATGTATTTTGAATTATTGAGAAAATCACATTCAGATTTGCTCAAGCCATGGCACGAAGGAGATAATCTTTTGAAACAGAAGTTCAACGCTGTGAAATGGTTGCTTGGGCAATTGGCGGAGAAGTTTACCACTGTGCACGGATATATTTACAAAAATCTGGATGTTAGAAGAGAATCGCAAGTGAGTTCTACTAGCGGTCCCAAGAGTAGTAGCCAAAGGATATTAGATATAATGGATCCCGAAACGAGACGTAGTGTAAACGTAATGTTTTACGTACAAATGCAAGAGCATGTTGCAGTGGCTATGGAAACAATAGCTGGTGTTTTGAGTAGCATTGATTTGAATCGATGGATGGAATTTGACTTCTGCCGCTTTTAAGTTTTGATTCAACGATTTTTATATTTGAGCTAGGTCCTTTTTTGATGGACGACGAACGCTCTGTTGTGGTGTAATAATGAATTCATACGAGTAACTGTTTATAGACACTTTAAACACATATTAATACTTATTTAAACACAGAAAAACAAATTTATTCTGGTATTTCCTTTAACTGACACGAGTATAGTGAAGTGATCGTTAATTAAATACACACGTAGGTATAGAATACAAAGTTGGACCATTTAAGATTTGAAACATCATCTGAAGACGCTATTTATTCGACAACCGCCATTCATAGAATAGCATAGCTCTGTCAGTAAATTATGCTAAAGATTTTGTCTGTGATTTGACTTATGATTATGGCTCATAATGAAATTCCCGTCTCGTGCTCATCGTAAATATATTATACTTAATGTGATACTACTCAGCAGTGGTTAATACAGTCAGAAACGTCTTGCCTACGAATATGCTAAGTAATACAAAAAACATATTCGTATGTGAAAATTTATTTATAAAAAAAAAAAAATAACCGTTTTTTTTAATGGAAGCATATTTTTACCTGAGATTTTTACCTATCTACTACTTACGGGGAAATGTTCATCCTATATCCTACGCTTTGTGTTTGACTTTAAGATACCAAACTCAATAGTCAAATATGTTTAAGGGATATTAGGATAAACACCGTTGTCCTTCAAACCATGAAATCAGCTCGTTAAAATGACCAACGTTTCCTATGGGACCAATACGGGAACTCAATTTTTTTTTCGAAAGCGTTCGATCTGCCGTGCTGTTTCTATGAAAATGCAAATTTTTTTTTGACTTTTTTTTATTCTCGGCATTGGTCCCATAAAAAAAAGTTCCTTATTTTGACGGGCTGATTTGATGGTCTGAGTGAGGGATTACGGTAACTACCCTAACACAGGATGTGTTTGCATGCACAGGATGTGTTTGCATGTGTATTTCTGGGAAATTGAAGACAAGGATCCTTTATTGGATTAGATAAGTATTTTATAACATGAGGAGGGATAAAACTTGTCCACATATCAAACGCCAGTGTGAAGTCCAAGCAGTTTAAAATATAGTCATAATGCATACACACTTCATCATGGCATATTCTTTTAAAAGCTCTACAGTGAGAGCCTACATAAATTATTGTACTAATTACCAACTTAATACATAATATATATTCGAATGCGTAATGGATTAAATCAATTACATAGCTGCCGATACAATCTTTAAATGCTTTGTATCTACCTGCATCTACTCCGTGATGCTGAAAAGAGACCTCGAGATCTCTTTTCATCGCTGCCTCACCTGCTCTAGATTGCAGCGCGGAGTTAACGTCTTCTTAAGGGGCTTAGACCAGCAAAACTAGCGCCATCCATAATTTTTTATTCTTTTACTCCTAAATCCGATCAAATCAAAAAAATCTAATTCTGTACCTACTTCGGTAGTAAATTACGTGTAGTATTACTTTTCATTATGCTGTATTTGATATACCTTTTACATGGACCTAGGAATAATATGGACCAGGCGCGGAGAACGTCACAAGTCACAAATGATGCCAACTTTTAACGTTTCATGTGTGCAGCATAATGCATATGAAGGAACTAATTTAACAATTGTTTGTATGAATTTAAATTTCGAAAGGAGGAATATTGCATAAATAAATAAATATTCTTAGATCCATGACCTGTTATGAGAATTAAGTTGAATTAACTGATTACGGCCAAAAGTGTTTTGATTTCATCGGGTTTAGGAATATGAGAATAAATTAATTGTTTCGCTGGTCTATGAAAGTAAAAATTCTGTTCCTCTTAAATTTTCCCACACTTCCAGTTAATGCGCTTCCAAGGCCTCTGCAGTCCGTTCATTCTAAGCTCCTTAAGCTTGTTTACGATAATGCGCAGGGCTGGGCGAGGCGCGACTTTTTTTTAAACTAACTATGTAGCTAGCTCCAAGAGCGCTTTTGCTACTTCATCCTCAGCCTTTATAGACAACATAATCATAGGAGGGCCGGACCTCTGCTTTGGGCGTTGCCTGTGTGTGCAAGGCTTGGTGAGATAGAAAACTCTTATATTGCCTGATGGGCCGCGATTACGTGCATGCATAGCCAGAAGGGCCAATATGAAGTTCTATGGCAAAAGCCTATGGAGAGCAGCAACTCTCATCTTTTGCCTTACCGGCCGAAAGCTACGTTGCCAGAAGGGCCTATCCTGGGTGCAAGGCACCCGGGACCACCGGGTGGTCACCAGTAAGCGGAGCTAATCCTACTCTACGCACTCTATTGCGGTGGCGACGCGGCGCGTAGTGGGCGTCTTCCATTTACAGAGCGTCTTGCACATCCACTATTGGACAGTGTCCACGGTGCTCAATCTCAAACTATAAAAATATTTCATAGCATAAGGCTGTCATCTTTGAAGGTAGTCGTTAAGCTATGTCAGATGCCTTCAGGCAGCTTGAAAACTGACAACGGTGTTTGCCACTTCCACACATGAAAAACAACAACAACATGGCATCAGGTCACAGTCACGAGCAGTGGAGTAAAGTATAATAAAGAAACTTACATGTATACATGAACCCTGAAACATACGAGTATTTGCAGTCAAGGGAAATGTGGTCAATTAGTTTGTATTAGCCAGAAATATGTTGTTTTTGCGAGTCTCTGTAATGGAAGGACGGATAGAAGTTTTTTTTATACATTGCAACTCAAGTCCGTAGGCGTTTTTGTTGGTTTTTTGCGACTGGGTACCTAAATAAATATCGCAATGCTATTTTAGGGTAAGGGCTAGCGTAGATATAGCAAAAAAAATATTCCATAACAAAAGAATGTGTTGAAATGTGTATCCTAGATTACAGAATACTAAACATATTTCTGCAGGAAGAAGGGCCCCGCTACGTATAGGTACATCAGACCTTTATATGACTATGATCCTACTTCGCGACTGTACCTATCAATCTAAATTACGATGTATGAATGAATACATTTATTGCACTTACTAAGAAAGTACTTACACTATATTTAACCAAAATTTTTAAACTGTGGACCAATTTAACACAAAAGATCTACAACACTACAATGCAGTATAATAATACCTTGAGTGCCCTGTTCGGAGTCCGGCGCTTCTGCAGCGCATCGGGTAAGATTTTATGCCATAATAAGAAAAAAAATACCGGCCGAGTGCGAGTCGGACTCGCGCACGAAGGGTTCCGTATTGTTATCTATAAAAAAACGGCATAAATATCATGTCTGTTGTATGGGAGCCCCCCTTTATTATTAATTTTTATTTAATTTTTACTTTATTATATTTATTTTTTAGCATTTTTTGTTATAGCGGCAACAGATAAACATCATGTGTGAAAATGTTTACTGTCTAACTATCACGGTTCATGAGATACAGCCTGCTGACAGACGGACAGCGGAGCGATATTAATAGGGTCCCGTTTTTACCCTTTGGGTACGGAACCCTAAAAAAGAAATCATAGTGGCAGAAAAATATTCGTAGCATAGAGGTAAATATACAGTGATATACCTACAATTAGTAGAGTACATTTTGGTACAAGTATATAGCAGTCAAAGAAACTTTGAGAACATTCTAGCAGTCTACCTTTTTTTATTTAGCTGGATGACGAGCAATCGCGGCACCGGGTGGAAAGTGTCATAGTCGCGGTTAACACAGCATTATTGTTATGATTCTTTAGATTTTCGCCCATTCCCTTGACCGGCTTCTACGGTCTGCGTTGGAAGAGAAGCATAATATTTATTTAATGATAATAACAAACATTGGGGCAGCAGAGTGACTGTGCATCATTAAAATTACGAAAGCATCGTTAATCCGCTACACTACATTTGTTCCAATTTACTAATGAACGAACCACTAAGGAAGTTTAATTTGCAGCTGAATATAAGGAAAGGAACTTAAATTTCTATAGGTATTTCAGATTTCATCATATCAGCCGCAAGAAGTCCACTGCTGGACATAGGCCTCCCCCAAGGATTTCCAATACGACCGGTTGGAAGCGGCCTGCATCCAGCGTCTTCCTGCGACCTTAGTCAGGTCGTCCGACCATCTGGTCGGTGGGTGTCCGACGCTGCGCTTACCGGTACGTGGTCGCCATTCGAGAAACTTTCTGCCCCATCGGCCATCGGTTCTGCGCGCTATGTGCCCCGCCCACTGCCACTTCAAAGAGCTAATCCGCTGAGCTATGTCGGTGACCTTTGTTCTTCTACGGATCTCCTCATTTCTGATTCGATCTCGCAGAGAAACACCGAGCATAGCCCTCTATTTCAGATTTCATTCGAAATTAATTTGTACAAGAGGTTTTTTACTTCTAGATGCATGTATTATATATACGGTGAAAATTTTATCGTTTTGGACCCTTAAAGGGGTGACTCAGACCATCAAAATGAACAAGTTTTCCTATGGAAAGAATGCTGGGAACTCAAAAAAAAATTCGACATTCCCATACAAACTGACCGGGCGGCGGGACTCTTGTATGGAAATGACGAAATGTTTTTGAGTTCCCAGCATTGTTCCCGTAGAAAAAGTTGTTCATAATGATGGTCTGAGTGATCCTTAAAAAACAGTATCTTTTTGAAACCTGTTGATGCAAATGATGTTATAAAAATCATATCATCCCTAAAAAATACACAATCCGAAGGTTATGACTCAATTTGCACAATGGTTATTAAATTTTGTAAAATTGAGTTGAGCCATAATTAGCATTTTTGATAAACCTGTCATTTCACTCAGGATTATTTCCCGAAAGATTAAAAATATCAAAAGTGATACCATTGTTTAAAAAAGGTGACAAAACTGATTTATGTAACTATCGGCCTATAGCATTACCCTCAATATTTTCAAAAGTTTTTGAGAAAGCTATACAGGATCAACTAACGGATTTTTTCGCCAAATTTAACGTAATAAATCAAAATCAATATGGTTTCCAAAAACAGAAATCGACCACTCTTGCAGCTTTTAATTTAATAAATCACATTTTAGAAAATCTTATTAAAAAACATTACACGAGAGTACTATTTATATGTCCAAAGCATTTGACTTTGTTTCACATGAACTCTTACTAGATAAATTTGAAAAAAAAAATGGTATAAGGGGACCTGCATTGAGTTAGTTGAAATCTTATTTAACTGTCAGACAGTAATATGTTGAAATAGAAAAACTAAATGCAAAAAATACAATCGAATCATACAGGTCCGAACTAGAAGAAAACAAATTTGGAGTGACCCAGGGTAGTGTGCTGGGGCCATTTTTATTTGTACTCTATATAAATGATGTTTTAGGTGAAATTGATCAAAAAGCTATACTGTTCGCTGATGACATATCTGTTATAGTTACGACACCGCGAAATTTTCCATTGGTACAACACAAAACTGACGTGATTAAACAATTAAAACAAACAGTTGACTGGTTATATAAAAATAATTTGAAAATAAATATATCTAAGTCTACATTAATGAATTTTAATAATATCAAAAATCAATCAGTTGACATTTACTATTATGGACAAATTCTGCAGAACGCTTCAAGTACGACATGTTTAGGGTTAAGAATTGACACGCAGCTAAACTGGCAAGAACATATAGATAGTGTATGTGGCAAAATAAATAGATTTGTATATGCCATTTATAAATTTAACAAAGTTGCAAATAAACATACTGCTACGAAAATTTATTTTGCATATGTTGAATCCGTTATTAGATACGGTTTAATTATATGGGGAAATGGAACAAACATAAAAAGACTATTCGTAGCTCAAAAAAGGTGTATAAGAGCAATAAGTAGTTTAGCACCACGTTCATCGTGTAGGCCGTTTTTTTATACATTTAAATATATTTCCCTTACCATGCTTGTATATTTTTGAAATAACTTTATTCGTAAAACTAAATATGCCACTATTCGCACCAGCCAGCTCAATTTATCCTAGATCGACTCGAAATCGTCATAGGCTTGTATTACATATAGTACCAAAAAGTCAAAAATATCATAAAAACTGTTACGCAATGTGTATACACATTTACAATAAAATACCCGTACCGTTTAAAGAGCTCCCTTTAAATAAATTTAAAACAACTCTTCGCAAATGGCTTTTAGAAAAATCTTTTCACACCGTGAATGAGTTTTTAAATCATAGATCACTTACTCTATAATATCGATGCATATGTTTATTAGATTATTGTGACGAGTTAATTAGTTTTAAATGTATTCTTTAGATGTGGTGGATGTAATAAATTTTAATTTCTATTATACATGCACAGACAAATGCCAAATAAAATTTGCATGCTATTATTAAATGGCTAAATAGGCTTTGCGACATGCTATAAAATCATTATACCTGACATCTTATTATGTAACCCTATTTAAAGCAAATAAAACTTTCTGATTTCCGATTTCCTTCATCACCCTTTAGGGTTCCAAAACGATCAAAATTTCGCCATTTATACGTGGGTCACTCCGAAATTATATAGTGGCTCCAATGTTGCACGAATAGATAATTAGAAAATATTCATTAACTTATACATTAAAACGAGCAATTATTTTATATTTATTTTTATATAAATTTATTTCTATGATCTCGAAAACGGCTCTAACAATTTCACTGAAATTTGGTATATGCGGGTTTTCAGGGGTAAACAATCGATCTTGATTACTCTTATGTTTGGGAAAATGCGTGTTTTCGAGTTTTCATGCGTTTTTCTTTCCACACTGTCCGTCTGGTCCAGCAGGACGCAGACGGCAAGAATCAAGGGGTTAATAACGGGTTCGAATCCCGCTCGGTGCCTTACTTTTGTTTTTTTTTTATATGTTCAAGTTTTTAGTTTTTTTTTTTAATTTTTGTTCTTTTTAGAAAGTTTAAAAAATGTACCTAGTTAATGTTTGAAATACTACTACTAAACACCACCATATTACAATAAATAGTTAATAACCAAGCGAAGCTCGGTCGCCCAGGTACTTCTTATGGTACCGTACCCAAAGAGTAAAAAGGGGATCCTATTAATATCGCTCCGCTGTCCGTCTGTCCGTCTGTCACCAAGCTGCATCTCATGAACCGTGATCAGTTGAAATTTTCACACATGATGTATTTCTGTTGCCGCTATAACAACAAATACAAAAAAAATTAATAAAATAAATATTTAAGGGGTGTCCCATACAACAAACGTGAATTTTTTGCTCGATACTGATAACGGCAACAGGTAGACGCTTGAAATATTCACAGAATATTAAGTTAAATAACTTTAAAAATAAATAATTAACTAAGAATAAAATTAATATTAAAGAGGGGCTCCTATACAATAGACATGATTTTACTTTGCCGTTTTTATAGACAACGGTACGAAAACCTAGTGTTCGCGAGTCCGACTCGCACTTGGCCGGTTTTTTTCTATTAAACGCTATGATGGATATGGGTATTAAAAATCATATGTCCACTCAATTTGTTGTTTCCGTCGCGCTAATCCGGCTTTGACGGATCATCGGAATTCAATGAATACACGATGAGGAGCGCCGCTTTGGCTTACGGACAGCTCTAACCGATTCTATTTTTTTAATTAAACGCAGGTATTTGATATTATGATTTATTGGGCCTATCACTGCACTTATAATATTATTAAAAAAAATACATATGTATGTAAGCATTTATTTACATGCTAACTTATTTACGTTAGTATGTTAGTACCTATGTATGCATGTGGGTCTCTTTATTCCACCATAATTTCTAAATGCCTCAACAAATTTGGATGTATAGATATCGTTAGGATTCTTACAGCCTCCCGAGTGTCATAAGCTGTAATTTCTTTGCCAAGGTTTTTTTGAAGGCTTGTTTAAATAGCTTTTTCTTTTGTAAATTTAGAAGGTTACCATATCATAACATTACCTTAAATACTTAACATTATAAGCGGCGCTTCATTCAATCAATTCGAGTAGGTGACATGGTCAATCGACCATGCACACCCTGGTGTCAGAGTTCTTCGGGACCGCCTCTCGGCCTTTGACGTAGTTCGTTTAACGACTACCAGATGATAGCCGGAACCAACGGCTTAACGTGCCTTCCGAAGCACGAAATCATCTTTATTATCAGACAATCAGGTAATTCAAGCCTGCAATGTCCTAACCAAACTGGAAACAACTAAACAAAGATAAGATAAAGATAAAAATATATTTATTTCTCTCCATTAATCTAAAACAGAAACATAAAATACAGAAGGTTTTTTATTATACGCTTAATACTAAAGATTTATGGAGACTGGAGCCTGAAGAAGGCCAAGCCTGTGTCACAGTTACTCCAGTGCTCCTCACCCGTACACACGGTAGTTTTTAACTAAATATAAATTACAAAAACATATTCCATAATCATAGTTGCTTATCCTCTAGAGCTTAGGTCTACATATTTTGCTATTGATGTTAATAAGTAAATAAATATTATATTTTTTTTAAATGATACTAATTAGATATCGTGGGGGTAGTATGTTATGTACATAGATAAAATAAGATAAATAAATAATGGTATGTCACAAAGAGTGCAAAAATTTAGATTTTAAGTTTGTCTAGTTAAAGCAGGTAACTGTGTGTTGTTATTATGGGAAAAATTAATTTATTAATCAAATCGAACAAGGTCGCTGAGCTGAGATAAAGTTTATGTAAGTGGAATAATTAGGTCTTCCGTCTGATTGTAATTAAGGGAAAGCAGATATTTTGTCACAGTTAATTTACATGAATAGTAAGGAAGATGCAAAATTTTTTGTTTTGCATTAAAGTTATTATAAAGAAAGGGACCTAGAAAACAAAAGAATCTATGAGAGAAATTAGTATTTAAAGCAGGCAAGATTGCAACGAGACGGTTGCGTTTAGAACGGATACTGTTGTAGTCCGTGACACGGTGTTGCTGTAAGACGGTGTATAGAATATATAATTGACGAACCGTAAGGACTTCGCAAAATTGAAAAAGATCGAAAGTGGGATACTGGAAGGGCTAAAAACAAAGTTTGCTTCCCGTGGGAATCGAACTCACGACCCCTGGATCTACAGGCGAACGCCTTAACCACTGGACCTCGGAGGTAGTAGAGCGGCGCTTAGTTAGTATGGGAAAGTTTTGGTTACTGGTTTAAACAAGGATCAATGTAGTTGCTAATTCTATAGCGAAAGTACCTATGCTAACGTTCCTGTGAAAGGCGGGCCAATTTTTCATCCAGGCAAGTGTAATATGTGCCTCTCAGGCCGAATAAGCCAGCCCTACGGCACCCTAATTAGGCAATGTGGTGTATTCCTCTTGCAATAATAATATGTTAAAGTAAAATATCGAAGGTTTTGATTTTTATATCAACCAGTGAATTCAGGTTAAAAATAATATATTTATGGAATATAAATACTTGAGTTCGTCTCGCTGTCGCGCGACACATGTCGCACGATACTTGTAACATGACTGGCGACACTAATTTGTATAAAATTACAGTGACACCTGTTGCGTGTCGTCTGCCGTTCTTTTGACTTCTGACTCTACTGCTAACTCAACAAAATGTTTATCTACATGGGGCGTTGAAATTTGGTGTAATATAAATAAATATATATTATACGGCTGAAGCCACTAAACATACAAAATATAGGGATTTAGAGGCGAATTATCTTTTTGTGCCCTTTGAAATAGAAACTATGGGACCATGGGGCCCTGAAGCAAAGGCCTTAGTGACTGAGATTTCTTCAGATCAGCGCGTCTCCGCCACTTCACTGGGGACCCAAAGGCTGGTAGTTGTTACTTTGCGCAGAGAATTACCATCTCTGTGCAGAGGGGTGATATCGCCACCCTTTTGGGCACCCTTTCCCCTCGCGGCAACGGGTTGGAATCCTTATTTCCTTTTTTATTTATAATTAAATTTTAATAAAATCACTTTAATGTGGTATTATGGCGTATATTACCTACATTATAAAAATTCAATGAGACAAATGCCTAATCCAACATTTAGTAAAAATAAATATATATTTTTACACCTATCGTTTCGAAAACTGTAAAGCTTTTAAATTTATGAAAATATTTTATTTAAATGAGTAACAATCGCGAAAACATCAGAAACCATTATTATAATTATATTTTCTGTACTTTTAATCGTAAAAACAACAAAAACAAAACAAGTATTGTTATTACAAACAATATTTCTATTTTAATTAATAAAGATATAAATAAATATAAA
Source organism: Elegia similella (assembly GCA_947532085.1). Taxonomy (NCBI): domain Eukaryota; kingdom Metazoa; phylum Arthropoda; class Insecta; order Lepidoptera; family Pyralidae; genus Elegia; species Elegia similella. The sequence goes on along the minus strand of OX383931.1, from coordinate 13,061,214 downwards.
AATAGGATATAGAGTAAGAGGTTATTACTGGATGTATAATTAGTAAAAAAAATGAAAACCATGAAAACCTAATGATGGAAGGGTACTGCCCAAAAACCATAAGAAATAAAGAGTTCTGCTGGCACAATATTGAAAAAGGTCATAGACGATTACCAACATCAATTTGTTTTTTTTTTTTTAATTAAGATATCTAATTTATAGCCCGTACAACTCGGGCCGCTAAGAACCTGAGTATTCGGGCCTCAAATTTTGCCGCTCGCAAAGCCGGAGGCCTAATTACTTGACTAAAAAATAATAATATTCCATCTAAATTTAACAGATGTCTTCCACCGATTGAGCTGAAATTTTGTATACCTACTCTTGCTGTGTGACGTCTTTCTAAATCCATTATTGCGGAACACCCAAGCTGGCGGACTATCTTTTTTCATGCACTTCGACAATATGGATATTAAATTGAAAGGTTCATAATAACTCGAAACTTAAAATGATGTAAATAAAAGATTGTTTTTAAAAAGTTTTTTACTTATAACTTATTTAACAAGATATTTTTTCTTCCTTGTCTCGATTCTGTGTTGCAATTTATAGCGGGTAGAAAGTAGTAACAAAGTAAGAGACATCTCTACATATATAAACGCGGAGTCCAACCGAGGACCCCATAGCCGCAGCATGTCCCTCTACTGACTACGTCAGACAGCGGTTACGTATTTCATCAAAATAACTCCAAATAAAATAGATCCAAGAGGTATCCAACAGTTACAAGCATGTATTTTGAATTAAACGGGAATTTCACCTGGCCATCGGCTCTCTTAATTTGTTAGTCCAAACGGTCAGAGGTCAGCTGATGAACGCAGATGTTACCAGCCTTTAAATAAGTACTTATTACTCAGGTCATAAAGTCTAATTTTGCTGGTGAGTTAGTTTTAACACGATTACCGCGTATCATAATATAGTAACATATTCCTTGAGGGTAGCTAGTAAACCTCGATTGTCCACTATAGTATTTTATGTAACTGTAATAATCATTATAGGAGTGTAGTTTTATGAAACGAACAACTAGGCCAGGCGAGTGTCATAATTAGTTATATAAGTATATATAAATCCGCAAAAAAAATTCAGAATACAGAACAATAAACACATTAGAAGTGTTATTACGCGTGATTTCTAATAAATTAAAACCAACGTCCTCAATAATTGAGTAGAAGCTCCTCCTTTGGTCTAAGTTACACTAGAACTTCTCACTTTACACTTTAAATAGCACACGTCGGCATTTATCGTTTTAATTTTACACGTAAATCTCACTTTTGTTACTTTGACGATCGCGGGACAAATTACTTAGGTTTTTCAAGTGAGAGTGATCGAGCGCATTGTCGGCGCGCGTGCCACGCCCCCTTGCCATTTCTAATGTCTTTGTTGTTCTGTGGTTCAAAAACTGTACTTAATAACCTGCATTGCTTTGCACCTTTTGCTATGTCAGCAAATTTAACTTTTTAAAGGATGGGTGGAATGTACGACCGTGGATGGAATGGTCGCACATATATGCTTTTTGTGTCTCTTTTTACGCGTAGTTCAAAAAGAGACAGAAATTAAATGTACGCGAATTCCACGGCTGTACATTCCACGCACCCTGTGACACACATGCATCTCTTTTAATTAAAGCCAAAGTATAGTGACCCTTAGATACTAATTAAGACTCTTTGTCGTACACGAAGGTATTCGAAATGTGCAAGTCACTACTTTATATCATATCGAAAACAAAATAAACTCGATATCGGTAAAAAAATGCGTACAAAACTTAAAGATAGGATATACTGAACTTATATCCTGATGCAGCTACATTAATTACGGCTACAGATTAGATATGTTAAGATTTATTATCTTAAAGTCTTAATAAACAAAATTTTACAAGAACTAAGCTGTCCTAAAGAAACTAACCCGTGTGGTATCCGGCAGAGTAGAATAGGACCACTCCAAGTCTTCCCGTGGATGTCGTAGAAGGCGACTTAGGAAATACAAGCTAAACAAAGCTTATAAACATCTAAGACACCTCTCCAACCCGTCTGGCCAGCGTGGAGAGTGTAGGCCAAGTCCTCTGGCTGCTCTGGCCAAGTATGGCCCTAGTAGTACAGAGAGGGTCGTGCTCCTGTAGTGGAGACTAAAATGGACCTGATGATGATGAAGCTGTCCTAAAGAAACTAACCCGTTGTTTGAAATGTTTGGGTTATGCAGACTTTATATTTAAATTAACATACAAAACCATGCATGCAACCCTGGTCGATACTGCTGCATCCGTTGAGTGAGGCTTGCTACACGAGGCATCTTCAGGTAGTGATACCTAGATGTTGGTCGTTCGAATGACAAGCAACGAATGACGATAAGTTTTTACTTAGTTTATTAAGGAGTTTTGTCTGTGTATCTGCTAAAATTTGCACATAGGTGAACCGCATGACAATTCAGTATTATGTAAACGAAGTGATTCTGATGAGGAGTTTCTCAACCCTGAATAGCTCGATCAAATTTTCCAATATTTATTCTTATTCTTCATCTAAGTGTCAAGAACTAAGCTGTCCTAAAGAAACTAACCCGTTGTTTGAAATGTTTGGGTTATGCAGACTTTATATTTAAATTAACATACAAAACGATGCCTTGGGCTTTACTTGCCTGAAATATACAGAGACTATCGACATTTCTACGGTAATGGCAAATATTTGATTGTGCTAGCTAGTCCTTACATTATTCAATGCTGTCTAGACCAGCGGTTCTCAAACATTTGCCGTTATTTAACGGAGCCCTAAACTAACAAGTTAAGGGGTCCGTTAAATATTTTGTTTTCCAAAAGAGATCCACGGCAAATGTTTAGGGTTTCGGTAAATATTTTGTTTCGGCAAATATTCGAGAACTACTTTATGTTATCAGATCATATGTTTCTGATCTGATAACATAAAGGTAGTGAACTACATCTAAATGTGTCCGTAAAGTATGGTTAGGGGTGTCATGCTCAACTGCATGTCCGGTGGTTTCAGGCACGACACAATAAATTCCTATCTTTCCCCAGCTTAAAATGCCTTTCGATCGGCAACAGCGTCGGAAGCACAAGAAGCCAAACAAAGTGCGCTCGCCAACCCGCCTGCCAAGCGTGGTGAGTATGTGCAAGTGATCTTTACCAACTAATTGTCAACTATCTCCGGAATAGAACCGCAACACTGTACTACGGCAACGCCAAAGCAGAGAAGGTGCTAACCAAAGGTTGCATTCAGGGATCGGTTTGCGGACCTCTGTTCTGGAACCTGATCCTGGACGAACTACTCACCACAGCTCTCCCAGAGGACGCACATCTACAAGCCTTCGCGGACGATGTTCTACTTCTGGTAGAAGGAAAAAGCCCTGAAGCTGTAGAGAAGACCACCAATGACGCGCTGGCAATCATTCACAAATGGGGGCAGAAAGCAAAATTGAACTTTGGGCCTAGTAAAACACAAGCCATTGCTTTCACGAGGAAATCTAAAAACATCAAGATTATTATCCAAGACACACCCATCAACTTTTCGCCCCATATCAAACTGCTTGGAGTCGTGATAGACAATCAATTAAGGTTCACAGAGCATTGCAAAAACGTAATTGAAAAAGCCTATAAATTGTACAAAAAACTAGCTTACCTGATTAAACCCACTTGGGGTATACACGCACAAAATGTTGCAACAATTTATAGAAATGTCATCCAGCCCATGTTCATGTATGCCGCAGGCATCTGGGGCACCGCAGTAAAATACAAATATATAAGAAATAAATTGTGGTCGCTGCAGAGACAGTTCGCCCTGAAAGTAACTCGTGCCTTCAGGACAGCGCCTGGAATCACCGTCATAGCGCTGGCAGACTTCATTCCCTTGCACCTAAAAATTGAAGAAGCAAGAAAAATACATATGGTCAAGGTTAACAAAACCCTACCTAACTTACCCAATGATATAACTTTAAGGGAAAATATCAAGAACAAGCGAAAGCTACATCCGGCTTTCCGTCAAACAATCACCTTCGAAACCGCAACAACGCAAGAGGAAATTGACCAACTGACTCACGGTGCCCACTACAAAATCTACACGGACGGGAGCAAACTCGAAAACGACGACACAGGAGTGGGAGTAGCCATTTATTTATCTGACGGAAGAACTATAACTAAGAAAATAAAGCTAAATAGAACAGCCACCGTGTTCATAGCCGAATTGACGGCAATAGAAGCTGCTCTCGCCTGGGTTACAGACCAACCACCCAAAACTTCACCAACTGGAGTAACCATTGCTTCTGACAGTGAATCGGCATTGAGAGCTATACAAGACAGGAACAACCCAGACCCGACAGTCCACTCAATACAGCGTCTCCTACTTGAGCTCAAAAAAGAACCCAATTATACGGCTGTAAGATTCATATGGGTCAAGGCACACGTCGGCATAGACGGCAATGAAAAAGCGGACGCAGTCGCGAAACAAGCCGCCGCTCAAAGAATAGCTACATGTGCCAACTACTTCCCAATCTCATTCGCCAAAAGAGAGATAAAATTAAAAATATTAAAGAACTGGAAAGAGCTATATGAGGCCGAATCTACCGGTCACTACATCAAACCATTGTTCCCAAATTTAGAATCAGTACAAAAATTCATCTCTCATATCCCACCAACTTTTGAAATAACACAGACTTTGACAAACCATGGCTACCATCGACTGTATTTAAAACGTTTTAAGATTATAAATATAGACACATGCCCTTGTGATAATATTAAGACACAGAGCCTCGACCATCTATTACAAGAGTGCCCAATTTTTAACAAAACCAGATACAATCATGAAGTAACATGCCAAAATTTGAACCTAGAACCATACTCCCTATTGGAAATTATAAACAAAGAAAGCTCCACTAAGACCTATATTGCTCATGTAAATAACATAATAAATAGTCTAAAGAAAATAAACAACTAAACAGTAAACTCATAAAATCACATATAATAAATACATATATATATAAATGTTTGAGTGTACAAACCCCAAACAAAAGTTTGCGATTTGTACTCTCAATACTCGACATATATATACTACATTCCTGTATCCGTTAGCAGGAAACAAACATAGCACTCACAAATAAATAATTAAATAGAGCCAAAATGTCATGTAACTTTGTCACTAACAACAAAACAACATAAAGTGCAAAGTTGAGACGCAGTGGCGGAAGAGGTTTTTAGCCGGTAAGAGTCCGGCACTACCTGGGCCTCCCTTCCCAGGTGTCCATGATGGATTTTTTCCTCTTCCACCATTAGTCTTAAAAAAAAAAAAAAAAAAAGTGGTGAATATGGCAATATCCTCCCATGGATTGAAGTATCTTTGGGAGAGGTCTTTGTCCAGTAGTGGACATTTTACGGCTGTAATGATGATATTATGTACTAAAAACGGGTCACTCACGTGCTATTTCGTCGGGATTGCCGACTATAGTTTCGAAATCGTCAGGAGCCCGTTTTCAAGGCGAGTGCGAGACGCGCGGCGGAGGATCCCGAACTAACTGCTCTCGACGCACTGCTCGTGCGGCGGCTCGTGCCGCCCTTTTGGAGGGGAGAGCCAGGTCGGTCGCAGGACCCTGGTGATGAATAGTCACGCTCCTGACGAGTCCGAAACTATAGTCGGCAATCCCGACGAAATAGCACGTGAGTGACCCGTTTTTAGTACTGTTGCGTCTTCCTGAAAGAGCCACTGCATTCTCCGGTCAACCCCAGAATAACAGTAGAGGAAAAGGTAAGCACTCACCTGGATTCGTTTGTGAACAGGAGTTGGTGAAGGAATCGCCTTCGACGGGGCCTCGTGCCGGCCGGCTAGCGATCTTCTTGCTTGAACCGTATTCCTTGTCACTGCCTACACTTGTGGTAGTCCATCACACACTCGCGGATGAGATCTAAGGTTCTTTTCGGCCAGCGAACTCTTAGGACACGTTATTTTTAGTTGTTTTATCAGCGCAAGCGACGCGCTAACATGACTCGATCGCCATATTTTTCTTGACTGTTATTTCGGCCAATCACAGGCCGTCTCGGCGAATTAGGAAATATGTATGGAAGGGGAAACGGAAATATATAGATAGGTAATTTTATTAGGGTTTAAAGTTAATGCTTACACATTTTCCCCCACCTGAAATCCACAAGGGTTTCACAGAGAATGCAAATTGAAAGATAAAAAACAAAAGCAATAGCTACGCACTATTGCAAGAATATCTAGAAATATTGTTTTCGAAAGATAGAGTAATAAATAAGTTTTAACTAGCCTAAGGATAGTGTGTATTTATGTTTTAGTAATTTATGAAAAAAAAAAAAAATATATCTTAACTAATTGGTAAGGGACAAACCTTTACTACCGGCCTACGAAAAACTATGACTAAGTTATCTATTTTAATATTTGGTTCATGTACGAACCTTTTGTTCTTTCGTTGTAATGTATGAAGATAATCACGCTGCCATACGCGCCAAAATCTCTGAGTAATTTTCTTAAGCATCACCCAACGCGAGCGCGGACACGAATTTTCACTTATTGGTTCTTCGGGCAGGGCGACTAAAGGACCTCCCGTTAGGAAATGTCCCGGGGTTAAAACGTCAGACTCCGACGGATCTGTTGATAACGTACAGAGTGGACGAGAGTTCAATAAAGCTTCTACCTTAGCTAATATTGTGAAGAATTCCTCAAGAGTGAGAACCTGAGAACCGACAACACGCTTAAGGTGATATTTTGTGGATTTGATGCCACTTTCAAATATACCCCCGAAGTGAGGGGCGCCGGGGGGATTGAATTTCCATTTGATATGGCGGTTCGCTAGACCATTTGACACTTCAGGATAATGCTTGTGGAGTATGTTAGAAACTTCATTCAGATACTTGTTGGCACCTACAAAATTTGTCCCACAGTCAGTTACTATTGTGTGACATATTCCACGTCGAGAGACAAAACGGTCTAGAGCAGCCAGAAAAGCTTCTGAACTCAATTCGGTTACGGCTTCCAAGTGTACAGCCTTTGAACTTAAACATACGAATAGACATAAGTAAGCTTTATATGTTTTTGCGCCACGACGGCGACTCTCTTTAATGGAAAATGGGCCACCCAGATCGATTCCAGTGGTTTCGAAGCAACGAGAAGGTTGAAGTCTGGCTGCCGGAAGCTTGCTCATCATTGGGTGACAAGCGATTGGATTTACTTTAAAACATCTAACACACTTCGACAGCACGGTACGTATCAGAAGTCTCAACCCCATTATCCAAAACTGGCGTTGAATAAGAGATTGTAAGGTTCTAGGTCCGCAATGCAAATATTTTATATGAAAGTGTTTTATTATAATTTTAGATATTGGACATTGTTTATGTAACAAAAAAGGGTGTAACGCAGATGGTGACAGATTAGCCTCATCGATGCGTTCCCGTACCCGCACGATCCCATCATCGTCCAGGAAAGGTGAAAGTTTTTGAATGGACTTTACACATGGTTCATTATCTCGCACTCGACTGACTTCGGAAGACATATAATGATACTGACTCAATTTAAATAATACTTTAGTTGACTTCTCGAGTTCAGTACTACTGAGAAATGAAAGAATTCGATTTTGCCTTACAACCCTCGAATTTGAAATAAATCTTATACACCATGCTACAATTCTTAGAATTTTTGTAAAAAAGGAATGTCTGGCAATTAAGTCCAGAAGTGGGTTACTCACATTAATCATGTGAAGACTTTTAGTTTCTAGTGATTTAAACTCGGGTAAGTATTCTTTTGGAAGTAGAACCCGTTTGTTAGGCCATTGACTAGGCAAATCCTGTAGCCAAGAAGGACCTTTCCACCACAGAGGATGGTCTATAAGCTCTGGACAGGACACTCCGCGACTACAACAGTCGGCCGGGTTATCCTTAGACGAAACATAATACCAGTGATCGGTACTAATCAAGTCAGTTGCTTGAATGACACGATTGGCTACATACATTTTTAACAAATGAGGGGCTGTATTAAGCCATGACAAGGTAGTGCTGCTGTCTGAATAAGCTCGAATAGAATTAATAGTTATATGGTCTTTAAGCAAATTATACATATGCGATAGAACTTTTGCCAGAAGCACCGCTGCGCTTAGCTCGAGTCTATTTACCGTGGTAGGTTTTAAAGGAGCTACTCTAGATTTTCCAGTCAGTAAACTAGTCGCAGTAGAAATTCTGGGCTCATTAGTTACCACACAAATATACACACAACAACCATAGCCTTTCAGAGAACCATCACAGAAACCTACCAAGTGTACTTCCATCGGATTGGAAGGTATAACTAACCGCGGAAGAGAAATTTTTCGTAAATCAGACAAATTGGCCGCTATTAAATGCCATTGTTTGATTAAATGTTTTGGAATAGTCTCATCCCACGATAAATTTAACCGCCATATTTCTTGCAACATCGATTTTGCTGCAAAGACTACTGGGCATATCCAACCGAGTGGATCGAAAATGCGGGCTACTAAAGAGAGTATGGATCTTTTAGTAAATTTGACTTCGAACGAGTCTGAAAAGGCATATGAAAAAGAATCATTAATGGGATTCCATCGTATCCCTAATATTTTGACAAACTCATTTCCCGATTCATCGAAGGATTTGGAACTTTGACAAAATTCAGGAGGAACATCCTTAAGAAGACGAGGAGCGTTAGTAGTCCATTTCTCGGGTCTTATCAATATTTGCCGATACATACGACGGATGTCGGCAGTAAAAACTATTTTGTGAAGTCTAAATTTTGTCACTAAATCGACAATATCTACTTGCAACTTAGGACCCACACGAACAATATTATTGAGTGACAGATTATTCGAGGTCCGACTACTGGCATCGAAGACTACTCGTAAACGTGTCGTTGTACTATCGGGTCGTATTACACAATGGTGAGGAATAATATAACGGTCAGTAGACAAAGATTCAGCAGGCTGCATATGTCCCAGATCTTCGTACTGCTGCATAAATTCCTTATATTCCGTTTTTAACTCAGTCTGGCTGGCAAGACGCTTTTCCAAGTTGAGAAAACGGTTAAGAGCCTGATGATATGATTTCCCTAAGGCTGGAGTATCATCTTTAAGCATAATTGGTACAACATAACGACCTTCGGAGGTACGATATGTGCCAATTTTATATTTTTGTTTACATATCTCATCCTCAGGACCGGAAATTTTACATTTCGACGGTTCTTCGGATTCCCAAAACCGTTGAACGATCTCATCGAGCGCACAAGAAGACGCGATGAGTGACGTAACGGGTGTGGCTGAAGTTTGAGCTACTTCACATATTTCATCCTTAGGACCGGAAATTTTACATTTCGACGGCTCTTCGGATTTCCAAAACCGTTGAACGATCTCATCGAGCGCACAAGAAGACGCGATGAGTGACGTAACGGGTGTGGCTGAAGTTTGAGCCACTTCACATATTTCATCCTTAGGACCGGAAATTTTACATTTCGACGGCTCTTCGGATTCCCAAAACCGTTGAACGCTCTCATCGAGCGCACCAGAAGACGCGATGAGTGACGTAACGGGTGTGGCTGGAGTTTGAGCCACCACGTTTTGAAGAAACTGACCACTTATCACCCAGCCGAATACACTAGACAGTGCACATGGAAAACCAGGACCTGGGCAATAACGTGAACCAGTATATATCTGGTCAAAACAGTCTACTCCTAACAACAGATCGATCGGACCCGATTTATCAAAATCTTGGTCGGCGAGATCCAGATGTTTAAACTTTTCCTTGACAACAGACGGTAACGAAGTTGAAGGAATCATTGAAGTGATTTTAGGCAAAATCACTAATGGTATATCAAATTGGGGCGAGTCATTTGACCTAGGCACAATAGAGCCAAAAGTATAACCTTTAATATTACAAACATAATTTTGCCCGAGACCGGTTACATTTAAATTACACTTTTTTATATGTAAACCTAACTGTCGCACACAGCTACTTGTAATAAAAGAGTCCATCGAACCACTATCTATGATTATACGAGCATGCTGCAATGAACCATCCACTCTTCTCAACCGAACCACTGCTGAACCAATAATTTTGGTACTCATAGGTGACTTTGACATGTTTGGCTGAGTTGTACAAGTTAGGGAAGTGCTCATATTGGAATTCTCAGAAATCTTTAGGTCAATGGTATTAGCTAATAAACTTTTATGTTCTTCATGTAATAATGTATTATGTTTTGAGTTACAAATGAAACACATGGACTTAGACTTGCAGTCTGTACTAGTGTGACCGGGCCTTAAGCAGTTTTGACATAATTGTAACTCTTTAACTATTTTTTGTCGCTGTCCTATATTCATAGAATGTAATTTACCACAGCGATATATTGAATGATTTTCATGACAATACGCACAGACAGCCTGATTAGGTTTATTATTATTTGAGTTCGAAGAAGTAATTAAGGAAGAATTTGATTGCCGAGAAAAATTATCTTTCTTTGTATTATTGTGGTTTTGTTTATTTGTAGAATTGAATGACTGTAAATTACTAGGTTGACTAACCTCTAATACCTTTATATAATTCTGTAAATAAACAATCAAATTATTAAATTTAGGAATTTCTTCGGTATTTTGTAATTCAAACCTTTTCCTAGTTTCTGTATCAAGCGGCCGAGATGCTATGTAAAATAAAAGAAATTCACTTAAATCATCAATATTTAACCCGCGCAAGGCACTAACACATTCATAAAGTGTGTTGGTTAATTGTGATAAGTTTGATAATGATGGCCGTTGGATCGGATTTAATTTTATTATTTTTTCTAAATAAGCGGTAGCTAAAATACGTTTATTATCATACCTGTCTAGCAACGCTGCATAAACAACAGAATAATTAGCTGATGTTATAGGAACACCCTTAGCTAGTGTCAGGGCATATCCAGACAGACATGACAACAAATAGTAAAATTTCTCGGTGTCCGACAACGAAACATTATTATGCACAAGCGACGTATAACTGTCTTTAAACATCTGCCAGTTCTCTATATTACCATCAAACTTAGCTATTTGCAATTTAGGTAATTTTACTTGAGAGTTGGAATGCGCATGACTTTGACACAGTTCCGAGCGCGAACTGACGTCGAGAGAGTCAGCAAACTCAATTACAAAATAGTATAACTCGTCAAATGACAACAAAGCATTATTATCGATAACAAATTGAGGATTTAGTTTAAGTTGCAACTGGTTTACACGATCGTTGCATTCCATGAAATTATCACGAATTATATCAATTCTTTTATACCTAGCTCGAAAGGATGCCAATTTAGTTTTATTTTCTTTCGTAATTTTTGCTAAGTCATAAAGTATTTGCATATTTTTAAACTCATATTCACGTTTTTTAATGGCTGACATTAATTCTCCTTCTGCCATGTTTTCGCTAAGCACTTATTGTGAAAGTACGAGTAAGGTAGGTAGGTAGCAAAAGTTTAAATGGAAACTGAGTAATGGAACAGATATTCACAAAACACGTAGGTTTTAAAACTACGGACTATTACTTATAATCATAAATACACACCTCGCTGCTATTAATTAACCTTAGGTAGGTATCTAGGCTATCCAAAATAGTTCGAAAGCCTGAGTAACTAGATAGTACCTTATGGCATACAAATCGAACGATTAAGGGATTATTACAAGGGAATTAACGAGATAAGAAGTATGTACTCGTAAGCAATAGGTATTTACTATGGTATGGCACAGGTATGGAATTTCCTGTTTGATCCGAGATTGTTAGACAAATAGACAAATGCTAGGTGGGTAAGTACCTAGTTAATTTGAATCTATAATAAGTCTATTTATGAATAAATTAGTTATCCATATTTGGAAATAACTTTAATTGAAAATATTGAAATTAAGTGGGTAAATTTGAAATAAGTACGTGAGGAATGATTCCTCACAGGAGGCACCATAAATTAATGTTGCGTCTTCCTGAAAGAGCCACTGCATTCTCCGGTCAACCCCAGAATAACAGTAGAGGAAAAGGTAAGCACTCACCTGGATTCGTTTGTGAACAGGAGTTGGTGAAGGAATCGCCTTCGACGGGGCCTCGTGCCGGCCGGCTAGCGATCTTCTTGCTTGAACCGTATTCCTTGTCACTGCCTACACTTGTGGTAGTCCATCACACACTCGCGGATGAGATCTAAGGTTCTTTTCGGCCAGCGAACTCTTAGGACACGTTATTTTTAGTTGTTTTATCAGCGCAAGCGACGCGCTAACATGACTCGATCGCCATATTTTTCTTGACTGTTATTTCGGCCAATCACAGGCCGTCTCGGCGAATTAGGAAATATGTATGGAAGGGGAAACGGAAATATATAGATAGGTAATTTTATTAGGGTTTAAAGTTAATGCTTACACAAGTACATAATGTCTGTATCTCACGTTAGTTTCAATGATATAATTGTAATGATGATGTTCGTAAAGAACTTTGGAAAAAATTAAAGGTCTATCAAAGTAGTGAAACTACTGACTATGTGCTGCACTTTAAACAGTTTGAACATAGAGTTGAAGAGCTAATTCTCTAAGCTATATCAGTGACTTTTGTTATTTTACAAATCTACTCGTTCCTGATTCAGTTTCCTAAAGAAATAATAAACATAGCCCTTTCCATTGTTTTTTGAGCGTCCTTGAGGTTACTTATGATGCTCATAGTAAATGAGTGCTTTCTTACTATGTGTGGTTCTGGACTTCTATGTTTTTACTGATATAGGACTGTGGTCTTTAGCCATTGAGGTATGTTTGACTTGAAGACACTGCGTAGCCTTCCGAACGATGCCCAGCTTAATTGGTTTTAATCTTGATCAACCTGTATTTACTGAACCAGGTAGATGTTTTGGTCTATAGCTTCAAAGTTGGAGTTTCTAATAGAAGCTGTTAAAGGCGCGAAATAGTCTGAGATTGTTATACTCTTTTTCATGTTTTTTTGTAAAGACGCTTATAAACTAGCGCCTCCCGTTATATTATTCTCTTCGTCCTAAATTAGATTAAAAAAAGTGTAACTGGACTTCAGTTGTAAGTTATTTATAGTATTTTTTTTGCTTCACTTTGTGTCAGGTGAACATTCATATCCAGCACTTAACCGTCATTCCCCGAAATTGTGGTATAATTTTCAGGTAAGGTTTGCCCAAGTGGTCGCCGGTTACCGCATTTAGTATGAAAAAGTTGTTTACCCCACGCATTAAATTACATAGCAGACCAGAATGAAAGAGATACCTAGAGAGATCAAATTGAAATAATCAAAATTAAGAGGAGCGTAGTTCCTTACAAGTTTTTACTTAGGTGTTACTTTGTGGAAGTCAAAGCTACATTTACTTTGAGATAATTTACTTTGCGTGCTTCCGCCATTAGTTCAAGCAAATTATTGCTAGCCAGCGCCCATCCACTACTGTTAGTCCCTTCATGCCTGCCACCAATAGTTGATGCATGCAACCCTGGTCGATACTGCTGCATCCGTTGAGTGAGGCTTGCTACACGAGGCATCTTCAGGTAGTGAAACCTAGATGTTGGTCGTTCGAATGACAAGCAACGAATGACGATAAGTTTTTACTTAGTTTATTAAGGAGTTTTGTCTGTGTATCTGCTAAAATTTGCACATAGGTGAACCGCATGACAATTCAGTATTATGTAAACGAAGTCATTCTGATGAAGAGTTTCTCAACTCTGAATAGCTCGATCAAATTTTTCAGTATTTATTCTTATTCTTCATCTGAGTGTGTTCCCGGTTCATCTTTAGTTAAGACGCCCGGATCTTCAAAAATAAATGATTGACATAAAAATTGTCAGGCTTGTCAGAGACGACGATGGACCCACCATGGGGCCCAGAAGCAAAATTTTTGTGACTGAGATTTAAACGCGACTTTGCGATGTTACGGGTGAGCCAAGGCAGACAGTTATATAGCACAAAGAATTTCTATCGCAGTGCTGCCAGCCTTTTTGATACCCTGCCTCGCGGCGAAGCGTTAGTTTCTTTTTTATTTTGTTTATATTTGTAATGATGTTAAAGTACATAAAAGCTTATCTGAGAAATAAAATGTTTAGAAAAATCTTATTTAGCCTAAATTGGATACAGTTCTGCGACCATGTTCTTAGATTTATTTTTCAGATATGTTTATTTTTGTTGTACACAAAGGCCAAAGCAAAGAAAACAAAGGATTTCCGAGATAAAAATCCGGAAGGGCCTCTCAAGATACTTGGGTTTGTCGCAAAACTCGCACGACTGTTATTCCGAGAGTAAGATTAACCAAAATTGTCGTTGAAACAATTTTTTTGGCGAGACATGCTTATACCAAAACTGAAATCGAGCTTCGGTAGGTCTCTATAACAATACGTATCTCAATCGGTTAAAATAAACTTTATTGTGAAAAAAAAAGAAAGTTAGCTGGGTGTGAAAAACACATACTTCTTCTTTTCGAGCCGTAACGTCTTTTTACTATTTACAGTAATTTCCCCCAGTATATGACCACGGCTACTGCCCTATCATTTGTCTCCTCTAAATCTTTTTGTGTGCAGTGATAGTGGCGCATTTAGGGCACGTCAAAAGGTGGCTCATTGATCGAACATCGCCGCACGCAATCGCATGGGTTGTTGCCGGAAAAACCCCTCCTAACCCGGTTTTCTCGGGAAATCCCTACATCAGCCCGGAGTCGGTACAGCGACTTCCAGACTGCCTAGAGGAGATTGCTACCCGGTGGAAGAAAAATCGCTATCTTCATATAATTTGCCACCATCTTATTGCCTACATACTGACTGACTGTGCGCTTTTATTTGCTTACTCCTAAGAAATAGAAGACGTTATATTGCATCTATATTCACTAAATTGGACGAACAAAACCTTCATTTTGTTATTTCCAAGTGAACTTCCTCCACATCCAACAATAAGATATCACATAACATAAAAAAAGCTCTTAGCTGTCGAAGACGCAAAATGAGCCGCATTAATAAGGGACCACATTCAGAAAATTAGGGGCCCTCGGAAATGGAGCGTGCTTGCTTGAATTTTTTCATTATCTCTGCTCTGGTTGATCTCAAATGTTTTTGCAAAAATACAAAGTTTATAATACACGACCACCCAAAAAAGGAGAAATAAAGGTACCTACTGATCTTTATTTATCCGCGAGTTTCTTCGTTCCGCTATATTTTCTATGTTTAGACCACTTTATGTATATTTATTATGATGTAACTACAATAAAACGTCAACGGAAACAAAAATTAAAAAGGTTAGGTTACGTGTTTAGTCCCATTTATATAATTAACTATGTGATTAAAGTGTGTTATAAGTTTACCAAAACCAACACTTATCAAATGAACAAGCAGAGCATTTTGGACAGCGAGATATTGCCACTTTTTCATCCCATTCGTCGGAGAAACGTCCATTACACGATTCAATTTGTCAAATCAACAGAATAGAAAAGATCTAGATACGTAAAAGTGGAGAAGGTTTTCTCACTAGTGATATAGGTTTATACAACTCTGTTGAATGACAATCCGAAACGCTTTGCTGTTGAATAACAAATTGAGTTGTGTGTGGACGTTATAATTACCCTTATTTTTATAAGTGGGTGTATATCGTAAAAATATCAGGCGATAGAATAAGATGTTAAGTTCCTCCTTCTCTTCATCTGAGCGGTTAGGAAAATTTTTTACTTATGCTCTAAATCTTTTACGGTCACTTGCCTGACTTCAACCCTCCTTAGGTAGCTTCAGAAAGAAATGCAATTTCCTGATGGTTCTAGTTGTCGGATGAAATAGAATCGCGTTACCTGCTCGTCCGATGAGTCGAACTGCTGCGCAATAAAGACATCATCTCTTGGTGTGGGTACTGTACATGAAGAGATAATGTAGGTAGGCTAAAGAAGATGGTGTGGAGACATAAGACTACGTCACGTTGAAAACGGGTTTATTGTTCTGTTTTGTAAGTTACATGTTCATGATTGGGTGTAACGGGTTATTTTTCGTCAACTGTTCGATTTAGCCATCGATTTGTTTTTGTGATTCGATTGAAAATGTAAACTATAATAGTTGACACGCAACTAATCTACATGTTTGTAGCTGAGTGCTGCCTAAATGTGCGAAGTAAGCTCGCACAGAGTTTTTAGTCAATTTTTCATACAAATGAGCTATCATCAAAACCGAATTAGGTAAATGCGCAAAAAGTGGTCTTATAGGGCCGCGCTTCTGCATTTTCCTAGTTCTTTGAGAGCAATTTCTTTTCATTAATTTTATATAGCAATTTCCTTCCCAAATCCAACAAATCCCTATTCTTTCCCAGCTTACAAAGCTGGGCAGCACGCTCGGAAGCACAAGAGCCAAAGAAACTCTGCGCTCGCCAACCTGCCTGCCAAACGAAGAATCCATAGAAATCCAAGAATCCATAGAAGAGTGCCTTTCTCCAGCAGTAAACTGCTTGCAGCTGGAATTATGAAACCACAGAGTAATCATAAATACTGACGTGATTGCGTTGGCTTAGAAGTGTGATTTTTTCACAGTTCAATAGACATTAGAACTGAATATTTGATATGAATTTTAGCTTGATACCTCTACGTGTTCCTGAGAAAAAGAGTCTTGACAGACAGACTGATAGACAGACAGACAGATGGACAGCAAAGTGTTCCTTAAGAATATAAACTGTCATTTTCTTTGTCATTGTTGTGCCCCAAATAATAAAGAAAGAATGAATAGGTCCCTTATATGTTCAGGTTTCGTAAAACATTGTCATGAGGTCCGTATCTCAAACGGTAAAAACGGAACCCTAAAAAAGTATAATTTCTACGTTTTTCACGTGACAATGTTTTACGAAACCTGAACATCGGCTAAGGTACCTATTTATTCTTTCTTTATTATTCGGTTCGAGGCACAACAATGACAAAGAAAATGACAGTTTCTATTCTTAGATATTTCGTGGCTAATATAAGTCTAGAATGTGTTTAATAAAAGCGTGTGGTATTTTTGCGACTGCAATGTTATTAACTTCAATGAATGAATGATATTTTATTAGAAAACATAGGTACATAGTGCAAATAAAAAAATAAAAGACATTTTTTTCAGGTCCTTTAAAGATTTTTATGGCAGTACTGGACGTGAGTGTGGAAAACGAGTTTTTTTCGACTGACCAAATAAAGGAGTGTTATGTTTTCAGAGTTCATGTGAGTATTTAAGTGACACTCTTTATTCCACGATAACTCTAAATCTAATGAGATTTGGATGTAGTGGAGTATGGGATCCTAAAATTATCCTACGGGATAGTATAGTTTCTTTTAATAAGGCAGCAGCTTTATATTAGTTTTTAATTGATAAAGCTTAAATCCTAATTGGTCATATTTC
This sequence comes from Elegia similella, assembly GCA_947532085.1. Taxonomy (NCBI): domain Eukaryota; kingdom Metazoa; phylum Arthropoda; class Insecta; order Lepidoptera; family Pyralidae; genus Elegia; species Elegia similella. The sequence goes on along the minus strand of OX383931.1, from coordinate 13,043,853 downwards.
TAATTATTCATTCACCTACTTTGAATCTCTGTTTCTCAATTTGCCTATTTTTGCTAGAATAATTTATTTTCACCTTTGACTTTTAAGTTATTTATGACGTCAACTGAACGCGTTGTGATTATGCGACGCTGTAAGAAATAAATTCATATTAATTTATTTCACTTATGTGTCAATGAATAAGTTTAACGTTAATATTTTTTACAAAATAATTGGGACATTACGGATGTTACATAATCAGTTGAAAAAATAATGGGCAGCAAAATAATATATTTTCGGGTGATTGGTAAATTACTACAGCTATAAAACATGGAAAGTAATAAAAAGGAAATTTTGCGGTTATTTCATTCTATAACTCTGTTCAAGCGGTGTAAAAAAATGAATGGCCAGTGTAATGATTGTGTATCTATAATGATATATGTATTTGGTATAAAATATAGTATCGTTGAGTTAGTATCCCATAACACAAGTCTCGAACTTACTTTGGGGCTAGCTCAATCTGTGTGATTTGTCCGTATATATTAGTTAGATATATTTATCTAGTTCGGCAATTCACGGGGAGTGACACCAGAAACCCATTTTTTAGGGCTTGTGCCTAATATAACCCTAACTTAGAGCAAAACCTCTAACATAATTTTAAAATTTATAAATCTGTTAAGGATGAGAAAACTTCCATGTTGGCCTGGGTGAAAAGAAAAAGCGTAGAATGTGCCAGCTGCTTCTCTTCCCGCGCAGATCGTATAATCGATCGAGGAAATGGGCGAAAATGTGAGGAATGATGTCAATAGGCGATGCGGCTAGCAGTCCTTCACTATTTTAATTCCATTTTCCACCTACACGCCCTACCAACATACTAAATGTGGCCATAAAGTCTTATACACCTGTCTGTGATGTGTCTTATACGCAAGGGAAAAAGTCGTGATACTGTTTAGAATAGATTTCTTACCGACTTATTCTGCTATATTAACTGACCACTAACTGCCCATTTTATATTACCGCCAAATATTTATGATCTATGAATTTCCCATTTAAACCTTTGACCGCGAACGTTTGATAAATCTGACAAACATTTTCATAGAAAATGTATCTCGGATTTATACGACGTTCGCGTTCAAAGGGTTAAATATCGCTTACGTATCATTACTCTCTAGTTTTCAAACATAGGTCAGATAATCTCCTGAACTTGTTACAACTACCGCACTTCAGTATACAACTGCCACAATAGTACGCTTTATTAACCCCGGACAAAAACTCCTTATTGTGAGACGAGGTCCACCCTTTCAAGAAAAAGACAGTTGTATGAACGTCGACATTCGTCCCAATAAACGTTTATCCTTATGGATGTGTTATTCCGAGAGCGCTTGTTTTGTTTCATTCCTGCATGTTGTTGGCTTCAGTCCAGAAACCGTTTGCATAATAGGCATTTATGTAGGCCTCAGTAAACATGTTCTGTTGTAGGCGTATGTTTATTTCTTTTTCGCTTTTATGTCACAAATATGAAGGAAGATCGCTTGGTTCTCTTTGTTTCCGTGTTACAGTTATCAGCGTAAAGTTGCAAGTCTGTCTGTATTTTACAGACTACACTTCGGGAGTGTGCACAAGAACTGTAAGAATTAATCCCACCTTCCCTTTTTTACAATCGGACTTCCAGATGCACGGCAGGTCTACATCCTTTCTTGGTGGATTTTTTTTTTTTTTTTTTATATTAAATGAGTTTACTCTTGACCATAATCTAGGCCAAAGGCAAAGATATGGTCTAGGATCGAGCGAGTTCACCCAGAAGAAGCCTATTCACTCTAACTTTAAAAAGATTCAGGTTATATGCGCTCGGAAACACAGACGCAGGCAATGAATTCCAATCCTTAGCTAATAATAATAATATAATGAGTGGATAATCCACTCATTAAAAAAACGGTTCGTGCGACGAACCGTTTTTCAAGGTCTTTTTTAATGCGCACCGCTAACGAGTGAAATTCATTGCCCGCGTCAGTTTGTCCGAGTACATTTAACCCGATAGCCTTTAAGACTCGAGTGAACAGGCATCTTCTAGGCAAGCTCGCTCCATCGTAGATCTTGTCTTTACCCTCTGGGTTAGTCTAAGGTTGTGAAAACTGAGTTGCTGTCTTTGTAGACAGCAATTCATTTTTAACATTTTTTTCTCTAATCTCAATCCAATTCTTAGAGACTCCTTCATTACATTCAACTGCTTTGTTTTGTGATTGTGAATCAAGACGCGCGCCGGGATAGGTACTTCTGATCCGCAATGAAGTTAACTACGGGTAAAGCTGGTGGTTAATAAGCATCTAACAAAAACAAAACGGAAAAAGTTTTATTTACACCCCGACTTGACCTAGCTTGAGCAGAATTTACTTCACTACCGCTAAGAATACCTAAAGCATTTTAACTAAGAATGTTTTTAGGCCGCGTGCTGACAATGTTTCGTCTTTATTATAGTAGCGGCCCGCCCGGGCTTTGCACGGATTTTATATAGCCTATGTTATGTTTTAAAATTTTGACATTCGGACTGAATGAAGCTGGCTGCTGAGGTTTATCCAAATTCCACCAACACTCTAAACCAAAACTATACATACTGCATTTAAATCCATTCAACGGTTTAGCGACAACGATGCCATTACGAAGTTTGTGGATGCCACAGACAGACTACCGTCATTCACAAACACAGGTAAAAATGTTAACACTCTTTTTTCTTTAGTAGTTCAAAAATGTGTACACACACACACACTTGGTATATGTTAAAAGAGTACAAAGTATGCAACAACAATAATATCAGATGAGCAGCTAAATTCCCAAACTAAGTAATAACTCAGTAATAACCATAATGAATGTTCCCAATATACGGTACCTATACGGAGAAAATTCAATATTGATGATACGGGCCTCAAGAGAGAATCTCAACTGCAAGCAAGGGACTTAGAATAAGCCTTGTAATGTGAGGTTTTATTTGCCTCTGTTTTATCTACGCCATAGCCTACTAATTATCAAACTCTGATGTTAATGTCAGTAAGTAGTTAGTTATCCTAGACTATCACTATGAAAACCGTCCAAAAAATTTCGACAGTTTCATATAACTAAATTGTGTTAAACCGGAAATTAACACGAATATACCGTTTCAGTTTAGACGTTTTACCAGTAACGGTATGTTCGCGGTAATTCCCAAATTTGCATTTAGTAAGTATGCAACGAGATAAAGAGGCTTTAGTCCATCACTGGGACATATGTTAATTGCTCGGAATAGAAATAATAATAAGTCGGCGGCAAGACACCACCTGCCAATTGTAGTTAGCTATCATGCTTATTGCAGGTGTCCGAGCCTTGGCAAAAACTCAACACAAGTCCAGTCACATTATAATTCCATAACACACTAGTTTCTCTGTTAAAGTGCAATAAATAGTTCTTTCTCCGGCCAAGACCTGTTCAAGGGCATATGATACATTGGTATTGCAGGTGTCCGAGCCTTGGCAAAAACCCAACACAAGTCCAGCCACATTACAATTCCATAACACACTAGTTTCTCTTTTAAAGTGAAATAAATAGTTCCCACTCCGGCCAACACCTGTTCAAGGGCATATGATACATTGGTATTTCCAGGAGCAGGTTCTAGCTGGAGACCAACATTACATCAACTTCTCCAAAGGGCCTCTCAAAGATTCAAAGATTTATTCAGGAAATAGGCCTTTGCAGGCACTTTGCACTCTACGTGTTGCATCCCAAAGCGAGTACCACGGTAGTACTCATGATCCGAAAGGAAATACAAATAATAATAATTATGCATTGCGAAAGGTTTAAAGTAGGTAAAGGTTCTATTTTACCTATTCAATTTGTCAGGCTACTTTTGTTTGAAAATGTCGATTTGAAAGTTGTTCATTTTGACGGGCTGAGTCACCCTTCAAGGGAATGTGGGTGGCTTTACATGGTGTATGCAACGTGTAACGAAATGGAAATAACACTACTTAATGGGCATGATCAATTCAAATTATTGAATAACTTTCCCCAGGGAAATACGTGAAAAGAGAATTGAACCACCATAAAATTAGCAATCAGTTGATCAACTTTTTATGGAAAGTTTTAATCGCAACCTTGTGTGGTCCTCACTAGGATGGTTGACCGCAAAGGGCATAAAAATATCACAAGTTCTTCCGTGCTTCGGAATGGATCGGAATTTCCAAGCTGCCTTGAGGCATCCCGCATAACATAGATTAACTAACTTAACAGGCTGTCCTGTTAAGTTAGTTAATCTGTGTTATGTCAGATGCCTCAAGGCAGCTTGAAAATTCCGAAACCTATGATGGCCACTTACACACATGTAAAAACAATCAATTTATGAAAATCCCTACAGGCATCAATACAGTATAAAATATGAAATAATCTCCCGAAAGGATTTTACGCTCTGCTGAAAAAAGATTCATTGATGGAATATTACATTACACAATACATTATTCACGCCTCACCCAGCTATAAACGTGTCGGTGAAAAACAACGTAACCCCGCGCGTAAAGTATAAAGAATTATTTAGCGGTTAAAAGGTGTGAGCAGGGACCGGAAAACCGTGTTCGGGGCTAATCTGATTAATAGAGAAACCCTATGATATGATTACCCAATGGATATGCTTATCACAACAATAGGGTTACTCCAACGATTTGATAACCCTATTGAACGGTTATCCTTATTAACTGGTTAACCGTATCTATTAGGTAACCCTTTCATGTGTAAAACCCTATCATAAGGTTTACCCTATCATTGGATTAACCCTATCAAATGGTTAACAATATCGTTGATTAACTTTATTAATAAGTTAACTCAATCAACTTGAAACCCTAACGATTGTGTATTTAATCATAAGGTTAACCTTATTGATTATTGCCTGTCTCTTTCGCGCATTTCAGCGCGTTTTTAACCAAAGCCTTTATTTATGTTCGGAATAAAACAGGCGCTGAACAGAGGCTATGTATAAACATATAGACAGTTCAAATAATTGAACTGTCTCGACAATTAAAAACTGTACGGTTTTACTGTGAAATTATAAACATGCCATTAATATTAAAGTAAACTTTCGCGTTGGCACTTTTCACATTTAGGTAATGCAAGTTAATTTTATTTACATATTACATATTTATCCTTCATTTAAAACTTCAAAATCCATTGTTAGTGAAAGACGGCAGGACGCATAGTGCTGCACTTAGTTCTTTTTAGGGTTCCGTATCCAAAGGGTAAAAACGGGACCCTGTTAATTTCGCTCCGCTGTCCGTCTGTCTGTCTATCTGTCCGTCTGTCACCAGGCTGTATCTCATGAACCGTAATAGTTAGGCAGTTGAAATTTTCACAGATGATGTATTTCTGTTGCCGCTTGGTTTTGCTCGATATTGATAACGGCAACAGGAAGTCGCTTGAAATATTCACAGAATATTCAGTTATATATTCACTTCAAAAAAAAAGATTTTTTTGCCGTATTTATAGATAACGGTACGGAACACTACGTGCGCGAGTCCGACTCGCACTTGACCGGTTTTTTCCAAATATCGATAATCAACATGAATACAGATGAGGGTACAAGTAATAAAGTTATTGGTATTTATTTTTCTTTTTTTCTGTCGGCAAAATCTAAAAGCTACTAGTATTTTGGCATGAGCAGAAATTAAAAATTCAATTGTAAATACGCGCGAATAATATTTCGCGGACCGCGATGCAGTATACGCGCGGTTGGTGCGGGGCGAGGAAGGAGCGAGGCGCCAGCGGGAGGCCGGCAGCGGCGCGGCGGACGTGTCGTAACGAATAGGTACCGATTGCGCCGTGTATGAAAAAGAAATACATATAAATATGGAATATCCTAATTGTAGTATATGTAACTGTGCGTTAAATTTTGATGTGGTGTCTGTAAGCCTGAAAGCACAGAATACCTATGTTAGTTGCAGCTAGTAAACGGCGTAGGGGGAAAAAAAGGTTTGTGTCAGTTTCTGATGAAAATTTACAAGTAGGTATATAGGAAGTGTAGAGTATATGCCCAAGTGATTAAATGGTTGCAGATAAACAGTTTTTACGGCATTTGATCATCACAGAATAGAAAGATTTGCTGTTGTTCCTTATAAAACAAAGCAAAATATTGATAACTAGTTGATGCCCGCGACTTCGTTCGCGGCAATTTCAGTTATTATTGACCGAGCGAGCGAAGCGAGCGAAGCGTCTCAGTTTCGACAGGCCGAAAATTCTTTTGTCCGTCTGTCTGTCTGTCTGTTCTCGCCTACAGGTCGCATTTCTCAACCGATTCTCATGAAATTTTGTGAGCAGGTTTGGTAATATAAGCAGATCTTTTTGTCGAGCCAGATTTTCGAAATTTTTAAAAATGGCGGAAATATGGTGGTTCTAAACTGAAAAAACGCATAGTACAGCTATTTGAAAAGAAAATCAAAAATGCTATTAGACTTTTTTGTTATTCTTATTACGACGCAATTTTTTTGTCTGAACAACTTTTTTATACGATATACTTGAACGTGTTTATAGTCGGCAATTTGCTGTTGGTCGGCAAGTTGTCTGAAATCGATTTTCTGTATATTCTTTTGAATTAGTGCATTCAGTATGATGTCGTAAAAACAAATCTATGGTATGACAAGTATGAAAATGGTGCGTAGTAACTATGACGACGTAACTGAAGGAAATCATCCTTTAGTCAATTAGCATAACAGTAACAGATATATTTTAGAGCACTGGAGGGCAAATGTGGATGTTGGTTGTAAGGGTTCGCGAGGTCTACTGTTCTCACAAAACCACTAGTGATTAATTAGTTTTTTCTTAGTATAGATGAATAATTTTCCCCCGGTTCCAAAACATTTTTTTATTGATGCTTCGCTCCTATTGATCGCAGCGTGATGTTTTATAGCCTAAAGCCTTCCTCAATAAATAGACTATCCAACACAAAAATGATTTTCCAATTTGAACTAGTAGTTCCTGAGATTAGCGCGTTCAAACAAACAAACTCTTCAGCTTTATAATATTAGTATAGATTAGCTGTCAATCCATCAAGTAAATCCCTTCCATTAAAATGATGACAAGCTTTTTATTTTGGTGATTTGCAATGTTGAACTTACGATACGCTTTAAACGTTTTAATTTTAAATCTATAAAATATGACTATATATTATTTTAATAAATCACAAGAAAAGAAACATATTTTTATGTTTATTTACACTCTGAGTTTAGGGTTGGAACGCGCACGCGCGGCACATATTTTCATCATTACATTTAAAAACTTCACTTTTATTATAAAAATGCTGAAAAAGTGGAAACGGTTTGTGACCACTTTCATCAGACTACGACCGTTAGTGTGCTGGTTTGCGACCACTCATATAATATTTTAAAATATGCCAATAAAAAAAAAATATCTGGTTGTCTGTAAAGTCGATTCACGGACGATAATTTTACGTGATAATGGTGGAAGAGAGATAAATGCGTCACAAGCCGAACGTTTAGGCCGATTGTGCCTCCCTAACACTTATTCCGCGTATTCGTCTTTCAAAAACTATAATTGATTCAAAAATGTTTTAAATTGTATTTTAATAAAGTATAATTATATAAATAGTACCTACTAAATGTTGATTAAATAATATGGTAATCATTTGAAGTATTTTTACTCACATTTATTTATGAGCATCATCATCATCAGGTCCTTTTTAGTCTCCACTACAGGAGCATGACCCTCTCTGTACTACTACAACCATACAACATGAGCATAATGATATTAAATTCCTCGCGAACCTTGCGGCGAAGTACAGATGGTATTTGGACTTTAACAAGGTGCTAAACTAGCAGCATAAAAAGGTTCTGCCACCAGACCTGGGATTAGTTCCAACAATAACGCCATAGGAAGTCAATATCCATTTCACCCAGGCTAAGGGAGCCGATTGACGTATTATATTTTTATTCTAAATAATGCCAGAAATAAATAATAATAAAGTCACTTTCCACGACTTTCCCGAAAATTTGCGGGGGTGTGAGACAAAGGAAAGGGTGCGTGGTTTTAGGGGTACTATTTGTGAACGGGCGATTCGATAAAGACGTACAAGTTTCCATATAAAAATCTGTCATTTAGAAAAGTCGTTGGTTTGAAAATAGCACACCTATAGATAAGGTAACTACAATATATTTTTGACGTATATAAATTAATAAAGCTGGCCAAGTATGAGTAGCACACATTTAGAGTTACCTACGTTAGTGTTTGACTAGCGGCCCTTCCCGGCTTTGCACGGGTAGATATATGTTTGGCATTTTTTCTATATGTTCATTAGAAATAATGTAGGATTTTATTGTTGAAATATACAAACAAACAAACAAAAAGTGTAAACTACAAAACCTCGCTTCTTGTATGAAACCTCTTCTATGCAATTATGAGGTGCAAACTCTTACTTGTAAGGACACGATTGTTCTTGATTTTCTGTGGTTTGAACTCTCTTTAATAAATTAATTGCTACTTTGCAGAATCGAGAAATAACACAAAAAAACAAGTTTCTTGTATGCGACAAAAAGTTTACAAAATCTGTGAAATATTTTGAATTATTATCTAATTCGATTCAATAGATATAGTCATGTGGACGGACGGATGGACGTTGAAGGCTTATATTACCTTTCCGTTTAAATGGCAAAATGTGACATCTATTCGGAGAGTGTACGTTACGCTGGCGTAACGCACACTCTCCGAAAAGATGTCACGTTTAAATATTCAGTACTTTTTACTGACAAAAAGTACTGAATATTTAAACGTGATATTACTAAATTATCAGTGCGTAACGTCATGTAAATGTGTGTAAAATTTTGAGATTTGTGCGTCCATTAATTATTGAGATTTTATTTAAAATCTGATTCTGCCAGGATGTCATTTCAAACGTTACGCCAGCAAAAATTTTCGGATCCGAGTGAAAGCTGATAAAATAATTTGTATTTAGAATATATTTATTGTAAATAAAATTTGTGCGTCTCCAGACCTGGCGATATTCAAATTTTTGCTGGGGTAAAGTTTGGCTGATTGCTGGACCTCATAATCGGCACGGCGTAGGAATTTGATTTCTTTACACACACACTGTTACGAATTTGTACGTCATGTTTGTAAAAAAAAATTCTAAAAATGTTACCATTCAGAGATTGAAATGAAAATATGAAATCAGGTATTTTGACTCCTGTACTTTAAATATAGGACCTAGAGAATTATTATTGACATTAGTTTGTACTTTATAATAGTCTACAATGCCTAGGTAAGTATATAATATGATATCTTAAGCTTTAACACCTGAAGTGGCAAGACATCATCACTCGCGAAGTAAATAAGTTATGAGAAAAACTGCCATGATTCGGACGCCAGGAATTTTGACAGCCGATTTGATCCGTTTTTCTATTAGTTCGGAAGTTGATAGTTATCAAACTATTTGTAAGGGTAAGTAAAATATTAGTTCGCAAAAAAATGAGTTCAATACACGCAGTAGTTTAAGAAATATCATTAAATATCCAACCGTAGGTGAAATACCATGATATTTACACCTACTAAATATTTTATCAGCTTTCATTCGGATCCGAAAAAAGTTTTAGCTGGCGTTACGTTTGAAATGTCATCCTGGCAGAATCAGATTTTAATTAAAATCTTAATAATTAATAGACGCACAAATCTCAAACTTTCACACACATTCTTCTTCTTCTTTTCGTGTCGATGGTACCTATATTTTTGCAGCCCGATAATGTGCCACTTCTATTCCTTCCTTAGATGCAGTAAGGAGATCGTCCAGAGTGCAGGTGTTCGGGCACCTTGGACAAGAGAGGAGGTGCGCCATAGTTTGGGGAGAGTGTCCACACTCGTACAGTACATGACACACTTTTACATGACGTTACGCACTGATAATCTAGTAATATATAGGGTTCGTAGTAAACGAGGAACCCTTATAGTTTAGCCATGTCTGTCCGCCTGTTTGTCCGCGGTTTTACTCAGAGACTATAAGTACTAAAGATCTGTAATTTGGTATGGATATGTATATTAATCATGCCGAAAAAGTGGTAATATAAATCTTTCTAAAAAATTTTTTTGGTGTAGCTCCCAAACTCAATTTAGTTCTCATAGTAATTTTTTTTCACAACTAACTTCTACGTATGTAGTGTTGTAGCATAGGTCTTTTAAAAATATTGTGAGCTTCTGAACATCATTTTTCGATTTACTTATCCGTTTCGGAAATATTTGGTTTTATAGTACAAATTTTTGTTACAGTTCAGTGTCTCTATCTACTAAATGGTTGTATATGAACCCGAGAAAAAATTCACGGCAGTAGTACATATAACGAAGTTTAAAGGAATACTATCAAAGCTAAGTAGATTTTATAAATTAAAGATTGACCAACTTATAAATAAACTCGGTGAATTAAAATTTCATACAAATTGAATTAAAAATTAGACAGTTGTTAGTTACGTACAACAACTACCGAATATAAATTTTTGAATCACGTAAAGTAAGATAAATACAAAATCATAGTAGCTTTAATAATAATAATACCTAAAATAATAGCAATGTGTTTACGTTCGACAGCGCGCGGAGCTTGGCGGAACGATAGGAAGTTGCTTGGTATCTATTACGCTCGGAAACCAAAGTAGGTAATATACCTATGAAATCTTGTTACCAGCGCTTGCTCTACTCATGGTGGTACTCAAATGGATTTTTTTTTCTAATTTCTTTTGTTAAGTAGTACTTTATAAATCTTTCTTCAGCTACCACACTCCGTGGTTACCACAGTCTTATGTGAGCTCGTTTTTAGACGTTAGTAAACAATGCTAAGAGACCCTTCGTGCGGGAGTCAGACTCGCACTTGGCCGGTTTTTTTAAATCTATGCTTATAATTATATTAACAATTAATAATAATTAAAAGAAAAAACCGGCCAAGTACGAGTCGGACTCGCGCCCGAAGAGTTCCGTACCGTTATCTACAAAAACGGCAAAAAATAATGTCTGTTGTATGAGAGCCCCCCTTTAAAATAAATTGTATTTTTATTTGATTAATTATTTTTAAAGTGAATATATAACTAAATATTCTGTAAATAGTTCAAGCGTTTACCTGTTGCCGTTATCAATATCGGAAAATCACGTTTGGTGTATGGCAGCCCGCTAAAATATTTATTTAATTCTATTTTTTTGTATTTGTTGTTACAGCGGCAACACATACATCATCTGTGAAAATTTCAATTGTCTAACTATCACGGTTCATGAGATACAGAATGGTGACAGACGGCCGGCGGTGCGAAATTAATAGGGTCCCGTTTTTACCCTTTGGGTACGGAACCCTAAAAAGAAACGCACTAAACAAAGTTTGCATATCATAAAAATAATTTTTAACAAAAAAAAACCGACTTCAACCTGGTGACTAAAAAGTAAAATATAAATTTACTAAGCACAAAGTAATTCGTATTTTGTAATTTAGTTAATCAGAAATGATTCAATAAGTATTTTATACAATTTTGAAGTCGGTGCCAGTATTATCAACCTTTCTCATCACAACTCAAGCTAATAGGCATATTGAACCATAAACAAACGGTAACTGCTGTAAATCGTTGATGGATTCCCTCGACTGTCTATCGTCTCCATTATCAGACCTGTAATGGTACTTATAACACATATGGGTGCAAAGTTCTCATCAACAAAAATTAATGAAGTCCAAACACAAGGTAGCTATTGTAAAATGTTGAGGAGTTCCTTTGACTGTCCGTCGTCATCATCATCAAACCTCTAATGACAGTCGCAACCCATCTATGTGTAAAGATCTCATCAATACAAATTAATCAAACCCAAACACCAGGTGATTGCTGTAAATCGTTGAGGAGTTCCCTCGAATGCCTTTTCGCGCCCATCATCAGATCGACCCCAGACCTTCATAAATATTAGTGCTTTAACATACCTAAGGAAAAAAATAACAAACGTACTAGCCGCCAGTACAATTTTCGAAGGTTCTCCTCGATTTCTCTCGGATTCCATCATCAGGTCGTGGTTTCCTTATCATCGTACCACACTCGGAATATGTCCTCTCTAACAAAAAAAGATTTATCAAAATCGGTTCATAAACGACGAAGTTATCCGCGAACAAACATAAAAAAAATATATATACGGTCGAATTGAGAAACCTCCTCCTTTTTTGAAGTCGGTTAAAAACAACACAATGAATAAAGTGTTTTGTTTAGACCATAGATTTAAAAAAAAAAAAATTGTGTCTCTGAATAGATGTCACATTTAGCCATTTTTGTATGGGAACCTAGTGTGTCATTAGCGGGGGTGTGAGGCAGACGAAAGGGAGTCGTGGTGTCAGGGGTGCTATTTGTAAATGAGTGACTCAATGAAGAAGTACAAATTTTCCATACATCATCAGTCGTTTAGTAAACACGTCGATTCGAAAATAGCACTCATGACGTTTGACGCCGCTGTCATAAGAGATGTAACAACACCGTGTAATATCGATATCGAGAAAAACCCACAACAAGATTTTGTTTCAGTTTGACTTATTTTAAGTAAACAACATATGAAGTAGTAATAATTATATAGTCATAATCATCTAAGAGATTCCCTGGTTCCTTATACTCCTGGAATCTTCAGTTGTGCTGCGTCCAAGCCCGGGGTCCGCTATTATGACAGCATTCATGCTGTAATAACTGGTCTAGATGAAAAGGAAAAATTGAGAATGTACCAGTTGCTTCTCTGATAGGGAATGCGACTAGCAACCTATTAAACCTTGGATTCAGATTTCCACCTACATACGCCCACAAACACGCTAAACGTGGCTTTTGGTTTCAGGCAGAGGCCTACACCGTAAGGGTGAAGATCGTGATAATATGAATGTATGTATGTTTTACGGCCCAACGCCAATTCTCCTTTTGTAACTCCAGTAACGCGGACATACATAAATATGAAACTGAAGTACAAGTTTTTGCCTGCGCCGGAAATTTAACCCGGTACCTGGCTCGTTAACCACTGTACCATGGAGATTGTCATTATCGTTTATGATATTGTAATTAAATGTTCTTTGCATTACTTACATGTGAAAAGTCACAGGTTGTGGTTTCCCTTTAGCATTTTTTACAGTATTTTTGCAGGATTTCACTACACAACTAGGCATGTTTATAATTATAAAAATAAATTTTCATTCGGCTCATAAGATTCCGCATCCAATAATACGACAGACGGCAGAGGACTGAGGCCGCGAAAAAGCATACGCTGTTTTAAGAGTATGAGTAACAAGACATGCGCTGCTTCTAGAGACGTACGAGCCTTTGTATAAAAAGTAAGACGGGTTGGGCTCTCTTAAGTCCTGTACGTATTGAGGTACAACTCTTATGGTGTTGCGCAGACCGCAAGAGAGGGCACCATCTAAGTAAAACACTTTTGTCATAACCAAAACCAAGATGATTGGCGAAAGCCTACTCCTATTGTGTTCCAAGTGCAACGTAAGATCTGCCTGCTGAATATGGTGGTTCGCCATCTGCTGAAGTGACCCCGTGGGTCACTGTTGGGTCATCATGCTGCCCAAGCGCTGAGCGGGGTGCCACGAAAGCTCTCACAGGTGTTCATGAAGCAGATCAACTACGAATGATGGCAACTAATAAAGGGGCAGTTGCGCTGTTAGTATATGGAAGTAAACATGGACAGCAACAATAAGTACAGTTTTCGGTACTTGTTGTGTTGCCTCGTGACGCACCAAGCCCTCGCCTGGGAACGTCAAAGCTGACGTCACTATGCTATCAACTGCACCAATACTTCAAGAGTGAAGCGAAACAGTGAAGACGACGGCCAAGCAAAGAACAAAAAGACCTACCTAATGTATCAAGTATCTATCAAAGCTACTTCAGACTGCCCCAATAAACAGTTACTATATACTCTTAACCTCAAGGAGGTAGCGGAGAAGAGCCTGCTACTGTATCGTTGATGAAAAAGGCTTCAAAAAAGTATAGTAGTGATTAAAATGTCCAAAATAATTTTATTTATTATTTAATTGCAACTTTTAATGAACTTAGTGAAAAATAGTGCAAAAACCTATGAATATAATATCTAATCCTTATAACTCGGTTCGGACTGAGTTTAGAGGTATATATACCCTTATAACTTTATTTTGTTATTGACTATCGGGAAAACAAGGTATGGTTAGTGGCCGCGCGAAAACAAACAGACGCCAATAACCGGCATTGTCCTTTTGAAATATTATCTATTTCGGTTCAATAGATACAGTCATGTGGCAGATGGATGGACGGATGGACGTCGAAGGCTTAGTATTACCTTCCCGTGTTTACTCTTAGGGAACGGAACACTAAAAATAATAAATTTCCGGGAAAGTCGTGGAGAGTGAATTTATTATTATTTATTTCTTGGCATTAACTTTATTACTTATATTATTACACTCATCTGTATTCATGTAAATTATCGATGTTTGGCAAAAAATAACAAAGTGCATCACTATGCGTCTTTCCGCCTTTCACTGACAATGGAATTTGACGTTTTTAATGGAGGATAAATACGTTTATAATATTGTAAATAACATGAACTTGCATTACTTAAATGAGAAAAGTCCAGCGCGATAGTTTACTATAATATTCATTTTAGTATTTTAGAAGGACAGAACTTCAGAAAGTGGACAGTTTATAATTTTAAAAATTAAATTCCACTCTGTTACATACCCCTCGACAGGCGTCAGAGGACTGAGGCCTAGTGTATAGTATACGCTACTTTTAAGGGTATCAGTAACATGACGTATCAAGTAATACGCCTCTTCTAGAGACTTCATACTTCTATGGTTTAGACACTCGTCTCTGCCGTCTTAGTAATTATCATTACGTGAACTTAACCGAAAAGATTTGCCGAATCCAAAAAAACCGTCTGTATTTTGTGCATAATATATATCGCAAAAGGTTTATTTTTGTCTGACTTCCTGCAGCGTAGATTCCCAAACGAAGTCCCGCCGGCCTTTATATGACCAAAACCGCTCGCGCCGTGTGCGCTGTCGTCCATAAGGTTTGCAATAATAGGTCTAATATAGTTTCAAATAGAGATTATAATGGCTCGACGGTGTTCCAAAACCCAATCATACGGTTTTTGGAATAGGGTATGCGCTTACATTCAATAACACTATTCTTATGGTTAACCTTTCATCAAGTTAACTCAATGATATGATAACCTTATTGATATGGTTATTCATTTGATAGGGTTACACCTTCCATGCATTAACTCTATACTTTTGGTTAGCCTTTCATCAAGTTAACTTGATGATATGCTTACCGTATTGATACGGTAACTGTTTTGATAGGGTTACAATAATGATATGCTAACCGTATCGATAGGGTTTTTAAAAACAATTCTATGAAAAACCCTATCAAAAACCGCGGTTAAGGTAAGCGGTTCCGGTCCCTGGGTGTGAGACGAGAACCAAACAAAATAAACTCCAAAAATACCATGTGATAAATTTCAGATAGGAGCTGCTATACTTGCTTTTACCTCATGCATCGAAGTGAGTAGTACCCCAACACCTTCATTCCCTTTCCAGAATCAACAAATTCCTATCCTTCCTCAGCGTTGGAAAAACAAGAAACCAAAAAAATGCCATCGCGCCTGCCAAGCATGGTGAGTATGGCAATATCCCCCCATGGAACGATGAACCTTTGGAGAGGTTCTGGTCCAGCATTGACTTTGAGCGACTGTAATGATGAATAAAAATATTTTTTTAATGCAAATAAATTAAAAAATATACATTTTCTATTTTCTACTTTTAAGTTCCAGTTTGTACATTTACTCGTATTTATAAGGTTGAAGTCAATTTAAGTTTATTATTTTAACACAATTTTAAAAGGATTATCAATTAGATTGTATGTTTTTTTTTTATGTTTGTCACCGTATTATTCTGCCACTTTTGAATCGATCTTAAAAATTAATTTGTTAATTGAAAGGGTATGCTTAAATTTCATCAAAATCATTTAAGTTGTTTGATTGAAAGGTTATTATTTTTCACTGGGTGAAGTAGTACTTAAAGCGCTGCTGTAATAAGTCCGCTTTGTTTGTAATAAGTGCAAGCAGTGGCATACAGAATTTCACAAATGAGGACATAAACTTATCGAGGCTTAATAAAAGGCTAGGTCATGCTTTACGACCGAAATTAACGACTCAATTTCATTTGCGAACATTTACATAAGTTTAGATACATATCATAGATACCATCACGTCTTTGGTGGGCGTGTAGGAGGAAAACGGAATAAGAATAGTGATGGGTTGCTAGCCGCATCAAAATGTTTGCCCATTACCTCGATCGGCTCTTACGGTCTGCACGGGAAGAGAGGCAGTAGTTACAATCTGCTTTTTTTTTCCTTTCAAACCAGCATAAAAGAATCTTAAGAACGTTTATCAAACGAAACTGAAGAACAAAGTACTAATCTTGATTTCTTTCTGTTTATAATATAGTAAATTTTAGTTATTTTTAAGCTAAAGTTAAAAGAAAGGTATGGTAAAGGTGTAAACATTTCTGGACTTATTTTTGTAATTTTTATTATTATATATTAAACTATATTTATTATAATATATTGCTTTTCTATACAATAGAAATATAATAACACAATTTCATTTTGATAGTAGATAGAATCTCGGGCTTTAAATCAAAAGGCAATTTTTTTTGTATGAAGTTGGCATTCTATGGGCAGTAATTTACAGATTACCTTGTAAAATTTTACAATATTACTCGAATATTATCTTTGGTGTTGCAGAATTGCACCCACGTCGGATTAGCATTCCGCACAATCCTTATCCTAACTAATATTATAAATGCGAAATTGAGTTTGTTTGTTACGCTTTGATGCCGTAACTACTGATCCGATCATCATGTAATTTTTCATACATGTTCTCTGGAGTACGGAAAAGGGCATAGGGCATAGGCTATCCCGCTTTTATCCCGGAAAAGTACTGTTCCCTAGGGATCGACATTGACTCGGGCGGAGCTGCGGGCGAAAGCTAGTTTGATATAAAACTGTTCAATTAAATCAAAATATAAAATAAAATTCGGCGTATTCTTCCCAGCAGTGGTCATTCCAAAACGCTAGTAGTTTTTCGATTTTACAAACATAAAAAAAAAGAAAAATAAACGACAGAAACATATGACGTTTAAAAAGCGATTCATGTATCCTACTTTGAAGAAAAATAATTCATTTTCATTTTCATTCAATTAACAAATTGTGTGGATTAAAATTCACACACATTTTAATGTAACGAGAGGAAAAACCTAACAAAAAACTCCTAAACTGCATCGGTAGATCATTAACAAGCCTCTTAAAACAACAATAAAGGAATATTTGAAGAAATCAGCAATGTGTTACGGGGCAGTAACACAAACTTGTTTAAAAAATATTTTATTTAATAACTACAAGTTAACTTAAAGGAATACAAATCTTAACTGACTAAAAGGTTTTTTTTTTTGGAAATGACTGTGTAGCTAGCTCCAAGTGAGCTTTCGCTACTTCACCGGGCGTTTGAGGCGAGGGCAGAGTGCCCTCAACCTTTATAGACAACATCACCAAAGGGCCCCAGGAGGGACGGACCTCGGCTTTGGGCTTTTTCTGAGAAACAATGGCAAAAGCCTTTAGAGAGCAGCAACTCTCATCTTTTGCCTTATGGGCCGAAAGCTACGTTGCCAGAAGGGCCTATCCTGGGTGCAAGTCACCCGGGACCGCCGGGCGGTCACCAGTAATCGGAGCTAATCCTACTCTACGCGCTCTATTCCGGTGGCGAGTGCGACGGGGTCGGATAGTGGGATTCTTCTGGCTATTCGGAGCCGAAGAGGGGTCGCGGCGGGCTTGTGCGATGTCAATAGGATCATCGGGATCGTCAAGTACGTTCCTAGGACGTCTACGACGTAAGGTCGTATCGTGTAAGTTGGGGGAGTAGTTAGCAGCTTGCACTACTAACGGGTTGGGGTGGCGTGCGGCTTTCTCAAAGTAACGCTTGGAGGCGTTTTTGAGATAGCCGCGAATGGATGGGAGGTCTAGGTCACGGTGTAAGTCTGTCATGCGCAAGTACCGATGGTGACTCGTATTTGTGGCACGGGTGACGAAGCGGTTCTGCAAGCGTTGCAGCCGATCGATGTGGGAGGGCGCGATATGGGAGAAGACTACGCCGGCGTAGGTCATGATAGGGCGGACGCAAAGCTTATACACCGTGTATCTTTGCACTCTTGCCATATTCACAGAACTAATAGTACGAAGCATTACCTATTATTTTCGATAAATAAGTGAATCCCCTAAATAAAGCACACCAAGTTATCAGTAAAATTTTATTTACGGTACACATGGGAGTAAACCAATTTTTTAGAGCGCATTCAACAGGCGCAATAGGAATAAACCGAGTGGGCGTGGCCGGGCGTGCCAATTAATAATTTTGATTTCAGATTTTCCTTCCTACTTTACGGGCTTAGGACCGACAAAAATGCCTAATTATTATTATTATCTTTAATTTTTCATTGCTTTGAAGATTTGAAAAGTTAGAGAAACTGTTGAAATTTTTATTATGAATAAATTAGTTATTTTTGGCGTAGTAAAAAGCTGAAATCATTTTATTTACAATTGATTTAGGCATTTTTAAAGTTTATTTACAAAATCTACTTACAAATTTACGTTTTGCGTAGCAAGTGTTCAAAATGTCCTCCATTCTCATGACGGCACAGTCTAGCACGGCGCAGCGAATTTTGCTTGAGTTTTCGCAACACATAAGCGACTTGTTTCACCGTTTCGAATGCCAAAATAATCCTCTCACGTAACACTTCTACACTGTCTATCTCCTCTTCGTACACCAAACGTTTTACATCACTCCATAAATAAAAGTCCAACGGGGTTAGGTCCGGGGACCGAGCTGGCCATGCTACTGGGCCTCCACGCCCAATCCACTTGTCACCAAATGTAACGTTTAAGTAGTCACGAACTTGGCGTCCATAATGCGGAGGAGCACCATCATGTTGGTAATACAGATTTTGGTGTAAGTTGAGGGGTATGTCATCAAGCATTTCGTCTATGACGTGCTGCAGCAACTCCAAATACGTTAAACTGGTGAGATAGCCGTCGATGAAGTAAGGGCCGAGCAAATACCCGTCAATTATGCCAGCCCACACGTTCAGACTTAAACGATGTTGAAACGAGTGTCGTTTAGTTTTTCTGGGGTTCTGATCACGATGAGTCCTCCAGTGCTCGTTACGGATATTAAAAATTCCAACTCTCGTAAATAACGATTCGTCAGTCCACAAGATGTTGACATGTTGATGCCTCAGCAGCCAGCGACAAAATTCAATCCGTGCAGCGTTATCTTGAGGGAGCAAATCTTGAGCATGGATTGGGACGTCAAACTGGCGATGGTCTTGTAGTCTTTGCGTGGCACTAAGCATCACCTGACGGGACGGCCTTGGTCGATTGGGAAACATTTCTACTGCTCGTCGCAAGCTGTCACCACTTATTGCGTACAAGCGAACCATTTCCACTAATTCGTTATTGGAATACGCGTCAGTCATTTTTACGTGACACTCACTACTTTTCGCGAGACGACAAGAAGCGACACGCACGTCCGTTACGGTCAGCGGTTACGATTACAACTGGAGCGGGGGTAGTTTCCCGGCAGCGCGTACGCGGCGCGACTTTGTACTTTGTTCTTGCCGACGCCGACGGAATAGTGATGAGCAAGTGTTACGATAATTAGTGGTGTGCATTACAGATTGTCGATAAAATAAATTACAAAAAATTAAAACGAAAAATTTTAGGTCATGATTTTTTTAACGATTTGTGTTCAGAATCAGTAATAGAGTTACCTCAGTAAATATGGCAAGGATACAAAGATACACGGTGTAGAGTGTCAACTTATTTCTAAGTGACATCTTAGCATTTCCTATCATGAGGTGGAGACGGCCTAATACGAAGGCGGCATGGTTGCGGACTTTGGCGATGTGGGGGCCGAAGGTCATCGCGCTATCGAGTACGACTCCAAGGTATTTAGCCTTGCCTGCCCACTGAATGGGCTTTCCGTACAACGATACTGATCCTAACGAGGGGAGTTCTGCTCCGGACATGGTAATTTTTCGACGTGTCACAGCTTGGTTATCCTTTGAGAAAAACACAGCTGTGCTTTTCTCCGGATTAACTTCGATGCGCCACCTCTTGAACCACCCGCCGAGAGCGTCCACGGCGGACTGAAGACGATTCACGATGACCGTTTTAAGGTGATGGGACGTGTAGAGGGCCGTATCGTCGGCGAATAGTGCCACTTCTACATTTGGGGTCTTTGGGATATCGCTTGTGTACAGCGAATAAAGGAGGGGCGAGAGAACAGCGCCTTGCGGGACGCCGGCTCAAATGGGACGGGGCCTCGAGAAGCATCCCTCTACTCTGTACCGAAATGACCGATTCGACAAAAAGTCTCGTATGATGTGCACGAGACTATCCGGCAGGCCCAAGTTGGTCAACTTGGATATCAAGCACGAATGCCAGACTTTGTCGAAGGCTTTCGCTACATCGAAGAAGAGTGCTCCCGTAGGACGTCCCCAATTTCTCAACTTGAGAATATGCTCCGTGAGGCGGTGCAGTTGGTGGTGACACGCGTGTTTGGCCCGGAATCCAAACTGTTCGTCGGGGATGAGACTTTTGGACTCTACGTAGTCCTTGAGTCTTTTAAGGATGATCCGTTCATAGATCTTGCCTAAACAGTTCAAAAGACTGATAGGCCGGTAGGAGGAGGGGTTCTTCAGGTCTTTGCCTGGTTTAGGGATCCCGATCACGATTGCTTCTTTCCAGGCGGCTGGAAAAGTGCAATTTGCAAGACAAGCATTGAAGATGCTTACGAGCAGGAGGAGGAGGGTCTGTGGGAGGCATTTGAGCACTCCGTTCGAGAGTCCGTCAGCGCCGGGCGCTTTTCGGGGTTTGAGATCGCGGATGATTGACTTCACTTCGTCAAGTGTCGTCGGGGCAAGGGGGGTATTCGGTGGGATCGTCTTAGAAGCCACGAAGCCTTCTACGTGCGATTCCACCTCGCGAAGGTGATCGGGGTCTACTGGCTCACGACTAGGGGAGCATTGGCTCTACAGGCTGTCTGCTAGGCTTTCAGCTTTTTCGTCATCATCGAAGGCGATGGAGCCGTCTGGACGCGTGTGGGGGGGAGTGGCCGCAACCGTGTCGGTCTTGAGACTTCTGGCTAGTCGCCAGTATGCCTGATGGGAGGGCGTCATCTCGGCAAGAAGATCGCCCCAGCGTTCGTTCCTAATTTCCGCGATGCGTTCCTTGACTCGCCGTTGCAAGAAACGAAGGTGGGCACGGGCCTCTTCAGTGGGATAATTGTCGTGTAAGCGTGAAGCGCGATTCTTCTCTGTCAACAGTTGCCGCATATCCTCAGGGAGCTCCATTCTGTGGGTGGGATCCACAGAAGGGACTTCCCGAGAGCATTCCTTGTAGGAAGCTTGCAGGTGGCTGGTGAGAGAGGAGATTGCGCTGTCAGTGTCGTCAGTCGTGGTGATTTTGTCAGGGATTGCGTCCAAGTGCGGTGTTGGCTGGTTGATAACTTTTCCAAGTTTCTTCCAGTCAGTCACCGTCCTTGTATGCACTATACGTCCGTTGTCTGTTGGTCCTAGTTGTAACACTACAGGTCGGTGGTCGGAGGAGATGTCAGGGTGGACCTCTACTGAACACACCTGAAGGGTGATGTTCTTAAGGAGGGCAATGTCAAGAACGCTGGGGTTTTGTCCCTCTTGTGTGGGGTAACGCGTGGGAGCTAACGTGGCAACAATGTCTTAATCTAGTTCGTCATGGAGACTCTCTAGGATAAGACCGTTGGGCGAGTCCGTGACAGAGTGCCAGCGGACTGATTTGCTGTTAAAATCTCCAGCCAAAATGGTAGAGTTTGACAGCGAGAAGAGGGATTCGAGGTCGCTACGGAGCAACGTCTTTTTGCAGGGGAGGTAAATCGATTCGATGTTGATAGGCGCATGACCGGTCATGGCTATCCGGAGGAGGGAGCACTCGATATTTGTAAGAGCTGGGGGGTCTAGCTGGGTGCAGTGAAGTGACCTTTTGTAGTAGATTACTGTGCCGCCCTTTTGGGTGCGTAATCTGTCATTACGGATGATGTTGTAATTCGCAATCCGAGGATTGCGATGGTGGGGTTTCAAAAAGGTCTCCTGTGCAAGGAAAATGTCCACCTGATGTGTTGTAAGAACCTCCTGGATGAGGGGTTTCACATCGGTGAATTTGCCGTTGGCGTTGTAGTACGCGATAGTGAGGGAGCGGGGTTTAATTCTCTTATTGAGACTACCCATATTAACGCGAGGGGAAGTAACGCGCGAGGAAGGGCGCGTTTTCTAACCTTTCCATTAGGAACCGGTATTGGAATACGATGTCCAAGATCGCGTAAGCGTCGCCGGTGGTCGCGAGAATGGCGTGACCCATTTCGAGGATCTCGGCGCGGTCCTCACGTGTTTCTCGCGCTATGTCGAGAACCACTCCGAAGGCCAGAGCGTCCTGGTCCCGGCTAGCCGGAGGAGCGCTGTGGCGCAACAGAGGTGGGGGCCTGCTGGGGGGAGCGCGGTTCCACGTTGGAACCTTTGGGGCTTCTGAGTGAGACACCGGCTGTCTCTGCTTCGGAGGGGGGAAGGCAGCTTGGCTGCTCATAAGGGGTTGAGGAGGGATGAGCGCCGGCGCCTGGGGGGCACGATTTGTGCGTGATTGGGGGGCAGCGCTTTGCGACGATTTTGAGCCCCAGGCGTTCCTGCTCGCTTTGGGGGCTTTTGAGCACCCCCGCCAGTTGGCGGGGTGGCCTTCCTGCCCGCAAAGTACGCAGGCCGCCTGAGTCTCGTTCTCCGCACTGCGGACTCTTTCACAGTCCGCTGTGCCGTGATCCCCCAAGCACTTCACGCATCTGGGGTGGGCATGACAGTTACGGGCCGAGTGCCCGTAACATTGGCAGCGGTGGCATTGACCGACAATGCCACGCTTGTGGGGGGGCTCTACTTTAAACGAGGTTAGCCCTGCGCACGACGAGATTTGAAAAATCCCCTTACCTTCCGGTGTGTTGTCTAAGACAACTAGCACCATTGGGTACGGGGTTTTCTTTTTCCCGTACATGCGGAAGACCTCGTTTACGGGGAGTGACTGAGAGACAAGGGTCTCTTTAACGTATTCGACCGATGTCGAAATGGGGATGCCTTTTATGACGGCCCTGAGTTTGCGGTCCTCAGGAAGGCCGAATGAGTGCCAAGGGGTTTGGCGCTCGTTGAGGAGACGGGTAAGGGAGCGGTAGTCCTCCATGGACTTGACATTAATGTCGATGTTACCGTCGCGGTTGGTGGACGCGCGTGTATACTGCACCTTTTGTGCATTTAGCGAGCGGGAAAGCGGTTCCCACTGCTTGGGGTCTCGTAGGACCACCATCGGGGGTGGACGGGGCTTCCTTCCGGTGGAAGATGGGGCGGGCTGGGAGGGAGTCTGCGCGACGGATGAGCCGTTCGCGGTTTTAAGTGCCTTAGGGGCAGGCTCTTTCTCGGAGCCCTTCGCCTTACGCTGGCGCTTTGCTCCGGTGACGACGGTGTAATCGTCATCGTCGGAGCATCGCGACTGCTCTGGCTCGGGTTCCTGTCCAGAGGGTGGGATCTGCTGGGAGGCTGTCTCCGTCTCCATATCATCGGACTCGAGGACAGTCTCTAACGTTGCAGCTGGGTATCGGGGTTCGAAGGGCTGAGCGGCGGTGTCAGCCGGGTCATCGGTGTAATAGTAGTCGGTCTCATCTACGGGGAGACTACTTATAGTTTCGGAAAAAAGTGGCTGTGACATCTGGACGGACAGACAGACATGACGAAACCATAAGGGTTCCGTTTTTTGCCATTTGGCTACGGAACCCTGAAAAGGTCGTCAACCCCAAACGGATTGAAATATTCCAACAGCGTGTTCTTTATTTAAATAAGAAGCAAATGTTTCCAAGTTAATATCGCAACGTGCCTATAGGGATGACAAAGGCTTTCTTCCAAACACTCATCTTAAATTTACTGCTCTCGGGAGGTGCGTTAACTTATATACCAATAACGAATTTATTTGTTTTACTACACTGCGGCGACTTTGTGTGGGAAGCCTGATATTTTTTTTTTAATTTCAGCTACTTTTCTTGCAATTCTATATTTCATTAGGGATTCTGATTCCAGGATTTCAGTACAGTTTAAAGGTTCAAAATCACGCAGTATGTTTTAATTCAGTGACTGTTTATTTAACACATTTTACGCGTGGGGTTATGAATTCGTATGACAATTATGCAAATGCATTTCAAGGATTCTGGATTCTGTGGGAAACGTGCACAAGCATTTAGTATTAAAATTCAAGTAGAAAACAACGAATAAAGAGAATACCAACAATTGAGGCTCTTTTTAATCTCTAACGAATAATGAAATGGATGTATTTATTTTTAAGCAGGTTTTGGTAATGGTTCGTTGACATAATTTATCAAAAGCGGTCCAGCCGTTTACAAGGCTGATGGATTTTCCTATCGGGGATTACCTAGGGCTTAGCACGAACATTTTATTTATGTTTCCATATTATACTAGCGACCCAGACTCCCGTTTTGACCAGACTCATGTGTGCAATGTAAATCTAGTAGGAGCGACGCGCGGTTGATCACATGTGTTCACCGACTTCATTCAATTACGATTCGTTTGTACAGAGCAATAAGAATAAAATTGGCTTGCAATTGATTCTGTAAAGGTATCTAAACAAAAAGGTGCTATGTTCTAACGCAAACTAATTAGTTCGCGTTCTCAATTTTCTCTCTGTTTCTCAATTTTGTTTGCGATACAGTGATAAGTGTGATATTTCTTTGAATACATTTGCAGAGCGACATCTGTACGTCTAGTATTTATGTATTCTGTGGAGATGTGCTTGATATTTTTAACATGCAATGAGTGAGGTCGCCAACTAACCAACGAAAAAAAACCAACATAAGAGACAGTCAGATTTTTTATTTATTTTTAATCCAAAAGAATATTTGACAAAAAAATCTAAGTGGGCGAGGTTTGAACGAGCGAACTTAGGTCTCTTTGCGACCTATACTCTGCCATTTGAGCTACCGCGCTTACAAATTTACTACACATTTTTTCACCATATTTTATTTCTTAATTTAATAAGAGTATATCAGAATAGCATGGTGAATTAGCATTGTAAATGCTAAAAAACGCTTATAAAAATATTTGAAGTAGCCTGACTCTGGCCCAGTCTTTGCGAGTCGGACTCGCGCACGAAAAATCATGTGTGTTGTATGGGAGCCCCCCTTTAATATTAATTTTATGTTTGCTTAATTATTTATTTTAGAAGTGAATATATAACTAAATATTCTGTGAATACTTCAAGCGCCTACCTGTTGCCGTTATCAATATCGAGCAAAAAAAAGCAATAAAAAAACACGTTTATTGTATGGGAGCCCCCTTCAATATTTATTTTATTCTATTTTTTAGTATTTGTTGTTATAGTGGCAACAGAAATACATCATCTGTGAAAATTTTAATTGTCTATCTATCACGGTTCATGAAATACAGCCTGGTGACCGACGGACAGACAGACAGACAGACGGACAGCGGAGTGATATTAATAGAGTCCCGTTGTACCCTTTAGGTACGGAACCCTAAAATTGAATGAATAATTCTAATAAAAACAATTTTATTTGTGTATTTTATTGACGCACGGTTCTATTTGAACCGTGCCTCAATAAAAGACCGAGAGCATGACCTAAATCAAAATTATGTAAATTTATGCCACAAACAAAACGCAAAAAACACTTTAACGTTCCACGTTGCTTATTTTTCATTTCAATGTTAATAATTTTTCAATTTCGTCATATTAAAATATATTTACTTTCTTATTTTGAAATTGAAAATATGTCTTCAGTTCTTTATTTAGGGTTCCGTACTTCAAAAGGAAAGCAAAGGGCCCCCAGGTGGAGTGTGTAATTTAGGTGCGAAAGACGAAGTTGCGAAGAGGTGAGATGCGAATGAACTGAGTTGCGAAGAGCTGAGGCGCGAATGGTTAGGTCGTCCGACCAGGTGGTCGGACCTAACACCTAACCAAGGTGGCAGAAAGACACTGGATGCAGGCCGCTTCCAACCGGTCATATTGGAAATCCTTGCTGAGATGTGGCTGGGTTTATTCGCGCCAGAACTGTTCGCACCTGGGTTCATTCGCGCCTCATCTCTTCGCACCTCAATTCATTCGCGTCTGAGCTGTTCGCACCTGGTTTCATTCGCGCCTTAGCTCTTTGCAGCTAAGTCGCTCTTCGCGCCTGAGTTAGTTCGCACCTCAGAACTTCGCAACTTCGTCTTTTGCACCTAAATTACACACTCCTCTTGGTCATGTTGTTTTAAGCGCCCCTCTATCCATTTCCGTCAAAAATACTAAACGTATAGACAAAATATATTTTACTGTTTTATTATATGTATAGATAAACTAACATGTTTGTAATTAATGTACGTATAAAGAATGATATACAAAAATACAGACACAAAAGTGTTTTACAAGGGCGGACTGATCTCTAAATGGTTCTCTTACAGTCATCCGAATCCGACGATCCAATTATGGGGTAAAAGTGTGTACAATTTCTAAAAGATAAATCAAGTATGTTTTCACGCATTGGTATTAAAAATGTGATTTGTAGCTTTCCGCACGCCTTGAGACACTTCAGGAAACAACATATTTTTCTATTTTCTTATGAAAAAGTCTTCTACGGCGCGAGTACCCAATGCCATACTCGCAACCACCGACGAAGCAGTTGAGGGTGACACCCCTGACTTACTATCTGCTGTAATCAATTGAAATTTTACAGACTTCCTGGTGAACAAAATTAGCTAAAAATTTGCATAAAAGTGAGGATATTAATATTATGCCAACAAGATGAACGAATAAAGGAATTGTCTCAAAAAAAAGAAGCATCATATTGGTTAGTACTCACTAGTAACTTATGCTTATTTCAAACACAGAAAAACTTTATTTAACAGCCTTTATAGATGGAATGACTGATGAACGGACTTAAAAGTTTTAGCGCCGCAATCCAAGCCTATAATTGTGATAGTTCTCTAACGAACAATTTGAACTGGGGCAAAGTTGTCGCCGACTCGACTTTTGCTCGTGACAAATTGTTCCCCACTATGGATTGTGACACTATGGATAAAAAGTTAATACTTTTTACTGTAACTTGGTAAGTTTTTATGATAGAATTTAAATTTTTAAGAAGGTATTTTTTATTGTAACAAATAGCCCTTTTTAATGGTAGGTATAGGACGGCAAACGACAAGCTAGACACCTGATGGTAAATGAACAGGGCTGCCTATTGACAAATGCAATACCAAGGTATAACAGGAGCGTTGTCGGCCTTTCAAGGAGTTGGGGGGGAAGAACACGGGGAAGGAAATAGGGGTGAGGATGTGTCTCCGGTTCTCTTACTCAACGAAGCATAGAAGCGGTAGAGCTTCTACTCAAACGTTGGTTTTTTTGTGAGAGTGTGACCTAACCTCAGTAACCCTGGATAACCACGCATACTTATTAATTCTTGTTCTTTTATAAATAAATATATACGGACAAATCACACAGATTGAGCTAGCCCCCATGGACGTATAAAAATCGTCCATGCTAGCCCCAAAGTAAGTTCGAGACTTGTGTCATGGGATACTATCTCAACGATACTATATTTTATAACAAATATATACATAGATACACATCTAAGCCCCGGCCAATCTGAAAACGATAATTTTTCATCTTGACCTGATCGAGGAGCGAACCCGGGCACTCTCGTGTCGCAGGCTGGCGTGTTGACCGCTGCGCCACGGAGCTAGCCAACTACTTTTTGTGTCGACTAGATATTTTAAGGCATCTGAGGAGATAGATGGCCTAGTGGGCGTAAACATAATTATCGCTTACGCATGTTAAGCAACTAGTCGCAGTTTCCACTGGGATGGGTGACCGCAAGTGGCATAAAATATCTCTCGATCCTCTGTGCTTCGGAAGGCACGTTAAGCTGTTGGTTCCGGCTGTCATCATTGATTGCAGTCGACAAGCTATGTCAGATGCCTTAAAGCAGCTTGAAATAACTGACACCAGTGTTGGTCACTTACACGAAAAGCAAACCAAGCATTGAAAGGACTAAAGAGTTTGTCCGAATCCTGGAACTAAAAGAGTTTTATTGATTTGGTTTTTGAAAACACAATAAAGTTTTTTACGCTGTATAATCCTCATAAATTTTGCTTAGATACAGGATCACTGGAAACGATAGTATTCTTCTTAGATAAAGTACTGTTCCAATAAATCTTACTCATGCGAGTGAAGATGCTTGCGAGGCTATAAATCCTTTATTTGTGATGGAGGTGGCTAAATATGTCAGTGGAACATCTTCACGCATAATAATGTTCATCTGGCCAGTTCTGACTAGTGATGTGCCGGAGAGAAATTACCTGTTCTCATGAATTCCTTCTTACAGAAATTTGCGGAAAATTTTCATTAATTCTAAAGAATTTCTCAATAATTTCCTCACCGTTCTCATAAATTTCGAGCACGGCTCAACACTAGTCCTGTCGTCATGAATGTACCCCCGAACGAAATTATATATCCATCACCACGAGAAGAAAATAGTACCTACCATACACTACCATGTTCTGGAGGTACAAAAATCCATTTACACTACATAGTTCTAAACACACAATAGTTTCTAGACAAAGTAATAACTATAAACATATCGTCTGCGGAGTTTCGAAACCTCTCTCAATTACAATCTACATAAATTCTGGTGTTATGGTTTTAAAACGGGAGAAGTTGCGAGTTATATTTAAAATATTTCCTTTGAAGAAATAGTTTGTCTTTGATAGAAAGGTGAAAACGCATTATTACTAAAAAAACATCACATGAATACAGCACTTTCAGACTTATTTTATTTAGTATCATCATCATCATCATCATCAGGTCTTTTTAGTCTTCTCTTTGTACTACCAGAGCCATACTTGGCCAGAGCAGATAGAGGATTTGGCCTACACTCTCCCCGCTGGCCAGACGGGTTGAAGAGGTCTCATTGATGTTTATGAGCTTTGTTTAGCTTGTATTTCCTAAAGATATAGTCATAAAGATATGCAGTGCAGTGCATCAACTTCAGAACCAGCTAAGCTAACGTCATTACTCTAGTCTTGCCCAAGGCGCTCGCTAAGTACAGTCATCATTATCATCCGAGTGTTTTTTTCTGGTTGCCTCCTCAGTTGCGATGCATCGTCATCCGGGGTCTGCTCTTATGACAGCCTCTGTATCGAAATATGATTTGGCGAAATTCTTTATATCCAGCCTGACGCTAATCCTTTTTGGATAGCTCCAAAACTGTAGACCTGTGCAGACCACACACCTTTAAAAAGTACAAGTGTTTGCCTGCATTACAAACCCAGTGCCCTCATGTATCAACTACTTATGTGTCAACCACTAGGCCACGAAGGTCTTCGCATAGTAATATCATTAGCGACAAAAGTAATTTAAACTTTAAGACTTATTTCTCCGGGGCCATGTATTTCCTTTATGTCTATATAAATCAGTTGAAACTTCGGGCAAATTGAAAACATTTACTATCTAGCTGCGCTTGCTAATACGTGGTCGCCATTCGAGACCCATTCTTTCTGCCCCGTCGACTTTGCGAGCTCTGTGCTATCATCTACCACCAGGTGGTAACCAAGGTCGCAGGAAAATGACGGATGTAGGCCGCTTCCAACCGCTCATTTCGGAAATTCTTAGATGGCTTTAACCCATCACTGAACTTCTTGCGTCTGATGAAAATTAATGATGATGATGACTATTCAGCTACAAGTAAACGCCCATTATTCTCATCGATTTCTGTATGCAATAAAAAGAGAAATAGAAAATAGAAATGAGTCACTCAGGTGCTGTTTTGTCAGGATTGCCAACTTGTTTAGTACACGTCAAGAAACCATTTCAAGCTGAGTGCTAGTCGCGCGGCGAAGGGTCCAGAACTGTCCAGCATTTGCCTTGGAAATGGGCTCCTAGTGAGTCTAAAACTATAGTCGGCAATCCTGACAAAATAGAACCAGTGTGGCCAAGATTTTATACATAATGTCCTCATATCACGTTAGTTTTAATGATAGATCTATATATTTAAGCGAGTAGACTTACATTGAATATTTTATTAGTACCTACATGTATGTAATGTAAATAATGAAATATTCAATGTAAGCAGTGGTTGTGTTTGCTATACAACAAATTTATAGCCGTAATTGCATCCCTTCGCTTCGGTTACAATTCAGTATTACCACATATTACCATGCAAACCAACTCATTTACATATTCAACATCGAAAATTGACCATTTTCCGTTACGTTCTATTACGACTCTATTAGTCGTGATAGACCGTAACGGAAAATTGAAAATGATTTTTTTAATTTAACCTTGTGGTCAACACGCCAGCTTGTGACACGACGGTGCTCGGGGTCGATCCCCGGTCAGGCCATGATGAAAAACAATATTTTTTAGATTGACCTGAGTCCTGGATATTTACAATATAAGTATCTATGATAAAATATAGTATCATTGAGTTCATATCCTACGACACAAGTTCACAACTTTCCTTAATATTTATTATTTATTTATTTTAGAATTTAACCGTAATAGAGTTTATTTCGTTATACACTGTTACTTGACAAAACCAATAACTTTGCAGGACCATATTGCTATATCATAAACAACAACGTTTCTTCTACGACTTGTGATAATTTGTTAGACAAAAATAAATAATAAATTAATTTTCCTATATTAGATATTCCATTATATTCATAATTAAAAAGACCCGACAAATTTTCAAAGAGATCTCCGCACGCCTAATCGACGTTTCCGGTGACCTAAGGGCTGGCGCGCATTTCGGCCAAAGACTGAGTCTGGCCATCCAGCGAGGAAATGCCGCCAGCCTTTTGGGCACCCTGCCAGCAGACCGCAGCGATTTGGCATCAATATTTTATTTAATTTGATGTTTTTATAGATTCATTTGATTTTTAATTTAAGTTTTTATTTAGATTTTTAGTTTAGAATTATTTATAATAATATGTCGATTAATTAGTTTATTCATCTTTATATTTTTAAATAATTTTATTTATTATTAGGTTTTAATTTGAATATTAATAAATTTAATAAACATTATGTAAAATATACCGCGAATTAAAAAGTTTATAGACTGGAAACTTATTAGATTTTACTAAGGAGTGCACTCAACATCTTCCTAACGAGTCGGTATTTTGCACGAAATATTGTAAAGATTGTTAACCTTTTTCCGAGAGTATTTTATCCATGTTAGTCTGGTAGAAACAAAACAGCAAAGGATGTATCTGCTACTCCATTTACTGGGTGAGGTCTATCCCGTAAAGGATAAAGACGTGATTAGTAGGTATATATTTGGATTTGTATGTCTTTGTTGTACTCTTAATTGCGTATCCCTTTTTATTAGACATATTGACATATACTCATGCTAAGCCTAACAAGTAGAAGTGGAAGAGCGTGCGGAATAGAGGAGTAAAAGGAACACGTTCATATCACAGAACGAGAGAGGGGGTTCTAAATGTTAAGTATAGGTCAAGCTAACTTTATTACAACTTGTATAAAAATGAAATACTACGGGTCAGCATGTGCATTTGATACTTAAACATTTATGTACTTAAGGCGGATATCACATTGCTTCCGCATCACGCTGCGGTAGACAGAGCGACACCATCCGCATGTGTCTGCGGTGCCAAATTGCTTTCTATTTAAAAATAAATTTATCTTTGGCGATATAAATCCTGCAGTGGAGATTAAAAAGATCTGATGATAATGATGATCATGATGATCATGATGATATAAATCCTACACAAAAATCCATACGGTACTGCGGAGCTCAGTGTGGCATTCTCTGTGGACTACACCGCATCTCCATTGGGTAGTGTGGCACAGTCACTCACGTCAGACTTCAAAGATGTGATGGCAGGGTGTTACACACTGAGGATTTTCATACAAAACAAGGTTTTTCCTACAAAGTTTAAAACCCACACATCGGCGCGGTGATAGGTGCTTGCAGTTCGATGCCGTGTGATATCCGCATGCGGCGGCAGTGTGATATTCGCCTAAGTGTCAAAACTTAGTATAGCATAACTGAATATTATGGCATTTCACAATTTGAAGACACTCGTAACGAAATGACGGTCAACTCGTAAAACCATGACACTAAAATTATATACCATGTAAGTAATATTTTATAGGATATCATGAGATTATGTTGACTTAGGACTTGAACTTTGTACAGCATAATAATTCATCACCTGTCATATAGACAGTCAATATGTTCTTGTCGTTCGTTGGAGTATTTTCTGTTTAAGTAGGTAATATAGTATCGAACTATCAAAGATGTCCTCAGTAATTATCCTTTAGCTGCAACAGATGTTGCAGATGTCCATGGGCGACGGTGACCACTTTCCATCAGGTGACTCGTCTGCTCGTTTGCCGTCAAATATACATAAAAAAACAAATTTAAAGTTCAAACGTCAAAGAGCTAGTCAAAACGCCAAGCTTCTGACTCTCACTCCCTAACTCAACACAAAGCCTAACTTCACAAACTCTACACCTGATTTAAAATATGTGGCTTGGCTATTTCTCTACATTCAGGGGCGTAGGAGGAAAAAATTATTCACTGCTTTTTTTTTCGAACTTTACTTTTCTGTAAAACAATTAGTTCTTGTAGTAACAAAGACAATGATCATCGTCATCATCATCAGATCTTATTTAGTGTGTGGAGGAGCATGACCCTGAATGTACTACCGGAGCCATATTTGGCCAGAGCAGACAGAGGATTTGGCCTACACTCTCCTCGCTGGCCAGACGGGTTGGAGAGGTCTCATTCAATGATGTTTATGAGCCTCGTACTATTTCCTAAGTCGCCTCTTACGACATCCATAGGAAGACTAGGAGTAGTCTTATTCTACTCTGCCAACCACAAACCACACAGCTAAAGAAAGAAGAAAAGAAGACGATGATGAGCTCTGCCATTGCCTTCTTCGTTTCGCACACTACTGTAATGCACACAGCAAAACATCAGTGTTCACAGTTCTTCACGATGTTTTCATTCATCTTAACTAAGACCTGACTAACAAAATAGCAAAGATAGGGTTAAATATATTTCTCGACTGAATGTCTGGACACCATTTCGCCATAACTACTAGAGTGAGTTTGTTTGTTTGTTACGCCTTCACGCCCTATCTACTGAACCGATCGTCATGAAATGTTGCATACCCGTTGTCTGGGGTACGGAAAAGGACATGTGTACATTTTATCCCGGGAAAGGTTCCTGAGGGATCGAGTAAACTATAAACGGTACAAGTGAAGTCACGGGACGAAGATTCTAAAGAAATATTAATCGATAAGTTATACAAAATTAAAAATTTCAAACAACCCCTGTCGTAAATTCCCTCTATCTTGTAAACGGCTGGACTAATTAGCCAGAAGACGTAAAATTACCGTAGCATTAATACCCATTACAAAAACCGTTTTTGCATCCAACCAATATCAGCACATGTCAGCAAAACTATACAATAAGATAAATAAAGAAACTAACATATATCCAAAACAATATTATGACTGCAAAAATACGATCACAGATTGGCTAAAATTACTTGATTATAATAACACAGAGCTACTCTTACAGCACATACAATAAAGTTCGCGTGAACAGCCTTAATAATATCCATAACGTGTCCATTACTTTTACATGGATTAAGATGTATTTTAATTTTGTTTGAATTTTGATTTCACTTTGATTTAATTTTGTTTGAATATTGATTTAACTTTTATCTAATTTTGTTTGAATTTTCATTTAATTTTGATTATATTTGTATTGGATTTAATTTTAATTTTATTTTGATTTAATTGTAATTTAATTTTATATTAATTTAATTTAATCTTATTTATTATAATTAATACTATTTTTTGGTTACTTTTGCATGTTATGAAAGGTTCACCTAGACTATTTTTAAACGATTTTTATGTAAGTTTATATAATATGAAAAAGAATAACTGTTATGGAAGAGCGAAATCTCCTAATACAGGCATTATTTGCTTAAAAGGAGATTTCTAACACTAATGAATGTAACACTGTATTTTGAAGAAATAAATCATTTTATTATTATTATTTATTTATAATTTTAATAAAATAAGATCTAAAAACAATCGTTAGAAAAGCTACTTCCAAATAAAAAAAATCATATTCCAATCGATTCACCTAAGAATCACTAAATCGTTCACGCTTTTTTAACAATTTAGAGGTTATTTTTAACAATCAGTTAAAGATATAAGCGTTATTTTCCATCCTTTTCAATAGACACTTGCGCAATAAACTAATTGACCTCAGATTGCAAACAACTTAGCGAAACTTAACGTCAACTCTTGAGGACAATCATGCATAACCATGTCTGTATCAACAAGCAATAAACGAATCTAAACTCTACCGACTTGGTATTAAGATAAATATTTCTCAAACAGTCATCTTGTTACTTTAAGAGGGGAGATCTATCATAGTAAAAAATAAAGTCGTCACTCTGTGAGAGACAACTTATGGTGTACGCAGCGGCGGACAATGTTATTGAAATGTTGTTTTTTAAGATAGGTCTATATGTAAGTCCTGCTTAACTAAATATTACTGTCATGAAACCTGTGGAGAATTATGATCAGGTCTTTCAATTTTTTTGTTAAAATGTGACTTTGTTTGTATGATAAAATAACAATTAAAAAAAAATAAAGGTCAATTGTGCTTGTCAAAGCAAAATTGACCTTTGTTTTTACCAGGTAGATTTTTGTTTTTTTTTTTTTATTTCATTTATTTACTCCTAAATTACACTTCATAATAAGTTATTTATCATAACTAGCATTTGCCCGCGGCTTCGATCGCGTTAAGAAGTATAGTTTCATACAAACTTTCATCTCCTATTTTATCCCCTTGGGGTAGAATTGATCAAAATCCTTTCTTAGTGGATGCCTACATGATAACATCTACCTACATGCCAAATTTCAGCCCGATCTGTCCAGTGGTTTGGGCTGTGCGTTGATAGATCGCTATGTCAGTCAGTCACCTTTGAGTTATATTATTATTATTATTACGAGCCGTTAATGTCCCAATGCTGGGCAAAGGCCTCTTTCTCTCTTATCCACTTTTGTCGGTCTGTGGTTTGTGTTCTCCTGTTTTTATTATATTTGTTTAGTTCATCGAATCACCTTGTCCTTGGTCGGCCACGTCCCCGTTTGCCGTTGGGTTATATATATTTAGAAAATAGAAGATAGATTGCCAGCAACCCTCGACTTATAAAACCTTCTATCTTATAAACAACTGTTTGAAAGCTCCGTGGCGCAGTGGTTAACACGCCAGCCTGCGACACGGAGTGCCCGGGTTGCGTTTTGCCAAACTGTATACTGACCCAGACACCCATAGTCTGTACTGAACTACGTCGTGCTCATTAAAATCACAAACAAATTGGAGCAATGTACATACGAGCTCAGAGCAGTCTGAGACGGTATGCACTTTGCTCGCTTGTATGTAAAGCAAACTGTGACACGCAAATATTTTTTACTAACTATACAACGTGTTTCGTAATTTCCCGTAACTTTTTTATGCCTTTGCGATTTTTAGGTATCCTATCCGTGAAACTGAACAACTTTTCCCAAAAAACATACCCTATGTGAAGTAATTTAAGTTTAGCCGTTGTAAGTATGACTAAAAATTAATTTGAACTGTAACAACTATAAAGAGTGTTAAAAAAACTATAAATGTTTCCACTTCAGTATTTATTAATTTTTCAAAGAAAGATGCACTGACACAACAAATTGTACCTATTTTTTATTTCAGTGTACGTAATAATAACTCAATTAAGTCGATATTATAAGTGATCGATAACAAAGTAAATTTATTAAAAAACTGAAATAACAAGAGGTGGCGTCACACCACGCTTTTTGTGCTTTATTTCCCTATCGATTTTTTTTGTTACTAATCGGAAAGTGCGAAATAAAAATTATATGTTAAAAATATCAGTAAATATGCCTATAACTGTTTTTCTACCAGTATACTCGTACCGCAAACTAGCCAAGTGTTAATTTTATTCATATTATTAAGGCTTACACCGATCTATAGAAAACAGTATTAAAGTCGGTTTATTTTTTAAAATGAACTCTATTTTTACACTTTATTTAATAAACATGTGCGTAATTGCTAATAAAGTCACGACCACTGTCCAAAAAAAAGGAGTCAAGGTCGCAAGCGGAGCAAGTTTTAGAAGGCGAGGCAGGGAAATAAAACATGTCTGCATTCGCATGCATTTTGTTCTAAATTATCATGCCATTACATACTACACCAGACGCTGGAAAGTATGGATGTCTGGAATCGTATGTATTTTGCTCAAGTATTTTAAAGCAAAATGTATTTTGATTCAGACACTCTCTGAATAGGTATATAGTTTGCTCTTCAACTACAAAGGCAGACTGCGATCGAACTCAGAGCAACCCTGGTCTGGGTCAGTATACAGTTTGGCAATACGCGCCCGGGTTCGATCCCCGGCCAGGTCAAGATGGAAAATGATCTTTTTCAGATTGGCCTGGGTCTTGGATGTTTATCTATATATGTATTTGTTACAAAATGTAGTATCGTTGAGTTAGTATCCCATAGCACAAGTCTCGAACTTACCTTGGGGCTAGCTCAATCTGTATGATTTGTCCGTATATATATTTATTTAACTGTACCTGTCCGTATATATATTTATTTAATTTCAATCAAATATATGTATAGCAAAACATATTTTCCATCTGGCTTCTTTCACTTTGGTCCTTTGCTGTACTCGGTCTTAGCTTTTTTTGCAATCAGATCAACTAAATCAAATTAAGAACTCTATCTCTACCGCCATAAGAGGCAAAATGGAAAAGTTTCTCTTGAAGGCAAGTGGGGAGGAAAAGAGGTTTCAGCGCACGCGCAGGCAGTGTTGCGCAGGCGTCCGTACAGACGGTTTTAACGGTGTTTCGAGCACCGAATATAGAACTGTCGAAGTGAAAGTGCCAGGATGTTGTGAATTAGAAACACGTGCTAAGTGTCATACTGTTATTTGTGTCAAAATATGCTGGGATTTTACAAACAAGGTACGTTTTGTGTCTATTACCGTCTTGCGTGATATAGATTTTATGACGTAGTACCTACTTATAACTCTTATAAGTGATTGACATAGAAAACACAGTACTAGATGATTTAAGCTCAAAGCTTTGTATAAACATCAGATGTGGTTCTCTGACGACATAGGTAATCGTTTTCACAACTATATATACATATATTTAAGATCTAATTTGTATTTGACTGCATGACGTCATAATAGGGTTATGTTTTGTAATTGGTCATTAAAAGTTAAGAGCAGTTAAGGCATATATGAAAAGGAATTTAATTAACGAGTTTGGTAGTTAAAAAGTATTAGAGATAAAGTCTGAAGGCAGTTAAAAAGTGATATAGAAAACTATTTAGAGGACAGGTAATTTAATGTCACAAAGATTTCAATAGAGCTATATTCTAACGCAACACACTACTTAGGTAAAATATGACACTCGATTAATTGCAGGTTTATAGAACTAAATTTGATACCTTACCAAAAACAATATAGTACCTTACACAAATATTAATAAATGATAAAGTTCGTCCTGACAGAAGACATAAGTATGTACCTGTTATGTAGATTTACACAATTATAATCTTGAATTTTTTTCAAAAATGTTTTCAAATATCAATGTAATAAATATGATGTAACAAAAAATACTTAAATCTATGCACACACATATAAATATCTTTATAAATGAATTGCGAACCTCATTATTTTTGTAGCTGGTTAAAATTGCTTAGTTTGTCGCTACGGTTCGCCGTCAATGCATGGTAAATCTCTTCCGCGTTCAGTTTTGCGAAGGTTAAATCCGCGTAGAAGGGGCAATTCAAAAACCCTCAAGGTCATGACACGTCAATAAACTTTAATCCTAACATTAGACAATTATCATCTTGTTACGCTTTTATTAAAACTATAATTTATTTGCAAGTTTAACTTGAGAACATGCTATTGTTCGAAAAGAGTTTCAAGCTTAGACTGCCAATTATAAAAGAGATAATTTGAAACATGATAAAAAAGTGGCTAAGTGCGAGGTGGAATCGTACTCGAAGGGTTCGTTACCACCACACTAGACTAAGTTCTTTAACGAAGAATGTTGTATAGTAGTAGTGATAGTCTTGTGTAAATTTATAAAATAAATCAAAATTAGACTAAGTTGACATTTGTCTCTTGTGGTATAAGAACTATGAAAAACTGTATTTTTTTGCATAATTAGGTGTAAAAATAATGTTATAAACGCGATAAAACCGTATTATGTGATTTAATGAAATTATCCATATTAATTATATATTTTTTTTTATTTTTTGTACTTAATCTTTGTATGGTGGTATAGGTAGGACCCTTTGTGAAAACATTAGAAACCATTAGTATGGATGAGTCAATATTATTTGCTTACTTTGACAAAAAATATATATCAATTCTTTCCTAAATATAAATTTGGAAATAATTATTATTTGAAGATGTAGGTATCTATATAAGTTTTAGCTTATATTGGATAAGGAGGATCTGTTAGAACTACTTAAAAGTGCCTTAATTATCTCCGCATAGTCTGGGTCAATAGCTCTGGGGCTATATCAATCAAAGTGGTGACGACCACCAGACCTTGCAGCACCTGCTTTCGTGCCCTTCTTTCTCCACATCCGAAAGAATAAAACTGTATAAGAGTTGCCATACTGGCGAGACAAAATTTAAATACTTGAGGCTTCTTACAACCTCCGCTCTCTCTTCATCCGCCGGCAGCACTTACAAAAATGCATGGATGAATCGAAGCGTGAATGATTGTCCAAAATGATAACTTGAAAGAAATCGGTCCATTAGCGTTTTAACATCAATATTTTGTCGTATACTCAAGCAAATATTTTATTTTAAACAAAAATAACATCTTTAGAGAATGCTTAATTCACAAAACTTTTTACTTATATGCATAAAAAATAATTGAATGAAATACAAAAAAGAAAATAACTTCGAATAATTTTTATCTTCATGATTGCCAAAACTAAAACGTTTATTCAGAAAATAGGTCTTTGCAGGCTTTTTTACGTCAAACCACATCCTAATCCTATCCTAATCCTAATCCTAACTAATATTATAAATGCGAAAGTGAGTTTGTTTGTTACGCTTTTACGTTGTAACTACTGAGTTCAGTAGTTACAATGCTCAGTTGATCATCATGAAATTTTGCATACACGTTATCTGACATACGTAGAAGGACATAGGGTACATTTTTCGGAGCCGACCACGGAATTGGGGAAAACGTAATAACGCAGCAAAAACACTTTTCAACAGTATTGATCGACTACTCACCTGCAGGGCAAAGAATAATAATGTTGTAAATAATAATGTGTAATTTAACGTTCACCAAATGGTATTTAAAATATCTTACGATAAATAAATTATTTGACTATTGACTCTTGAGCTATGGCATATTTATCAATTATGAATTCTATTCTGACACTCACTTGAATTCCAACTAAACATTTTTAAAGAGCCAAATCACGTGAAATATGTATTAATGAGTATAGAATTTCAATAAATGTCTATGAAATAATTATAGGAAATAATATATCTTTTCAAACGTGTATCAACTTTTAGTTACAGATATTTTATGTAATGATTATGCAGTTGACACATAATACAAGAGACTTAATTTGGAGCAAATATTAATTTACAGTGACTTTATCTATCAATTCGATGATATTTATGCCCAGTGTATAAAATAAAAAAACATTATAATTTATCATTCACCCGTCTGCAATGGTTTAGCCGTGTGGTTTCCGGCAGAGTAGTATAGAACCACTCGTAGTCTTCCTATGGAGGTCGTAAGAGGCGACTTAGAAAATACAAGCTAAACAAAGCTCATAAACATCAATGAGATCTCGCCAACCCGTCTGGCCAGCAAAGAGAGTGTAGGCCAAATCTTGTTACTGCTCTGGCCTAGTATGGCTCCGCTAGTACAGAGAGGGTCATGCTCCTGCAGTGGAGACTAAAAGACCTGATGATGATGATGATGATTGGTTTATGAAGCACTAGCGTGGGAAAGCTCAAAGTCACTCAAAGAGTAATGGATGAATGGAATGGATGGCCGATGGGGATAGCTTAACGACCGGCATCAATTAGCACGACCGGCATCAATAAGCACGGAGCGGCTCGTAATATTTTTAAGCCACTACCGGCCACCCATCCCAATGGTGACCGCGACAGGGCTTGCTTATCATGCATAAGCCTTCATATTACGACCATATATACCGCCCACTGGGCTTTTAGGCTTCTCCGTAAAAGTGTTTGTTATCTTTTTGGGAATATAATTAAATTCGTCAAACTCACGGTAATTTTAACAACTGATGCTGTCCTTAAACCTTGTCTAAAATCTTAATTAAGGGCCCATACTACCTCACACTGCTTTGCATGATTGACTGTTATATCAATAATAATTAAATACTAAAGTTGAAATAAAAATGCAGCAAAGTTCAGGACTAACTCTGGTAACTATATGACTCAAAAACACGATTGCGTTAAATTTTCTCTATAGAAAAAAATTGCAAAGTTGCCTCCAAATCACGTCAAATTTACTCGGTATATAGCATTATTCACCAAATACATTAAAATTAACCTTGAAACTTTTGATTATTATTGCATAACAGATAAGGCAGCCATCATATGTTTTTGTTTTTCGAATAACCCTTGAATATTCCTAAAAAACGAAAATATCCAAAGTAGCCAACGCTTTTAGACCATCCGCGTTTGTACCGCCACGCCGCCTGGCATATGGCGGGCTCTTAAGTATTTGATAGTGATCTCTGAAAGTTTTGTTATTAAAATGATAGCCTTGACAAAGTTTTGTGTCATCTGATATTAGTTAGTAAACATTTTCTTAATTTACCTACCTACAAAATGGTCAAGCCTCCCATGTTGCTAATTGCTATATTGTAGGTATAGACTTTTTGTTTTCTTCACGTCTTTTATTATCATTATTAAAATACTAGCGGCCGGTCCCGGCTACACACGGCAAGATATAGGTATTTAAATAGCTTATGTTATTTAGGGATAATGTAGGATTTTAATGGAGAAAGAATTTTGCAAATCGGTCCAGTAGTTTGATTTAAAAAAAAAAAATTTCGTCTACTTCTATGGATTCAAACAAACGAATATTAAAATATTTCCTCTTTATAATATTAGTATATACGAAGTAACGCTACTGGCCATTCTGGCTATTCTGGAGGTCTTCCTCAGTGCAAAAGTAAATCGAGACGCGCGCCCGATGTCCCGATCGGCACTAATGGTCATACAATACATGTCGCCCAGTAGCTGAGCTTCGTGCGTGAGTAACCCGTTGTTACATATTTTCCCATCATCATTGCCTTGAATATTGTTCCACGGTGG
The DNA here is from genome assembly GCA_947532085.1 of Elegia similella. NCBI lineage: Eukaryota > Metazoa > Arthropoda > Insecta > Lepidoptera > Pyralidae > Elegia > Elegia similella. The sequence continues at coordinate 13,002,266 of OX383931.1, read as the reverse complement.
CCCCAATTTCACAGTTTAAAGTATAAAGCTACCAATTTAAAAAAATCGTTAATTCCGGCCACTTAGGCGGCGCGGCAGGTGTTTGTGACAGGTTGCCGGATAACGTCGGCTTTGTAACAAATCGACGCTGCTCCCAAATCTTTTACCTAAGATAATTTGACCAATTTACGAGAAAATGAAAATGAGTTTGGTCGTTTACGGTTTCATTAATGTTTCATCATCATCATCATCAGGTCCTTTTTTAGTCTCCACTACAGGAGCACGACCCTCTCTGTACTACTAGGGCCATACTTGGCCAGAGCAGCCAGAGGACTTGGCCTACACTCTCCACTCTGGCCAGACGGGTTGGAGAGGTGTCTTAGTAGATGTTTATAAGCTTTGTTTAGCTTGTATTTCCTAAGTCGCTTTCTACGACATCCACGGGAAGACTTTTGGAGATGTCCTATTCTACTCTGCCGGATACCACACGGCACTTATGTTTATAATCGGTCATTTTAAAATATAGTTGTTTTTTTATAAAATTCGCGGTTAATAGGAAACGTTATACACTAAATTAGCAAATAACCCTGTCTGGTTGTCAAATTTCGGCATTTGGACGTAAAAGAATTAATAGCTGAATGGCCTTGTACTTGTGTCCTCATTAAAAGCATATGTGGGTCTTATTTGGATTTGTGTCAATAATTTGATTTATGTACTCCGTAAGAAATACATACGTCATTTAGGACTAAAGTGGCATAAAACCCCTCGAGCTCTTCTGTGCTTGGGATGGCATGAAGAGCTGCAATAGCTGTAATGTTTGAAAACGATATCCAATTTAAAAATAGTGTGAAAATAAATTTAATTAAAATTCTTTTATCGCAATAGATATTTTGAAGAAATAAAAAAAAAAAAAATACCTACTACTTGCGGCAATAAATCACATCTCACACAAAAATCTTTATTAAAAACCGAAGATTAACTGAACAATCTTTAATTATATTTCTTTTATAACTAATTGAGAAAATAACTTAAAGGTTATATGTGTATCCCTGCTCTACAATTTTCTTATTATGCTGCTAAATTAGAAAACACTTCCCTTCCAAAGAAAATAATGCCGTTTAGAACTTCCGAGTGACATTATATTTTTTGCGTCTCAAGTTTTCTTTTTTTTTGTTAATTACTTTTGATGTCTAAATTGTTATTCGTAACGATTAAAGATTATTGATAAGTATTCCGCGTGTAATAATTCCTTGGACATGACCTTAAGAGCCCGCCATAAGCCAGGCGGTGTGGCGGTACAAACGCGGATGGTCTAAACGCGTTTGCTACTTTGGATATTTTCGTTTTTTAGGAATATTCAAGGGTTATTCGAAAAAGAAAAACACATGATGGCTGCCGTATCTGTAATGCAATACTAATCAAAAGTTTCATGGTTAATTTTAATGTATTTGGTGAATAATGCTATATACCGAGTAAATTAGACGTAATTTGGAGGCAACTTTGCATTTTTTTTCTATCGAGAAAATTTAACGCAATCGTGTTTTTGAGTCATATAGTTACCAGAGTTAGTCCTGAACTTTACTGCATTTTTATTTCAACTAGAGTATTTAATTATTATTGATATAACAGTCAATCATGCAAAGCAGTGTGAGGTAGTACGGCCCCTTAACTGGGTGACTGAGCCCGATAATATAAATTGTAACATTAATGAATCCAAATCCGTTGAGACATTAAAATACATAATAATGATCAACTAATTTCGGTCTATTACGAAAATCAGTATCAGGGCGAGTGTTAGAGGTGGCAAATAAAATATAGTTTACTTTAGATAATCCCTGGATCTTGTTAAACGCTGGATAATTATGATAAAACACGTTTAAAATCATCGCTAAGCCTGCTTTCAAATAAAAAAATGGTTGTCTGTAAAGTCTGTTTACTTACGAGAATTTTACGTAATAATGGTGAGAGAGAGATAGATGCGTCACAAGGCGAACGCTGAGGCTGATCGTACCTCTCGTTTTTTCACGCTCTCGCTTGCACACGGAACGTACACTTTTTCGTGTGTGCAGCCGGTGTTCGTCGTTTGTAAGACGTTATCACGTCAAAAGAACCGCATCCAAATCGGCTCCTCCGCTTTGTGCCACAGAAAGATACACAGACTGACAAACACATAGCGGTTGAAATTATGACACCTCTCTTTTTGCGTCAGGAGTTAAAAAATAGCTTTATCCGCCTTTAAAAGATCATTAGGCAAACTAATTGAATCGATACCTAATTAAACGTGTTCTTAAAATATGAGGGATATCTATATCCTTACTAATATTATAAATGCGAAAGTGAGTTTGTTTGTTTGTTTATTTGTTTGTTTGTTTGTTTGTTTGTTACGCTTTCACACCGTAACTACTCTTGATCTTCATGAAATTTTGCATACAAGTTCTCTGGAGTACGGAGAAGGATATAGGCTAACTTTTATCCCGGGCAAAAAGTACTATGCCCGAGGGATCGACAATGACGCGGGCGGAGCCGCGGGCGAAAGCTAGTTAGTTATATTTGAGACATGTTTTATATCATCGCAATATTAGTGCGTCTTATATTTTAGGTTATTCAATTTACGACGATCATAAATTAACTTATGTACGAGTATAAACTTCAAATAGGTCTGTACTATACTGTATTTTATACCGCGTGATTTTAAACCTCTGAACTATACTGAAATCCTGGAATCAGAATTCCTAATGGAATTTCAAGAATTGCAAGAAAAAATGTAAAAATCGAAAACAAAATTTAGGCCTCCCATACAAAATTACCGGTCAACTGGGCAAAGGACAATGCCGATTCGACTATGGGAAGTGGCGTCTTTTTTTTTTCGCGCGGCCACTGACCAAACCTTGTTTTTATTATAGATAATAGCATAATAAACAAAACGTAATATGAAACATATACCTCTAAACTCAGTCCGAGCTGAGTTATTTGAGTTTGAAATCAGTAAAAATCATATATTTAAGAAGGCAATTTTCGTCAAAAATGTGGCAGGTTAATTGAAATATGCAATGAAACATTATCTTTGGACTTTTTTATTATCACTTTACCCATTTGCGGCCTTCCCCACCAACAGCAAACGTTGTTCGGCGAGTTTAGTGGTACTGGTGAGTCAACGGTCATTATGCGAACAAAGCAGATCTATCCGTGGGTACACATGTAGCTAGTGTCCTTGCGCTAATCCCTTCCTCCACCTCCTTTCCACCATCTCCACGCGCCACTCAGCAGGTATCTATTACCTTCCTGCTTTCACAGGTGCAATCTCAGATTTGATTGTCTCTTTCTTCGTGAAAGCAAGCGTTTGGAAAGATTCAATTTCACTCACCGTTCTGTCTTCGTGTCGTACGCGTATGTAATTCCAGTTTTTATATAGGAGTGATCAAACGACGCACTTGGCCTGTTTAATTGACTCCGACATTGATATCTTACCTTTGTGGATTGGCTTGTTATATGGACCTTACTGATATTCCCCCTGTGTAGTGAATCGACTTGTGTATTACGGACTCTGATTGCCAATATTGTATGAGCGTTTGTACAAAGATGGATCGTAGACAGTGCATTGCTTGTCTTCGAAGTATAAGTAGAAGTAATATCAGTACAAGAAGATTTGACTGCGCAGTGCTTCCAACAACATCCATTCCTGATAGATTTTTTGGGAAGAAGTTATAAATATTACAGTATTATATGCCTTCAGGCGTCCTCTGACTGATCATAGATTAGTTGAAGCAATATTATTAGCAATAGAAGCGACCGCAGAAACTGAGAACTATCTAGGCGATTATATCATTAATAAAAATATAAACGCAAGAAGAGCAGTGTTCCTGACGAATACAGCAGAGGATTTTAATCACATAGTCCATGACTTTCCTGTTATTAGTATGAACGAGTTAATTATTTATGCCTTGGGAACTTATCAAATCAAACAAGCTCGTAGTTATTACGGAGAATAGAAGTATGTAGAGATATGGACTTAGAAAGTCTCGAAGAACATAATATTACAGTCACAAATCCATGATTGCTAAGGGCGCGAATACAATCAAGGTATAGACAATCTCGAATTTATTATACGTATATTTTAATAGAAGGTGGTATGAGAGGCAGGCAAGCTATTATAGGTAAAACGAATCTATTGTTAACCTCTTTTACGCTATTTATACTATAACAACCAAAAAATATATAAAAAATTGGTTGCGAGTTATACCATATACTGTAATAGTTATAAGAGTTGGGAATTATTAAATAAACACACTTAAAAATTAACTGGCAATTTATTTTTGAATGTATTGTGAAAAGAGAGAATGGGCAGTACATACCTGCACTGTGGTGCGCAGGGTTGGCAGAGAGGAGGCGGGGGAAGGGTAGGGATACTATATATCTGTGTATAGTAGGCTTTTATCGGCTTTGTTCGCAAAATGAAAGATGACTCACCAATACAACTAAACTCAAACAAGGTGTGCAGATGGTGGGGGCTGACCTCAAAGGGGTAAAGTAATAATAAAAATGTTCAAAGATAATTGTTTTATTGCATATTTTCATTTAAACTCGCGATTATGATAAAAATTGCCAAATAAAATACATGATTATTTATGAATTTTAAACCCAAATAACTCAGTTCGGACTGAGTTTAGAGGTATATATGTCATAATAAGTTTTGTTTAGTATGCTATTGTCTACAAGAAAAACAAGGTTTGGTCAGTGGCCGCGCGAAAAAAAAAGACGCCAATAACCGGCATTGCCCTTTCTATGGAAAGTAAAAATATTTTTTTTCGCTTTTTATCTTTTTTTTCTTTCATTCAGTATTCCATTAGGGAGTCTGATTCCAAGATTTTAATATAATTCATAAGTACAAAATCACGCTGTGTTTAAGGTTATTCAATTTAAACTTATGTATAAACTTTAAAAAGTACAGTCACCGTAATTTTCTATAATGATCAAATTTAAATTAAAATTCTATGATTTTGACCCTCTGAACTATATTGAAAGCCTGAAATCAGAATCCCTCTGGAATGGAATACAGTATTGCAAGAAAAAAAGGTATAAAACAAAAAAAAGATCTTCCATAGAAATTCGTCCAGCTGACCGGCGACTGTGTATGGGAAGCCAATTTTTATTTTTATTTTAGCTTCTTTTCTTGCAATTCTATATTTTATTAGGGGTTTTGATTCCAGGATTTAAATATAGTTCAGAGGTTTAAAATCACGCGATATAGTTGACGGAAATACGCTCCACAAAGTTTTGGAGATAGTCACGACTTGCAGCGAGTTTAACCTGCAAGACAGACATGCACGACACGTCGAATCACTGAGATTATAGAGTGGGTCTGCGGGCGTGGCAGGTGCGAAGGCTTTATGTTCAAACTGATTATATTACGTGACCGCGTTTTAGAGTACGGAATTTACGTACATTACGCGTAACACGTTTGGATGCTTGTCTGAAATGCCATGTTGTAAAAAAATTAAGCTCCGTTATGTGTCTGAAACATCACCTACTATAAGTATCATATTATTGTTAATAAGGCATTTTGGAGCAAAAATATGAAATATATTTTACTGGATACATCGGTACTTGAACTGGTTGCGGCCGGGAACCGATCTAACCTAATAATATTATGATCCCATCCCTATTAAAATATTATAATAAGATACAGTATTATAAGCCCATCTTTCCTCATCCCCCTCCCCATTTCCTTCCCCCAACTCCTTGAAAGGCTGACAACGCACCTGTCACACCCTGGTGTTGCAGTTGTCCATGGGCAGCGGTGAACACTTATCATCAGGTGATTCGCTTGCTCGTTTGCCGTCCTATATCATAAAGAAATATATATATATACCTCGAATGCACCACCTGCCTATTCACCCGAACTTGTTATTATACTACAATAGCACGAGTTGATAGGCAGTTTACGATTACACGTTTATGAATCATAAAAGCGTGTCAGAAGTAAGCAATGCACTTGTCAGGTAATGCTTTGTGAGAAGGATGAATGCGAGTCGACTTGTATACAATCCACGTTATTATAAAACGAGGACTAATTTTAGTACATGCATTAAACCATTATCCGAACAAATAAGGCAACACACGGTACTGCACGAAATTGTGAAAATTGACGTGTTTAATTAAATCACTAGTACTATGCGCTGAATGAATTATATACATCAAAAGTATTTGTATAATTTAGATCAATCTTTGAACAAGATCACCCGTTGTGGAAGTTGGAATTTGAAACAGATAAAATTTAAAAATTGAATGATATCTAAAAGCATTTTTCTTCGAAAACTTTGTAATTTTTACGTCTAAAACAATAACTCTCACATGACAATATTTATATGTACGTCTCGGAGGTCGCCCCCTATCTTATTTTTTTTATAAAAATATAATTACTTTTCATCTTTTTTCCAAATCACATAAAGCGCCATAGATTTAAAAAAAAAAAATTTCGTCTTGCGCACACAGCTTGCGCAGTAGCGACGTTTTTCGTTCACACGGCACCTCAGAACAATATTATTGTTCTGAGACAATAACTAAAGCACGGCACCCGCTTATTACTTTAACGTTTTGTCAGCTGTCACTGTCAATTTATTATGGGCAGATAATGATTTAAGCCGAAAGCTGGTTGAGGTGTCGGGTGACCAGAGGGCTGGCAATTTTCTAGGATAAAGGCTAAGCATTGCCATCCAACGTGGCAATGCTGTCAGCCTTCTAGGTTTCCGCGTGACAACGAACTGCGGGAAATTTTTTATTTATAATGGTAGGCCAAGTCCTCTGGCTGCTCTGGCCAAGTATGGCTCCGGTAGTACAGAGAGGGTCGTGCTCCTGTAGTGGAGACTGAGAAGGACCTGATGATGATGATGATGAATGGTTATTTTTAGTTAAGTAGGTTAGGTTATTTTATTATAGATTATAGATTATAGTATTTTATAGATTACAATATATAGAACTAGATTTCGCCAGCAGCTCCGCCTGCGTCAATGTCGATCCCTCGGGAACAGTACTTTTTCCCGGGATAAAAAGTACCCTATGTCCTTCTCCGCATTCCAGATAACGTGTTTGCAAAATTTCATGATGATCGGCTCAGTAGTTACAACGTGAAATCGTAAGAAACAAACTCACTTTCGCATTTATAATATTAGTTAGGATTAGGATTAGTAGATTTCATAGATTTCATAATAATCACAAATTATGATTGTAAAAATATTTTAACTTCACAGTATAATATAAATTTCAAAAGTTAGTTATATTAAAACGGAATTTACAGTAACTTTATTTAGTTAACTTTTTATGAAACAGTACTCAATGCTGTAGGTGGAACTATTACTTGTTGCATTCAGATATGTAATAAATAAGTAAATAAATAATAAAACGATCGGAAGGTTATTTTTGTACAATCGACCGTCCATGTTGGTCTGCTGGGAGAAAAAAAAAACGTAGAATGTACAGTTAGCAACAGAAATACCTTGCCAGGCCCTGTATCTATATCTTGAATTTTCTCTTAAACTATAAAAAATATAAACGTGAAAATTTATATTAAGAAAGGCTTCATTAAAATCTTTGTGTACCAGCTGCTTCTCTTCCCGCGCAGATCGTAAAAGCCGATCGAGGGAATGGGTAAAATCTGAGGTTATGTTAATAGGCGATGCGGCTAGCAACCCATGTTTATTTTGATTCCGTTTTCCAACTAACGCCCACCAACTTGCTAAAAGTGGCCTTTAGGTTTAGAGACCTAGGCTGTGTCTAAACCCAGCACCCATAAGGGAAAAAGACGTGATACAATGTATGTATATCGACCGTTTGAAACGTATGATTTTTGTATGGAAAAATCGTTCGACTTGTAAAGTCACGCGGTAAAATAGTCCCCGGGCTGTGTTTGCGTTACTGAGACTTTATCTATTACATGTTCAGGGTTTTGGACGTGTGTGAATAGAAAATTAGTACGATCCTGATCACGGCGTTTTATGGGATAAGACGGAATTATATAGCGTGTAAATTGACCCTCGACGTTCCCTTAACGAGGTGACTCGGCACATCAATATGAACAACTTTTCCTATAGGAGCAATGCTGGGAACTAAAAAAAAAGCGACATACAAACTGGCCGCGCGGCAGATCACTTTTGTATGGAAATTCCGAAAATTTATTGAGTTCCCAGCGTTGGGCCCAAAGGAAAAGTTGTTCATATTGAAATGTCGAGGGTACATTTCCACGCTGTATGTATTTACTGTCCTTACATCATCATGTCTCCGACTGACCCGACCAGACATCACGATCTCATTCATAGGGATGCCAATGGAAATGTCACCTTGCCGTCCGGGTTGTATGCAAATTTTCTTATGCAATCAAGCGTAGGAACGCAATGAAGAGGTCAATTGCTCGCATACACATATCTGCGTAACAGGATGTTCACGACGCCGCGCGGTTCGACTGAGAATAAGGTCACAATCCATATCCTTATATGTCACAGCCATGAGCATTGACATGTTTACAATTGTATTCCATTTTACACCTTATGACATTGACTTAAGAACCGATGTGTATACATGTCAATGTTGGTGACTCGATGGTGTACGTGGTTTGAGTCAACTGATAAACAAACTAACATCTGGTACAAGCCGTACGTTAAGCCGTGTGGTAGCCGGCAGAATAGAATAGGACCACTCCAAGTCTTCCCGTGGATGTCGTAGAAGGCGACTTAGGAAATACAAGCTAAACAAAGCTTTGACTTTGATGTTTACACATCTGTGAGACCACTCCAACCCGTCTGGCCAGCGTGGAGAGTGTATCATCCATAGCCAAGACCTCTAACTGCTCTGGCCAAGTATGGCTCTAGTAGTACCCAGAGGGTCGTGCTCCTGTAGTGGAGACTAAAAAAGACCTGATGATGATGATCTCGTTCAACAGTGTTCTCTAGGAGAGTGGTGTAAGCAGACTTCAGTGGCATGGTGTATTTGGATAATACTTTAGCACACGACACAAAATCCCAGCACAATTTATTCATCAAATATTTCCATTTTATTTTCACAGGTATTTTTTTATGGTTACGTTAGTACTTATATTAATTCTGTGTTATGGTTCTGGACTATTTTATAAGCGGTGGCGTCAGGATGGCAGCCGGCCGGAAAAACTTCATTGAATTGTTTCTTATGTTTCCGAAGAAAAAGGAGATAGAACTCTTCCATGCTGGTCTGGGAGAAAAGAAAAAACGTAGAATATACGAGCTGCTTCTCTTCCCACGCAGATACGCTGACCAACATGCTCATTCATCATTCATTTCGAGTAGGTGTCACGGTCAATCGACCATGCACACCCTGGTGTCAGTGTTCTTCGGAACCGCCTCTCGGCCTCTGACGTGGTTCCTTTAACGACTACCAGATGGCAACCGGGACCACCGGCTTAACGTGCCTTCCGAAGCACGGAATCATCTTTATTATCAGACAATCAGGTGATTCAAGCCTGCAATGTCCTAACCAAACTGGAAACAACTAAACAAAGTATGCTTCCGGTGGGAATCGAACCCACGACCCCCGGGTCAACAGGCAAGCGCCTTAACCACTGGACCACGGAGGCTGTTACCAACATGCTAAATGTGGCTTTTAGGCCTTAAAGACCTAAGCTCTCTATATAGTATATATGTCAGGAGATAGAAATCTTAAAACTAACCACGGAAGAGAAAATGTATTGGTTTTGTGGCTCGGTGAGCTGTAGACATAGTGGGGCTTACTCATCACAGCTAAACTGAATCGACAATAATATTCGATGTAGTATATAACTGTCTCCTAAAATTTTACGAGAATCGGTTGTGAAATGCGACCTGTAAATGAGAACAACCGGACACTCCGGACAGCGGGACATTCCAACGACTTTTTGCCCAGGCGTGTATATATTCTTTGCCCACGCTGAACCGGAGGCGCTTCGTTCGTGCTTCGCGCTAGCTCGGTCAATAATACAAGCTTATTCGGTCATCATCATCATCATTTCGAGAAGGTGTCCCGGTCAATCGACCATGCACACCCTGGTGTCAGAGTTCTTCGGAGCCGCCTCTCAGCCTTTGACGTGATCCTTCAACGACTACCAGATGGCAGCCGGGACCAACGACTTAACGTGCCTTCCGAAGCACGGAATCATCTTTATTATCAGACAACTAGGTGATTCAAGCCTGCAATATCCTTACCAAACTGGAAACAATTTAACAAAGTATGCTTCCCGTGGGAATTGAACCCACGACCCGCGGGTCTACAGGCAAACGCCGTAATCATTGAACCACGGAGGCAGTTAGCTTTATCGGTAGTAGAGTCACAGACGAAATAATTGGCAGTGTACCTACAACTCCCACTGCGTACTGCCGCATACCTTTTATGGATTGAGAAAGTAGTTTGGGTCATAAAAGTGGAAGTAATCGAAAGTTTGTTAACAACCACTTGTTAATTAAGTGACAGTTAAACCGCTCTACATTTATTTTGACTTAATATTAGTGGCCTCCCTCCTCATTTCAAGCCAATCGTAGTACTTAACGTGACAAGATATGGCTCTAGGCTCTGTCTACCTGGCTTGTCTACTACAAGGAGGGACTATACCCAAAGATAGACATTCCCAAAATATTATTATATAACAAAAACTTAAAAAATTGATACAGTAAATTCAGGAATATTCAACATCATCATCATCAGGTCTTTTTAGTCTCCAATGCAAGAGCATGACCCTCTTTGTACTATCGGATATACCATACGTGGCCAGAGCAAACAGAGGATCTAGCCTACACTCTCCTCGCTGACCAGACGGGTTGGAGAGGTCTCATTAATATTATTTATATGTGAATTACAGGTTACTCACGTACGAAGTCACGACTTCGTACGTGAGTAACCCGTAATTCACATATACATAATGTTATTATCTCGCGTTAGTTTTAATCAAAAAAGGTCTCATTAATGTTTATGAGCTTTGTGCAGACACTATTGATCCTATTAAAAACTATTTAAAGAATAAAATCAGGACCTAAACTTAAATGAACAGAAGAATTATAAAGTTTTAAAACGCCCTATAAGCAGGAGTGTCTTTATTTTACAGTTTTTTTATTAAGTGCCTAAACATTTACAGTGTATCGATAGTAGCAATTTTGTCATCACCCCTGACACTGGATATACATAGTAGAGTAGCTGTGTTTTTGTTTTAATTTGTTATCAAAAATCTTGTGATACCGCTTGCCCAAAAATTCAGGTGTGAATTACGAATACTAAGTGTGCATATAAGGTGTATGCGGAAGTAATGCGTCCGCCTTCTGATCGATCGATATATATTGATAGACAAAATTTGAAGTCATCTATTATAATAAAGCTTATTTGTTGTTGCTGTTGCTTATTACTTTATTGTACAAGATTCTTAACGCTAGAAATACAAAAATAAACAGATTGTTAATTTTTTTAAAGATTTTTTTTAGTTTCATAGCTATACATTGTGAAATTTTGATCGTTTTAGACCCTTAAAGGAATGATTCAGCCCGTGATATGAACAACTTTTCCTATGGGGCCAATGCTGGGAACTCAACATTTGTTTGACGTTCCTATACAAATTGACCGGGTGGCCGATTATTTTTGTATATAACTGCTCATTGCCTTTTTAATTTCCTAGCATTGGACCCATAGGAAAAGTTGCTCATATCGACGGGCTGAATCACCCCTTTAAGGGTCCAAAACAATCAAAATTTCACCATGCATTCACAGAGAGTAACATAGGCAATAGCTTATGTTACTCCGCGTGACGTATAAGTCACCCAGAAGAAGTTGCGGGAGAAAACTTCTTGCAAATGAAGTTAGAGATAAGTTAATTGTGTTCATGATGTGTTTTATCTGATAACAACTCGTGTTGAAGAAAAAAATAACAGCTTACTGTAAAACTGCAAGACAATCTACCGCTGCTTCACACAATTCAAGTGCTTGCAAAAACATATTAAAATTCACACGATTACTGCATACATTACTGCTCTACTCAGTTTTTGCTTATTAATTAAGACTGAATAAAAATAACAACACTTATCTACTGAAGCGGAATGTAGAAAAATAGCTAAATCTGTAGCCCTTTTGTGCTACTGTAGCACACAGATGCATGCCTTAGATTTAAGTTTTAATTACTTTAATTGTTTTTTATTTATTTAATGTCGCTGTATGTATATGTGTGATACAGATGAACAAATAAATACTACTTTATCTAAAATACTTTATCTATCTATCTAAAGAAAGAAACGTAGGCATTTCGTATTTTAAATGCTGCTGCTTCTTTTGTACTAGCGCTTTGGAAGCGTTTCGTATTTTAAATGCTGCTGCTTCTTTTGCAATAGCGCTTTGGAAGCATTACGTATTTTAAATGCTGCTGCTTCGTTTGCACTAGCGCTTTGGAAGCGTTTCGTATTTTAAATGCTGCTGCTTCTTTTGCACTAGTGCTTTGGAATCATTTCATATTTTAAATGCTGCTGCTTCTTTTGCACTAGCGCTCTGAAAGCGTTTCGTATTCTAAATGTTGAAGCTTCTTTTGCAGTTTAGCGCTTTGGAAGCATTTCGTATTTTTAAATGCTGTTGCTTCTGTTGCACTAGCGCTTTGGAAGCATTTCTTATGTTAAATGCTGCTGCTTCTTTTGCACTAGCGCTTTGGAAGCGTTTCGTATTTTAAATGCTGCTGCTTCTTTTGCACAAGCGCTTTGGAAGCGTTTCGTATTTTAAATGCTGCTGCTTCTTTTGCATAACGCTTTGGAAGCGTTTCGTATTTTAAATGCTGCTGCTTCTTTTGCACTAGCGCTTCGGAAGCAACGCTAAGCCTAGCTGACCGACAGGATTGTTCAAACAGCAAACTATCCACCTTAAAAAAAGGAGGTTATCAATTCGGTTGTATTTTTTTTGACGTGATCATGTCATATAAATTGTTTGTTTGTTTTTCGTGTGTGTAAGTGGCCAACAGTGTGTAAGTGGTGAGATTTTTCAAGCTGCCTAAAGGCATCTGTCAAAGCTTAACGACTGCAGTCAACGATGACAGCCGGGTTTTTTAAAATGTTTGTTACATCATAATTAACCGTCATTTGTAAACCGATTTGAAAAATTATTTGTTTTGGAAGGATATGCATCCAAAGTAGTTCGTAGATCCATTAAAATGTCATCATAATCGGTTTGATGTCGGTTTATTCATACGGAAAATATACTTTTGTTTTCTTATCTCTACAAGTAGCCAAATAACCAATGCTATAGTTATGCAATGGATTGTAAATGTGAAACGTAGGTATTTTTACTTTTTTATATAGGGGTATATTATCGTAATCACTCATATTAATACGCCAGTCCTTTATTTCTAAGAATTTTGAATTATTCATAAGGTCATTTATAGATGGCTGATATATGATATCCTGTAAGTATGTTAAAGAACAAACCAATACAATAAAAAAATAAAATAGCCTGTTTCAGTAAATTTCGTGAAACTTTCTAATAACCAAAATTTTATCAAAAGTTTTAATTTTTCAAATATTTTCTTTCAAAAATCTAGAATAGGTATGCTTTTTTATTAAGAAATACATGCACAATTTTTAAATTTGGAATCCTAAAGTATCGGCAAACTGGATATGACAGCCAGCTTTGTGCGAGGTGACGTGACGTGCGTGACGCATGAAAACAGAAACAAGCCGGGACGTGGTATAAATCCCCTTGTAACACTATGGCAATGGAGCGAATTAAATTTAGTACAAATATGAGAGTTGTTCACAGTAGCTTCAAGATTTTTCTTTAAGAATTACCAGTACGATATAACGCTTTAAGGTTTGAAATAAAGACGATTAATTGGCTCTGGTCAGGAACGAAGATTTTCATCATCACTAAATTTAGGTCCATATTTGAAAAATCTATACATTTTATTTTTAGAACATTTTAAAAGACCATTTCAACGATACGCCACGCGTTAGGGTTACTCCAATTAAATTTATTAAATTCACTTTTCATTGTATGGCTGAAAAAAAAAAATATTTTTTTCATAATTTTAAAAACCAGCCTTTGGAACTTCAATATCTATCTCTCCACCAATTTTCGTGACAATCGGTGCAGTAGCGGCAGAGTACGAGCCCGGACGGACAGACGGACATGACGAAACTGTAAGGGTTCCTTGTGGACTACGCAATATTGGGTATAGATAGAATGTTAACGTCCACCCAAGTGACTAAGGCTATTTTTTTTTCAGGGCAAGGTACTTATTTTATTTTTTTCTTAAACAAGTCTTGTTTATTTTGAGGTAAAGATACCAAAAACTAACAGTTTTGTGGCTCAATATCGACACGTGACAAGTGTTAATATCACGCTTACCAACCAAGGTGAACCACCTTCTTAGCATAGGCACTTGATTCGCTGGATTGTATTTATGCACACACATCGGTTCTTAAGTCAATGTGATAAGATCTAAAATTTAATATATTTATATAAATATCAATGCTCGTGACTGTACATAAACCTGCGACATAGATAATTGTTTATAGTAAGGCAAATAAGAGCTTTTATTAAGAACAAACTATTGCCCGCGTTATTGTACATCCCAGGGAACAGTATTTTATTTCCGGGAAGAAATGAAAGGCACCCTATGTCCTTCTCCAGGCGTTAGACTACCTCCACATCAGATTTCATCGCAATTGGTTTGATAATTAAAGCGTGAAGTGGTAACAGATAGACAGCCAGACAGGCAGACATACATACAGATAATATACATAAGTATACATATTTATAAAGGTGTCGATCAAATTCTAAATTAAAGACGTAAGTATTTTTATTTTGTATTTTTTTAAAAGCAGCAAATGTTATATAGCTTGAGATAGATAAAGTAATATAGCACTGTAAAAGACGGATAGACGTAGGACAGACAAACCCATAAATATCTTTTTAATGTGGCTAACCACACCAAATTTGAATTATATTATTATAATGTAGGAATAACGCTACTTAACCTACTTTTATGTTACACCATACTGTTTTTATCTAACTTTGACGTTGGTTTAGAAATATAGGAAATAATATTCCGCTTACGCAGAATAAGATGTCAATAGTCCGAAATTTAGCTAAAAATGAATCAATACGAACCATAATAAGACGTCATAATAACACGATGAGGGTAAAATGAAACCACGAAACCTAATTTTTAATAATGTTAATGATTTTTTTATGGAAATAATTTTTCGTTAGAAGGGACACTAATTTCTTATTACGTTCGATTTTATCATTTAGATCCCGTTCTAGAGCTACAGAATTTAAAAAAAACTCAAACTAACGCATAACTTAAATCAAAACGTTAATTCAGTTAATAGGACTGGTACTTTTTCACGTCAAGTTTTTACTTATGGAGCTCTTTTTTTTTAAATTAAATTAATTATATCAAAAGCTGCAGACTACTAACGTTTCGGAACCGATTACTGCAGAAAAAAAAACGCCGAGAGGAACTATTTTTAACAGTATCGATCGCTTATTCACTTGAAAGGCTTATTAAGTCTCCAATCACCTCGGAACCTCTATCAATAGAGAAGAGACGCTGTATCCCTTAACCGTTTGTAGCGGTTGAAAGTGGCGATACCGGTTGACCTGTCACTTGTTTCATTTCAAACCCGTGTCTGCTATTTCTGTGTTAATTTACACTTTTAATTTAATTATTCAATAATTATAACCAAACATTGTTTTTTTTTAGGTATCTATCTTGCTCATTTAGTAATACTTTTTATAGACGTGAAAAAGTTGGTAGTTGTCGATGAAAATATCAAGTAAGTAATACGCGATGAAACTTTTTCTGGATATAGCTTTATTGCTATTTTATTTCGCTAGGTTATAAATATATTTTTTTTAATATTTTGATGTACCCATTTATTTTGATCTTTGAACTGTACTTCATATTTTTTTCATGCTAGTATTCCATGATAAAAAATAAGGCTTACTGCGCGACGAAAACAGACGTTTTACGGTATTCTAAAAATTGACAGCTCCGTGGCGTGCGACACGGAGTGCCCGGGTTCGATCCCCGGCCAGATCAAGATGGAAAATGATCTTTTTCAGATTGGCCTGGGTCTTGGATGTTTATCTATATATATATTAGTTATACAATATAGTATCGTTAAGTTAGTATCCCATAACACAAGTCTCGAACTTACCTTGGGGCTAGCTCAATCTGTGTGATTTGTCCGTATATATTTAATTATTATATTATTATTATTTATTCTTCTGATTCACAGCGCTCTTATTAATCTTTAGTATTCTGACATTTAGTTGTGTCTGGAAACTTCTTCCACAAAACTATTTGACAAGTTTCACAGACGTCTAGCTTTGTAAGTTTGTATTACACTTTTACGATATATTGTTCGATAAACTATTATCACCTGAGTTTATAGAAAACCATTAATTGGTTTCAGAAATGTAGCTTTAATGTCGATATAAAATGGTAAATTTCATTTTATCTTTAATGTCTGCACTCTAATGAAGAAGTTTAAATTGTTTAGAAAGTGCTAGATGAGTGTTTTTATAGACACATTGTAAAAGAAACGTAATTGGGTACATCAGTCGGTACATAAATTTGATTCATATAGTATCAGAAAGGTTTATCAAAAGGAAATTTAGTCAAGTTGAGAATAGATAAAAAAACCGGTCAAGTGCGAGTCGGACTCGCGCACGTAGGGTTCCGTACCGTTATCTATAATAAGTTAAAAATTATTAAAAATATTTTTATTACATGATGCAACAAAAAATGTATACTTTTCGCAATTTTTCCTTTATCTGTGCTATAAGACGTTGCTTCATACCAAATTTCAAGATTCTGTCTGAGTTCACGGGAAGTACCCTGTGGGATTTGATTCCCTTGCGAATGTCGAAAAAACACGAAAACTTGCGATATAAACGTATCTTTTGATTGCATTGGCTTAGAAGTTTGATTTTTTCACAGCTCTAAGGGACAGCAGATTTGAGTATTCGATATGAATTTCAGCTTGATACCTCAACGCGTTCCTAAGAAAAAGGGTCTTGACAGACCGACAGACAGACGGACAACCGAGTGATCCTATAAGGATTCCTTTTTACCTTTTAAGGTACGGAACCCTCCATAAATGCCCATAAAACCACGAAACACAATTGGAAATAATATTCCGGTAGTAGGAACACTTTCTTAAAGGCTTGACGTTCGATTCATTCAGAACTTGTACAAGTCATACGGAATTTAAAAATAATGCGAATTAATAATCACATACTGAGGTTTATTGAAAGCGCACTTTAGGTTCTATCGCTCAGTTTGATTATCGTAGTATCACGTCTTGATCCCTTGCGGGGTAGACAGAGCCTAGGTAGGAATCAAAATAGTTATGGGTTGCTAGCCGCATTACCTATTAACATGATTCCTCAGATGTTACCTACTTCTTCGATCGGCTTTTACAATCTGTGCGAGAAGAGAAGTAAGTAGCTGGTATATTTTACGTTTTGATTATCAATACACGACCTATACTTGCTAATTCTTGCTAATATACTGCACGTACATCAAAATATTCACAAATATGTTAAGAATTGTCATGTTCATACATACAATACTAGAAACAAAAATAAACTAGTTAATGAAGCTTTTAGACTACAGAAAACTATGAATTCATTCTTAGGGCTTAGTATTCGTTTGTATAATAAAATTCCTGACAATATTACAGCTTTGCCATTTCCGAAGTTTAAAGACTTTACAAAAAATATATTATTGAAAAGAGCTTATTATGGCATTAATGATTATTTCGTTGATAAGAATGCTTGGAGTCGAGACCTCGAGTGATATGCAGGACTTCTCTAAACGCTTTTATTTTAATTTTAATTATAATTGTTTTCTTTTTTGTTGCTGCTATTTTATTTTGTATAATTGTCTTAAATCAACTCTCTCTTAATTGTAAAACATGTATATGTTTGCGGTCAACGAGTGTCGATAATTAGTTTTCGATTTTTGTGCTTGAGATCGAGTAAGTTATGCTCACTAAAATGTTCAAACTGGTGGCGGCGTTGTGTGTCGGGTCGTCGAGTTCCCTCTAATATGGTTGAGCTCAGCGATGGCTGATCCATGCGTCAACTCGTGAACGGGTGCTGCCAGGGGGGACAGGTCTGCTCGGCCTCTTTGAGACTTTTATCATATCTGTTGTTGTTGCGCGCTCGATCGCTAACATAACGTGTTCCACAAAAATATGTAAATTAAATTTGTATATAACATGACATCAGAAAAAAAAAGAAAAGAAAAATATTAAATATCATACAAAGCCCTTCAGGCAAGTAGGCGACCAATACTGTTGAAAAGAGTTTCTTTCGGCGTCTTCTTCTCTGCAGTGGTCGGTTCCGAAACGCTAGTAGTTTGTAGCTTTTGAACAATAATTAATAATTTGAATATAATATAATAAGTATTATTTAAAATGTGAATTGACGTGAAAAAATGCCTGAAAAGGCCTATTTTCTGAATAAATCTTTGAATCTTTGACTCAGCGACGGAGTGTAGTATAAAGGTCGCCACATACTGGAGGGACAAAATTTGATTTTAATTTAAGTTATTTGAGACAATCGACACCAAAAGAAGAAGATTATCAATTTACTTAAATATTTTATTAATTAAGCGCAAATAATATATAAACTACAGTTAATAAGTGATAAGTAATAATTCTTAATGTAATGTATATGTCGCAGGCATATTGTATGATTCCGCGTTTTACAAACGGCGTCGTCTTTTTACAAACGCTCGCCCTTTTGGTATATGCCGAAGGCAAATTGACAACTCGTTCAATTGTTAACATTTCAACATTGATGGTTATAGTAGGGTGACTATCATAAAACACAAATTGGACAAATCACTTTATTTCAGCAATCACGTACCTATTCATGTAGGAATAACTTAAAATACATTTTAAGGCACTCAAGTAATTTAAATATTTAAGTAACAAAAACTTAGGCCAGGGGGTGTCATTCCTTATTGCCTGTCCGGCGGTTGTAGATATGGCTAAAGATACGCGCGGCTTCCCGAGCTGTTGCTCACTCATCCCCAAGTCATTCGAGTGAGTATAATACCTCTATTCCGTTTCCAAATCCACCAAACTCCTGTCCTTCCCATGCCTAATCCAAAATGCTACTGTGGGCAGCAGCGTCGGAATCACAATAAGTAAATGCGCTCGCCAACCCGCCTCCCAAGCGTGGTGAGTATGGCAAAACCTTCCAATGGAAAACAACAAAAAGACCAGGCCCCCAGTCTACGGCAGCCCCGCTATTCCTGGCTCCGGTAGCGGTCACCGTAATGGCGGGGCAGGGGGTGCTAAGAATCTCCGGATACGGCCCGGCTACCACCCCCGATGACGACTGGCCCTGGTAACACACAACATCCGCATGATAAGGCTTGACAAAAAGTCGATGAAGTGGAAGAGGAAATGAGTATGTTACGATACTATCCCCGGGAAGGTGACATAAAAAAGCCACAGCATGGTGTCGGGTTTCTCGTCCACAGCTACCTCGTAAATAACGTCGTAACCATCGAAAGTATTTCCAGCAGGGTGATATACCTTATACTCAGAGTATCTAAAAGATACTCGCTGAAGGTCATACAGGTGTACATGCCGACCGGGTAATACTCAGATGAAGACGTGGAAGCGGTGTATGAGGACATTAGTAGGGCCATACACGCTTCCAAGACCTATTTTACGGTGGTTTTGTGCTTATAATATTCCGCGCGAATCCTCCGAACACCATATTCCATGGACATCTTAGCGTTTTTTACGTGCCGGATAATCTCAAAACCTCTGTCCACGCCTTTTTTCTGCTCCTACTAGAGAATCGTAAAATTTTCTTACCTTACTATGATACATTTCCTAAAAACAATCCTTTTTCTTGTAAAAAGTCCCTTGAACACGCAGGATTTGCACTGTATTCATTTTATTTTCTGTTTCACAAAATCGACGCAATTTTGATTGTTTTGATTAGCAGCGCCGCGCGAGGTAAGAAAAAGAACTTACTACTTCAATTTGCCGCGTCATTTTGTAAACGGCGATTGAATTGTCTATCAAATATTAAGGCATATTATATACTGATAAGGCAATTCACAATTTGCCTTCGGCATATTCTAAAAGACCGATCGTTTGTGAACAGACGACGCCGTTTGTAAAACGCGGAATCATACAATTTGCCTGCGACATATATAACCTTGCAAAGAAAATAGAAGTACTATGCTGTGCACATAATATACAGTTATAACGATTGTATGTAATTGACCTCACGCTATCGAGGAATCGTGTTTGTGGAATATTTGAAACCGATTAACTACCAGATTGGAACATCAGACTATTAATGATTAATGTGGGTATTTGTACGTCTAATAGCCTTACTACTGTTAATGCATTTTTTGTAATAAATTTATTCATCATCATCATCATCATATCAGCTGCAAGATGTTCACTGCTGGATATAGGCCTCCCCCAAGGATTTCCAATACGACCGGTTGGAAGCGGCCTCCATCCAGCGTCTTCCTGCGACCTTAGTCAATTTATACATGATCATGAGCTTTTGTCCGCGACTTCTTTCGCGTGTACTTTAATGATCAGGGATATATTTTAAACTCCCCTCAGTAAGTAGGAAGCAGATTATTTTTATTTGTAATCAGGACCGTATACACCAATTTTCATACTGCTAAGTCCAGAAATTTTCATATTGTTAGTCCATACAAACTTTACCCCCTCCCCCCGGTATTTTTACCCCTTTAGGGGGAGATTTGGTCAATTTCACCTACACATATAATTTTAAATTGTAATCGAGCACTAATATACCTATTTTTATATCTCTAATTCCAGAAATGAGTAAATTCCGTGTAAACTTTACCCTCTTTTTCACCCCCTTAGGGGTTGAACTTCTAAAAATCCTTTCTTAGTGCTTACCCACATCATGACAGAAACTCCTGCACCAAATCGCAAGTTTCTAGGTACAGTAGTTTTGGCTGTGCGTTGATTTATAGGTCAGTGAGTCACGTTAGCCTTTTATACATATATGACGATATATAGATAGCAACGAGGGCTTTTGGTCGTCTTAGTCATTACTAGAACGGTTTTTCACACTGCGCCTGATCCGAATCCGAACCAAATCCATGAAAACACGGACCGTAATCACAGATCGAAGACTGACTAAATTCGCATATTGTTTACGCACTAGTCCGATCTCTGATACCAAGAAACTCAGGGGCTGCCTTTTGGCATCCGATATAGAGTTCACCGTTGTCGCCCGCAGAGTCACGTCCAAGGAGTCCTCCGTGGTCACATCTCTGGTATAATATCCTCCTTCGTCACGTCACTTCCCACCGACCCCGCCGTGACTCCGCTCGTACCTGCATCGCAGCTTGAACTCAGTTCGGACGCAAGTGTCCATAGGAATGAAACTATGGTTACTGCGATCTGTCACTCATTAACTTCAAAAAGTTCAACGACTACATTATAAGAACAGACAGACACACATAATGGTCAAATTTATAACACCTCTCTTTTTGCGTCAGTGGTTAAAAATTTCAGAACCAGGAAACATCAATGAAAATTTTATTATTAGTTACTTGCATGTAATTCAGTAGTATCTTTGTATGGTTATACTCCATAATATTTTTGTTTTTCTAGAAATTCTTATGTATGTTGGTTATTGCATGTTTATGAAATGCTCTTAAGTGATTTTCTTAAACTTTCGTTATCTGTTAGGTTCTTGCACAATGAGAAGATTTTTATAATAATAGTTTATAATACTTATATAAAATTTACTCTGCATTTCTACGATTGAGTAGTCGAGCAAACATTGATTTTTTAAAAAAAACACTATGACCTTCCTATTAAATTTATTTTTGGTAACCAATTCCCTACAACAAATAGTAGCGAAAGAATCGGAAAGGATGCCGAAACAAACGTAAACATGGAATTTCCGGTAATGTTTTATTTACATTGTCAGCCACAGCGCAGCGCAGGCAGCAGAGATAGGAACTAGATGTATCTACTCTCTACAATTATTCATCTCTTTGCCATACAAAAATGTTTAATTTTTGTCGATTGTATGCTAAAGTTGAGTTTCCTTAAGGCGCGGGAATTCTCCGGGCGCGGTTCCACTGGGATGGCCCGAGAGGGGGTCTCGTGCCATCCCAGTGGGATCGCGCCCGGAGTTGTTTTACATGCGTTAGCGCTAATATTGTTTACAGCCACTGGGCCTTAGGAATCCTAATTTTTGGGAAGGTTGGCAATGGGGGTGAGAGAATTTGGATCAGTCTGTAACTCAATTTTGGAGGTAAGGCCTCCGGTTCTTTCACTCACAGAACGAAGCATAGAAGCGGTAAAGCTTTTACTCAGACAAGTATTTGCCCCTTAGGAGAACCCAGAGCCTTTTGCTGAGTGGAATACTGACCGCGCAGGTTGTAGAGTCAAGCTCAATGTGAATCTACTTGTCTTTGTTCGTTTTCTAGTTAAAATCTTTACAAATAATACGGAATACAACGCGTTCTCATGCTCTCTGCCAGACAGTCTCTACAAAGAGATCTTTCTGATAAAATCCGTTCATATTAGACCAAATTCCACTAAGTGCACTCTGATTATCTTCCCGAGCCTTTTTGTTTTCTCAATGTAGTTTTAATATCACTAAAATGTTGGGATAGCAGTTCCTTTTATTTAATCTCGGATCACAAATCTCAAGCGGGCTGCACCGCTGAGAGTTGTTCGAAGTTTTTGACGTTTGGTCTAAGTTATAAGTGGAGATTTTTAAATGACTTTATTTATTTTTTAATAATGTTACATACTGTTATTGTAGTCGATAATCTTCCTAACAAATAAATAGAAATAAAAAAAAAAATAAAAAAAAAAAAAGTCATGGCTGGTCGATTCGGATGGTCGAACTCTCTCATTTTTAAGCGCTCTTGCGCGCACACACAATTACTTGTCTTACTTTGGCACAAGTAATTTATATATTCAGTAACCGTGTATTTTATTACATAAATAAAAAAAATACGTTTATTTCAGGTTACAGGACCCATATAAGCACAAACAAATTAGACAATATAAGTTATATATACACAAAATACAATAAAATAAAATACTTATAACTATAATGTCCTACCTCTACATCCAGCACTGCTGCTTAGGTATTACAGCAATGCCAGATACAGTCAGCAATCAGCAGCGCCAGGACGGCGGCGCGGCGTTTTAGCTGGCCCGTGTCCTGCGCACTAAAGATGCGGCCCGCTTGCGCATACTGCGCATAGTCGCATGAAAGCAGTCAGTGCGCGCTGCTGCGAACATACTTTATTAAATAATGCATGCATACTTCATTTTATTTAATGAAAAAGACTAACTAAATGACTGTATTGCCTTGACTTACGTCGTTTTATGAAGTAGAACATAAACTCTGAATAATTAAAAAAAATATAGAAATATTCATAAATTTTGATTTTAACTCGATTTTGTAACTGGCTTCTGCCCACACCAACACTACATACTATAAAACAAAGTCGCTTCCCGTTGTCTGCCTGTCCCTATGTATGCTTAGATCTTTATAACTGCGCAACGGATTTTGATGCCGTTTTTTTAATAGATAGAGTGATTCAAGAGGAATGTTTAAATGTATAATTTATCGCCTCCGTGCGAAGCCGGGTCGCTAGTTAGCGACCCGCGCCGGCCTAAAATATACTTTGTGTTCTCTATCTCGTGCATTTGCATGCACGAAATATTGAGAATTTCATCAAAGTTTTTTGAATATTTAAGGTGCACAAATCAATACACAATTATATTTTAACATTAAAGTAAGGATTGTTCCTAATGGAATTGATATATTGTATTGCACACCAACATACTGACAGTATTCACTAAATATTTCTTAAATACCTCTGCTTTTTGCTGAGCAAAAAAGCTGTCAGCTCTAGGGTTATAATTGGTTTGATGGGGTGTGTCACAATTTATATTAACTTCATCATCATCATCCTCCTTACCTTATCCCATTATCTGGGGCGGCGCAGTATGTCTTTTCCTTTCACAACTCTCTGTTTCCCGTCATGCCTATATCCACTCCCACCGCCCTCATATCCTGCCTTACGCATTCCATCCATTCCTTTTTTGGTCTTCCCCTTTTCCGGTATCCACTTACCTCTATCTCTAGCGCTTTTCTTGTAATATGATGATCTTCTCGCCTCATTACATGACCATACCAAGCTAATCTACTACTCCTTAATTTTTCGTTTACCGGCGCTACTTTCAAACTTCCTCTTACATAAACGTTTCTGCATTTATTTTTTTATTTTTTTACTAAATGTTGGATTAGGCATTTGGATATTAAAAAATAAAATACGTAGAATATACCAGCTGCTTCTCTTCCCGCGCATCCTAAAAGCCGATCAAGGGACTGGGTGCAACTCTGACGAATCATATTAGTAGGTGATACGGCTACCAACCTATCACTATTTTGATTCCGTTTTCCACCTAACACCTACCAACATGCTAAACGTGGCTTTTAGGTCATAAAGACATGGCTGGTCTCCCCCGCAAGGGAATAGGACGTGATACTAAGTATATATGAACGAATGTATAAACAATCTTATTTGGTCATCATTTAAAGTTTCAAACCTCTGTAATGCCATCACTTGTACTGCACTGAGCAAGGTGTACAATCCGTGCATCCGCGTCTCCGGGTGGCACCTCCATTTCAAATGTCGGCGCCGCTATTTGCGAACTACTTTAGACCTTTATATTTTTATTACCAGATTCCTTTATAGAGATGTCTCTTGCATACGAAGATTCTTCTCCTTCTTCCTTTTTGCCTATTCCCACTTTAGGTGGGGTCGGGCTCGTACATACGAAGATTGAGTTATTTATATGTCACTTGGTCTAATTTCTAAAAAAAAATACGTATTATTTTCTGAGCGTATTATAGTAACATGTAATTACATGTCCCAAAAAGGCACCGAGGCTGGTTGTGGGTAGTCACAGTGCACGATTGCAGGCTATATACATTATTTATCAAATTACCAAGTCACTTGAAATTGTTATACAAATAAAAGATTTTTTAAATCAAAACTTATAAGGCATTTCTGTTGGAAACATGTTTTTACTCCGTTTACTTATTATTATGACCTTTTAAATCTTTAATTTTATTATGACCATATATTTTCAATTTTTATAAATTTTAATCTTGTTTTACTAAATATTTTATTTAATATGTACAACTTCCGACACAATTGTATATTGTTAATAAAAAAAAACATAAACTTACATACAAACTCAGGTAAATTATTATTATTATTTATATACATACATGCATACATGTGCGGGTTTGATTAGTCGCTCGTGACGTAGTACAATGTGTTTTGAACCCTCGACGCACAAAGAGGGGTGTTGTAAGTTTGACCGCTATGTGTTTGGATGCTATTATTTATATGAAAGCAAGTTTTATAGAAGATAGGGAAAGATAGGAATTTATAGAATTTGGGACGGGAATGAAAGTATTGGGATACTGGGGATACTTCTCGCTCAAATGAATGGTGCTAAAGCAAGTAGCAGCTCGGGAGACCGGGCACGCATACGCGATACCATCCCTGCAATCACCGTTCAAGCAGTTGAAGATGATACCCCTGATATACATATTGTCTTATATTATAACCTATAAAAGATATAGGCCACGAAGTTGAAATTGGCTAGTTTCCTGGGTCGTAATAATAACATAACAATTAGTCCGTCAGTTAGATGATCAAAAAATATTGGACACGTATTTTTCTTTTGTCAAATAAACAATAAATAATAAAGATAAAGTGCGTCAAAGTTCAGGAGTGGGGGCTCGTGACGTCAAAGTTTGCTAAAAAGTGTAGCAAACTATGACGTCACACGGAACTTCCAAGGGCTATATCTTTATCATTTTTTGTTTAATCGACAAAAGAAAAAATACGTGTCCAATATTTTTTGAATATCTAACTGACGGACTAATTATATATTTTTAGGAAACTAGCCTATTGGTCAACATTGCTGCCGCAAGGACAGCAGTGTGGTTCACACACCGCAGTGCGAAAACTGTTGTTGTTATTTTCTTATTTGTGCAATAAAGCACAGATAAGCAAACAACAACAACAGTATTTCAAAAGTCCTAAAAACGGGCCTGTAGTTTAATTCAAAGTTGGCATTTCTATTTCTATATTTTTTATTAACTGCCCAATACAAATTTGAAAGTAGCCACAAACTAGAAACTTACCGAAATGGGCCAATAAAAGAAATTGTTATATTGAACTGTCTGCGATGGTTATCGAAAACCAATAAATGTTCTAACCTCATTTTCTCTTTTACCAAGCTAGTCACGGAATCGTGACCTTGAGTTTTGATAAGAATGGCGAGATTTAAGGTTTAAATTCCATTGCTAAAGTAAGCAAACAGGCGTACGGCCCATCTGATGGAATACGGTAAGGCAGGTAATAGACGTTTCACCGACCATAATGATGTAAGTATTTTTATGTTCTATTTCTTTTTCTTAAATCGATAGTTTTATTGTACCAAACTCAGAGAAAAATCTTTTTAAATTTATGTAATGTAGCGAGCGTTTGTAAACAAACGACGTCGTTTGTAAAACGCGAAATCATACAATTTGCCTGCGACATATACAATGTAAAAGATTAAAAGCTTTCACGGTAACATTAACTATTATTTTCACTACGAGAGTTATCGCGATTTAATTTGTGTTTCGGTTCGATGCTTCGATCTTTAAAGACGAATTAGACATTTAGCGAATTAGACATTTTGAGAATTGGACATTTTGCGAAATGTCCATTAATCTTTCACGGTAACATTCACTATTCTTTTTACTACGACAGTTATCGCGATTGGATTTGTGTTTCATCTGATATTTCAGCAACACTGTAGTTACGATTTTGAAAGACTGATTCGACATTTTGCGAATTGAACATTTTGCGAAATGGACATTCTGCGAATTAGATTTTGTACTTCCGCTGGACATTTTGCGAATGAAATCTTAATAAATATTACGCAAAAAAATCTGACTTATCTGAGATAATGTTTATGTATAACCTACTGAAAGGAAAATCTGTTTAACACTAATAAAACATTTCGGTGATTAGCGTTTATTTACATTGAGGTGCTTTATAATTTTCATTTAATAGTTTTAATTCCCTGGTCTTACTATATTTAGCTTTTCTCTACTCCATATGTGATAAAGGCGTAATAGGTCTTAAAAACGACTGAGAGATGAAAATTAACGTCAAACAAAAAATTAAGTCCAACAAACAACTAATTAGCTGTACAAAATTCCATTCTCAAACGGAAAAACGCCAGCAGCGCCGTATTCAGGAAAATGTTCTGTTTGGTTTGTATTTAAGTTGGTTTGCTATGGGAAGCCAAAACGTTTGCTACCTATATAACTCATATCAGTAGTATATTTTATGAAATCACTACTTAGTTGGCTGGAAGGAAAAGTTAAAAATTGCACAAAAAATCATTCTATGTAACATGAATGATTTTTTGTGCAATTCTTAACTTTTTTATAGTTAGTAGAATAAAATTATCACTATAATTTTTGACTTCATTATTACCGTCTATCACTATCATTTACTATGTGCCTGTGGTATACAACAATGTTTGTAACTCATCTTGGGTACCGTTTTGGGTTTGGTTATGGGTTTTTACAAGGTGAATATTTATAACTAAATAAATGCAATATCATCTAAATATAAGTATAATATAAATATGTAGCGAATGAATCAGTAGTTCAACGAACATTTCAATTAGATCACTTCATACGGTTTTATCATGTTTATTACATGTACTTTCATTTCGATTCACTGATGTTACCGCGGTCCTTTGAGAGGCTTGCGTGGACATATAGATCCAACACGTAGAGGCCCTTTAGAGAAGTTGAATTAATGTTGGTCTCTAGCAAAAAACCGTTCCTGGTAATACCAATGTCTGATATGCCCTTGAAAAGGTCCGGCCAAGAGGCCGGAGGATGAACTAATGTATTTTAAAAGAGAAACTAGTAGGTTATGAGATTGTTATGTGATGTGACAGGCAGGGTTATTATACTTGTGCTGGCTTATTGCCAAGGGTCGGACACCAGCAATAATCATGATAACTGACTACAATTGGCCGGTTATTATTACACTTAACGTTCCGAAAACTTTACAGTTTTCAAATAATTTATGTACGCAGCCAATTTTGCGTATATCCGGAATCCGGAAAGTTATCAATAAATAGTGCAAAACTACCGGTTTTGCATAAAACTTATAACATATTAGACAGATGTCAACTTATTCTACCAGCAAACGTGACAACTGTTGTTTACAACACGTCAACTGCAGTAATCATAACTAATATTATAAATGCGAAAGTGAGTTTGTTTGTTTGTTAAGATTTCACGTTGTAACTACTAAACCGATCATCATGAAATTTTGCATACACGTTATCTGGGGTACGGAGAAGGATATAGGGTACATTTTATCCCGGGGAAAAGTACTGTTCCCGATGGATCGACATTGACGCGGGCGGAGCCGCGGGCGAAAGTTAGTACTGTAATAAATGAGATAAAACCGTATTGAGGTGCAAGTGTAATTCAAACTAGCGCCCGCCCTGGCTTCGGACGAGTAGATATAGGTATTTATTCTTTAGCTTATGTTCATCAGGAATATTTCAGAAATCTAATGGTGAAAGTTAGTAGGTAATCTTTTTTAAATCAGTCCAGTAGTTTCGGAGCCTATTCAATGCAAACATACAATCAAATTTTTCTATTTGTATAGTGTAGATGTGTAACAATCTCAAAAATATGAAAAACATTATCTCGCATTGCAACTAGGTATGGAAGACAGATGAATAGAAAACGCTGATTTATATTCCAAACCTGACCGAATTCAGTGATCTCATAATTCGCGTCTAACAGTTTTGGATTACACAGTCGACGCTTACGTTCCGTTCCACTTGTTGTTTGCGGTACGCTAACCAACGCTCTCGGATTTTTATTATTAGTGATAATTAGGCGAGGTATTAACATTTACAGCCTTACTGTTTAAGTAATTTCAGATATTTCATTCGTGTTGTCTTTGACTTTCATTTATAATGGAATAAAAGATGGGTGTTTGTAACATATTTTTCGTGTTATAATTCGTGTTTCGTAACATAATAAACACGAAAGTTTGTGAGTACGTATGGATGAATGGATGTAAAGATGTTTGTTACTCTTTCACGCCAAAACGGCTTAATGACTTTTGACGAAATTTTGCACACAGGAAGGTTAATACCTGGATTAACACATAGGTTTCCTTTCATTTTGAAAAAAAAAAGTACTGTTTCCGCGGAATCGTTAACGTGAGTGTAGACACGGGGGATAGCGGGGGATAGTTAGAACAAAAATAATTTTATTCACACTGCTCTTAGACTGAGAACAAACACACTGTGCTTGAGACGAATATCGCAAGAATCATCCATCATATATCTAATAGCCCATGCAACATTTTTATTGTTGCCATTACCATTTTCCAAATGGAAATCATGATAAACGACTAGTTTATCAACCTCGTATGGGATAAAGATGTGATTAGTAGTCAATTGAACTTGTATTTAATCACCTTTTGATTTGAAGTGAAAACTTTAGATAGACGTCTAATACGACTGTATTTATACTTGTCGTGCGTGAAAAGAAAGCTCACATTCAACGCCCGATATCGATAGACCAGGCGAGTGAACATATTTTATATAAAAAGTCAAAATCATATTTGGTAGGGTTTCATTACCCAAAGGGCGCTAACGGAATTCTATGACTAAGCGTCCGCTATCCTTCCGTCTGTATGTCTCAGTCCACAGTCTAATCTCATATACTGTAATGCGTCCTTTTTTACAGAATGTTTATTTCTATTGTCGTTATAACAAAAAAAAAAGACAATATTATTTCGCTTTTATGATTAGTTAAGTAGTGACTTGCACTTAGCCGATTATATCAAGTCTTCAGTACATTCAGACATATCTGTACCTGCCTGGGTTTCTTTTAAAATGTTATGGTAATGAAACCTACTTCTCTAATTTCATAGAGATACCTTTTAGATTTAATTTGTCAATTAAAAGTTTTAAGATTAGGCTAAATACAATTAATATAAACCTCACGCGCGCCATATTTTCCTCGAAACATTTAAAAACTCGATTTACGCTATCGTTAAAAAGAATCTGGTCAATCGTCTACTTGTATTGCAGACACGTGCGATGGTCAGTGACCAGCTAACGGTAGTGGCACACGAGATGCCCGCTTGATTGATTCTAACGTATTGGTGAAATGGTGACATTCCACTAACTACTGCACTGCAGACGATCAAACCAGTTTCAGAAGCACTTAAATAAGATTATTGCGTATACTCTACGAGTAAGTACCTATTCAGAATGTAAATTCAACATCGATATAACATTGATGGGGATACTCCGTCAGTGTGAACAACTTTTCATATGGGACCAATTCTAAGAACTCGAAAAAATGTGACACTTCCATATAAAACTGTTTAGTTGGCTCGGCGATTTGTATGAAAATGTTGAATTTTTTCGAATTCGATAGGTAAAATTGTCATATTGACGAGCTCGAATCGAGAATTTATTTACACAATATGTTCACCTCAGAAAATAAGAAGCTTGTAAAGATGCGATGCTGACATTTAGTTAGTAAATTGATAATGTACACCTATTAAAGTAACCAATTAATCCCATTTAATTTGTTTTTGCCATTAGGCTAGAAAAGGGCGTAAGAAGGATTATTCATTCAGGAACCAACTGTTCCTAACGTAAGTAATAAAAATACTTCTAAAATAAAATAATGAATATGCAACGTCTTAACTAAAAACTAAAATTCTCACTAACTTTAAAATGTAGAGTACAAAAATTGTAGGTAAAGGTAAGTACCTAATGTATAAAAACTAGAATAACAAAAGTAAACAAAAGCTGTCTTTCAAAGTTATAGCCCTCTGAGGATACAAAATGTCAGGAGTACTAGGAGAGCAGAGACATAGAAGAGATGTTCGCAACCAAACTCGTTTTTACGAAATTGGTTTTCGTAAAAATATCAAACGAAGCAGTACGACGCGACGGCGGCGGCCCATCAAAACGTTTGGTCTCTTAAACACTTGTTTTGATTGTAATCATGCAATCTTGTGTTTTCCCCGATAGCACGGCAACCTGTTAATTTTCTGAACTTGTGTACTTACCAAGCGATTCTCAACCTTATTTAGTACAATATAGATGGTAAATAAAGGCTTTTGAGGATTGTTTGGAGTGGGGAATGACGTCGTGAGTTGCGTGAGACCAGTCTGCCGCGAGATCCGGTGCGCAAGCGTCGTTGTGACGCCATTTTGAATATATTTTAAAACGTGTATCATTAAAACAGTTCAAAATTATAGTGTGAATATCTGGGAGTGTTGTTAAATGGATTTTCCCAAAAAAATAAGGTTGGTTTACAAAAAAATATAATTAATGAGATTAAATTTTTTGGCAAAACAATCGATGATCAGGTGCGTCAATAAACTTTCTAAGTTGATTAATGAATGAGCACTGGAATCAACCATCAAATGACTGCGCAGCCTGTCTACACTTTCTCTAACGCTGCATCCGTTGCGTCATTACTTTCATATTTTCCAATACTGTTGTCGTATTATTTGAGTTTGTGCTTAGCAAATACTTTTTCTCTGTGTTTTTATTAATTTTGTTGGGCTTGCTCAGTATTAATACTATATCAATTGTCAAACGCGTGAAGGTAATTTTCTGATATCAAAAAAAATATGTTCGATTGCAAATGGTTAGGTCAAGTATAGATTTATCTAGATCCAAAATAAATTTTGATAGGCTCTATAATAATTAGCTGACCAGGAATTTATTAGAAAATTATTTATTCTGCGTTTGGAATCGATAGAACTCAATTTCTTCAGAATGCTATCATTTACGTCGTAAACGGCAGATATGCACAATTCTTAAATTATTAGCATTTTAATTTTCTACTATTCCCATACAAATGTAAAAGTTTTGTTTAGGATTATTTTTTCATTTTTCTGATCAACGCGAAAATCCCATAATATTGTGAAGAAGAGTAAATCTAGTTCTAGTAAATCTTTATAATTACAAATTTGCGCAAACAAAACAAATTATGCTATCTAAAGCTTACCTCATTTTATCAAATAATTTAATTAATATGCGGTGCAAAACTGTCCTCAGTTGACCCAAAATGATTTGATGTTCCAACAGGCATCTTCGTGAGTAATCTAAAATATGTGTTTACATCTACGAATAAGTAATGTTTACAAGAAAAAACAAAAACGCAAGTTATTATGAGGTAAGAGAAATAAACTAAGACATAATTTAGCGAGTTCACAACTTTGTTATTAAATTGCTTTATTGAGATATAAAATCTGTGAGGAATAAGCAATAAAAGTAAGCTACAAATGAGTATTGTTCTACCGGGGCTCTTAGTAGTCATCCCATTGTATTGACTGTGGAAGGCTAGCAATTATTACTTGGTTTCTAGTGCCTAAGCAAATTGCTTTATTTGCTTTAGGGCGACACTGTGGACCACTGCTTTTCCTCCGCTCAGAGTTGAAAATCGCGATGTTATTTGATTTTATGATCATTTGTTTTCATTAACAATAGGGTCAGAAAAGCCAAAATCGGTTTCAATAATCAGAGCTAGGGGAGCTCTGATTATTTAAACCTAGGATTAAAATTATTATGAACTCTATATGGCTTACGTACCGCGATTTATAATATTGAACGAACTTTATCTCGCTACTTTATCCACCATATCACATTTATTATTTAACCTGGTATTTCAACGACATTGTTGTTCAGTATTGTCTATTACTACGACAAATTCAATATCGTGGAAGTAGAAATGTATTTAAGAATTAGTTTACTTAATTCTATCAAAGTGAAGGATTTTGGTCGTAAACTTAAGTTAGATTTTTAAGATGGCCGTAAAGTAATTAAAGATCATAAAAATCTGTCTCAACAGGCTTCTGAACCACACCCAAAAAAATATTGAAATTAAACAGTTTCATTATACTCATTCTAGCTTACTCATAATTTTTAATCGTAATTTCATAACATAATAACAAGGTCTCTTATTAGAACAGAAAGTTTTAAAGCAAAAATAATTTATCGTTGTTGCTATACAAGAATTCGTGACAATTAGCGATCTTGTAAGAAAATGAGAATTTTAATTTGTTTGTCGTTAGTGGAATGCTGACTTGTTAACTCAATGGAATCGATAAAAAGCTGCTTGTTTACACGAGACAAAATAACAAAATACTTATAAGTACGGTTAACCGTTTATTTTTTATACCACGAACAGTAATTGACTTAACACGTGACCCGTTGAACGAACTACGAATATGTTGATGTCATTATACTCGGCACGTTCGTTCATCGAGTTAATAAATGAACATGCCAATATAACTTTGTCGTTGATATTTTGCGTATTTTTGGACATTTTAACATACCAGGTGTAAATGTACCCTCGACATAACCTTCAAGGGGCGATTTATTTATTTTCCATCAATATGGATAACTTATTCTATGCGACCAATCCTGGGCAACTTATATCGACGACCTCTATTATAGGCCTAGTGGTCATTATAGTAGGCTGTCACACAGGTCAAGATAGAAAATTATCTTTTTTATATTCAGCTGGGTCTTAGTATTTCTTTTATAATATAGTATCGTTGAGTTAGAATACTATAGGTACTACAAGTCTCGAAGTTACTTTGGGCCTAGCTCAATCTGTAAATTATGTAAATTTATTTATTAAATGGTAAGGATTAAAATTGTAACTTATTGCTAGTGACATGAATTTCAGGGTATCGGCAAATTTGTTCATTCTACTTTTTTACTCTCAGACCCAAAACAAGACATTAAATTACTTAAATAATATTCGTCCGATGAGTATTAACTTCTTGCTAGATATAGAATTATTTAATTATAATCGTAAATAGTTATGCTTTTTTCTAATCATATATATTTTTAAGTAACTATCACTGATTTTTCCACTAAACATCTTCTTTCTTACAATAGGTACCTATCTAATGTGCGTATACAGGGATTATTTAATAAGCGATAGGCTATTTAATAAATCAATTAATTATCTTGCCCAACGTAAAATTTGCTCATCCGATCTTGGCACAGACCAACCCGATCTACCTACTAAAGATAACCGTTTAATTTTGGTGTAGATTTGATTCATTGCCCGTGTCCTTTACTAAAAAAAAAATCGAAATCTTGGATTTTTTTTTTCTTGAATTACCTAATGATTCTACTACTTTGGTAGTATTTTTATACTCAATTATACATTATACATTTTATAATTCAATTAACTTCAGCGGACTTCTTCGTATTTGGAAGAAATTTAAATGTTGTTAGGCACTCATTATGTTTGGATTAAAATTTAGATCGATAATATTGTTAATTCCTATTATTATGTTGTAATGTTGTTATCTGTTTTGTGTGCTCGTAAAAAAATAAAATGTATTCGTGGCCACTTTTAGATCTAGAATGCTCTTTATACACCCACTACCTGACCACGCATTCCAACTTAATTATTTTCAACGATGCTGTGACGTCACTCTGTTGAAATCACGTTGATATGTATTAACCATCAATTAATGTTCACAATGATCTCGTTCTCTGAAGTAATTATGACAGCAATCATGTGTAAATAGCGCATTGATTGCATATTGAAGTTCTATTAGAATATTTGTGCCATGAACAAGCATAATATCTGCATTAATATTATGGGTCAAAAAGTTACCCGAAATAAATGAATTTTATTTTTATTTATTTATTTAATGCCCTCGACATTGATAGGACTAACATTTTCAACAATTAATTGCAGTAGTATGTGCTGGTTGGCAGAATGTAATAAGTGTCATTAGTGATCTATAAATGCCTGTAAAATTAAAAAAGACCAGTTTATAATTAGTAGACTTGTCTGTTGATAAGGCAGTGAAACTTAAGTAGTACAAGAGGGAGCTGCAGGCCACGGAGATTAAAGTGCTGCGTTGGATATGCTATGCCTCATTTTACAGTAAGAGTGTACGTGACTTATATAACAGGCAAACTGAAAGAGCATCACTCTTTCTCTCTGAAATGATTAAATCTGTTTTAACCGACTTCAAAACGGTTTTACGATTGTTTTCTTGAATATACATGTGACTATATATACATGTTGAAATATTTTTACAAGCCCAACACCTTTTTATTAAGAGTACCACAGAACAACAAAGAAGACTACAGTTCTTATAACAAGCAAGTTTTGATAGTATGGGAGCAGCAATTACATTTTCATAAAAATACAGATTGACGCATATTTAAAACAATTTTGAATTGAAAATGGTCTTTAAAATTAAATTTTACCCCAAAGCAAATCACTGTTTATTAGAATAACCGCGTAGTTGACGCCTAATGAATGAGAAACATCAAAAGTGGCTTCGACAAGTGGCTTCTCATTGTGGTCGTACTCCAGTTGCATATTTTATTAACATTTTATTTTCTTTGAAATTCAAGAGTTAGGCTAGCTTCTTTTCACTGCAAGCTCATGCTATATTCATATATATCACATATTGCGCAAGAAAAGCGATTTATTTTCGTGTATTCCTGGTGTCCTCATCGTCGGTCTCCCCACTAATGGGGCCAACGGGAAATTAATATAATAATTTAAATTGATTCCCGTTGTCCCCAAACGCAGGCCCCGTAAAAGGGGACAAAGCGAATTTATTAAAATAATTAAAACTACTTCCCGTTGTCCCCATTGCGTTACCATTTTAATTGAGAGCGTCTTTACAGGGAGATTGCATTTTAAAAAAAATATGGTTTTACGTAGATATATTGATAAGGCTTTATGTAGAACTGATAACCAAGAGTTTTAAAAAAATATACATTTGATTGATGTTTATTGGGAAAAATCGTTTAGTGATCTTAATGACGTTAATTTTGGGATCCAAGATGACGGAACCCAAAATAGATGTAAAATTTTCGAGATTAAAACCCCAAACTCTCAATGTTTGGCTTCTTTTCAAGATATTTACCCTGAAAGCTATATCAAATATTTGAATAAATATTGAAAGTCACTTCGTCCTAGGACAATCTAATATCAACATAATATCTATACATATATATAGCATAAATAAGCTGAAGACATACAAGCTAAACAAAGCTTTTAAACATCTGTGAGACCTCTCCAACCCGGCTGACCAGGGTGGAAAGTGTAGGCCAAGTCCTCTGGCTACTCTGGCCAAGTATGGCTCTAGTAGTACAGAGAGGGTCGTACTCCTTTAAAAAGGACCTGATGATGATGAAGCTGAAGACATTGGCCTTATATTTGAATTGTATTAATAATGCAGATTATTTAATTAAAACCGTAAGTAGGTATGTCAGAATAAATAAATCAGTTACAGGATTTATTTGTTATCATAACAATAATTTAAAATTTTACCTAAGAGGCTAAATTAAAAGATCAGTATTTTCAATCAAGAATCAAAACGTTTATTTTTTTCAGTATAGAGGTAATTTGAATACATATAAATTGTCAGATCGTCTTAGTTGATTTCACAACTGAGAATTGAGATGTCAGTAATTCACCAAGTGCAGAAGAAACAGCGCAAGTCCAGCCATGCATGGAGTATTGCTGCCAACTTTTGGGGTAGCTCAGCCAAAAATAAAATTGCGGAATTGTATTCGGTGAACCGCAGAGACAGGAAAATCGGTGATCAAAAACTTACAAAAAAAAAACTGCCAAGTGTTAGCCATAGACGCAAAGTTGCCAGCCTATGTGTCTTTTACAGGATATTCTTTGGAGAGTGTGCTCTAGAGCTGCACGAACTCATACCACCTTCTCCTTTCTTAAATCGAACGTTCAAGCGCATCGCTGGATAGCATCCTTAGTTGAAATTCTTAGAATTCGTACCAAGTGCTTTTCCTCATCTTTTATTATGCGCATAGCTAGGGATTGGAATGCGTTACCTGCGCTCATATTTCCAAGTAAATAGGCTTCTTGTGGGTGAGCTTACTCGGTCTTAGATCATATTTTTGCCTCTGGGCTAGATTATGGTCAAGAGTAAACCCATTTAATATATAAAAAAGCGACAAGTGAAGATGACTTCCGTTGATATATTTAAATTAAGATTAAATGAAATAATTAAATTACAATTTAAGATTAAGATAAATTGACCATGTGACAAAAAAGTATGTTGCTGAAACAAAAAAACCGTTTCTAGATTTGCCCTTATATAGTTCGAGAAAAATAGTTTTAAATTTTTTAAATCTATATTTAGGGAGAAAAAAAAATATACAAAACCTTTCGTGACGTCATAGATTAACCGCACTTAAGCGTATGCCTTTGCTCGCGACAGCTCTTACAAAAAAAAACTAACATGGCAAGAATGTCACTTTGTTGACAGCTAGATGACAGTAGCAGGTACTCGGTCCTGTCGGTTTGGTCGGTACTGGTATTATTTTGTTTTGTGGTTTGTTTGGTTGGATCATTGGTTTGGATAATACTTGCTTGAATTTGAAGGTAAGCACGGACTATGTGATAATTATAATTGAATGTAAATAATTGTAGTCGTATTTTTTTGTTTGGCACATTTTGGCGATGGCATTGACATGGAAATTAACATTTTTTTAAATGAAACCCGGATATGTGAAGTTCAAGCATCACTGTACATACAGCCTTATGGGTTACGTCACTTCCGGCAAGTAAATTTTTTTTTAAACATTTTTATTTAAAAATTACGCAATATTTAAAAAATCTAAACCTCCTCCCTTTTTTCGCAAAAAGGTCATCAAAATTTTTGTCATATGGTCAATTGTTCACTATGGCACTTCTCTTTCAATGGTACATTTTATTGTCAATTTTCACTTGACACATTGTCAGTTGATAACTTGCTACAAACCGGAAGTAATGGTTTTTATTTATGCAATCGAAAGTAAAATTTCGGGAAAAATATTTGGCTGTCAAGGTCATAATTATTTGACAGATTGATAATGAAATTGTCTTGTGAATAAGCATGGGAAATGAAAAATTCTTTTTTTTAGATTTTTTTTTAGAAATTCATAAAAAAATTTAAAGTTAGACAAAAAATTTAAAAATATCTGGACTTATTTAAATTTAAGATTCTTTCGATTGCATAAATAAAAACCATCACTTCCGGTTTATTGCAATTTGACAATTGGTCCGGTAAACAATAGTACAACTTGATTGTTCTAAGATTGATTCCCACGCTTAAAAACAAAACATTCAGCAATTATTTACATAATGATCATGACGTTGTTCTATCAATTATGAGGTCTTTTGAGTCCTCAGTTTCCAACACTCGTGTATGGGCGGCTCAAGTCACAGAGTAAATACCAAATAGAGACTAAGCAAAATAAAATACGAATGAGTCTCATAATTAATTTTAACAAGATTTTATTTAAGTTAGTTCAGTGTATTTTATTTAAAAATCTTTATTGACCACAATGGTACAAAGGGCAAACTTAATGCTAAAGCATTCTCTACCAGTCAACCTTCGAAAAAAACAGATAGAACTGATGCAATAGGCGCATAAAGAAATATAGACATGTGTGTATGTCGTCAAATTTAATAGTAAGAAAAGTAACCTAGTTCTAGCCGATGATAAAAAGGTTGCACGTAAGTTTAACCACTGGTGTGCGGCTGCACCTAGTTCTAACCGAAGATAGGTAGGATATAGGTACCTAAGTCTAACCGCATGTGCCCGGTTGCACCTCGTTGTACCCGGCTAGAACTAGGTGTATCCGCACTTCGCCTTTTAGCCGTAACATAAATACCCATAACGAAGATACTGTAATCACCTACAAAGA
This sequence comes from Elegia similella, assembly GCA_947532085.1. Taxonomy (NCBI): domain Eukaryota; kingdom Metazoa; phylum Arthropoda; class Insecta; order Lepidoptera; family Pyralidae; genus Elegia; species Elegia similella. Next base: position 12,963,393 of record OX383931.1, on the reverse strand, counting down.
AGTAGTGTGTTAATACTCTTATTAAATTAAGAAATAAAATATGTCCACCATATCCCATTCCCTTTATACGTTATACGTTTAAAGTATAAAGGGGAATGGGATATGGTGGAGAATATTTCGGCGCCGAGGTTAGAACAGGCGGTGGCTCAGTTGGAAGAGCGTAAGTCGTACATAGTCTTAGGTCGCAGGTTCAAATCCCGCCCGCATGAATATTTGTTTACAATATTTTATTTCTTAATTTAATAAGAGTCTATCAAAATAGCACTGTGAATGCAAAATATAACACTTAAAAATAGTGCGTAATAGGTTAGTATTATCTCATATCATATTATAACAAAACTAGCTTATGCATTTCATCATCATCATCATCATCAGGTCCATTTTAGTCTCCACTACAGGAGCACGACCCTCTCTGTACTACTAGGGCCATACTTGGCCAGAGTAGCCAGAGGACTTGGCCTACACTCTCCACACTGGCCAAACGGGTTGGAGAGGTCTCTTAGATGTTTATAAGCTTTGCTCAGCTCGTATTTCCTAAGTCGCCTTCTACGACATCCACGGGAAGACTTGGAGTGGTCCTATTCTGCTTATGCATTTACTATGCATTTATGCTTTGTCTCTACTCAAGACCTAATCTAGGCACATACTTCCAATAAGAAACTGTAACTGTGGGCGGGCATACCTAATAAATAAACGAAGTCACAAATAAAGATTTTTATGAGCAAACAAAAAATAACGAAATAAAGCACTCTTCTCAGAAGTTGATTTTTATTCAAAGTTCTTTGTTTCCCTTCTGGCTGGTGCGAAATTAGATTTGTCTGAGTCGCTTGAGGGGTTTCCGTGTATAATAATAATTAAACAGATGGAATACGACGTACCATATGAAATAATGTTGAATAATGAGAGCTTTTTGGTCACAGGTATAATTAAATATAGATGATAAAGTACATACATATTATCACGTCTTTATCCGTGACGGGGTAGAAAGAGCATAGGGTTAGGTATGTGATCCAAGGACCTTATTTAGTTTAGGTACCTATTGGGCGTATAGGTAGAATTGCGCGGGAAGAGAAATAGCTTGTACATTCTACGTTTTTTCTTTTCTCCCAGACCTTTTATTATATTATATAATTTTTAACTTTCGCAGTAAAGTTAGAAAAATAAGACAAAGATAACATTTTTATCCCGGTATCTACCTAAAATGGACAAAATGCAAATTAAAACTAATAAAATCCGCGATATATTAAGGATATATTATTTTTTTTCACTGCCTTTGATTGACACAATATGTTTCTTAACTTATTTTAGAACAAGCATAAAACTTGGTTCTCGTAAATCATCACAAAAGTATGTACTCATTAGGTTCTTCATTAATTTTAAGTAATCGTCAACAGTTATGATTGGTTTCGTTTCCGAAATTAATTGTAAGGAAAGATTGAGGAAATAAACCATAAGGAAACTGAGGTTAGTTAGTTATTAATATTATTTAAAGATCCGGTATGTTTGTAAGTGTGTTTTAAATACATGTAATTAAAGTTGTTTACAAGTTCCGAGTTTAATTTGTACGTTTATACATGAAAATTGCTGCTAGTTAACATACGACTCAATTCAAATACCCATAATTTATTCATCATTCTATTCCTACCTATATAGGTTAACTTGTATTTTACAACAAAATATAGCTGACGTCAATAATTTACTTATATCTAAGTTTAGACTCAAAGACAAAGTTTAACTTACTTTGAAATCTATTTATTGGAAAAGGAATATATAAACGTGCCAGCTGTCTTTCCTCAAAAAATCCTAGAAACTCTACCAAACGCTACTATCACTTTTGAGTCTTAAGTGCTATCTACCCTATAAGTTATAAAAACCGGCCAAGTGCGAGTCGGACTCACGCACGAAGGATTCCGTACCGTAATCTATAAAAACGGCAAAAAAATCATGTCTGTTGTATGGGAGCCCCCCTGTAATATTATTTTTATTTATTTTAAAGTGAATATATAACTAGATATTCTGTGAATAATCCAAGCGTCTACCTGTTGCCGTTACCAATGTCAAGCAAAAAAATCACGTTTGTTGCATGGGAGCCCCCTTAGAATATTTATTTTATTCTATTTTTTAGTATTTGTTGTTATAGCGGCAACAGAAATACATCATCTGTTAAAATTTCAACTGCCTAACTATCACAGTTCATGAGATACAGTCTGGTGACAGACGGACAGCGGGGCGATATTAATAGGGTCCCGTTTTACCCTTTGGGTACGGAACCCTAAAAACGGGATTCTTTAACATATCACGGACTCAAATCAGTTGGTGATTTTTTTATATAAAATATTACCAATAATACTTTTAATGAATCCAATTTCAGTTTTTATATAATGGGGAATTAGTAGCTAGCTAATGTATGACTCAGAGGCAAAGTGACGTTTATTAAATGATTCGCGAAAACTCAAATTTTAAATGTTTTTTTGTTGGAAATTAATATAAAAAATATGCCAGCTGTCTTTCCTCCAAAAATCCTAGACTACTAAATATTAATATTGCTTATGAAGTCCTCCCTACCCCATACCATGTGGTCCCAATGCCTATTGCAGCATACGATTTTTCGCCTCTCCGCCGCCCATAGCGGCAGTTAGTGGAGCTAACTACCACAGCTTGCCGTTATCCGGTTTGCAGCTTTTAGCAGGTAGGCCAATATTTTTATGAGGCTGGCAGTCTAAACGTTAGTATTATAATATTGTCTTTGCTTCTACATCCTTATCCTTACTAAAATATACTAGCTTTCGCTCGCGGATCCGCCCGCGTCAATGTCGATCCCTCGAGAATAGTACTTTTCCCGGGATAAAAGGTAGCCTATGTCCTTCTACGCACTCCAGAGAACTTGTATGCAAAATTTCATGATGATCGGTTCAGTAGCTACGGCGTGAAAGCGTAACAAACAAACAAATAAATAAACAAACAAACAAACTCACTTTCGCATTTATAATATTAGTAAGGATAATATTATAAATGCGAAAGTGAGTTTGTTTGTTTGTTATGCTTTCACGCCGCAACTACTGAACCCATCGTTATGAAATTTTGCATACAAATTCTCTGGAGTATGGAAAAGAACATAGTTTACCTTTTATCCCTCGAAAAAGTACCATTCCCGCCCGAGGGGGAGCCGCAGGTGAATGCTAGTAACTTACAAAAACAGGATTCTTTCTTATGAAATTATATTAAATGAGTTGAAAAATTTTATACAAAATATGCCACTAAAAACATTAAAAAGTCAATGCCGTGTCATGTCTGCGCTCTTCAAGATTGCAAGACAAAACAGGGTAATCGAATACGAACATTTACCTACATGGCTTGAGTTTGCGGATCTTGTTTTAAATCGCAAGGTCATCGTCTCGTCTCGATTTTTAAGGCACCTGACTGAATGACACAAGAATTCAGAATGTTGCGTAGTGAATCACTCATATCCATGTGTTTTTTATAACATAACAGTCCACTGTTGCATACTTGTGTAAGAAACTTGTACTCTCCCGTGGTGATATCCGGATGCCAAAATTATTGTATTTATGTGTCTAGCAATTTTGGCATTCAAAAGCATGAACGAACATGTAGGTATAATTGCGCTCTAGTTTTTCATTTTTGATATCCATTTTTTTTTAATGATGGAGTATTTTACATCGCCATAGTTAAAAGTTTATTTTAATGAACTGAACGGAAGCACATCCAAAAACTTTACAATATTAAAATATTTTGAAGGTAGGTAACTTGATAATTTGCTACACCTACTACATAGTAAAGAAGTCAATGACTTGTAACTTTAAGATGAGTCACGCTGTAACGCAACACTTTGCATTTTGCAAAATGTCGCCTAGATGTTTACTTCATAGTTTGTGAATAATAACACCTCTCTGACGACTTGTTTACTGGTAAGTATATTATAACATATTATTTGTGGTAGAGCCACGCTACCGGCAGAATTCATTTTCGCTAGTAGCATGAATATGCCGGCTCTTCCAGGGAAGTACCACACTCTCACAGATAATCGACGTTTGAGTAGAAGCTTTACCGCTTCTATGTTTAGTTTGGTGAGTGAGAGAGCTGGAGGCCCATCATTGCCGACAAATACTACTACTTTTAAAATATAATTATTTACAAATTATATAGTCCCTGCAAACCGTCATTCTGCGGCAACGTGCCCAAAAGGCTGGCAGCATTGCCACGAATAATATGCAATTTTATAAGAATATCAGGGATATCCAAAACATCGTAGCTGAGGATATATAACATACATAAATTCACGTACATCCCTTTCGGGGTTCCCTTAAAATTCAAAGGTCACGAATAGCGTGCTGGTATTAAACGAAACCAAAATAGAGATAGATTGCTAGCCACATCGGCAACTAACATAATTTTGTCGAAACCCTCGACTCGCTACAATGGTCTGCTCGGAAAGGGAAGCTGGAACATATTTGGATTTTTCTTTTCAACATATTATTTTATAAGCAGATCAGGGTATTCCTTTTTTTATTTACTGTTTTATTAGGCATTTGTCTCCCATCTCACCTGATGGTAAGTGACGATGAAGACGAGGATGTTACATGCCTATCCGAGAGATACCAATTTATTCTACTTTTGAATGTCCCGGAACTGTACTTGTCTGGGAATATAGACGCAGGCAGTTCATTCCACACCTTAGCTACTCGAACCAAAAAGGAACTATCAAAGCCGACTCTTTGGTATTCCAACGATATAAGGGTGAAATTTCTGTCTGCGCCTCGTAGTCCGATGGAGGAATGGTGAGGGTTCAACTAGCTCAAAGAGCGCTTGAACGCATTGTATGTAGCTGAGGATAAAACAGCTGAGGTTCCTCACTGTTGCTCATTGCTGTGCATTTATTCTGCTCTGCATCTTTATGGACTTAACAACACATAGCTGTTGAAAATGCTGGACTTTTTCTTATTTACATAACCATCCTCTAAATATATAAATGCTCTATCTTGAGCGCCTTTAGATCATACTGGAGTTAGTGTTTATAATTTGACAAGGCAATTAAGTCACCCTAAAAGACAATTTTAGTACATTATTTTTGATTTATCAAACTAACTGCAAAGCAAATAACTATGCAATAAAGGTATCAAAAACTCTAGACACTAAGGTCCCGAAAGAAAGCAGTAGAATTCGGCGGGTAGACGTCTACTGAGTGCTCTTTTAACTTATATAGAAAGATAGGAATGGAAGGAAAGAGAACAGTCATAAGTGGGCACCAAAAAGCCAAATACTACTATAAATAAGTAAATATAAATATAAGATGTGGGGAAAAATTACGCAGATTAAGCTAGAGTGGGGCAAGTTGTAATTTTTTGTGGTGGGTTCTAACTCAACGGTACTATACTTTGTAATAGATGCATACTCGTATATAGATAATAGATAAAAATGCAAGACTCAGGCTAATCTGAAAATTATCGTTTTCCATCTTGACCTGACCGGCGATCGGGAGATATAGATAATATCATTGCGAAGAAAAGCTCTTTTGACGTGATAACGTCTTATAAATCGATGAACGCCGGCTACATGCACGAAAAAGTGTCACGTTCCGCGTGCAAGTGAGAGGCACGATTGGTCTAAGCGTTCGGCTTGTGACGCATCTAGGTAGGTATATGTCATCCACCGTTATCGCGTAAAATTATTGTCCGTAAAACGACATTAGAGACAAGCAATTTATAATGTTATTATTAAAATGTCAAAGGGGTATAAGAAATTATGTTCATACTAGGAATTTTCTCACATGTCTATACACGCACATAGCTAGATATGTTGTCGATTTTCTTGCACAAATGGCTAGCTTATCTCCGTTTTCAAAAGAAAGACTATAATTTGTCTAATAAATAAGCAATTACCTCGTTTACCGGAGAAAGCTGTTGCCGCACAGTGATCAAGTGGTACGTTGTCCCCGCTGCTTATTTTGTTCATTGTTCCGATCGGCGCATACGCATCGCTAGTTAACAGTTATGGCTTGGTAATTGTGTGTTAAGTTTTTAAACAAATTGTTGATATTTATTTGTAGTTTATAATACGTAAGCGTTGTGTGTTTGTTTTTTGTTAGTAATAAGTAAGTGGTAAAGTCTAGTGATGTATTATTATGAACTTTTCAAATATTGAGAAATTGTTATTAGGTACCTACTTTACGAAAGATAAATCTAATAATAAGTTGTGCTTTAACAACAAAGTACACAAGTGTTGGGCAGGATTTAACATATAGCAAAATGCACATGTGTTTTGCAAGATCATGCTATATTCCAAGGAATTAAATACAAAGTATAGTCATAAAGCAAAATGAACAATACTTTGCAAGATTTAGCAACATTCAAAGGAACTTAAAAAGTATACAGTCATTTATCAGATGAGTAGGTAATCTTTTTAAGTATAATATTTATTTTGTAAAATTCTTATATAAAATCTGTTGAAACTTTTTCAAGATTACACCGTCATTACCTTTAGAGTAAAAAGTGTTGCTGCATTTGCCTTCCGGTAATGTAGTACTCAAAGGTAGCTTTTGGTGAAAATGAGCTACGAACTTTTTAAAATAAGTACTCTGGACATTTTAAAATAGAAAAGGCTCAAGCACATCTGGGAAGCCAGGCGCTATTGAAGTACTTCACTTTATTTAACACACATTAAAACCTTACATTTAAGCATTTAGTGGTATTAAAGACTTATCTTTAAATTACAGTAACACGTGAATGAAAAATATAAAAACATTACAAAATCCAATAGTGCGTAAGTCTTAAAATTGCCATTTTTCAATATTGAATGTAAAAAGTCGTAAGTACATACGTAATTAGCTGGAATACCTCCATATAATTGGGGTTAATTTATGTTATAAAAAACCGACCAAGTGCAAGTCGGACTCGCGTACGAAGGATTCCGTACCGTTATCTATAAAAACAGCAAAAAAATATTTATTTTTTCCTACTTTTTAGTATTTGTTTTTATAGAGGCAACAGAAATACATCATCTATGAAAATTTCAACTGTATAACTATCACGGTTTGTGAGATACAGCCTGGTGACAGACGGATAGACAGACGGACAGCGGAGCGATATTATTTCGATACGGAACCCTAAAAAAGAACTTATGTATGCTTTTGAATATTTCCATGTGACACATATGGGCACTAATAGGACGGCAAGCGGTCGTAATAGATACTGACTTGTTGACAATGGGACCACCTCGAGTACACCCTTATCAGTCTAAACGTACCTACCGATAAAATTCAAAGATCCTACGACTCTTAACCATTAAGGTGAACCTACGATTATCAGCTCATCAAGATGGAATGATAAATCTCGGATTCGTACATTCCTCAATAGCTTTAGAAAATATATTAACACGTATAACGTATAAAATTAAATAATAAGGGTTAGCCTATAAAATTTTAAGGGTTGTCCTCGATTTTCCGGAGATCCTACCATTAGATCCTGACTTGATGTAATCCTAAATTATCCCGCTTTTTTATTCGCCTCAGAATTGAAAGGAATACCCCCTTGAATTCTGAAGCGAATAAAAAAAGTCATCATACTACGTTAATTTTATCGTGGAACAGACAAGATCCATAAAAACTGACACGCGGACTCGACGATTTGTTTTTTCAATCAGTATTTTTTTTGTATTATATAGAAATATATGTTATGAATGATATCTAATGAGTTTGTTACAGTATTTTTCTTGATAATCGTTTACTCATATGATCCTTTAAGCGCAGTGTCAAAAAGTCAATGTCACTTAAATATAGACAACTAGCTTTCGCCCGCGGCTCCGCCCGCGTCAATGTCGATCCCTCGGAAATAGTACTTTTTCCCGGGACAAAAGATAGCCTATGTCCTTCTCCGTACTCCAGAGAACTTGTATGCAAAATTTCATGATGATCGGTTCAGTAGTTACGGCGTGAAAGCGTAACAAACAAACAAACAAATAAATAAACTCATTTATAATATTAGTAAGGATAAATTGCTTGACCTTTAGCAATCGAGCGAGACTAATGCACAATCTTAAAAGCTCCGCGTGCACTGATGCCAACGGAGGTACCAGGATACGTTTCTTTACGCAATCATTGGCCAAGATAACTTATTGTGACACAACGTAGCCTCAAGAAACTCTAGATCTACGCCAATTTATTTGCGTCATTGTTATCGAACTGGAGTGGTGTTCGTAGAAGCGAGTCAAAAACATTTCAAAAAGTGGTATTTATTTTTAATACATTCAATTCCTTTTTCTTCAATAAAATTTAGATTCGACAAATGAGTACCTATCAATGTCATTTGAGTTGTACTCTTATTTTTTATGCAATAATTCAGATATAAATCTAGGATCAATAAACATAAGCTAAAAATAACAATAAGTGATAGGGATTTAAAATGTTATATTGTTTTTCAAATTTTGACCAACTTCATTGAACCATTTTAGACTATAAGCCTAAAAGTAATATTTTAGCTGGTTATAAGCACTTTACGAGTAAAATCAATATACCAGAGCAACGACACGTGATATACTTTCACAAGCATCTAATCTTGAATAATGGCGTACTCTGTCGTAAGTAACTATTATTTGCATTACCGCTCACCGAGAAAGTTAGTTTACGGTGCAGATTTTCATAGAGTTACGAAGATTTAGAAGTCTCTTACACTCTTCTATTGTATTGGTTAAAAAATAAATGAATGTAAAATGTATGCTAGAAAATCTTGGATTAATCTCGCATTTGAAGCATGTTTTCATAGTATACTCTTTATCTACCATTTTTCTATGTTCCAAAGTTTTAAGAATGCCATTTATTTATTTTTGTATGTAAGATACCACAACTTTAGGCACGTTCTTGATTTTAACGTGATTCTAACGTTACAATACCGTGTGTAAATGTGAGACCTCGACCGTCCCGGCGCTCTTAGTCGAGTTCCCACATATAAGGAAGTAGGGAGAACAGATGACTCGACACACAGAGATTAAATTTATTTGTCACTGTTATGAATATATTATAAGAGAGGTATAACAAATCAGAGACCGTAGGAGAAGTGCACAGTCAGAGAGATGATCGTAGAATGGTGGAATGAGCGATGACGGAGAAAAAAAACGATGTAAAAATGGAATAGGCTGAAATTTGAAATAAAATGAGGAATGAAAGGTCGACAGGATGAGAAAGAAATGAGGTTGGACGAGATGCAGCATGCAACGTTACATCTTTATTGAACTCTTCATAGCTCGTATATACATTGTGATACGTATATTAGCACTCATATATTTATTCAATGCATCAGGGATGTGATCCCCAACTACCTGTCCGGTGGTTGCAGGTATGGACATCGGGTAAGTGCGCCTATCCTCCCGAGCTGCTACTTGCGTTTCCCCATAGTATCCCAAAACCTCCATTTCCTTCCTAAATCCAACAAATTCCTATCCTTCCCCAGTTTAAAAATCCTTCCGATGGGCAGCAGCGTTGAAAACACAAGCTAAAGAAACTGCACTCGCCAACCCGCTTGCTAAGTGTAGTGATTATGGCAATATCTTCCTATGAAACGTTGAATCGTTGGGAGAGGCCTTTGTCCAGCGGTGGACTGCTTACGGCTGTTATGATGATGATTTATTTATTAAAACCTCTTTTACAACAAAATAAGTGTACTGCGTTATGTACTAACACCAACACGTATAAACCAATTCCACTTCAAAGGCAGTAGAGATAAATGAAATAATTGCGATAAATATAACATATAGGTCAATATGTATCACGTCGTGTCGTAGCCATGTGGTTTCCGCTAGTCGTGTGGTTTCGGCAAAGTAGAATAGGACCACTCTAAGTCTTGCCATGGATGTCGTAAGAGGCGACTTATCGCCTCTTACGACATCCATGGAAAGACTATATAAAGAGGAAATACAAGCTAAACAAAGCTTAGAAACATCAATGAGACCTCTCCAACCCGTCTGGCCAGCGAGGAGAGTGAAGGCCAAATCCTTTATCTGGTCTGGCCAAGTATGGCTCCGGTAGTACAGAGAGGGTCAAGCTCCTGCAATGGAGACTAAAAAGACCTGATGATGAGGATGATGATGATATATCATGTCATAACACATTTTTTATTTGTTTCAGATATAAGCTATATCGACAGGAAACAGTGACGGGCAAGTGCAGTGTTTAGTGTCACTAACAGTGAATTTTATAAATGAAGTGAAGTGATGCCGAGACAGTGTAGTGAGTTGATATCACCAATGAAGCGGCGTAGACCACGAACAGTCCCCAAAGCGGCCACGCCAGTATAATGAAAGGGAATAACATGTGTACTAAAATTATTTGGATTTTTCTCTCAGGATGTTTCACTCTTGGTAAGTTATCTGTTATTTCGTTATTTTATAATAAACTAAAAAATTAACAATGGGTAGCATTCCGGGAGTGCCGGCAGAAGTGAAAAATTCGCGCGGTAGCAAGAAAGGGGGATATTACTTCCTCTCCTACACCCTACACTGCGCCGGCGGTCTCAGGTCACGTCTCCGTCTTATGAATTTTCGATCAGGTCTAGGGATCACGTGTCCTGACGCGAGTTTAACATTTTTTACCCATCCCAAAAAGAGCACAACGCAGCTACAGAAATTTTACTTAATTACTTAACTTAAATTTTACAAAAATAACAATAAACATGATTGATAGATATGATGGTTTACCTTAGAACATTGTTCTGAGTTGTTTACCGATGGTCGGTTGTATATTATTTTATACAGGCTTCAAAAATGAAAAGGTTATCAATTAGGCTGTTTTATTTTAATGTCTGCCATCTATACCGGGTGTTACAAAACTACGAAATAATATTTCAGAGGCATAGTCAGTCCATAATATTAAACAACTTTCCCCATGGGACAAACTTCGAAACATGTAAAGAAAAATTCGGTCTCCGATACAAAATAAGCAATCAGCTGATCGACTTTCTATGGAAGGTCAAAACATTATTTTTATTTTTCGATGTATGTTCCCTGGGGATAGTTGTTTAATATCATGGACTGATCATGCCCCTTAAATATTATTTCGTAGTTTTGTAACACCCGGTATAAACACGTTATTTATAAACCGATTCGGATAATAATTTATTTCAAAAGATATAATTTCAGAATCGGTAGTTATATTATATAAGTAGGTTGACTTCGTTTCTTTTTAAAAACTCCGCTGACGTGAATGTAGATCTTTCAGGAACAGTACCTTTTCCGAAATGAAAGGTGCTCTTTCTCCGTACCCCAAAAAACGTGTATGCTAAATTTAATAATGACCGGTTCAGTAATTAAGGCGTACGACAAGTAGACGCGCAACAAAAAGCCGGCCAAATGCGAGTCGGACACGAAGGGTCCAGAGAACTTGCATGCAAAATTTCATGATGATCTTTTCAGTAATTACGGCGTGAAAGCGTAACAAACAAACTCACTTTCGCATTTATAATATTAGTTAGGATTATGAACTGGACACACTCTCATAAGTACAAACATAATATACTACAAGAGCCCTGTAAATATAGTGGATGATAACTAGACAGTACTGGCGAATGAGTTTGGTACTTATCAGTTACTGTATCTGTAGTTATGACACTGATAACGACTACATATTAAGAACTAATCTGTATTCCTAACTCATACTCGTATCATGAACGTGGGAGTGTGATTACGACGCTTTCACTGCTACTGAACTTTACTACTGAACCGCTTATCATAAAATGTTGAGAAAGGCAAATCCATCATCCTGTAAACTTGTAGTCTTTGGCGGAAATTTTTACGATGTGCTGTGGTTGGTTGAAGTTGATTCCAGTGAACTTTATCTATATATTAGTTGCGTGAAGCAAAGTCCGCGCACCTTACGTAAAAAGGGGTATTGAATGAATGAATAAATGAATTATTTATTTGAAATTCGTACACAGTACAAGTAAAAAAGAAAAAAAATACCTACATGTATATTAAATAAAATTACAAATTTGAATTTTGATTTTAATTAAGCGGTACAAAACCCCTTTTACGATATGTGTGCGGACACAGAGGGGTTATACAATTTCACACATATTACTATATACGTAGTATAAAAACAAAGTCGCTTCCCGCTGTCTATGTGCCCCTATGTATGCTTAGATCTTTAAAATTACGCAACGGATTTTAATGCGGTTTTTTTTAAATAGATAGAGTGATTGAAGAGGAAGGTTTATAGGTACACTAGCTTTCGCCCGCGGCTCCGCCCGCGTCAATGTCGATCCCTCGGAATTAGTACTTTTTCCCGGGATAAAAGGTAGCCTATGTCCTTCTCCGCACTCCAAAGAACTTGTATGCAAAATTTCATGATGATCGGTTCAGTAGTTACGGCGTGAAAGCGTAACAAACAAACAAATAAACAAACAAAGAAACTCACTTTTTGCATTTATAATATTAGTAAGGATAAGGATAAGGATTACACCCATGGGAAGCGGGGTTCCGGGTCCGGTAGTTTATATAGAGAATGAGAGCAGAATACATTAATAAACAAAAACACACTATCATGTATTTCACCAACAACTTGTAATTTAAAATAATTATGGTCGAATTTCGACCACTGGGCGACCACTAGTTATGTTAAATAAATGTATTTTGTGTTATAAATAACCATGAAATGAAATGAAATATAATTTTATTCAAATTAGGATATCATGCATCTGTTTTTGAACGTCATATTATTATTTTTAATATTTGCAAAATCGATAAACTACTAGCGTTTCGGAACGACCACTGTTGAGAAGAATACGCCGAAAGAAACTCAGTCCAGTATTGGGCCCATGTTTACGAACACTATGTGAAATAAAATAGATGAGCATAGTGCGACTTTAGTGAGATTTATAAGCGTTGTCGGATGTTGTAGGGCTCAAATAGAACTGAAGCTGGGCCGAATGATTTATTTCTTAAAAGACACAAGCACACTTATTAGTCCCTGTTCGAATAACCTTTTTGGTACCGGTTTTTGAGTTGTGTCATTGGATTACAAAAATAGCTTAACGTTACACGCTTTACTTACCATATGCGCCTGCGGAGTAATAAGCCGCTTCTTTTTTTTGAATACTGTACATGAGAGTGAAGACGAAGCTCACCTTAAGGGTCCTTAAGTTGGAATCGCGTCACAACGTGAATTTTAACTCGTATGTGGTGCGAGTTCCAACAGCACAGCTCGAGACCTTCAGTTATGAAGATTTCTGGCCGAAGGGTGTCGTCTTTCGGCGTTATCGCGGGAGGCTACCTGACACCCCATCACCGTGCAGTGCGTCACAGACATTACGTACAAAGTAGTGCTAGTTAAGTTTTTTTATATTATATGTATGTTAGTCTGTAAGGTATATATTATATGGGCCATATTTTGTTAAAAATCGTTGACTGAAATAAATGATATTATTATTATTACTAGCTGTTGCCCGCGGCTCCGCCCGCGTTAGTGTCGATCCCTCGGGAACAGTAGAATTTCCCGGAATCAAACATACCCTATGTCCTTCCTCCTCAGGCCTCACACCTCCATACCAAATTTCATCCAAATCATTTCAATGGTTGAAGCGTAAAAAAACGACAGACAGAGTTACTTTCGCATTTATAATATTATTATTAGTATGAAAGTAGATATCGTTGGAAGGATGAAGTCGCCAAAGACTTGAAAGAGTTGGAAGTATCCGACTGGTCAGAGGTGGCACAGAATAGGGAAGAATGGCGCACTTTAATGTCGGAGGCCAAGATCCACTTCGGGTCGCTGAGCCAGCGAAGTAGTAGTAGTAGTAGTATGAAAGTATGGATATTATTTTTACTTCTAAGTCCAGATATGAGAAAATTTCCATAAAACCTTTACCCTCCCATTTTACCCCTTTAGGAGTGAATTTTGTCCATTTCACCCACATATATGTTTTTTAATTGTAATCGAGAACTTACATACCTATTTATTTTCATACTTCATAGTCCAGAAATGAGAAAATTTTCAATTTCCAAACAAACTTTACCCCCTTCTGGGGGATGTTTTCCAGTTGACCTACACAGATCTTTTTCAATTGTAATCGTGAATTTATTTACCTATTTTCATACTTCTAAGTCTAGAAATGAGTAAATTCCTATACATTCTTTACCCCGCTATTTTACCCCTTCAGGGGAAAATATCGTCCATTTTACCTACACAGATATTTTTAATTGTAACCTAGAACTTATATACTTATTTTCATACGTCTAAGTCCAAAAATGAGAAAATTTCCATACAAAGTTTATACCACCCACCCACCCCCATTTTACGCCTTATGGGGGGAATTTTGCAAATTTCATCTACCTATACACATCTTTTTTAATTTTAATCGAGAACTTATATACCTACATTCATACTTCTAAGTCCAGAAATGAGAAAATTCCATATAAATTTTACCCCTTTAGAAGTTAATTTCTTAATATCCTTTCTTAGCGCTCACTCACATCATTAAAAGAACCCCTGTACCAAATTTCAAGTTTCTAGGCGCAGCAGTTTCGGTTGGTTTGCCGTTTGCCCGCGGCTACGCCGCCGCCGTTAGTGTCCATCGCTCACGAACAGTTTGGACCCTTAAAGGGGTGACTCAGGTCATCAATACAAACAACTTTTTCTATGGTACCAATGCTGGGAATTCAATCTCATTTCCATTTCCATTAAAAAAGAGTCCCGCCGCCCGGCCAGTTTGTATGGGAATGTCGATTTTTTTTTGAGTTCCCAACTTTGTTCCCATAGGAAAAGGTATTCATTTTGATGGTCTGAGTCACCCCTTTAAGGGTCCAAAACGATAAAAAATTCACCGTGTATATTTGCAGGCAAACTAATGCCTTGAGTTCATTCAAATGACGATAACTTTTTTTTTAATGAACCGATTTTGATGAAACAAACTTAAGATGTTTTGCTGAGTTAAAACAAAGCAATTGGTGAAAGTTTGAAGTAAATCGGTTCAGTATTTTCGGAGATAATCGTGATCATACATACAGACAGACAGACAGACAGACAGACAGACAGACAAGAAATTCGAAAAAAATTTTTTTGCTTTCTATTATTCTTTTTAAGTGTCCCTCTATCCATTTCAGTCAAAAATTCTAAATGTACAGACAAAATATTTTTACTGTTTTATTATATGTATAAATTAAACCTTTTGCGACGAAGCTTTATAGGGTACTATAGCACGTGCCCAAGAGATTGACCTGGATCTTGGATGTATTTCTAGTTTATTTTTAGCGGTTTCGCTAATAATCATCATTCTCTTATCAAATGCAAAATAATAAAAAGTAATACCAAATATACTACTAGTAATTGAAGACAGAAGTTAAGAAATAGATTTTTATATGATCTGACTTAGGAGTAATAGAATTAAATGGGTGGTGATAGCTTCGGAAATCTAAGCCCCTAATTCCATTCCAAAAGCTGATTAGATTTTTTAATCAGGGTGAGTGAAGTGAGCACTTTTCCACAATCTATGTATTTTTGTCGTACATTTTACTGAGAAACTGTCACACGTATTGATTTGGGCTTTAACATAGTCATCATCATCATCATTACAGTCGTAAAAAGTCTACTACAGGACAAAGACATCACCCAAAGGCCTATACCACCCCGGACTTGTTACCTAAAACACTAGTGACGTTACCTCTTTGAATTACTTTTTTATATAAATGCTTCGTAAATATATGTGTAATATTGGACGGTTTTGTGGCTCAATTTTTTGATTATATTTATTACATTTATAAAATTTCGCCCGCGTCATTGTCGATCCCTCGGGAATAGTACTTTTTCCCGGGATAAAAAGTAGCCTATGTCCTTCTCAGTACTCCAGAGAAGTAGTATGCAAAATTTCATGATGATAGGTTTTGTAGATACGGCGTGATCTGAAACCTTTTAGTTATAAAACATTTTTTTTCTATAGAGCCTAACCTTGATATGAATTTACAATACAGATCCACGTAGAAAAATGTCAATAGATAAACTTTCTTCAGAATTTTTGTGTTTTAATATCTCTAAAGCTTATTAAATAAAATAAAAATAAATATATACGAACAAATGACAGTGACTGAGCTAGTCCAAAGTAAGTTCGAGACTTGTGTTATGGGATAGTAACTCAACGATACTATATTTTATAACATATAGATTAACATCCAAGATCCAGGCTGAAAAAGATCATTTTCTATCTTAACCTGACCGGGGACCGAACCCGGAACCTCTGGTGTAGAGCAGCCTTGTATGACAGGCCACAGAGTTCATCAATCTAATTTTTTTTATTGCCTAACTTGTGGCCCACTGCTGGGCAAAGGCTTCCTCTCCCTTCTACCATTCATCCCTATCGAGTGCAGCCTGCTGCCAGCCACTCCAAAAACCGGTCTAAGTCATCCCGCCATCTTTATGCGGTCTGCCCCCTTCGTCCATCGGGTACCCACAGGGTGACCTTTTGGGCCCATCTGTCTAAGCGCATGCGGCACTCATGGCCGACCCAATCCCACTTAAGTTTGGCTGACTTGCTATATAGCTCAGTGTTCCACCTACATCTGAAAGTTTTGGAGCATCAATCACATATCATTTGGAGCATCAATCTCATATAGAATAAATAATAACATAAAATCATAGGATTTATATATTCAAATCTTAAACTACATACTTGTAGTTATGTTGGGAAAAGGTTTTCGTGTTTTCGCGTTAGGTCGGATACTCGACGCCTGAGCAGCCTGGGGGTTCAGAACGTCTAATATGTACATTTAGTAGCGAATCTCCATAAGTCTATTATAGGTATATTCCGTTATAATACAAATATAATGCATTAGATAAAGCTTTCAGGAATCAGAGAACAGAAAATACACTTCTTGTATGTATAATGTATATGTAGCTATTTGCAAATTTGCTCAAACTCGCGTGGGAAATATAACTTTACCGTACTCCCGTTGACCCACAAACATGACATTTGGCATATTGCCTGCTTTGTTTTTATTACATACCTATAAAGTAAATTATTTGGAAACCATAAATTTATAGCTAAATCATATTCTACTACATATTCAGCAACCTATGATAGGTATCCGGTTATTATTAGCAAAAACTATGATGGGTATCCCGTTAATAATAATAAACAAAATATTTTAAACGATTCCTTTTTTTGGGTTCTGTACCCGAAGGGTGCCAAAAGGAACCCTATATCAAAGCCTCCGATGGGAGTCTGTTGTCCGTCCGTCCGTCTACCACAGGGCTGTATCTATTGAATAGGTAAATACTTGAAATTGATGTCTATTTAACTTTAGCCGCTAAAACAATAAACAAATAAATATATACGGACAAATCACACAGATTGAGCTAGCCCCAAAGTAAGTTCGAGACTTGTGTTATGGTATACTAACTCAACGATACTATATTTAATAACAAATACATATATAGATACACATCTAAGACCCAGGCCAATCTGAAAAAGATCATTTTCCATCTTGACCTGGCCGGGGATCGAACCCGGGCACTCTCGTGTCGCAGGCTGGCGTGTTGTTGACCGCTGCGCACGGAGGTAGTCATAAATAATAAAAATAAATGATTAACAGAGGATTCCATACAAGCAACGTATATTAACATGTTTGGAAAAGCAAGAATTTGATTTTCGGTAGTACGGAATACTTAGTTGTGTGTGAATGCGACTCAAACATGGCCAATTTTTATTAAAGATCTCGTTATCACACAAACTCTCTTATTCTAGAAAGTTTTTTAGACATTCCAATGTTTAATCTTACCTACTTCTTACAAAATATACATTACTAGCTGTTGCCCGCGACTTCGTTCGCGGCAATTTCTGGTTATTATGATTAATTCGTTGTTTTATTTTTAGTATAGATAATGAGAAGAGAGAATAATTTTCCGCCGTTTCTAAAACATTTTCATTGATGCTTTGCTCCTATTGATCGCAGCGTGATGTTTTGTAGCCTAAAGCTTTCCTCAATAAATGGACTATCCAACACAAAAATAACTTTCCAATTTGAACCAGTAGTTCATGAGATTAGCGCGTTCAAACAAACAAACTCTTCAGCTTTATAATATTAGTAAGTATAGAATTATAGATTAGTATAGATATGGACCGCGACCTAATAATAATTCTATAAAATGTAACTCTCCTTCATTTGCTGCTTCGATTCTGATTCCATTTTTGCAAACGAACTAAGAGTAATTACAACGAAATACTCATACTATTTCATAGACAAAGCTACATGCGATTGGTCGCGACAAGGTCACGCGTCACCGGCCCCAACCGGTAAGCGTGCAGTGGGGTATATATAACCTAAGGTACAACGCGTAGATGGTATTAAGCAGATAACGCTTAAATAAAAAAGCTTGTATCTTAAATTATGATAAAAATTACATGTAATTTTTATGCCTGTATGACTTTTACACCATTTTACGGCATATTTGATAAATTAGATTTGCGCAAATTAGCGCAGAACACAACAACATCCTCAATAGAACCTTCTCGCGGTGCAACGGTTCATAATTTACGCACCGCCCGCTCCGGTACATATTGCGTGGAATGATTTTTAGGGTTCCGTACCCAAAGGGTAAAAACGGGACCCTATTATTCGGGACTAGTTACGCTTAGTGCGACGAAGCCTAAGCCTCCTATTACCGTTAATTTATATTAAAAAAAGACAAGCTAATTTTATGTTTGTTTAATTTTTAATTCGCTAAGCACTTTTTTAAAAGAAATGTTTTCGTAATAACAGAGACACAATGAAATTCACGAGACCTGAAAGTCTGATCCAATCGCTTGTTAAGCATATTGGTATTTCAATTTTATTATAAATTTAAATTATCTAAGCAATTTCTTAAAAGACATTCTTTTTTATAGACATACTTATTAAGCTTTACCTAAGCGATCTGAAAGTCTGATCCAATCATTTGTATTTTAATTTTATTATGGGGCAATACTGGGCTACAGATATCCATAATTGAATATTTATGTGTATGTTTAGGCTAAAAGCATTAGATATGCAACCTTCTTAAATCCTAATCCTAACTAATATTATAAATGCGAAAGAGTTTGTTTTTTGTTACGCTTTCACGTTGTAACTACTGAATCGATCGTCATGAAATTTTTCATACACGTTATCTGGGGTACGGAGAAGGACATAGTACTGTTCCCGAGGGATCGACGTTGACGCGGGCGGAGCCGTGGGCGAAAGCTAGTTAATAATATTCATCATAATTTCAGACGTAAGAAGTCCACCGCTGGACATAGGTCTTCTCTCAAGTATTTTTGCGTTTCATAAAAGGATATTGTAGTTTCTTTGTCTTCTTGTGCTTTCGACGCTGCTGAAGCATTTTTAAGCTGGGGAAGGATAGGAGTTAGTTGGATTTGAGAACGGAAGGAAGGTAGTGGGATAATACTCACTCGCGCGGATGATATGTATGTGATAGATGATATATATAAGGGATAAGATAAGTAAGTTACTCGGGACACCGGTCGCGAGTATCCGTTGCCATACGTGCAACTACTAGCTAAATAATTGATGACGACGAATGTGAAAAGTGTTATTTCTAAAGAGAAATAACACTTTTCACATTAAATTTAACATTAAAAATAAATGGCATAGTTTCTTCTCCGGATAAGACCTGTTCAAGGGCATATCATACCTTGGTATTTTCGGGATCGGGTTCTGGCTGGAGAACATTACATTAACTTCTGAGCCTCTACCTGTTGGATCTGTATCCCCCGTGAACTCAAAGGAAGGAACGAAATATTCTCATGTTCAACACATACTACAAATATTTAAATAGTTTTTTGCACGACATATTTTTTCATCACTTTTATTAAAACTAACAAATTTTATATCTAAATTCCCCACCCAGAAGAGTTAAAACTGAAACTATTTTTAATCTAACCTGAAATATTTTTGTGCCCTACAAATACACATAAAAAAGCTAACATAGTTTAAAGAATTTTCTTGTAATGGCCTTTAATTTTTTTTTGTTAAATCGGGAAAAGGTAAACATATACGTATGGTGGAGGGCCCTGTGACAGGCGGACGGAAGGACAGATGGATGGGCGGACGGACGGACATCGGAGGATAGTAATGAGCTCCCGTTTTCACCCTATGGATACGGAATCATAAAAAAGGAACTTGTAATAGAGAAACTAATTCTTTCTCATCCAAGCTTTTATCTCTGTTACATCCTCAGCTGTGACCGTCGGAGTCTAGGGTCCGCTATTACAACAGCATTAATGCTGGTATAACATTTGGTAATTATTTGTCGTCGCCGGGAATCAAACCTGGTGCCTCTTGTGTAGCAGGCTAACATGTGAACCACGGAGGCTTTCAACTAATTTACAGATAATCATAAAATAAAATGAAATTTATGAAATAAAGAATGATTAATATTACGTACGTAACATAAATAGACCGCATATAATTAATTTTTGAAAGAAAACATCAAGAATTATATGTTTAATTGAGAAATTAGGGTTGCTTATTGCTGTTACAATTAAATAATGTTCTATTTTTATTTAATTCAAATTAAATTTATAAAAATATACGTAGTCTCCTGGAAGAAATACAATTTCAATTCTTCTGTTTAACTATGAAGTTATTGATCTATGTATGTATCGCTAAATACTAAAACATAACTACTTATATATTAGAACACTACCATTTCAAATAGAAAAAAAATAATAATGGCGATACTTAATATTCTAACATTGCATTATCTCAACTAATCTTGATCTTATCGCAAGGAAACATGTATCCAAACCAAGCCGTTTAATATTAGATTCCACGGAGTATTAGATGTTCTTAGAAAGTACTAGGACACAAGAACATGGAAGCAGGTCTAGCCTAGCGTTCCCCTATATGGCACTCGTATCCAGACTGCGTACATTACGAACACATGCACAATCTCTATGATCCCTGTATCTATTTCAGTCGCACTTGCCGGGATAGAAGGGGACGTCAGAGTGTGGACGCATCGGGTTAGTGGAATCGCAGCGTGAGCGTAACGTGCGTTGGTAAGGGATAAAAGATTTCCTTTGTCTAGTTCTGTGGCTATTCCCGATTTACCAAGCGCACAGGACAGGGCAGGAGGATGCTCAAATGCAATAAGCGAATGCCTTTGGTGTCACAGTGGATATTAAACTTTATAAAGTGTTTCCTTATTGACTTCTTGTGTTTATGAAAAATATTATGTATTTACCTAATGGGTAAAATGATGATGAATAGGTATATTTTTGTGAATAGTTTCACTAATCATATTTTAAGGATATTGATTTCGAAAAATGTAAAAATAATAAATTTAAACAAATTCCTTGCTCATTTTTTAATAATCCTTAGACAAAAATATAATAGTACTTTAATATGCTTTTTAAATTTTGTTATTTTAATTTACGATATAAGTATATATAGGAGACGGTTAGAATATTAGAAGCAAAGAACTTAAATTTTGGACTATCCATGTCTATTTTTAGTTTTTGTAAATTGTGTTTTCCTTCTTATTTTTTTCTGAGTTATTGAAATTAATAAGATTCAATATTAGACTTTAACGATATTGAATTAAATAAAAGTTTTCACTATTAAAATATTGGGTACATATATATAGTTAAGACGGTACTGCACGAAATTGTGAAAATTGACGTGTTTCAAATATAATTTAGGTCGATCCTTGAACAAGATCGCCCCCTTGTTGGAATTTGAAACAGATACATATAAAATTTAAAAATGATATATATATTATGATATCTTAAAACATTTTTCTTCGAAAACTTTGTAATTTTTACATCTAAAACAATAATTCTCACATAACAATATTTATATTTACATCTCGGAGGTTGCCCCCTTTCTTATTTTTGTTATAAAAATATAAATACGAAAATATTAAGACTTTTCATGTTTTTGCCTAATCGCCGAATGGTTCTGCGCAGCCTAATGGCTTGCGCAGTAGCGACGTTTTTCGTTCGCGCGGCACCCGCTAAATACTTAAACAAAATGTAACAAGAGTAGGTATAGTATATAGTAGGTATGGTATTTTAGAGTACTCTATTAGTGTTATAGGTTATAAAGTTCACCTACATGTAATAGAGTACAATATTCTATTATAAGTACGGCTGGCAACCCAAACTACACATAAGATAAACCTTACAAATTCAACAAAAAAAAGAACAACTGATACCTACTACTACTCATTTAATTGTGAATCCACTTTAAATATAATGAAATAAAGATATTTTTCTGTCTCATATTTCTTGGCTTTGTTGATATAGGTACTTGGCGTCATTGTTGGAAATGAAAATAGCTACATAATGACTTCTCCCTTACCTTCATGTCAGTTCTCTCTATTTTGTAATGTCGCCTATTATATCCCTTGTCATTCCTTTTCTGCTCATACTGTCCTTAACACAATTAATTCAGTATTTAAGTAGGTCAACCTCTATTCCATGTTCCATTTAGTTTTACGAATATAACTAAATAATGACTATTGTCAAAAAATGTTCACTATGATGTTCATTTTTTGGAATTCAAATCTTCTTAAGGCGAGTTGAACAATTTTTGAAGGGATAAACTTGGGGACAGAAAGACAAACCGTCATGGTAAAACAAAGGGTTTGTTGTACGATGGAACCCTTAAAATCATCACCTGTCTTTATGCGTATAATATTTTGATATGTCATTAATTAACCACGGTAGGCTTCAAACTACTATTTAGTATAACATTTTAAATGTACTTAGCAAAAGTCGAAAACTTTTTGATGTACTAAGGTGATAACCGCTTATACAAAAGCATTTTCTATTTTATACATTTTCACTCCGACTAAAGACTTTAGAACACATTGTACAACGTGATTGATATTAGGTATATTCTTAGGTGTAAGTCCGTTATTTAATAGTTAACTTTAGATTCAGAGAGACGCATTATTTTTTAAACTATGGCTCAGGAGGTGCCTCAATGAGCATGTAGCTAAAAGCCTTGTTGAGGGGAGACCAGACAAAGAGTTCAAAGTTCAAATAGATCTCCGCAGGTCTAATTGACGTTGCCGGTGACCTAGGAGCTGTCGCGCATTTCGATCAAAGATTGAGTTTGGCAATAAGCGAGGAAATGCCGCCAGCTTTCTGGACAATCACTGATCGCAAGAATTTGGACTCGATTTTTTTATATAATTAAATAGGTTTTTATATATTAAATAGTGATCCGCCCAGTTTTGCACGAGATTATACATATAAACCTTCCTCTTGAAACTATCTATTAAAAAAAACTGCATCAAAATCCGTTGCGTAGTTTTAAAGATCTAAGCATATATCCCTATGTATTTATATATGTCTTTTCTGTCCCTACAGAAAGCAGAAAACGACTGAAACGACTTTGTTCTATACTATGGTAATGATTTTTAAGATTAATATAGTATTAGCTATAGCACAGTGTTAGTTATTAATTTAAAATAAAATGAGCATGTATGGGGACACCAGGGGACACATATGAATGCTGTCCCTAGGTGTGTACGTGTAAGCACTAAATGTGTCAAGCGAACGGACTCACAGGTGATGTACACACACAAGGCAACGAGCTACATCAGCACCACCATAACTAAACTTAAATACACACAAGTAAGTACGAAAATACCTTGAACGTACTCCACAACACATGATCTTCGACTCCCAGTTCTATTTTCACGCGATAGTATAGCTTACACTCATACAAATAATGTGAGTTTTCCCATGTGTTGATTCCCCTTATATCTCCGGTGCATTTCTGCAACCTGGGTACCCGCAAACACATACGCCGCACCGGCGCGGTTCTCATTCCATATATCAAGGTCACGTAGACTCACATGCAGCTGCCATCACGCGTCCCTTTCGCACCTGAGATAATTGAGTACAGCAGACAAGATAAGCATATTTGTCACATTGTCTAGACGATGCTATGCCAACTTTCTTGCGGACACCAATCCACCTCATTCTTATGGAAACTGAGATCATCCAAGTAGTGAATTGGTTCGCTCACCTACTTAGGAACTGTGACAAACGTATAGTGAATTGAAATCGTTGTAAATATCAATGAGTTGCTATCTTGTAACTGCCCAGGCAGAGTAATGTTTTCTCAATTCAAGATCAAGAAATCAAAGATCTATTTTTAGGTACTGACCTAAATACGTTGGGGATATTTCATTATACTCGTACTAGGTACTACACATTATGTCCCGAGTCCTTAACGGTACGACTTGTTTCAACAATGGTATATATATGGCACCAAAGATTCATTCACAACTATGTATCTACCATATAATGAGAAAATAAAAGCAGTGTTCACGAAATATATTGTCTCTGATTATACCTCTCCTAAATTTTTTATACGTTTCAATTTATCGGTTTACATCTCCGAATATTTTTATAGATAAATTTATTAAATCTAGCGTCTGCCCGCGGGTCCGCACGCGTTAGTGTCGATCCCTCGGGAACAGTAGAATTTCCCGGAATTAAAGGTACCCTATGTCCTTTCCCGGGCCTTAAACTACCTCCATACCAAATTTCAAATTGGTTCAATGGTTGAAGTGTGAAAAGAAGGCAGACAGACAGACAGAATTACTTTCGCATATATATAAAAGTTCAATCTTATATTGTCAAAGAATTATCCGATAGAAAACAATGCTTTTTCTACTTCTAAATCAATATGTGTGACATAAAAGTCAGTTTTACGATCTGTAAGGATAAAGTGCCTTGTCAATATTCTAGACTTTAGTTAGGTCGATACTTAGGACCCTCGTAAAACCTAGACAAATGAGTCTAAAACATTTCAAATAAACACTTTAACCACGCAAAATGTCGTGTACATAAAATACAAAGTTGTATGTGTATGTTCACGAAATACATGTAACGAAATTGAGGTGCTTGCGTATGGTGACAAAAATTTAACAGTCATGCATACAACATTGAGCATTTTATCATAATTCTTACATGTTGAGTCCTAAAAGGAAGTGATACTTGTGTGAAAAAAGGACTTTTAACCGAATTTGCCAATTAGCTTTAACTACAGTTAAAGTTTTTGGAAGTGAAAACTTCTTAAGTGGCGTTGTGACCTAAAACCGCCGACGCGGCGTAGGAGAGTAAGTAATATTCCTCTCTCTTTCTAGCGCACGGAGTTTTCACTTCTGCCGGCATTCCCGGATTGCAACCCGTTGTTTTTTAAAGTCAAAACTTCTTAAGCGGCGTTGTGTACTTTTTGGGATGTGTACAAAATTTTAAACTCGCGTCTGGACACGTGACCTGACCAAAAATTCATAAGACTGACACGTAACCTGAGAAGTAATATCCCCTTCTCTTTCTAGCGCGTGGAGTTTTCCATTCTGCCGGCACTCTCGGAGTGCAACCCGTTGTTTTTTTTTTTATTTACAGAGTTAGGTACTTACTAATTACGACATTGATAGAAACTGTACTGAGTTTATGAAGTACATCAATATTTTATTTTAGTTAAATATATAAAAGGAGCTTCTCATAAGCCGTAATAGTACGGCTACGATGAGAAGCCCCTTTTGGAGTTTTTCGCTATGCTACTCAGTGATTTTAGTAAACGATGACGTTTTTTGAAGTTAAATTAATTTTAATATTAAGGTTATAATTTTACCGAATCTCTCTTCAATGCTAGCTGCGAATGTGTGTGGGAACAATATGACTGAGAACCGAGGGCCAGTGAAGCGGGGTAAATCTAATTGTACCTGATACCAATGAGGAAACAGGTTACAAACATACCCCTCTGCTCTCTACAAAGGCATTCGAAACCGTGACAATTTGTTTTCGTTTTCTTAGAACCAATAGAATCGTCCAAAAACCAATCTCAATTAACCTCAAAGCGAAAACTAAGCACCTAATCATAATGTAATAAAAATCTCAATTTATTAATGATTCTCTGATGACAATTTAATGATCCCCGAGCAAGATAACGATATTTTCCCCGAAAATTATTCTACAACACGTTCATTAAATACTTTAAAAGGCTTTTACTAGATTAAATGATCTGGTAAATAGCCATTAATAAATGTAAATAGAGCCAAGGCATAATATGATTAACATCGCAAACTTGGAACATAATTGGTTTTTTTCTGCATATATTTTATTGATTTGCGTTTATTAGTCGGTTTATGGTCCACTTGATAGAAAACGGTTAATATAACATAATTATGTTTCTGTCAGTTAAAAATTTAAGTAACTACTTATTGGAAATAGTTTAGTATCTTTCAAGTTTCAATCAATGGTCTCTTGATGCTTGCTTAGTATTTAATTTTGGAAATATATTTATAGTAACAGATTTTTGATCTAATTTTAACCCTCGATGAAAAAAGGTGTGTTTCTGGTATCGTAAGGTAAACTGATATGGATGCAGTTTTTTTTAGCAGATATTCTAGCGATAGTCTTATGGCATGTGTTATCAAAATCGATCCAGCCATTTACAAGGCACAGGGATTTTAGTGCCGAGGGTCTTTTAAAATATTGATTCAGTTGAAATGTTTTAGTACTTCGTATAATATTACTTCATTTAAGCCAACTTTAACCAGCATCGTAAACATTCTCAAGCACAAAGACTTTCAAAGCAAAATATATAGATGCGTAAATATTAAGTTTAAAATTACCTGCCAAACCAGTTAATGTCCTCATAAAGTGGAAAATAGACGAATGCGAAGGAAATTTTATGTTAAACCGTTACATAAAAGCAACGATTTTCATAATGAAACCATGATACTCTGGATCCACATTGGAATGTTGGCAACAATAGAGGCTCCAACCAACGGTGATTGGCATAACTGTCAAAAGTTCAGCACTATACCTGTCTCTTTCTATTGCCAAAATTTAGAGCGAGACAAAGATTAAATAAACACGACGTGAATAGTGAGCGTCGAGAGAAAGTGGCACTTTCACTGGCAACCTTGGATTACGAACGAAATACGTAACGTTACTTATGTATTCAAATCGCGCATTTCATAACAGAAAATAATTTTTACAGATTATGTTCTAAATCCGTCATAGGTAGCCGACATGTTTTGAATACGTCACTTTTGTTTTTTTCGCGGCGGCAGTCACCGTGACTGATTGGAGATTGAGCGCCAGGTGCCAGCATTGAATAACAATATATTTTCAGTGTTTTTCATTTAACTGGGTTTCGTAATGAATATTGAAATCAGAATTTCTTAAAAGCATTTCGTATTTTAGATTTATTTTGAAATTATTGCATATTGTAATAAAATATTCAAAGATCATTGTATAATAAATCGCATCATTATTTTTTTATTACAAAATGTCAAGTCTTTTAAATTTACACAACGGACTATGCATAGGCATATATAAATAGTTATCTTAAGGTTAATTGCTAAAGCTTAAACTTAGAAAGACTGGACAATCTGCATTTTTCTCCAAAAACGAAAGAATCCTTCCCTTTTCTTCTTAAAATTCGGACTTATTAAATCCTTATCCTTACTAATATTATAAATGCGAAAGTGAGTTTGTTTGTTGGTTTGTTTGTTTGTTACGTTTTTACGTTGTAACTACTGACCCGATTATCTGGGATGGATTATCTGGGGTACGGAGAAGGACATAGGGTACATTTTATCCCGGGAAAAAGTACTGTTCCCGAGGGATCGACATTGACGCGGGCGGAGCCGCGGGCGACAAATCACAGAGATGGAGGTAGCCCCAAAGTAAGTTCGAGACTTGCGTTATGGGATACTAACTCAACGATACTATACTATACTAGATGTCATCAATAACGTGAATGTAAATAAACACAAACAAAAATAAAATGCTGACGCTTAGATATTAGTAGAGTA
Organism: Elegia similella; assembly: GCA_947532085.1. Taxonomy (NCBI): domain Eukaryota; kingdom Metazoa; phylum Arthropoda; class Insecta; order Lepidoptera; family Pyralidae; genus Elegia; species Elegia similella. The sequence continues at coordinate 12,935,573 of OX383931.1, read as the reverse complement.
GAGTAAGTAGAGATGGGGCGCGGATATTGCCATACTTACCACGCTTGGCAGGCGGGTTGGCTAGCGCTGTTTCTTTGCCTTCTTATGCTTCTGATGCTGCTGCTTATCGGAAGCATTTTAAAGCTTGACATAAAATTTTATGACGATAGGAATTTTTTGAATTTGGGAAGGGAAACATTTTGGAGATAGTGATCCCAATACCACTTGTATTTGTATACCACTCACTCGGATAAATGATGGGAAAGCACGTAGTAGCTCGAGAAGGGGGGCGCGCGTACTTGATGCAATACCTGCAACAAGCAGTTGAGGATGAAACCCCTGACCATTCAAATTTCTAAACGGAATTCCTTCTTGTACTAAAAATAGGCTTCAATAAAAGTTTACTCCATTTTTTAAACCAATATTTTCTGAAATAGGTAGCATTTCCGTTTCCTCATCGCTGTAAATTATAGTCCACTAGTATTTTAATGAATCATTTGTACTTCTTATTTGTATGTGCTATAAAGAAACCAGTATAATTAGTAACCTAACTATAAAGTAAAATAAGGGCTACTTAAAAACAGTTATAAATTTTTAGTATCAACAGCCATGTGAACCCCAAGTCCTTGACAATAACGCAAACCTCTATAAATAAAGTAAATTAGACTTACGGGGTCGCATCTCTAGTTATTGGAACCTTTATGATCATCTTAACCCTCACTTAAGGTTACTACTCAAATGTACTTTCGAATTTGAACTTTATTAACGAAGAAATAAGGATTCCTCGATAAGTGATAGGATCCGGTTGACTGTGCCTGTTATAAAGTAACCGAAGGCTGAGCCATAATCCAAGGCACCGTTTGCTCCGATCATTAATTTCGCAATAGACACAATACCTTTTAGAGACCTTTTGCTATAATTTTATACTGCGTCAAGAACAGAGTTATCAAGCCGCAAGCCTAGTCTCCGCGTGCGGTTTTGAGCAAGTGGAAGATACATTATATAACAGTTTAAAGAAAAGAGTGATATGAATCATTAGCTCATTGAATTTATATCATTCTTGTTTTTTTTTTATATTAGCTATATATATATAGCTTTGTTTAGCTCAGTGGATGAAACAGATCAGTTGATCAATCATATCATTCAACATAGCCGTTAGATGTCCACTTCCGGATAAAGGCCTCTCTCAAGGATTTTTCTTTCCATAGGGGGATATTGCTATATTTACACTTGACAGGAGGGTTGGTGAGAGCAGTTTCTTTGGCTCTTGAGCTTTCGATGCTGCAATCCATCGGAAGCATTTTAAGCTGGGAAGGGATTCTTTCCTATCCTTCTCCAGCTAAAAAATAAAGCACAAGAAGCCAATGAAACTGCGCTCGCCAACCCGCCTGCCAAGTGGGAGCATGGCAATATCCTCCCATGGAATGAAGAATCCTTGGGAGACGCATTTGTCTAGCAGTGGACTTCTTACGGCTGTAATGATGACTCCAGACCTTTATACGCTCGAATCCTACAAGGCGACTAGTAAGCTAATAAATATCTAAAGGCCTTATTCTCAATATTAATTATAAAATTACTTGTATTTTTGCTAGATGTGGGTAGGATCTCTTTATGTAAGCTAAAATCTGACACACTGTACATGAGAGAAGAGATAGCCCCATAAGGTTTAAGATTATAATTTATGTGTGGTTCTAAGGAATACCCATGAAATTAATTTAAATTTGAAGTAAGTTTCTTCAAAACAATTTATTTCTCTATTAAAAGTTCACAGTTAAAAAAAACATATTAAATCAACTATTTTTGTTACTAATGCTATTAAAAAATTACTATGTCTGTGCTGAAAATCCTGTAGGGGCCCTCAGATAAAGATACCTACAGGATTTTCAGCACAGGTTTTAATTCGTTTGGATTTGTGCAAAATTACTGACATAACTGACAAATATGATTGCGTTGACTTCGAGTTTTGTTTTTTTTCCTTTATACCTTCAGCGGACCGTAAACTTAAATATATTATAGATCCGCGCGCTCCTAAGGAAAATGTCTTGACAAACAGACATACGTACTAACAAAGCAGTGATCCTTTATAAAAACCGATATTCCACCTATTGAGACGTTGGGAGATGTCAGGAAAACAGAGTTAGGTGGGGTTCCTCTACCAACAATTTCTTCCTCAAAGTCGCCTTATCAGTTATAACATTACAGAAGGTGAGTTCTGTAATGTTATAACTGATAAGGCGATTAGCGTAGCCAAAGAAATCAAATTAAATGAAGAATAAAATGGATCCACTGACTAATAAAAAAGATTCTTTATCCTTTTTATCTTTTGAGGTACAAAATCTTAAAACAACTAAATAAATTAATAAACTGTTAACCTACGTTTAAATATATATAATAATAAAAATTGGTTGTTTGTAAAATCGATTTACGGACGATAATTTTAAGTGATTAACTTGAAAGAGAGATAGATATGTCACAAGCCAAACGTTTAGTCCGATCGTGCGTGCAGCGGGCGTTCATCTATTTATAAGTTACGTACGTTGGACAAAAGTATGGAACGTTTAGAAATCAGGCACATGAAGTTCGTTTCAACTATTCGAATTTGTTTTAAGTTAGAGAATGGTTAGGTCGCAATTCACAAAGCTTCTGCGGGAGTTTAAATTGGAACACAAGTTTAAATATATAGTAGATACAAAGTTCAGATGCTTTTAGCGAAGTTTCTTATCAAATGAACTCTGATGGAAACATTAGTAGGTAGATAATATGAGTTTCATTTTTATGCAGCAATCTTTCTGATTAAATCGATTATTATATGTAGTTGGGGAGCCCAAGCGCGTCAGATTAAGATAATTGAGGTTGGTACCTCATATCTTAATCTGACGCGCTTGGGCTTCCGGGGCTACGGGGTGGTCCCCGTATTGGACTTTAATAAAAGTTAATATAGGGGATTATGTTTTTTGGTTTGGCTACAACAACATATACAACATAATATGGATATTATTAGAATAATCTGAAAATATATTTCAAGAAAAAAGACCTATCAAGTTATAAAGAGTCAACCACGCACAAGGATACACAAGTGTTTTTTTTCAACTTTTTTGTTTGCACTTTTGTTACCCTCTTACCCCCTGACATCATGGTCAAACAAATCATTAGATTATTGCTTTACACAATTTTTGGCATGATATAAAGCCGTGTGGTTTCCGGCAGAGTAGAATGGGACACACATACTTTCCATGGAGGATTACGACTTAGGAAATACAAACTAAACAAAGCTCATAAACATCAATGAGGCCGCTCCAACCCGTCTGCCCAGCGAGGAGAGAGTAGGCCAAACCCTCTTTCTTACCGGAGCTATACTTGGCCAGAGCCAAGTATAGCTCCGGTAGCACAGAGAAGGTCATGCTCCTGCAGTAGAGACTAAAAAGACCTGATGATGTAGAGCCAGCTTGTATTAATTAGATAGGCTCGAGTATTTTCAAGTTACAATTATTTTTGTTCTACATTCTAAAATTTCTTTATTTTTCAGTGTTCCCCCAGCCGCCTCTGCCAGATGGCTTCAATCTTCCTCCTATCATGCAAGTGGAACGCAACTGGTACGCAAGATCAACAGACCCTATAGGGTCAATCGTCACCAGGGTTCATCGGGAGAAGACAGGTGACAAGAACACGACCTTCGGGCTAGAAACATCGGGCCCTCCAGCGCCGTTTGCCATTGATCCTCTCACTGGAGTTGTTAAAGTTAATGATACACTTACGGATAAGGTAATTTTATACATATATTAATATTTTTAAAGAATCATGGCGAACGCTCATGCATCGAATGTACAAAAAAGAAAGAAAAAAAGAGAAGATTAATTATATAGCAGTATTGAGGTTTCCTTACTAGTAACATGTCTGTATAATAGAAATATTTTTAAAAAATATTTCACAATAAAAGTTATAGCCTTATTGCCATTTTCATTTGCCTAAAAAAGTTCACAATGGTTGTCAAACTGACTGTTTGTTGCAGATCTGTCACTCAGAACTGTCAAGTCAATAAAAAATATCAGTCGGATTGACAGATTTATTTTTATTTTAGCGGATGGTTGCCTGCTCAGAACAATACTTTAGTTATTGTTCTGAGGTTGCCTGCTTGCGTGGTGTTACAATAAATTAATATATTTTAACGTGTCAGTTGCAGGTAGTGTTCGGATATTAACTCAAAAATTATTAATATGCGTTCGAATATCGATTAAAAAATCAGTATTTAAATAAATAAATACCTTTTTTTCCCCGTCTTTAAAAAATATTCTGATTAATTCAAGTTGTTGACCAGAGCCGTAGTAAACTCACCTTCTCTTTTTTTAAAATTTAAATTGTTCAAATTTCGCCATGATTCTTCAATGTTGAATCATAGAAAGCTATAGTTGAAAGTATTGTTTAAGTAGTATTTTTAAGTTTACATGATTAAATTGGTAAATATAATTCGTGATTTTACTAGGTATTGATTGAGACATTAGGTCATAAGTTAGACGTTAGACAGCGCTTTGTTTGATGTAAATGAGCAGTATAGACATTAACTGCTTGTACGCCAGCTGTTTTTAAAAAAATAACTAAAAAAAAAACATTTTTATTTCAGGAAAATCAATCATTTTCTCTGTGGGTCACAGCAGATGATGGTGATGCTGGTTCTATTCCACAGCGAACTGAAGTCTTTGCGACGATTACAGATGATTCAGGTCAAAGGCCGAAGCGACCACTGCCTCCATTCTTACCAAATATATCGAACGTACCGGGAAACTTCCCGGGTAACTATCCTGGACTACCGTCTTTCCCTAGCGGGGTAACATTTTATCCTCCAATACTTGCTACTCCAAGGCGACCTAAAAATGCAACGACTACCAAAGCAACAGAAAAATATATAGAAGAAGTCACTGTACCTGATACAACTCCAGTCACAACTACTCTTAGTCCACCAAAGAGACCAGATGATCTATTTACAACTGTAGATCATGGTCAGAAAACCACAAATATTTCTGACCCGTCTGAAGAACAGGCAGGAAGTGATGTACCATTAACAGTTATACCACTGATAGCCATTGGTGGTTTAGTAGTAATTGTCGCAGCGGTCATATTTTTTGTTTGGAAGCGAAATAATACGAAAAAATCAAGCAGCAAGAAAGATGATATGGTGAGTCATTAGATATAAGAAGGGTTTTTCTTTTTAATTTGCGGTAGTAGCAATGAAACGTGATACCCATTGGACAATAATTGAACATTAAGTTGTTGGTTTGTCGTGTGGCAGATAGACCAACACTGGTGTCAGATTTTTCAAGCCGCCTCAAGGCATCTGACATCTGAATTTACGAATCCACTGTTCCAGTACAAGCGGTAACCATTTCATTAAACCCTGTGTACGTCTACTGATTTTTTTAGGATGCTTTATATTTAAATTTGGTTATTTTTAATTATATTGTAGTTTGTTTTATGTGTGTGGTTTAATTAACACTAATGCACCTCCTATTATATGAACACTATTTATAATGTTTAACAAATATTGTATGACTATTAGCTAAAGATAACAATAGTTCAGCTATGAAATACGCCAAGTAATTTCAAATTAATATCCCGAGTATTTATCCCAAAGTCATTATCGCTTCAAAAATATTAAAAAATTTATCGATAATGTTAAATAATTGGAACCCTTGTCGTTCACAGAGCAAGGACGCAAGTGGTATAGTTCTCCAAGATTCTTCAGTGAACTTGTGGAACCGTCCGCGAACGTACTCCAATCGATACGAGTCCTGGGACAACAGTCATTTGCAGGTCAGTTCTTGACCAACCCAACAACAGTTGGGGGATTTTCAATCACATTTTCATACAATTTCTTTGTAATGTATACTTGAACTACTAGAAACAATGGCATTAAATTAATAGGGACTTTATTTCATCATTTTAACGGTATCATTTCACGACGCAATTCAAATTCACTACCAGATAATCCATCCTTAAATATTAAAATTTTGTCTTTTTTTAATAATGAATATTGTCATTTATTTTATTTCTCTTTCAATTTTTATGTCATGTCAAAAAACTTGTAAACTTTCCTTGCTCTGATTTCTCGCGTTCTAAACTTTGCATATTATATTTGTATAATACATGCCACTATCTTAAACGTATCAAATATTTTTTGTTATTCATATTAATAAAAATATAACGTGTTTTATAGAAACTTTTTTTTATTCAAAGTCGCCGTCGGAAAGTTTACTTCGTAATTGTCGTCGACTTCTCTTTCCTTGCACGAGATTATATGTTATTTATAACCAATATTTTAAAGAGGATAGATTTAATTAATTATATAAATTAAATCAAAATCTTTTTAGAAAACTACATTATCAGAAACTAAAATGCTATCCTTTTCACGAGCGAGAGCGCGATAAAAAGCTACTATTAAATACATTATAAAACGCGCTGGCATTTTCTAGTTAATATGCATGTGATTTTATTATTTTATCAATAAAAATATATTTTTTTCTAATTTATTGCATAAATATATATTAGCCACCTAGTTGTTGATGTTCAAGTTTATCTTAGTCTAATAATCTAACTTTATAACAACTTCTGCTAGTTAGCTTAACATGTCATAAAAATAATAACCCTGTATGGAAATAAGGTCTAAATTTTTAATAGTAAAAGGCATGGACAAAAAATAATTAAATAACTTTCTCAAAAAAGATTGTAAAGAGACATGATTTATATATCATTATTACGTAGACAGTTACTATTGGACAGCTGATAATTTTAAGCATGTTTTTTAACTAACCTACATTTTTTTAAGGAAAGTTATTTAGTTACTACGGGTACGGGTTGTTAGCACTTCAAGATGATAAGCAACCCCTTGTTTGTTTGTTTTTAATATATAAGTTGTCCACACTGGCATCAGACTTTTTAAGTTGTCAAAAATCTGATACCAATTTTGGATATCTAAAAAAAAAATAAAAAACAATCCATTGAATATTTTGAATCAATTGTCGATATTAATCATAGTAACATTATTTCAGCTATCTGAAGAGACGACAATCACCAAGGAAGATCCTATAGATGAATGGGAATTCCCACGACACCGACTGCGCATCTTTAATATAGTAGGCGAAGGAGCCTTCGGCCAGGTGTGGAGGGCCCAGGCTATTGATATAGATGGTAAGTTCATGCGAGATGATATTACCCACCGCCATATGCTGCGTTTTTAATATTACTTTGGTCCTGGTAGGACCAGGACCGAAGTAATATTAAACAGTTTGTGTGTTGTCTTTGACATGGCGTTGCCGTCTCGCTTTGACTTTGATCGTATCTCTCTCTTCTCTGCCAACCTTCGACTGAGACGCACCCGTCCACTGTATTAAGAATTTAATTTCGTTCTATTTAAGTTAAAAGTGTGTTGTGAACATTGCTGCACATTCGTGCAGTAAACGGTGTAACAGTAGCTCCGGAATTTGAATTCCCAACTCCTGGCAGGCTCCCTACTTCGGCGCCTACGAAACACAGTCCACTGAGGAACCCACGTGGAAGAATAAAGATCTCCACAACGCTCAAGTCGAGGTCGGATCACCCCGGGGGACTGTCAGGTTGAGGTCACTCTGCCCTCGTCTCGAAAGCCCGGTGAAGTAGCGGAAGCTCGTTCAGAGCTAGCTACATAGTCTTCACAAAAAATATGATATAAAAAGGTGTATTGCTTGACTCTAGGGTTCTCCTAGTCAAATTAAGAAAATATTCAATACAAATGCAAGAAATAAATAAATAAGTCAATAGCGACATGTCTTACGTATGATGCATCATGGAATTTCACGAATATTTTGTTCTCATATAGGGATGCAAACTACATTTGGCTAATTAATTCTATTTGAAATAAATTGAAAAAGTAAATAAAATTTTGTTTGACAACACAAAATTTGTATGAACTCCGACAAATTACACAACAGTCAAAAAGGGTCAGCCTTTTAGTTTTTTAGAATACAGATTTGATTTAAATGTATCCATTGGATATAATATAACCACTCGCAAATATCATAAAGGTTAATAAATCAATTATTAAATATTAACTACAAAATATCATATTTATTATAATAATAAAAATGACGGTGGTGACGATGCTAACAAACGAGTATATCTCGTCACCCTGACATGCTGTTTGTAGGTGAGCATTTTATCCAATAATTAATGATACAGAACCTAAAACAAAAAACCGACCAAGGGCGACTCGCGCACGAAGGGCATTACCTACAACTAGCTGTTGCCCGCGACTTCGTCCGCGGCAATTTCTGTTATTATGATTAATTACCTAGTATTTTTATTAGTATAGATGAATAATTTTCCCTCGTTTTCATAACATTTTTTCTTGATGCTATGGCCCTATTGGTCGCAGCGTGATGTTTTATAGCCTAAAGCCTTCCTCAATAAAGGGACTATCCAACACGAAAATAATTTTCCAATTTGAACCAGTAGTTCCTGAGGTTAGCGCGTTCAAACAAACAAACGCTTTAGCTTCATAATATTAATATATGTAAATAAGTAATAAGTATAGATATGTTTAAAATTACTAAAAATATTTTGATTATATGATGTAACTAAAAGTTGATGCTTTTCGCAATTTTTCTTTAACTGTGCTATAATTCTATAATACGTTGCTTCGTACCAAATTTGATGATTCTGAGTTCACGGGAAGTACCCTGTAGGTTTTGACACCCTTTCAAATGTCTAAAATTTGCGGCATAAATGGCTATATCTTCTGATTGCGTTGGCTTAGAAGTTAGACTTTTTTCACAGCTTCAAAGAACAGTAGACCTGAGTATTTGATTTAAATTTCAGCTTGATACCTTCACGCGTTCCTGTGAAAAAGGGCCTTCTGTTTTTTTTCCTGTTGAGGTACGGAACCCCCAAAATCATTTGAATGATGAAAATAAATGTCATCACTATTTTTATGCAAATAATGTATGTAAAAGCCTACGAATAGTAACTTCCCAATGTAAGGCAAGCATCTGTTGACATACTGATAGATACGCAAAAAATAGATTTTGTGGACAATACTACATTTTTAGGAATTACAATAGATTTATACATAGTTTCATAGTTTAATGGCTTATGGCATACTTCTGTGGGGAAAAGCAGCCGATATAACTACTATATGTATTACTATATGTATATTACAAAAGAGAGCGATCCGTGCTATTTACGACTTAGGTCCGAGGGAATCTCTCAGACAACTGTTCAAAGAAATAAATATTATGACAGTAGCTTCTCAGTATATATTTGATAATATAATGCATGTAAGGGAAAATATTTCGCTATTCAAAAAAATAAGTTATTTTACAGATACTCGTAGGCCATTACGTAATGCAAACAAATTATTTCTTCCGCGGTATAGGCTTAGCAGGGTTAGTGATTCGTTTTTAGGTAACTGTATACACTATTATAATAAGTTGCCAGAAGTAGTCCTTGATATGCCTGATAGGCAATTCAAAGCGTATGTTAAACAGGTACTTTGTAAAAAGGCTTATTACAGGACTGATGATTTTTATTCTATCCAAAGCTTGGTGCCGGACCCTCGTCATGATCCTTACTAATATTATAAATGCGAAAGTGAGTTTGTTTGTTTGTTTGTTACGCTTTCACGCCGTAACTACTGAACCGATTATCATGAAATTTTGCATACAAGTTCTCTGGAGTACGGAGAAGGACATAGGCTACCTTTTATCCCGGGAAAAAGTACTATTCCCGAGGGATCGACATTGACGCGGGCGGAGCCGCGGGCGAAAGCTAGTATTAATATAAAAATGACATGAATTGGTACAATGTGTACGTATTGTATTTTGACATTACATCAAAAATTTTAATTTCTTTTTTCATTACTATTATTTCATACTACAAATTGAATTTTATTTTATGACACGACAATGTAAGCTCAAGTCCACACATTTAGTTCTAAGTATGTCGTAGATTTTAAGTTGATGTCATTTGGGGAAAATGCGCTGTGCAGTTTGTTGCCGCTTCTTCTGCACTCCGCCTTGGAAGCGGCGTAAACTTAGCTCTAAGTAAGTTATTGACGTCAACAATATTAATGTTGTAAATATTAATGTGTAATTTAAGTTAACGTTCACCAAATGGTATTTAAAATATCTTACGATGAATAAAATATTTGCCTTTTGACTATGACTGACTATTGACTATTGTAAGGTAAATAAAGGCTGAGCACTGGTGGGGGCTAAATATCGTGTTTTAACGTGGTTTTACCCTATATTCTTTAAATTATTCCAACAGCATAATAGCGAAATAAGTTCAGAAATTATCAAAATGTCAAGTGCGCAAGAAATTGCTGACACAAAGTTTTAATTGTAAATCATCATGATTAAATTTTCTGTCTCGTTAAATTAAAACTTACTTTGTAAGTAAGCACAAAGCTACAAATTGTTCTACTACAAACAATCGCGAAAGTTTTTAAGACTTAGTAGGGGTTGTCGTGTTGTGTATAAAGTCATAGCTTGTTTTAATTTTATACATACAACCTTTCTTTCGGAAAAATTGTTTTCTTTTTTTATAGATGACTTAGATACATATAAGGCACCTTGGGCCAGGTGTTACAATTTAATTCCATATCATTAACAATGTGCTCCCAAATATAGGGACATCCAGCAACAGACTGTAAAATAATAATGATCCTTACGATTTACTAGAATAAACGCCTATTAAAATGAATGCTTCGCTTTATCGCAATACACAGTATGTATACTGTGGTAAGTGTTAGCCGTGTGGTACCCAGCTGAGTAGAATAGGACCACTCCAAGTCTTCCCATGGATGCCGTAAGAGGAACTACAAGCTAAACAAAGCTCATAAACATCAATGAGACCTCTCCACCTCTCCAACCAGTCTGGCGAGAGAGAAGAGTGTAGACCAAATCCTCTGTCTGCTCTGGCCAAGTATGGCTCCAGAGAGGTTATGCTCCTGCAGTGGAGACTGGAAAGACCTGATGATGATGATGATGATGATAGTGTGGCAAGAGTGAAACGTATGTATAAATCCAGTCTCTGTGTATAATCGTAGTCATTAACAAAGTCAATAAGGCGGTACCGATTGTAAAATCAAAAATCGTTTTCCTTCGCTAAATTTACTTTTGTAAGTAATCACAGTAACATAATTATATTAAATAACCAAACATAATTGTCTCCCCCTAAAATATTTGCGCCTACATTAAATTAACCTTATAATAATATACCCTAGAAGGGTTGGCGTCAGGCAGGCCGCCGGCCATAAAAACTTTCGCCAAAACATATCACAGCATGAATTTTGTCAAAATAGCAGACCGCGGGCTCCAAGGCATTACAGCTGAGAACGCAAAGATTACGTAAAAATATTTAAATGATGCCTGTAATAGCTTGTAGGCGAATATCTAATTAATATAAATGATATAAAAATTAATGATTTAGTAATAAATGATTTTTAGGAAAATCGATCGTAATTTTGTACTAAAGTCTGGTCAATAAATGAGAAACAAGTGGCTGAATATTAGAAACAAAAAATATAAAAAAGGTTTGCTACCGACTCTAAAAAAAGAAGAATAAAAAAGGTTCTATTCTTTAATATAAAAATGTGGCGAAAGAATTCTAATAGGAAGTAAATGAGTACGAGGTGTAGTTCTGTACTTTGTAAGGATTAATTACCTCTAAAGCAGGGAAACAACTTGCCATAGACTATATAATGAAAAAGAGGTCCATCTAAGAAAGTTCATTCTAAAAACGTTTGTGCTACTCGTATGTCTTAAAATCTTTTTTTTTTATTGAATATGATTTTATGTTGGGTTTTCTAAACTGTGTGCTCTATTTTGACATTTATGGGTGGGTATATGCAACCGCTTGCGATTCCCGTTACCTCAATGTAGATAATTTGAAAATAGCTTTTTTTTATTTGTTAGATACCCTACGACCTTTTCTGTACTTCTAACAAAGTACTTGAGCAATATTTCATGTGTTCTGTTAAGTATTAAGACATGAAAGCGTTAATATCAATTATACAAACTTTCTTTCGCATTTTAATAATAGTTACGTAGGATAAACTGGAGAAGGATGCTGCAAGAGAAAAAAGTACGATGCGTTTCTCATCACAGGTAATCCATCATCCATCCATCATTCATCGCGAGGAGTATTCACATCTATATATATACCAAAAAAATAAAAAAGACGGAGTTGCTAAAATTTACGAAAAAAAAATCATCAACTGCACCTAAAAAGTGATATCTAAATACTTCTTTCATAAATTTTCAAACGAGTAAAATCTAAGTGGTCTTTATAACATTAATAAAATGTGCGTTGACATTTATTCTTTAAATAATCATATTTTATTTTTTGATAAATTAATTGTAGCAATCCGAAGTACAAAGAAGAAGTTAAAATAGTTGTATTAGTTTATTTCATAACACCGACAGAAGCCTAGCTCTTAAATATCAGACAGTACTTTTTCACATACTGTACCTTGTATTATTAAATGATAGTTATTAAAAATAATACCTTCGTTGATTTATCACGATTCATGACTTCAGCCGGAATAAAAAAGTAAATTTTATCCTTTACATATCTATGTACAATTTTAAGTCTGTGTCACTACGACTTTCAAGTAATTAGGCGTTGCCATTACCGACACCCCACGTCCCATTTTAGAAGTTCTGTTAATGGTAAAACTAAATGATATTTTTCCGCTCTTAGTGACGTCATAAATAGAATAAACCGTTTTATTATGCAACCTGACGTAAAACGAAATGTGTTTATTTGATGTATGTAAACATGCATACATATATAATATCACGCCTATTTCTTTTGAGGTTTGCAAGAGGTAAAAATTTAAATTGTTTTTATATTAAAGAAAGTGATTTCGTTTGGAAGAAAACACACTATATATTATTACATATTATATATTTATTTATATATATTTATTATGTCTCTATGAACATATCCTGACAATCTACTCGTATGAGTAGAATACCTTATATTTTAAAGTGAAAAGATTTGTATATTGATTAGGAATAAAAAAATAAAAAGAACACATAGCCTATGACACTTTGGGGAAGAATACGAATCTAATGATACCTCGCACTCTAAAATCGGTCAAGCCGTTTACAGGAGACGACAATGGAACAGACATACTTACATACGAAAACATTACCCTCTTTCTGGGTAAGGAAGGTATTTGAGGAACGAAAAAACATTTTTATGACTAACAGGATCGATTTTTTTCACGACATCCAATCACATCATCTCCAAGTTTATGCAATGACATACTAAGGCCCAAAAACGCGGGTCAGTCATTGTAATTTCACCCTCATCTCAAGTAACCTCATCTACAACTGATGAATTTTCTAAGTTTAATACTTATTTACATACAGATTTTAGTTCATTTTTCATTAAGGTCTTTTGTATGTTTTCAGTTTATCATTAAAAAACCTAAGGTTAATTTACAAAACGTGTGATAAATGCAGAAATAGGAAACGTAGTGATGAACCTCCGGTAGCTAGATGGGCTGACGACATAGGGCAAATTGCTGGAAAGAACTAGATTGCGATGGCTGGAGATAGAGAGGAATGGCGCAGACAAAATGTAGTTTATACCCAGCAGTGGGTCATTGAAAGCTGATGATGATAATAAATGTCATGTATTGTAAACATGTGTCATATAGTCATATGGTCAGAGGTTACATCCTCAACTGCCTGTACTCGGCAACGGAGGCAACGGCCTCCCGAGCTGCTACTTGCTTTTCCTCCATTTATCCGAGTGAGTAGTATCCCAATTCCTTTCACAAATCAAACATTCCTATCCTTCCCCAGCTTTAAAATGCTTGCGATGAGCAGCAGCTTCGGAAGCACAAGAAGCCACAGAACATGCGCTCGCCAACCCGCCTGCCAAGCGTGGTGAGTATGGCAATATCCTTCCATGGAACGAAGAATCCTTGGGAAAGGCCCATGTCCAGCAGGGGACATTTTGTGGCAGTAATTATGAAAAATTATGATTGTAAACATGGACAATCCCAAAGGCAGAGATCGATTTACGTATTTCGAAGCGGATGACGCCTCCGTCCATAATCATTTTGCCCCTTATGCAAAAGCTACTGAGCAGTTCCGTGGTGTCGGGGACGGGGTAGATACTTTTTCGTAAAATTGTCCTTTGGGCGGGGTCTCTGAAATTCCACATACGTAGTTAAAGGTTTATAAAAAAGAATAAACTGAAACTTCCACAATAAATTACTACATAGTATAAAATAAAGTCGCTTCCCGTCCCGCGTCTGTTTGTCCCTCCCCCGCGCGCGCGCACCCGTGCGGCAGGTTATTACGATACATCTGTGTTTGTTGTACTTAAGAAAATAGTCAGAGTTATATTTTCAAACTACACTACATCTAAACGTGCAGCCCGTGAACTGTTCTTCAATGTGTAATATAAAAGTACTAAGAATATATTACAACAGTGACAAAAAGCATAATTAATTCTTAAAACGGACAGTGATTTGCAAATATCAAGTGCCATCGAAACAGCGGGTAATGTGAGTCATCAACTGATTCGAGTATTGTACCTACATATACCCTGTCAAACACCTCGTACATTGAAGAGAAATAATCAACTGTATAACAATTTCATCACTCTCGTCGAAGTCAACGCAGCGCATTGTGTATAGCGGTCGTCTTGCGTCTGAGCGGGCGTCGGTTCAAATCCAGACCGTAGCATACGAACAATAACATTATTTTGTTTCATTTTTTTTAAATAAATATTTTTTCTTTGTTTTTAATTAAATTAAAGAAAGAAACATGGAACCGGACAACAACATTACATTGCGAAAAAAAATCACTAGAGAATTAAATATATCATGTGAATCATTACCTAATATTGACATATCATCATCACCTCTGTCGTATAGGTCCCATATAATTAGTTTACCAGATCTATCGACAGTTCACCAAGAAGAAATTGATGAACTTAGAACTACTGTAAAAAATATAAATATGCAACTTCAAAGTGCAAATGAAGAAATTGAAAAGCTTTCTCTGGAGAACTACAAATTCAAACAAACAATAAAAACACAGGATCTTAGGATAAATGAGCTTACTCACATATGTTCTGGCACCAAAAATAAATCTGTACTCAACACTAAAAGGAAAACAAGAAGCTTAACCAAAAGGTGCATAGATTTTTCATGTACAGAGTCACCAACTAAATTGAGCCTGCCTAATGTAACGCAACAAGATAAAACAACGCAGACCCAAAATTTATTGCATGAAGAAACACTTGCCTCAGTATCAGATACATCTATAGAAATGAAAAATAATGAACTTAATAATACACAAATCAGAAATATCAAAATAATTAGTACACAGCAGTGCAGAGGTCTAGCAGCAGGAATCATAAAGTCAAGAGAAAACACAAGATATGAAGAATACAAAATATCGGCTATGATCAAACCATTTGCAACAAGTGAAGAATTACTTAAAGATTGTAACAATTTAGATTTAAAAGAAACAGATAAACTAATATTATGCGTTGGAGAAAATGACTACAGTCCAACCAAATTAGCAATAGAACTATCTGCAGCCTTAAAAAAGCTGCAAAATTGACCTATTTTAATACTTAATGTACATCAAAATAAATATTTAAATATTGATTTATTGAACAAAACCATTAATATGATATTCAGAAATTTCAAGAAATGTCAATTCATTAATGGACATCCTATTTCTAATAATTACATTGCTGATATGTCAAAAAAGTTAAATATTACCATTGACTCTATAGATTACGACGAAAGATTCCTAAACTTTGGTAAACACAAGTTAACTCCACGATTTTCTAGTTCTTTTATATCTACCAAAATGAATTAAAACCAAAAGGCTATAAAACAAACCTCTTTATTAGACTTTTATCAAAGAGAGTATTGTAAAAAGCCAAAAAATATAATTTTTGAACCCATCAGCAATTTACATAGTTTAAATAATGACAGTAACAATAAAAACCTTTTTCGTGACAAATAACAGCTTTACTTTGACAATAATGCATCAAAATATAGCTGTTCTAGTTAGTAAGTCCGTAATCTTACAAATTGCGATAGACGAGTTAAACGAACATAAATGTCCTATGGAGTTTATTTGTGTAACAGAATTATTTTTAAACGTAGGTGAGGAAAAAAATTTCAAAATAAATGGTTTTTGCTTGGCTGATTCATTTTGCAGAATAAATAAACATCGCGGGGGATCATGTATTTTATGTAAAGAGTACTACAAATACAACAAGGTATCATTATTAAGTGATCTGGCATCAGTAAATACGTTTGAGTGCTGTGGTATTGAGGTTCCACAAATAAAATTAATATTAATATGTATTTATCGAATACCCAATTCCAATGCTTTTGTATTTCTTCAAAAACTCGAAACACTTTTGTTTAAACTAAAACGTAGGAAAAACACGAAGATAGTAATTGCAGGTGATTTTAATATAAATTTGTTCATAAATACAAAGGAACTCTCTGAATTTATTCGAATAACCCAAAATTACGGCATGACTATTCACATCAAGGAATCCACTAGGGGCGCGTTATGCTTAGACCAAATCATAACAAACATCTCGACTGCAGTAGGAAGAACTCATCACTTAGGACTATCAGATCACCAAAATTGTCAAACAGTTAGTTTTCTAACAAAACTATTGGACTGATTTTGTAGATTCTTTTACCAGTATAAGGCCACATTATCAGCGATTAACTAAACCTATAGCTTTATTTTTTGATTAAGTAATGTGTATGTAAATTGCATCAATGTAACACAGTTATTGACTAAATCAAGAAAAAAATATGACAATTTTTTTTATATTTCAAGGAGTTTTTGGACGAAATAGTAGATTGTGACACAAGTACCTAACATAATATTTTTTTGGTGAGGGCAATATTTTGAATCTAGCATTTGAGATCTAGATCTAGATTTTAAAGTAATTAGTGCCGAGACGACACATTCTTTTTTCCATCTCTCTATGAGAAATACAAATTTATTTCTATAACTTAGTTAACTCTTATATTTAATTTTTAATATATTAATATTGAATTATTACTATATTATAGTAGTTAGGAAAATTAACTTAATGACTTAAGTTGAGTATAAAATTATTTTTTCTTATGTGTATGTCTTATGTAGAACGCGATACTTTTTTTTTGTCAAGCTGCACCAATTTAATATAATTTTATAGGTTGGTAAATTGAAATGTAGGTTAAAACACGATTAAATAAGAAGGTAGTTATTATATTTTTAAATTATTGTCCTTCATATAAAAATATGCCTGCACAAAAATAAGCATGACAGGCATGCATCATAAAATCCTACCAGTTCTTGAGTTTTTCTCTTTTAATAATGTAAGGGGCCTGTATGTAATGTAAGGCCAGTGAAAGTGTTAAAAAAATATGATTCGACCGAAAATTTCTGACCAAAAAGTCACAGAAATTTTCTGAACATTATTTGTGTTAACAATTTAAAAAATATTTTATCCCTTGGAAATAAAAACATATTTTAGACCCTGTTTTCGGGCAGCCGTCCGTCCATTGTTTTTTTGATAGGATAGATGAAACAGGTATTTTTGTCACCGATGTACCTATTTTTGGAAGCTGTTTCATAGTAAAACGAAAAAAATTTATGCATGTTCTCCCAATTGTTTCAGGTAAAAAGGGCGAGCAAACTGTAGCAGTCAAGACGCTGAAAGAAAATGCGTCAGAGAAAGAAAAATCAGACCTTCTTCAGGAGTTGCTGGTGATGAAGAATCTGGGCACACACCCTAACGTTGTGCGCCTGATTGGTTGCTGCACGGAAAAGGTACAAACCTACACACAAACATGTTATCATGGCTTTATCCTTTACGGGGTAGACAGTGCCCAAGGACATAAGACCCAAAAGCAACGTTTAGCGTATTAGTTGGCGATAAAGGTGGAAAATTTAATCAAAATAGTGATGGGTTGCTAACCGCGTTACCTACTGTCATGATTCTTTAGTTTACGCCCATTACCTCGATCGACTTTTACGGTCTGCACGGAAAGAGAAAAATCTGGTTCATTATATGTTTTATAGAGTTCCAAACCCATAGGGTAAAATTAATATGGCTATTAATATGGTTCCGCTATCCGTCTGTCTGTCTGTCTGTCTGCCCGTCTGTCACCAGGCTGTATTTCATTAACCGTGATAGCTAGACAGTTGAAATTTTCACAGATGATGTATTTTTGTTGCCTCTATCTCAAAAAATATTAAAGTACAAAATCAAATTGGGCTCCAACAAACGTGATATTTTTGGCTCGTTTTTGCTCGATATTGATAACAGCAACAGCTTGAAATATTTACAGAATATTGAGTTATATTAGTAACTTTAAAAGTAAATAAATGCATTTAAATAAAAGTAATATTTAAGGGGGTTCCCATACAACAGACATTTTTTTTTACATAGATAATGGTACGGAACCCTTCATGCGCTAGTTCGACTCGCACTCGGCTGGTTTTTCTTTTGTCTAGGACCAGCATGGAAGTAAAGTGATTCATGCAGTAATAAATTAATGTTATTATCATTTTCCAGTCTTTTAGCGCGATAACGTAAAATATAATACGCGAAATATAGAGATATCCACGTCAGGGGACTTTAATTCATACTATATATTGGTTTCAGGAACCCACCTTCGTGATCATGGAGTTCGTCAGCCTGGGAAAGCTGCAACAGTTCCTAAGAGACTCCAGAGCTGAGAGGCACTACGGTAACACTCACGGAGGCAGCCAGTTCTTGACCTCGAGGGATCTGACCCACTTTGCCTTCCAAGTTGCGAGGGGTATGGATTTCTTGAGTTCTAAGGGGGTAAGTAAGGTTTCTTTTATTAACTTGTATACGTGGCTGCCTAAGCTGCAATAGTTTGTTTGGAACTTTAGAGTGGAGAGACACTAATGAATTATTCACAGAGCCAGAAACCGAAACTGCGAGTAATACACATCTGAAAAAAAAAATACTTATTTTCATAATTACATGGTGTGTTCAAAGTACAATTTAGATTAAAATTTAAAATAAATTATGAAAAAGAACTCGGACACAGGTAGGATTCGAACCCACGTCCCTTAGGTTTACGCCCTAAGTGTGTGATACCAAATATACAATTTAGATCATTGTATATTTAGAGTGAAAGATTTGAGTCTGGTGTAGCAAGTGACCAAAATAAATCAATAACTTTTACCCAATAGGCATCGATAAAAAGCGTTCGCTGACTTAAATATGTACTTTCTTCAAAAAAATATTCAAACGCTATCACGACCGAAGGGATTGAAAAACGACACTCGTGACCCGAGGGAGAACGTTGCAAACTGTAGGATTTTTTCCAGATTTAACTAGCTAGCCATGACATTCTTCAAATCCAGATTTATCTACAAAGATTCGGTTTTTGAAGTAAGAACTTCTTTAACAGCGTTATGCACTTTTCGGGATGGGTAAAATCGCAAGGACACGTGTCCTGATCGAAAATTCGTAAGACAGACACGTAATCTGAAACCGCCGGCGCGGTGCGGCGTAGGAGAGAATAAGTAATATCACCCTCTCTTTCTACCGCGCGGAGTTTTTAATTCTGCCAGCAACTCCGGTGTGCACCCGTTTTTTTTTTTTATAAAAACAACTTGATAATATTGTTTCTAAAATGATTTGCCTTTGTCTTCAAAAATGGTATTATTAGGTACTAGAATACTTAATGAAACTGGCATGAAAGAATAATACTCTCAGACAAGCACTCAAATAAATTAAGCTTTATTTGAATAGAGCTTTAGGTACTCCGGATACTAATGCTTGTTCTCGTGAAATAAAAAAAAACGTTGATTTTCCTTTCACTGAGCGATTCGCAAGAGTCTTAACAATATTTCATCGTGAAAGTGTTTTAACCCCGACCAAAGGTTCATGCGTTGGTATGTGTTGTGTGGGTACACCTCTGTCTGTTGCATCGAAGCTGCCAAACTAGAAGATATATTAAATGCGATTTCCTGTAACTAAAACTTGAATTTGTATACTGGTGCTTAGCTACGTCACAGAATAAGTATTAGTATCATATACATATAACTACGATGGTGGTGTTTGGACCATTTTTAGCAGCTACGATCGAAAGAATCTGTTTCATATTGCACCTTTACACCAAATATATTTTGTAGACACCCTTCAGCGTTTTGCTATTTTCAACAGTAATAATGAAGTTGCCCTTATTTTTGCTACTTGAATTTTAACTGGAGACACCAGTTCTGTAAGAGATATACGTTGAATGTTGTCTCGAATTGTTTCACTAAAAGCGCGCGGGCAAGATCGTTGCCAAAATATATTTTTGCCTTTCTTTCTCAAGTCTAAATAAAATTGGCTTGAAAAGTCTTTTCATTTTACTTGCTGAAGGCATTATCTAAAGACTGCTGGCGTAGTTAAACTATGTGGACAAAAAAAATGTACATACCTACATGTTACATTGTTTTTCGTTGTGCTATGGAATATCCTCTAAAATAGGAACACCAGTGTAAAATTACCTTCATCATCATCATCATCAGGTCTTTTTTAGTCTCCACTACAGGAGCACGACCCTCTCTGTACTACTAGGGCCTGTAAAATTACCTTAAGGTTAATAAAAACACCAAATCTCTTTAAGATAATAAAAACGATTTGAACTCGGCTGAAAAGGGCAATTGAAAAGACTAGATAGCTGTTACACATAAAAATGTGTATTTTTTTCTATAATTTTTAACACAAACACTCATTAGGACAAAAATGATTACAAAATAGTTTCAAAGAAAAAGATTTACAGTGCCGACTAAGTATTACATAATATTAAAATTTATAAAACGATGCGTGTTAACAAACTATATAAGTATACTTGTATATGACCATTGTACGCGTGAAGTGAAAACTTTGTTCTCTAAACTGTAATGGCCTAATCAAAAGTTGATAAATTCTGAGTGATACCCTATTGTTATAGTATTTTATATTATACTTTTAAATTGAACTGGTCCTACTTTTGCACACTTCTTTTTTTCCCAGATCATTCATCGGGATCTAGCAGCCAGGAACGTCCTAATCACAGAGGAGCGGACGTGCAAAGTTGCTGACTTCGGGTTCGCGAGGGACGTCGGGGGAACACATGTATACGAGAGGAAGAGCGACGGTCGTCTACCTATAAGGTTATTTTTTGATGTCCTGTTTTTTTTCGTAGATGGCCAATACATGATCACGATACACGATCAGTTTATGAAAACTATTATAGAAGGCAAAATAGAGGGAAGGAGAGGGAGAGGAAAGCCCAAGCACAGTTATTTTAAACAGATAAAGGAAAAAGTGTAAAAGGGTTTTGTACCAGGATGTGAAAAGACTGGCAGAGAATAGACTAATATGGAGGGAGCTCCACCGACAAGAGCGTGGCTCTTAAATTTTTGATGATGAGATGGCCAATACCTTCTGTTGTCAGATTTTTCAAGCCTGAAGACATATTACATACCTAAAAGACTGATGATGGTAGCCGTTCCCAATGGACTAACGTGCCTTCCCAAGCATGATCGATCTCTAGTTATCTTATGGTTACCCGTCACAATTCAGACCACGCCCGGATTTGCATAAGCGATAATAATGCACATGTCCACTTGATCATCGAACTTCATTATGCGAAGTGGCTTTCCGATTTTGTCTTAGGTAGTACATCAAATCTGAATATATAAACCAAAGTCGGGTTGATTGACACTAATAACTTAAGAAACCCGTTATTGTCAATTCGATTTTTATAATCTTTGATTTATTAGTTTCGTTATCACTCCAAATAGCAGAATAACTATAGAAATATTTATGTCAAAAAATAATACCGCAACGAAGTTATCGGGTACCGCTAGTAAGAAATAAATAAAAGTACGACACTCAACGACCCATTTCACACCGTAAATCTATAATTATATAACATTGCAAACAATATATAATTTATAAAATACATTACTAAAACTATAATGAGAAGAACTATAGAAGGCTTTCACCAAATAGAAGTCCCGTGTGTATTAATTTTACTCGTACATAAGCATGTAAAAAACTACTGATATTTTTAACTCATTTCCAGATGGATGGCACCAGAGTCGCTTTACGATGATATATTCAGCGTCAAGTCAGACATATGGAGCTTTGGCGTTCTTCTATGGGAGATTGTGACTCTAGGCTCCACTCCGTACCCTGGACTTTCTGCAGGAGACGTGATGAGAAAGGCAAGTACTTACTACTTTAGCGTATGCTTCAAAAGTTCCGTTTATACATCGGATAATGGGCAGCAATTTACTACTTATTATACCTACATTTCTTAAACAAAATCCTAGAAACATAAATGTTCCTCTAGGCTTCATTCTGTACCCTGGATTTTGACGTGATGAGTAAGGCAAGTACTACTTTATAGTATTCTTTAAAAGTCCCTTAGTTTTAGACATCGGATAATGGGCAGTAATATTCTACTTTATTACGGAACATTTCTCAAACTAAATCCGAGTCATAAACACTGAACAGTTAACTTAAAATTTCATACACATCGTGTATCTAATCAGTATTCTAGGCAGGACCCTCTTAAGATATACAGATAGAGAGATATACAGGATGTTACATTGAGATAAGAGTGTAGATTTTTTATCAACATTAAATTTTTAATAGGAATAAAATGTTTGAAGAAAAAATTACATAGATTTTTAGAAAATGTAGGTAGGGTTTAAACAAAATATTATATTTTTTTCGAATTTGAAGTTTGAATTGATAAGATAGCGAAAAAGAAATAATTTAGAATAAAAAAAAATGTTTTTGCTTACCTACCACGGGTCTATAATCAAAGATTATTTTCGAAAATAAGACATGGTCCAACCCCCAGGTCCGATATGGCAATCATCGATACTCCTTCCCAAAATTATACTCAAATGGATAAAGCAAATTGTACGGAATAAACGATTCTATTAAACCATTTCAATAATGAAAAAAATGTTTATACCTACCTAAACTTTGACAAGGGTCAATCCCCAGATCCGTCATGTCAGTTATTGATAGGTACTATCTATTTAATTGCAGATTTTATTTACCCAAAAACAATTGTCTTTATTCCT
The DNA here is from genome assembly GCA_947532085.1 of Elegia similella. NCBI lineage: Eukaryota > Metazoa > Arthropoda > Insecta > Lepidoptera > Pyralidae > Elegia > Elegia similella. The sequence continues at coordinate 12,912,453 of OX383931.1, read as the reverse complement.
CTGAATATTTTATATATAAAAATCCAATATGATTATTCATATTCGAAAAACAACAATTTCCTTACTAAGCTATGTACTTATCTTGTTGATGTTTGCTACTTATTTCGCGATGCATTAAAATAAATCACGTTTTACTTTCTATTTTGAGTCTACCTGCAAACATGCAAAAGAGTAAAATTTTCGAAACATTATGTGTAAAAGTAATATAATTACCGCGTTAAAACCGTATTAAATGATTAAATTTATCTTGTTGATACGCCCTGTATATTTGTATGTCGTGAAACCAAAGAGTAACGCGTGCATATTTTCTCTCTATACAAAAATGCTTAACAAATTGAAAGACATGATTAGCATATGTCATAGAAATTACAAATACAAGAACCATTGAATTATAAAAAAATATAGTCTGTCCCATTTACACAAAACAAAGTAACCTTACCCAGCCTAACCCTTTTTTTCTATAATAATTCTAAAACACTCTTCACAAAGACATTAAAAATAAAATGTCTGCTGCTGCAATCAGTTCTAAATAATTTATTTGACAATTATTATAAACATGTCAAATTCAAGAAGCGCATTAAAATTTTAGGCTGAACACTAGTATACTTCACACAAAATACACGTTCCCTATGAATACACCTAATATAAAGCAAGTATCGACCATGCAAATTATACTATACTTATCAGAAATATTATAAAATCTATACATAGTTTCGAAATGTATTTATTTCTGAAATAACTTTTCATCAAAACACAAGGCTCTAATCTCATTCAGTTTTATAACACTTGATTTTTTTATTCACATTGTTTAAGTGCATTATAGTCTTATTTAGTTTTGTTACATGCTTGTTTAAGTGAGTAATAGTAATATCTAGTTTTGTAATACACTTGTTTTTGCTATACAATTAATCTATAAGTATGGTATAAGAGTAAAAATTCTTATAAGGTGGGCCCTTTTGCGGTCTAGTAGATCGCTACTAGTGCATTATAAGTGTAATAATTAATGGATATATGTGCGATATATGTATATGATTCTGTTTTAATTAATTTAGAATGAAATAAGAACCAAATGTCAATTTAAAAATAAATTTACAGTTGTATGAATAAATGATATAAATAAGGTTTATCGCCAATTTGCTTGCCATTTGATACCAAGCTACCGTCGTTAAGATAATTATGTTGGATAATCTTGGTAGTTTGGAAATGTGGTACTTGGAATTATGGACATTCGTGCCTAATACAAATATTATCCCAAGATAACCTTCTTTATTAGTACTTGGTATAGCTTGGTATACAGAAAGTTAAAATTTGATGTGTTTTACTAGTCCTACTATCCTACCCTACTAATATTTTAAATACAAAATTTTTATGATTTGGATGTTTTCTGAACAAATTTGGACGAATTTTTTTATACAGGTTATATGACCTATCTGAAAGGTGAATGAAGGATGAAAGGTAGCCTATGTGTTAATCCAGATAATATTATTTGGATTAACACATAGGCTACCACCTTTCATCCCGGAAAAAGTCCTATTCCCAAAAGATTGATATCAACGTACCCGCGTTCTCGGGTGTGAATGCTAGGTATACGAAATGTCTGTTGTTAGCTGTTTCTCTAGGTTAAAAATATTATAAGTGAACTTTTGCTGATGAAAAAAATATTTTTTCAGGTCCGAGACGGTTACCGCTTAGAAAAACCCGAACATTGTCGTCGGGAGCTGTACAATATCATGTACTACTGCTGGGAGGCTGAGCCCCCGAGTCGGCCCGACTTCAAGGAGGTGGTCGCCATGTTAGAAAGACTGCTGTGCACCGAAACCGACTATATCGAACTAGAGAGATTTCCAGATCACTCGTATTATAATCTGCAGGAGCTGGATGGAGAAAAAGTTTGAAAGGTTGGTATAGTTTGTTGATTGGTATTATTTTATTAGGTAGCTACAATGTGAGAAAAGCTACAAGGCTTTCAAACACTGTGGCTCCGAGACGGCTACCGCTTAGAAAAACCCGAACACTGTAATTGAAAGCTGTATAACATCACATACTTTCTAGGACATCGAGTAGATGGTGGTCACCATTGGAAATACTACTGTGTGCATCGCGTTGGCATACGTCAAGAACTTTTGCAACACGGTTTATTAAAATAGTTATACAAAAAATTAAATGAAGTGCATAGACAAACAAAAAATAAATACAAGTATGTGATGCAGCTGCAAAATTAATTTAGAATCTCTTAGAAAACGTTTACCTAATCTACAATACTTTAAGTGAAATAATTCTCAGTACTGTTATTTTTCTTTTTCAGATTTGAGAGTTCAAGATTGTCCCATACTTATCGTCTAAAAGAAAAATGTTGGAGAATCACAGTGCAGAGTTCAGTTTTTAAGTTGTGGATATATTGAAGCAACATACATGCATATGTATATTTTTAACATGGTTGAGATGTGCTAGTGTCAAACTGGTGTTAAAGTGAATAAAACATTACTTAGATATAACTGAGAAGGCAAGATCAAAGATTTAAACGTACCTTTATGTAAGTTTATGTAACATTCATTAGATTCCGCAATAAATAAAGTAAAAAAAAAAGCTTTTTTGAGATTACTACCCATTGTTTGTAATTTTATAGTAACTAGTCCATAGTAATATAAGTTAGAGGTTAAATCTGAATCTTAAGTACCTCATCTGAAATAAACCTCAAACGGTGCAAAAAAAAAAAACATCTACATAAAAAATCTACGATAATTTGCTGAGATATAACCCGTACGAGACGATTTTTTTTTTAAATCTATGCCCGTACTCTACTATTTTTTTATACATATGTTTATTATTTCGTTCTAAAATACAGGCTGTTAATATTTTTGCAGATTTAAAATTTAGGGAGAAAAGTAATTGGTGATTAAAATTGCAATGCAAATTTTGATAATAATTATTTATAACTTTTGAAACATCACAAAAAATGTATTTGTAAAATGTAAATGTATGTTACTTATTAATTTTATTGTACATAAATTATTAAGTGAATTAAATGTCACAATAAAAAGATTTGTTGCTTTTATTCTTCGTTATCTTCAAATTTTTCTCTCATAAACTTTGAGGTCTTTCGGGTCTATCTGCCTGAGGTACACGCTCCAGCTTATTAACCGACTTCAAAAAAGGAAGAGGTTATCAGTTCAGTTGTATATTTTTTAATGTTTGATACGTCATAACTCTGTCATTTGTGTTTTTCTTTTTATTTAAAGGATTTGTTTCATTTCTGATTGGTTCCATTTTAATTTTATCAAAATCAGTTCAGTAGTTTGATTAAAGTCGGTGTTTTATATGAAAGATTAGAAGAAGAATACTCAAATGCATATCAGCAAGATATGTTAGGAATATTGTATAAAGTCTTTCTATGACAGCGGAACTAGGTACATTAGACCATCTCCGTAAACTATGTTATTAAAATAATTATCACATGCTTCCTTTGAGCTCGATGCAATATGACGTTTAATTGATTAATTATCATAGCAAGCAACCACACTAGGTTATTATATGAACAAACGCAAGCTAATCATTAATTCACACAGTTCTGTCACGCCATCGGAACGCGCTCTCATACCAGTAGAACCTTCGATCAAATTATTTGATCGAAGAGTAGAACGGACAAGTTTATTCTCTGTAGTGGTCTATACAAAACTTCCACCAGGTAGTAAACTTCCTTGGGATGTCTGTAAGTTGCTAAATAGACTTCGGACAGGTGTTGGAAGAAGCCAGGATAACCTAGTTAGGTGGGATTTCTCTAACAACAATATGTATTGCTGCGGAGCTGTCCAGACGATGGCCTATCTGATGGATCTGCCCTGGCTGCCCCACTTCTTGTACTGTGGAGGATCAGGTTGAGACAAACGATCATGTGGCCTAATTCTGGTCAAGACTAGTGTAAAAAATAGCCATTTTGACTCGAGAAGAAGAAGTGGTCTGTAGCTTGTAGCTTTTTAACAACAATTTATTTCTCCGAGGATGCAGCCCGGGAAACAGTCACATTAGAAAATGAGTATCAGAATAGCTAAAAGTTTCAAATTACGGGGAAGACAGCGCGGGAAAATGAGTAACAAGTAATGTACCACGAGTATACCATAAAATAAATAATAAATATATACGGACAAATCACACAGATTGAGCTAGCCCCAAAGTAAGTTCGAGACTTGTGTTATGGGATACTAACTCAATTATGGGACAAATTCGTTAGGTAGTATATATAATAAGGCTGATTTAGAAAGAGATTGGATTTTTATGTGCATTTCACTCTTACCACAGAATAATATGTAATGCGAGAAACAGTAGCAATGCGTTTGTTTTTCGTGTTTATTCTGGTAAATCGGTAACGTAACGTAACGTTAGGGAGTCTGTGGCATTGCGGTTGGGCTAAGTGGTGTGAGAGATACTTCGCTGCATTTGTGGTAAGATGGATGAATTTGACGGGCACTATGCACTTGGCAGTGTAAGATGTATGATTTTGTGTCATTGGACACTTACTCAACGATTCTTTATTTTATAATAAATACATAAATAGTTAATCATCCAAGATCTAGGACCGTCTGAAATATATTGTTTTCCATCATGACCTGACAGTAGATTGAATCCGAACCCTGCGATTTAAAGGCACTTTTTGTAAAACTGAGCCGCAGATGTCGTCCAGTTATATTATGTTGCGAATTTATAGATACTTGGAAACAAACGAACATTCTGGAAACATAACTTTAGCCGTTTTCAATTGAATTATTAAATTTCTGTAACGAACACTCATGGTCGTGTGTGGACAGGGAGAGACTACCCGTTGATACGTTCACTTTCGTGAGTGATGCACACGGGCTAGATCACAGTGTCATGACGGAGGCGGCGAAACAGACGATTATGAATATTTCTGTCCTATATGATACTTATTGGTCTGATCACATGCCTCTCCAAGTCCAATGTAACATTAACAGCATAAAACCTAAAATATTACTACCTAAAATAACTCATGATAATGTAAAATGGGGTGAGCGTGACTCAAGTCAGATTAATAAATATCATGAATTCTGCAATTCTAGGCTGAGATTAATTGATTTTGATTTAAAGTTTAATTTATGTTGTGATAAAATGTGTAATAATCTGGAACATCACATTTTATTGGATAACATGCATGATAAGATAATATCTATACTTTCTGAAGCTGCTGAGTATTCTTATGTTGAAAAAGCAGTAGGAAAACGCAAATGGCTACTTCTCCAAACGAAAAAAAAATAGCGTCTTAGTGGAGAATCCAGTTTTCTGAAGATACATTTGTTATTCAAAATATTGTTTATTGTAGTTTGGCATGCAGGTTATCTTGGACACTTACTTAATGGTTCCTAACTTAACTTAATTAGAAGTTAATTAAAAAAAAATCGCTAACCATCAAAAGTTACTAGCTAACCAAAAAAAGATCTGGTGTGTCCTTACTCCAGATTTGTTACAACAATGTTTTATATTTATTTTCTGCTGCCTTATTTTGACCAGCATAAATGTTCATAATATTAAAAAACAATGTGGTTATAATAAATAAAATAAATTTCATGCAAATTTTACTTAGTTTTGCGTCAATGCAAAAAGAAAGATGTGTCCGACGGTTTTCGTTGATTACTCTACGACGATATAAAATTGTCTGCACCTCCCTAGTTTTTGAACGCATTGCCCCGTTTTCCCATAAGCTAGCTATTCCCAGTCGCGTTTCAACATTTGTAGGGAGTTGTGGTGCGCTGCGTTCACGCATTGGCGATTTACGAAGGAAAGTAACTGATCACTCTGGTTTTGGTATCCAAAATTATTGATTGCTATGTTTTAATTTTTTAATGACAAGTTATTTATCATGCTTATTGTTTGGCCTAGAGTGTTTATATTGAAAATATAAAAATATTGTAAAAGAGTGAAATTCTTAATGTTATTACTTTTGCCAAAATTGATGAAATGTAACTTTTTTTGACTGCTATGGCATTGATCGCTCTGGAAAAAGTGACCATGGCGATCAGTAATGTTATAAAATTAGTGAGGTATTGGAGTAATATTAAACTATTTTTTTTGTAAAAGGTTTGCTACAAGTGTATTTATCTGATGTATTTTTGTAAATAGCCCTAACTGGCTATGTTTTACGAATGTATGGCTAGAACAGTATAAAAATATATTGTTTTGAATTGAAACAAAATGTTTTGTTTTTGTTAGGTCACTTTTAAACTATTTGCCTAATATAGCAATAACGCATAACTCTAATAGTTATCTTTCAAGTGTTACTTTCAAGGTTTTGTGCGTGGTTGCGATTTTAAATTTCATGAAGATCGGTTTATTAACGAAGACTTGAAGACATAACAAACAAACATTCGAATTTTAATATCTGTTAGTATTAGGTTTAAATTGTAACAAACAAATAAACAAACAATTAAATCATGCTTCGAATGCGTGTACTTATAATATGTGATTAACAAATTCGCCGCGGTGATTTGAAGCTACGGCAGCTCAGTGGTTGAGAGCATCGACAGGCTAAAATCAAATCCTACCTGTGGAATTTTTTCATCACATATTTTCGATTTTAATATTAAACCGAGCATTGTAATGCTATTAATATAATTGATGTTCTTAAAACATTACAACACAACTTTTTTGTACTCTTCAATGCCGATGCCAATGTAAGTTGTACGTCCTACAAAAATTCAAATTTATTTCATAAATTTTATGACGGATTTTAATTTAAGACGGAAATGTAAAACTTCTCTACTTCCTTCGAAAGCAAATAAAAGAAGTGGTTTTGCCTCAACTGTGAAGAAAATTAAAAGTCGACAATCCAGTTACAGATTAAATCTGAAGTTGAGTTTTATTAGAAGGAATAAATTTGTGACTACTTTATCTAAAAATGGTTTTTATTCGTTGCTTTGCTTATTTTGTTTGAAATATAAAGAATCAGAGTCTAGGGTAATAAAATTACACGCCTGAGCGGGCCGGTGTTTCTGTAACTGGTCATGATGTTTATGAGAATTAACAAAGTTAAATTTATTATTTCAGTTTATAGTTGGTTCTGCAAAATTCAAAAAGCTTTTCAGTGTGACAAGTGTTTATATTTGCAACCTAAATTTTATCAAAATCGGTTCATAACGTTATTAATTCGAAGTTTATTCATCTGATAATATAAAAATAATAATGCCTATTAATATTACACTGATTATACCTAAGTATATAGTACAATATAATAACGTTCATTACACACAATAAATATTTGTGGATAAGACAGCATAGTGTTATTTTTGTATGTGAAATGTGACTGTTTATTTAGTTTTGTTATACTTGATCGAAAAACACCTCAAACTTTAAAATTGGCTGCAGGAGATAACAACCAACAGACATACAAATACGCGAAAACATTATTTCTGGTTTTGGCTCAGTAGGGCATAAATCATGATTAATTAGAAAACAATGCGCCTTCATGATCCAAAAACTCAAAAATAAATTCTCAAATTTGTCAGTGCTCGTGTCAGTAATGAAGGACATATTTCAAGCTTAGTGCGCTTAGTGCGCTTACGTACCGTAAATCAAAGTGATTCTCTTGTAATTCGTAATAATAGGTAAATCAAATGAAATAATGTAAATACGTTTTGTAAGTGGTTATTATGGAGCATTTTGCACAAACTATTTTATGTTACTCTGTGATATTCAGTTATCAAGTCTCATTGTTTGCAGGTAAGACATCATGGTTTTATTTTAGAGTAATATCTTTCGTGAGCTTTAGAAAAGCTTAGCAGGAATTTGTGATTTCTGATAATAGAACTTGCTTTGCTTTACTTCTTAGCAATTCGATTTTGATAAAAGTGTGGAGACGTCTTTTATATTTACGTACAAAATAGGACTAATAGGAAGCATTATTTTAGGTTAATATTTGGTGGTTTCTCTCTAAGTTAGGGAAGATCGCTCGTTTCGCTCGCTCGCTCGGTTTTGGTCACGAGAAAACCTAACGAACCTCACCTACCCTCTGTGTTTAACTTTTTTTGTTGTGGCGGGGGCTTTGCCCCCGAGCCCCCTTAGTAGCCCCACACCCCCGTTTGTGTTTTTCATCATCATCATTACAGCCGTAAAAGTCTCTCAATGATACTTTGTTCCATGGGAAGATATTGCCAATATCACTACGCTTGGCAGGCGGCTTGGCGAGCGCAGTTTCACGGAAGCATTTTTAAGCTAGGGAACGATATGAATTTGTTCGAGCTGAGAAGGGAGTGAAGGTATTGGGATACTACTCACTTGGATGATTGCGAAATAGCAAGTAGCAGGTCGGGAGGCCAGGCGCTCGTATCTGATGGCACACCTGCAACCACCGGACAAGCAGTTGAGATTGACACCCCTGACCATATGACACGCCCGATCGTGATTTATACTACACGAAAAAAACGACTATTATTTAACAAAAAAAATATGTTTGTTTTGACAAAATATGAAAATTAAAATGCTTGATTTAAAAATGAGGCGACTCCGCGCTTTAGAAATGGTGTCGTAATGAATAGGAAAGTGAGTTCTATCGATTTCAATTTTAAGAATATCTAAATTTGTGTTAAGTTATTATAAAGCCCATATATCTCTAGGGTACTTGTACCCTATTACTGATATTAAGCTCGTGCTTGATATCAGTACCTAACATGAAGGAGGCGGCTAAAAGTTCCAGAGTCTAATACCCGCCTGATTTTGGCCAAAAGCGTGATTCTATGAGTTTGAATTTCATTCTGACTCACCTATGGTCATTTTTAAGTTTATTTCTTGTTTTAAATGAAGAAAACTGCACACCAATTCTTTTGAGTTGACATGATTGATGTAAGTAGTATAAAAATCCATTACTCCCGTCGGAAAAGTAAGATTTTTCGGCGCGATGATACCAACAAATCTAACTCAAAAATGTTCTTTTTAAACTGCGCTCAATGTTTTGTGTGTAAACATGATTTACCACGAAACTTTTTATTTGTTTCCGTCCATCCATCGTTGTCAGTCTCGTTGCGACCACGTCGGCTATAATTCCATTAAAAGGTCAACGGAAACAAATAATTAAAAAAGTTCGTGCTCAGTCCTGTTTATATATATACTAGTGGTTCTGCAAGAACAGTAGACCTCGCGAGCCCTTACAACCAACATCCACATTTACCCTCCAGTGCTCTAAAATATATCTGTTACTGATATGCTAATTGACTAAAGGATGAATTCCTTCAGTTACTATTTCCCAATCCCCGCTGCTCCTAATTAGGTACCAGAGGAAACGGAAATTTAAACCGACCAGACCCTTTTTTAAGAGGAAACACTAAGCTCGAGAGAATTGAAAATAGGTATTTATAATATCTATTGCTGTCGTGCCGCGTGCCCAAACAAACCCCTCAGAGTGCGATAGAAATAACTGCAGTTTGGCCGGAAAATACCTATAAAAAGTCCACAAAATTAACGCTTCGTGGTCCTCTGATTTCTTCTCCTAAACTTAATCGATTTAATTTCTTTTTATATTAAGATTTTAAAATAAGCTATGCCTGTGTTTCTGTGTTTTCTTTTTCTTATATAATTGTCCAAATTTGTTTTCTAGATGTTTGAACACAACGGAAATTCGTACCAATTTTTCATGTTTTTGAAGGTTTATATCTCTTTAAGTAATTCAATTATGAAAAAAATTTAAACATACGGATTTTTTTAGTAAAAAATCATTGCTCTATTGGTACTATCCGGCGAGGAATCAGGGGACTACTCTTGTATGGAAACACGGCCCTTGAGCACCATGTTTAGTATGCTTTTAAATAAATAATAAATAAATAAATATATACGGAGAAATCACACACATTGAGCTAGCCCCAATGTAAGTTCAAGACTTGCGTTATGGGATACTAACTCAACGATACTATATTTTATAACAAATACATATATAGATAAACATCCAAGACCCAGGCCAATCTGAAAAAGATCATTTTCCATCTTGACCTGGCCGGGGATCGAACCCGGTCACTCCGTGTCGCAGGCAGGCGTGTTGACCGCTGCGCCACTAGTCGAATTTTGTACACATTAACTAAGTTGGAGTGATCCTCATCAAGATCGGAAATATCGGAATAGCGAATTTGGCATGGGTGAATGGGAGGCAAAGTTTACCCGGTTTCATAGTTGTTACCAATTGGTCAAAATTTTAATAGAACGCTAATTTCAACTACTATGGCAGACAAACATGAGAACTTTACGTAAAGAAGTGGCTGGCACCTATAAGGCCCGGGTTCAAGTCGCAGGATAGCATGTGAATCTTTTTTACTTATTTTCAATTTTATTTCAGGATTCTAAGTTTATTCAGTGTTTTCAATCATAAAAGTAATTCGCAGTATCATGCTTTAAGCCAAATTTTTTTTTTTATTTTGATATAGGTATGTTCCTCAGGTAAAGTTGTTCAATTTCACTCCCTCTCCCACTTCACCTACTTTAACTTTATTTCATTTCAATTTATATCTAACTTTTGTACTACATATAGTCTGTGGGTTTGAGCATTAAAGGAGTTATTTCTGTGTAATCTATTCATAAAGCCCTTTTATTTGATACCGCACATGGTATGTTTATATAAAAAAAAAACATTTTTTCTCTGTATCGCCGACGTCGCAGTTACTATACACCATTTTCACACTTGTCATATCATAGATTTGTATTTACGACATCACACTGAATGCACTAATACAAAAAAATATTCAGAAAATCGATTTCAGACAACTTTTGGGCAAATTGCCGACTATATACATGTTCAAGTTTATCGTATGAAAAAGTTGTTCAGACAAAAAAGTTGCGTCTTAATGAGAGTAACAAAAAAGTCTAATGACATTTTTGATTTTTTTTTCGAATAGCTTTGCTATGAGTTTGTTTAAGTTTCGAACCCCCATATAACCGCCATTTTTAAAAATTTCGAAAAACTGGCACAACAAAAAAATTCTATATAATTACCGAACCTGCTCACAAAATTTCATGAGAATTGGTTGAGAAATGCGACCTGTAGGCGAGAACAGACAGACAGACAGACAGACAGACAGACAGACGGACAAAATAATTTTGGGCAAGTCGAAACTGAGACGCTTCGCTCGCTTCGCTCGCTCGGTCAATAACCAACATTCGCCCGCGACTTCTCTTGTGTAAGTGAAGATCCCTTGGGAACGCTTTTTCTGGTTAAGTATCTGAAATGTACCCTTTATATTTTCTGACTGATTATTGCTGATTTTTAAAGCATGATGATGACTTCATTTTTTGGATATTTCTTTCCTAATTTTAATCCAAATTCGAGCCCTTTAAACGATAAATTTACGGAATCTTGACTTAAAAAAATACTTGATATGATAAATACCTACTTTTATAGCGATGACTTAAATTTCCAAACTAACTTTTAACAGTTATAGAATGGGTTCTTATTGATTATAATAAATTAAACCTAGTACATAATTATATGTTTCTACATTTAAAATTAATTTATTTAAAATTTATTTTTAACGGTAATGAATTTCAAAAACCCTTTCTTAGAGATCGGTTACATTAAAAAAAATACTTTTATGCTCTTTTATGCATATTTTCGTTCACAATACAAGTTCTTGGTCCTTGTAGGTTCGGCCGTGCATTGATATGAAAAATTACCAATTGATGTTTTCCTTTTAAATATTATATATTATGGGGCTCATAAATTGCCTTTGAACGGTTCGAGCTCCATATGAGATCGATGTTTCAGGTCAACTAATATTTTATCTGCATGACTAGTAAATCTTTGTCAGAGTAGTAGATTTCAGCGATGTTAATCAGACTGAGATTTACTGACGTCGCGTGTGGATTTATACGTTTTGAGTCTCGACTTATCAGGGGATGTCCCGATGTCCTACCACTAATAAATCGCGACGAATTTGGTTAATCAGTGAACACGTTTGCTACAATGCTGAAAACAATAAATAAATCTGAGAAGTAAATAAATATATATGAGTAGATAAATTTATATGATATAGATATGTCATGGGCAAAATTATTTTTACTAGCTTTTATTTTGCAATGGATTAAAATTATGGATACTATGTTTGCTCGGGTGGAATCTTGTATGTCGATTTTGAAGCATATATCTTCTACCTATGAAGCTGAAATTTTGTATATCTACTCGTTTAGATTGGATGACAATGCAGGTTTATCTTTGTGACGTCATTCTAAATCCAACATGTCGGAACCCCCATGTGAAGTACACTAAAACTTGTTTTAAAATAAATTTACTTTAATTTTTTATAAGTATCTTAAAAACAGGCCCTAAACTTAAAGTGTATTTACTTTCGCTACATGTTTGTTTCATCGTCATATACATCTATAAGTGTGGCCAATATCAACTTAAACGGATTACTAGATTTGAAGTATATTGGCTGTGACGGACACGAGTATTACTATAAGGGCTTGCCACTCGGTTGTACGGAAAACTCGATATTTAGAAAATTATGCTCATTTTTTATTCACGTAGGCATAATTTCAATACGCATGTTTTATTACATTCTTTTTGATCGACCTATTTAGTATTGAACACTTCTACATTATCTGATCAACTATGAAATACTGAATTGTAATTCCAGTAAAATATGCATAATTTTAATCTCAATCAGTAAAGGATAACTGTTTGATGATAATCACTTGGATTAGGAAGTTTGACGCAGTCAAGTTAAATTAAAGTTTGTATTGCGAGTTGAGCTGGCCGGGCGGCAGAACATTTTTGTATGGAAATGCCGAATTTTGTTTTTGAGTTTCCAGCATTTGTCCCATAGGAAAAGTTGTTCATATTGATGGTCTGAGTCACCCTCTTTTAGGGAACGTCGAGGGTACATTTACATGCTGTATATCCTATACTATTAAAAAAGCAATTCTTGTAAATTTCTATATAAATATGCAAGTTCTCAGAAATGGCTCCCAGGACGTAATGAAATTTAGGGTAACGAAATCGATCTAGTTAGTTATCATCTATACGGAACTTCCCAGATCGGAGCTTGGTGACCCAGGTACTAAAGATAAACAAACATAAATGTCAAAATAAAATCTTTTCTAAAACCAAACGTATACCTATGATTAGGTTAAAATTTATGAAATTTAAAAGGTCACAATCTTTTAAAACTGCGTCATTCAAATGTCGTACTACTAAAATTGAAAGTCAGAAAAATAAATCAAATAACGCTAAAAGAAATTACTTATTCATAGTTGGAGCCAAGCATATTTAGGTCACATATCTTAAATATACGACAGTATCTTATTTAAAAAAATCGTTTTTCGTCACATTGTTCTGTGTTCAACATAGAAGTGACGAATTTTTTTTTTAAATCTATGGTGTTCAACCATTTTATAAAAACTATGTTTAGAACTATGAGGTCTACTGTCTTGACTTATATTGATTTCGGAGGCATTCGCCGATTTTTTGTGTCAATAATTTGGCAATCGTACATTATTTGTAGGGTTCTTTATCACAAACGGTGAAGAAACCTTTATAGGATAACTCGCTGTCCGTCTGTCCAACCGTTAGCCTGACAAGACTTCTAGTGGTGGTCGAGGAGTGTTTTTATGTCAAAAATTGTTATCATATATTCAGGTCTGTGGTCTCTTAAAGCTGTTTTTTTTATTTTTATTCAATTGAATAATAATATAATATAATATTCGACTTCTGTGGCATATTTTGAATACCTCGATATATATATATATAATGAATTAAAAAATAAATATATATATATAAGAACAAATCACACAGATGAAAACTCTTGGATACTTCCTTTTGACCTAGAATCGTAAACTTTGGCAATAAGCTATGTCATAAACTACTTATATACCTACTATAAATAGGTATGAGGTCCATTAAAATTAAGAGCAAAATATTTCAAAGGCTAGCACCGCTGGCACTCATAGGTCAAAGAAATTCTTTGTAACAAATTTTAAGAGATCGACACGCATGTTTTTCTAGTAGTTTTTCAAACATGAAATGATTGTCGACGAAAGTTAATAGTATTCATAGTAGGTAAATAAATACAAGAAAGTGTTTTTTTTTGTGCACAAGATTTTTTTGCGTCTGTTTTCCTAAATGTTTAAGTAAAATATCTCTAAAACTAGCGTATCGTTGTTTTTTAATTTTGAATTAAAGTGCTTCTAAATCAATTTTCTAGCTTAAGGGCCCGCCATAGGCCAGGCGGCGTGGCGGTACAAACGCGGATGGTCTAAACGCGTTGGCTACTTTGTTATTTTCGTTTTTAAAGAATATTCAAGGGTTATTCGAAATAATAAATTAATGATGGCTGCCTTATCTGTAATACAATTATAATCAAAAGTTTCAAGGTTAATTTTAATGTATTTGGTGATAAATGCTGTATACCGAGTAAATTAGACGTGACTTGGAGGCAACTTTGCAATTTTTTTTTCTATCGAGAGAATTTAACGCAATCGTGTTTTTACGTCAGATAGTTACCAGAGTTAGTCCTGAACTTTGCTGCATTTTTATTTCAACTTGAGTATTTCATTATTATTGATATTACAGACAATCACGTAAAGCAGTGTGAGGTAGTACGGGCCCTTAATATGCCAGCCCTTAAAATATTTGTAAGTACTTTGTCTAAATGGATCTAAGCACATTTTTTATTTACTACTTTTTGTACGGATCTCTCAGTGGCCATGTTAGACTGGTATTTGTCCGGTTTCTTTTTCATTTCTGCTCAATTTTTACCCCACTCAATGTCTTGATTTAGGAGTTTATTTAGGAGAGTATTGAGCTATATATATTGGAATATATTTGTTTTTTCTTTCTACTGTATTGAATGTATAAAGCACGTTTCTATACATATATATTATACGTATATTGAAAACCTCCAAAATTACTTCAGCGATTTCAATGTAACTTAGTTTCGGGGACGGCAAATGAATGTATTTTTATTACTGAAACTTATTTTCTTTTGTTTCCCATGTTACTAACTACTGTGGTAATTACTACTCTCTACGAAGTTGAAAGTTTTTAGAACAGTAATTTGTAAGACTCTCGTGGTAGTCTTAGAAAATGCTTCTCAACAACAATTCTTTGACAACTCGGTAAATGATTCTTATGCTATAATCACAAGCAATTAACCGTACAAGTGCTATTGTTACAAGTTGTCAGTTACTCGTAAGCTAATTCACATACCCTATTACACTCTTTGTTTGCGCAAAAAACTGAACTGTTGAAACTAAAGTTTTAAGGTTCAGGCAGTGGTAAATTTTGTGAATTTTGAATGAAATGTAAGCGCACGTCGCGGCGTCATCCCTATCATTTCATTTCAAACGAAGTTTGTGACACTTGCCGCTGCCAAATTTTAAAGTTTACAGTCAGTGAACAATCCCACAACCTTTATTAAATGGTTGACATTGAGAAAAAACTTACTACTAACCAGGGTGTTCGATTACGTTACGATTATTCAATATCAACGAAGCTATTTTTTCCAATATTCTTTAATTTGATTCTGAAAGCGTACCGCTTCCATAGCCGTCTAACCGTTTACCTTTTGGAGATTGGAATTACGAATATTTTGTAACTTTTTTATTACTACAAGTTACAAGCTCTTATTGACTTACATTTTTATAGTTTGTGAGTTTTATCTATATAATAATATATATTTATTGTAATCTTATATCAGTAATTGGGCCAGTCAATATCAACACAAAAAATGAAAACATTGCAAACGCCCATGTAACGCTGATTTTGTAGTTAAATTTAGAATAGTAAACACCGAAGTTTGCAATTTTCCTTACCCTGTGCTACTCCTGGGGGCCGAAAGTATTGGACGTAATCAATCAAGTTTTTGAAAAATCTGGCAACCCTTTTTCAGCTATTTTTGTGGTATGCATAAATAAAACTGTATAAAATAGTATAATGTATACTTTTATACGTTTGTCAATTAGTACCATTTTTTCCTGATAGATGCTAAATTTGGGGTACTTTCGTCTTCCAGTCCAAGTTATAATGAAATTAAAATAAATCGTATGTAATTTTAGACTAAATTCATCTTCTAGTTTGGAAATGCTAAATATGCAGCCACTAAGCAATAGGTTTTTACCAAAAAAAAAAAATAATTTGTATGTCTTAACTAATAGTTTAGACATACGAGTACATAATTATTTTCCATAAAGTGAGAAAGTTTTAAAGAAATATCATTATTAGTTAAATAACAGCAATTCTCCTATGCAACCAAATAAAATCTCATTCAGTATATTTATTACTGCCGTTAGAAAACCGTACAACGGTCTCCACAGAGATGGAGGTCGTAAGAAAAATTGGGCCCCACATACGAAAGGATAACAGTTCAAAGGTATTATTGTACTGATTGTGAACAACTTCAAAACTGAATGAAAAATTAGTGCGTTTTCACGTACTATTTTACGTTTTACCTCTATGGATTCGTCGCTTTGCGATTGAGCTAGGTTTTAAATATTAACATCACTTAGAATGAATTATTTAAAGATATACTCGGGATTAACTTAGAACAAAGGTAGGTTATAAGTTTTAAATTTTTGACAATCAATGTGAAAAACTTGCCCAACTTTAATAAGACGCTTAAACTTAGAAGTAACTTACAAAAGATATCGCAACTTAAATATTGTCAATTTGTATTCATGGCATATATTTGTTTTTGTTCTGTTTAGGAGAAACTCAGGATCAAACAAGCTCCAGACCTAACACACTTTTGGATGATGCTGATGACATTCAGAAACAACTGGAGAACGAAGCAAAGGATCGCCTTAAATACGGAAGTGTAAGTTGTTATATCATTGAAACTAACGTGAGATTAAGACATTGTGAACTTAAAACGGGTCACTCACGTGCTATTTCGTCGGGTTTACCGACTATAGTTTCGGTCTCGTCAGGAACCCATTTTTAAGGCAAGTGCGGGACACGCGGCGGAGGATCCCGAACTAGTTCGGGTTCGAAATATCACCTGGGTAAGTGTTTATGTATATTAACGGACTAAACTAGAACGAACCTTTTTTGGAGTTGCATACCATATTCATCGAAACAGCAATCATGGTGGAAGTAAATCCAACGTCAACGAAAACAAATAAAAGGTTAAATCGTCGATCGGGATAAGTTAGTTACTTAGTTAAGCCATAATTATGCTTAAAAGCGCAAAAGTTTTCAGGTGACAATGTCTAGTTTTATCTTTTAATAAATAATTTAAAAAGCGTACGTAAGTAACATATTTACATACATAGATGAACTCGAAAAACAATACATTCCTTTATCGGCAGACGTGTAAAAACTTAATCACGAACAACGGTGGATGCGTCGACGAAGTGAAGAGGCGCATGGCAATTTCTAAGTCTGCAATAGACAAGTCAAAGGAAAATATATAGGAATCGCAACATATTCAAAGCCACAAAATTCCCTATATTCCCTGCGGGAAGTTAAGAAGAAGAATATATATGCTTTGGAGATGTGGTGCTGGAGGAGAATGCTCGGAGTATCGTGGACTGAATTCCGTACGAATAATTCTATACTCCAAGACCTCGGTGTCAAGCAGCGCTTGTCATCTTTGGTACAGTCTCGTATCCTCACCTTCTTTGGCCACGTATGCCCGCCGTGGGGAGGTAGCTATTGAGCGACTTGTGGTCCAGGGAAATGTTGAGGGTACCAGGCCACGAGGAAGATCGCCTATGAGATGGACTGATCAAGTAAAAGCTGCAATAAGAGGCTTCTCATCACTTTACGAATATACGAGAAAGGCTGCCATAAAAGAAGAATGGCGGCGTGTTGTGAAACTTGCCACCAACACCTAAAATGATGACCACGACCCCTCTGCCAAGAGTGAAACCGACGAAGAAGAAGTAAAAACACGTAAAAGTAGTCTTTAAATGAAAGGAATATTGTCGGATTTCTTTTCCGCTTATTTGATAAATATGTTACAGTAAAATATCCGCAACATGCTTCGTCAAAAAGTTATAGAAATGCATCAGCAACATGCTTCGTCAAGAATTACATAAGTTTATGCATAACAAGTTTCGTCCTAAAATGACAATCAAAAAGTCTACCCTGCATCGTACCCGGCCCAAAAATTCTCATAATGCTGGCTGCATTACCTCGTTAAATCGCTATTTTATTTTTCCTAAATGTTGAAGTAGGCATTTGTCTCATATGGAAATCCCTTGGACTAAATACGATACGGTGCGACTCTCTTATAAATGCTCTAGCCTCTGCTCCCCAAGCGTTTGTTATCTCAAAGGCAACTCGTTGTCGGATCCAATTTATATATGTCTGAAAGCATTTGACCAACTTTTATTGTTTTATGTTTTCAGCCTAAAACAATATGGGTTTTTCAGTTGCCCTCGCAGTCCTTTCCATTTCTAAATCCTACCGAATCAGTCTGGACTTATGATAATAATGTAAGTAGAATTATTTATTATTATAATATAGCGCATAAAGAGAAAATAATAAAGAGAATTTAAGTTCTCATGAAATTGGTCGATCAGCCGATGTGCTTTTGGTGACCAACATTGGTGTCAGATTGTTCAAGCTATCTTAAGGCATCTGACATAGCTTAACGACTCATCAATGACGACAGCCGGGACCAACAGCTTAACGTGCCTTCCGAAGCACGGAAGAGCTCGAGATATTTTTATGTCACTTGCTTAACATGCGTAAGAGCTTTTAATGCTGACGACCACTGGGCCATGGCGCTCTTCAGATAAGCGGATGGAACTAATATTATAAAGTGTTATATTTTCTGTTTCATTAAAATAATTCACTATTATCAGCAAAATCTACATCTAAAACTAGATTAAGTTTATAAAACATTCAGATATTTTTCAAGCTTGTTTTGTCGCACTAAAACCAAATGTACGTTTAGGGAACATGTATTACTTTAAATTGACACCTTCTAACGTATAATTATCATTTTAACACTTGAGTAGGTATCATTTTAACAATAAAATGAAGGTATCAAGTTTTAACTTTCGTTTTCAGCATGTAAGAAAAAGATACTCGTATCTGAAGAAACACAAACGGCCTGCCAGCACGACAGGTATTTAATTATATTTTGACATTATCGTCTCGCATTTAGATCTCGGTTTATCTCTTTTTTAGTTATCACAATTTATTTTTAGCACTTGTCATTTCCTTTGGATAGACATTATCTTAATAAGAATCAAAATGTAATTATTAAGGTTATTTAAAACCTATATCTAACTTTTTTATGTATATTTGACGTAAACGATCACACGAGCCACCTGATGGGAAGTTGTCACCGTCGCCCATGGACATCTGCAACATCAGAGGAGGTGCTGATGCGTTGTCGACTCTTAAGATACCTGTAAACACGCCTTTTGAAGGACCCCAAGTTATAGCATACAGGGAAAACTTCAAAAAATTTTAAGAAGTTAGATTTATTCAAACTAAGTTACTTAAACTACTTTATCCAATTTTATAACTTTCCTTTATAGACAAATTTAATTTGAAATATCAAAAAAGATGACAAACTTAATCTCAATCTCACAGTCTCACTGAGGTATTTTTCTTTAGGTGATATTTGGGATTAATAAATTCAGTACCGAACTAAAAGTAAGTTTTCTAATTACAACAAGAATAAAGTTATTCTCTCAGTATTTTTTTTTCAGATTAAGCTTGGTCTTAAATGTTAATCTATATACGTATCAATTATAAAATATACTTAACAGATTTAGGTGTTATTTTGCGGAAGTCAAAGCTACATTTACTTTTCGTATGTACTTACGCCACCAGTTAGTGCATGCAAACTATTAGTCCCTTCATGCCCACCACCAATAGTTGATGGTGGCGGGCTTAAAGGGACTAACAGTAGTGGGTGGGCGCTGACCAGCAATAGTTTGCATGAACTAACTGGCGGTGGAAGTACGAAAAGTAAATTATCTCAAAGTAAATATAAAATATAGGTACCTATATAGTCGCGTTAGTATCCCACGGCACAAGTTCATAATTTAGTGTGTTGCTAGCTCAATCCGTGTGATTATATCTTTAGATTTCTTCTTCTTCCTCGCCTTTTCCCTATTTGGGGTCGGCTCTATATGTCGACTCTCTCCATAATTTTCTATCTTTAACCATATCAATATTTACCCCCCATTTCCTTATACTCTCTGACACATTCAATCCACGTCTTTCTTGGCTACCCTCGTCCCCTACGTCCGTCTACTTCTAAATGGGACATTATTTTTGCCAGATGTTCGGCATTTCTCTTTTATACATGTCCATACCATGTTAGACGTAGATTTATATTTGTTTATTTTTATTTTTCCGTGGTGGTCTAGAAAAGAAAATAAAACGTATAATATAGGTAGCAGCTGTTTCTCTTCCCGCGCAGATCCTAAAACCTAATCGAGTCAATGGGCTAAAATCTATGGAATCATGTCAGTAGGCGTTGCGGCTAGCATAGAGACCCATCACTATTTTGAAACCATTTCCCACCTACTAAGATGCTAAACGAAGCTTTGGTTGGTGGTTTTAATCAAGAATTTGTTGTAAAAAAAATGTTATTAGAACCTCGCAAGACTAGATAGCAAGACCTACATATACAACAACGTTTGTTCTACGAGTTAAATAAATAATAAATATATACGGACAAATCACACAGCTTGAGCTAGCCCCAAAGTAAATTCGAGACTTGTTTTATGGGATACTAACTCAACGATACTATATTTTATAACAAATACTAAATACATACATATCCAAGACCCAGGCCAATCTAAAAAAGATAATTTTCCATCTTGACCTGGCCGGGGATCGAACCCGGGTACTCCGTGTCGCAGGCTGGCGTGTTGTCCGCTGCGCCACGGAGCTAGCCCAATTTTCAGAATTCAGACATACCAATGAAATGAAAAAGTTCAGACATACCAATTAATTAAAACAAGATTTTGTTTTATTTAATTGTCGTGACATTTGTAAGTCTTTGCCATGTAACGCTTCCGATCGTAATCAATCTTTGAGATGTTCATAGATCACAAAGACATTCAACCGGAAAATAAAAATATATTATTTATTTTTGTATGAAAGTAAAATCTAACAAATTATCAAAAGAACAAACGTTGTTGTTTATGATGTATCTAGTCCTGCCAGGTTATTATTGTTTTTTATGTAACCCTGTATACATTAACATGTAAGAATATGAAAGCATTTTCATCATCTACAGAGCTTAATTAGCCGTATAGCTGACAGCCGTTAACAAACTCAACAACTGAGATGGGTGAACACATGTGGCATTAAAATTTATAAAGCTCCTTCATACTTCTGAAGGCACGTTAAGCTGTTGATCCCGGGTGTTATTATTTGCATGTTATTTCAGTTGTCTTTTGGCAGCTTGAAAAATGTGACACAAGTGTGTTACTTTTGTTATTTTTTGTGAATGTATGTGGCTACTACTACTTACAAAAGACAACAAAACAAAAGAAAATTTTACAGCCAGCCTTCAAGACGTTTCCAAGAAATAAGATATGATGTACGACGATATGACTAATCGTAGGAGTAATCATATTTTTGCCTGTTACAGAGAAACCTCCTTCAAAATGGCAATACCAAGGTAAAGTGACTATTTTCAATTTCATTACTATATCGCTTTCCTTTAATTAACCGTAGTACTTGAATGTTCCAACCTCGCAAGTTCTAGCTGAAATAAGGAAATGTTTTTATGCTGGAGAAAAAATAATTTTTAAACAAGTGTCATTAAAGAGGCATTTAGGATTTTGACTAGGATTTAGCGGCATTTAAGAGGCGACGGAAATCACAACAGATAGAGCCTCAGACAAGTTATACAAAACAGAAAACAAGTCCTTATAATGTTTTCCTAACCAAAGGTTACCAACCGGAACCTTTGGTTAGGAAATTACTAAGCCTCTGCTATTCGTCCTACCGTCTGTTACAGGGCTGTATCTTTTGCAATACAATATTTCATCACTTAAAATTTTCACAAATTGTGTTTAAGAATTGCCATTATAACAAAAAATAATCAAAACAAAATTAAATAAAAAAATTAACGGATCACATATCTGAACGTGATTTTCTGATGTTTTCTCAATTTTGACAAAGGTAGCGCTCATTTGTTAGACGTCAAACTTCACACTACAGATAATGGAAACAATGGTAACGACGGTATTCTAGAAAAGTCGGACAAGTTTAAAACGCCAGATTCTAACATCCGTGCAAGACAGAGTTCGGTTAATCTAACATGGGCGGTTGCGTGGTGTCGTTGTGTGTCTGTGTTTGATAAATACACGGTGAAATTTTGATCGTTCTGAACCCTTAAAGGGGTGATTCAGCCCATCGATATGAACAACTTCTCCTATGGGACCAATGCTGGGAACTTAATTGTTATGATAGTAAATGGTTTTTTTTTCTCTTAGACCAAAACAATTGGACCTGCACGTATCCTAGCTGCGGTGGACGCTCCCAGTCTCCAGTAAATGTACCACATAAAGGATTGATCAAGGCTAACGCAAAAAAACTGCTTTTCATCAACTATAACGTTATGCCTACTATGTTGAATCTGCTGAATGATGGGAACAGAGGTAACTCTTAGGACCTTAGTTCGGATCATCATCATCAGGTCCATTTTAGTCTCCACTACAGGAGCACGACCCTCTCTGTACTACTAGGGCCATACTTGGCCAGAGCAGCCAGAGGACTTGGCCTACACTCTCCACGCTGGCCAGACGGGTTGGAGAGGCTCTTAGATGTTTATAAGCTTTGTTTCGCTTGTATTTCCTAAGTCGCCTTCTACGACATCCATGGGAAGACTTGGAGTGGTCCTATTCTACTCTGCCGGATACCACACGGCTAGTTCGGATATTTAAGAGCTAAGAGCTCCCACTGTTGTAATTGTGAGGAAATGAACTCACATAATAATAACTTTTTGGCAAAGCTGAAGGAATAGTTTGATATGAATACCAAAATGTGCAAATTCTCCATTTAGGAAATTAACTAGCACAATAACTACTTTTTGGCGAAGCTAAAGCAATAGTTTGGTATTCTCAATTTAGAAAAATACTCACATAATAACTATTTTTTTGACGAAGCTAAAGGAAAAGTTTGATATTCCCCATTTAGGAAATAAACCCACACAATAACTATTTTTTGGCGAAGCTAAAGGAATAGTTTGAAATTCTCCATTTAGGAAATGAATTCACACAATAACTATGTTTTGGCGGAGCTAAAGGAATAATTTGGTATTCTGCTTGAACTGTCGAATTTACTTGGTGTTATCACAAAATCCATAATACGTTATTCTTTTATTATAGAAATATAAAATAACTACTTTATTATTAGGTAATATAAATAAATATACACTATTTGGTAAGTACTTACCAAAAATTATATATAATTATTTACACAGCAGGAATTTTTATTCAAAGCATGAAATCACTATTTATATATATATTGCTGTCGAAGTATGATTTCGATTGCGCGTGGTCTATTTCTTAGACTCCTTACTAATATAGTTATAAATGCAGAAGCGAGTTTGTTTGTTAGCCGTGACGAGAAAACGCCTTTACTACTGAACCGCTCATCATAAAATTTTGCATACACATTATCCGGGGTACGGAGAAGGACAAATGATACATTTTATCCCGGGAAAAAAAATCTGTTCCCGAGGGATCGACAATTGTGAATCATTTTTACGTAAATGTGCCGAAAACTGCTAGAAGTCAAGTATCTACATTATAACGAACTATTTTCGTAAAAGTCTATTTCTAGTGAAAGGCTTGGACTCTATACCTTGTAATAACATTTTTACTTTTTGGGATGCGGAATCCTAATTTCGTACCCCAAAAAGTAAAAAGGATCCTTCAAGGTCCTTTTTACTTTTTGGGGTACGGCATCCTTAACTTTTTTTCAGTGTTTTTAATGGGCGAGTGGAAGAAGAACCAACGACCCCTGATCTACGGAGGGGCAGCGTACAGTCGTCGGTATTTATTTCATTCCCTGGTTGTTCACTGGCCTTCTGAGCATTGGGTTGGCGGGATGCAGCATCCTATTGAAAGTCAGGTAAGGTAAATAAAGAGAAAAACTAGCTGATTGTAAGGAGAATTGGAAAAGACGATGTGGCTAGCAACCCATCACTATCTACATACATACTATCATGTCTTTTTCCCTTACGGGGTAGATAGAATCTAGACCCATAAGACCTACTCGTAACAGCCGCGATTAGCGTGCTGGTGGACGTAGGTGGAAAACGGAGAAACATGTTGAAGATAAACATCTCTTTATTGATTCCATTTTACGACCTATGCCGTGCTTCGGAGTATCACGTTAAGCCGTTGGTTGAGCCAGACTTTTGTCATTTTTGATGGCAGTCGTTAAGCTATGTCAGATGCCTTTAGGCAGCTTGAAAAATCTGTCACCAGTGTTGGTCACTTACACACACGAAAAACAAATAAACGACTTGTATCCATCGCGCCCATCAACATGCTGAACTTGATGATTGGGTCTTTGGCATTAGGCTCTATCTACTCCGTAAGGGATAGAGACGTGATAATGTGTATATGTAACAAGCCAGCTGAATAGAATTGTTATCTTTTTGGCAGGTGCTCCACATATCAGCTGAGTACAAGAATTTCCACGATGCTGTTGAGTCGTCTGCGAGCGACCCCTTGGCGTTCCTGGGCATTGTCAATATGTACAAGGTAAGTATCTTGTATTTCCTCCGCCGGATGCTACTGCCGCGTAGTTTAAAAATTTATTTAGGATTAGCTTTCACCCGCGGCTCCGCCCGCGTCCATGTCTATCCCTCGGGAACAGTACTTTTCCCGGGATAAAATATGAACAAAAACGCTATGTCTTTTTCCGTACCCCAGACAGTGAGTACGCAAAATTTTATGACGATCGGTTCAGTAGGTAGAGCGTAAAGGCGTAACAAACTAACTCGCATTTATAATATTAGTTAGGATAATTGGAAAGTGAATGATGACAGCATAGTTTATTATAACGTAGCATGTAAAAAAAAATATTATTTTATCGTGAAAATACCATACAATCAGACCGATCGGATTACTAGTTGCTGTGATTGTCCAGACTTTTATCGTAAATACAACTGCAAGCATTTGATAGGCTTTGCAATAGAATAGAATAGAATATTTTTTATTGCATTGCAACACATTACACACAACACAATATAAAACTTAAACAAAAGAAAATACACAAAGAAAATGGTTAGAACATCTGTGCCAACATTGTTACAAAAGGTGACGGCTCAGCGTTACGCTTGACTAGGGGTACATAATTCAGCACTGATTTTCAGCCGTCACCTTCAATCAATCAGACTGAAATACGTGACTCCACTATTAGAAGCAAAGTCACAACCACTTGGACTAAAAAAGTGCGTGTTGGCACAGATGTAAATATAAATAAATAAATATATACGGACAAATCACACAGATTGAGCTAGCCCCAAAGTAAGTTCGAGACTTGTGTTATGGGATACTAACTCAACGATACTATATTTTATAACAAATACATATATAGATAAACATCCAAGACCCAGGCCAATCTGAAAAAGATAATTTTCCATCTTGACCTGGCCGGGGATCGAACCCGGTCACTCCGTGTCGCAGGCTGGCGTGTTGACCGCTGCGCCACGGTGCTAGTCAATGTGGAAGTGGTTTCGTGGTTGCGAATGCCAGCTATAAGTTTACGCCTCACGGTTTAGCGACTAAAAACGTCTAAAAACGGGCCCATATAGGACGGTGGTAACTGAAGAAAGAATTATAAAATCCTGTTATAAAAGACAGATGGACGGACGGACAGACATGGCGAAACTATAAGGGTTCGTTGTTTACTACGGAAACCCTATAAAGAAAGCATGGAAGGCTAGTAATCCAATTATGATCCATTAATGGTTTAATTTTAATTTTTTGATTAGGCACCTACCTACATTTATTATTACCTACATTTACAAGAGCAATTAAATAAACTTGAGCGTCTTCAAAATTATTCAATAAGGTTCATATTTGGATTACGTAAGTATGATCATGTTTCTTCTTTCCGTACGCAACTCAAGTGGCTCCCAATCAGACTTCGTCGTAACTTACATATTCTCTCACTGTTATACTCGATCCTGTTTAATCCTTGTACTCCTCGATACCTCAAAGACCGTTTCTCTTTTCTCAGTGAGATTAATAACCGCGAGTTACGCAGCTCTGCCTCCCTCCGTCTCGCTATCCCTGCTCATGTTTCCGGAATTACTATTCCAACTCCTTCACCGTTCAGGCTGTTCGTTTATGGAATGCATTGCCTCTTAGTATTAAAAAAGCGCAAACTATTATGTCATTTAAAAGCCAAGTCAAGGCACATTTCCTTTCCTCTGCTCAAAATTAGGTTTCCCATCTACTCGTATCCCGTATACGTTACTTGTTTTTGTTTCTTTTTTTTCTTTTTATTCTATTTAATGGTTACTTACTCGTGGTACTGTATAGTTTTATATTTGTATGTATGTATTATTCTATATTTATCTAATATTTATGTATTGTTTATGTAGTATATAATTTACTGCGCCGCTCTGAATAAATTTCTTCTATATTGATCCTACCCTAAGGTAAAGGTTGACTGGAAGAAATTGCATAGCGATAAGTCCGCCTTTGTACCTATTATTATTACTTTTAGTCGATAACTTATTTTTTTTGTTCTCTTATGATAATGGTGCAATATAGAGTATTTTCTTTCTTTCTTTCTTCTACTAAAAAATAAAGTCCTTTATTTTGTTGCTCCTTGCAACTTTTGACGATCAATTAATGATCCCCCATCCCGCATTAATTGATAAATTAAAAAAAAAAAAAAAATATAATTATTTTATCGTAAAAATACCATACAATTAGACCGATTGTATTACTAGTACAAGTAGTGAGTAATATTTTAAACGTACTGAGTTAATAATTAGAAGCTAAATCAATATATTTTTTATTGTCATATAATAATAGCATTTTGAGAGTTTACTGGAAAATTGCATGTTACTTTAGATGCTAAAAATAACCATCATTGTCAGTTGTATTTCGAGTGGCTTACATAAAAGATAATTAGTGGCTAAGATAGTATTATTTAGATGCTCGTAAATTATGGCTGACTAAGTAATTTTGAAGGCAACGAACATTTTTAGTAGCGAATAATGGTATTATTAAGAAGCATGTTTAATTAACACCCCTTTTAATTGGCAATAAAATTGGCAATCAGTTGATTCGCTTTAATGGAGAGGATCCATTCAAACAACAACAGACCGATTTCTTCTTCTTTTCAAGTCATCATGGTTAAAGGTGGCCTCGGTTATCACCGATCGGTTATCAGAATGAGGCGAACGACGGGATATCTCCTTGTCGTTCGCCTCATTCAGATCCTTCATTGTGCAGGTGGAGGGACAATTAGGACACGTCAATAGGTGAGCCATAGACTGAATGGCGCCGCAGTCGCAAAAGTAATTATTGGAGGAACCCCACCTAACTCGGTTTTCCTGGCATCTCCCTACACCAGCTCGGAGTCTGTTCAGAGACTTCCAAATAGACCACGAAAGATCGCTTCCCGGTTGAGTTTCTCTGCAGGTGGTAGTTCAAAGGAGTGAGGCGGCTGTTTGCTTTTCCACTGTGCCAGTCGCGCTTTTGGAGCTTCATTGGAATGTATGTAGGGCTGCCTAAGAAAGCTACTTCGACTTTTCGAACGTAACGG
Organism: Elegia similella; assembly: GCA_947532085.1. Lineage (NCBI taxonomy): Eukaryota > Metazoa > Arthropoda > Insecta > Lepidoptera > Pyralidae > Elegia > Elegia similella. The sequence goes on along the minus strand of OX383931.1, from coordinate 12,884,750 downwards.
CAGACTAGTTCAACTGGGTACGAAGGATTATCACAGTTTTCATAATTCAATCAAAGTTGAGAAAAAAGAAAAAAACATTTGGCTTTTGTGAGTCTTATCTTTATCGGGGAAAACAGTAAACTATGGGCTTTCAAATTAAAATAAAAAACAATAGAAAGGCAAGAGTTAATAACATTATTTGAGTTAGTGTTTGCCACCCTATTGTTGCTTCCTATCAGGCGATAGGGATAAAGACACTCAAACCACCAATAGCAATAAAACAAAGGAGAGGAGTAAGAGTGAATCAGGTTTTATTATGCAAGTACAAGAAGAGATGGTTAACTCATTAATCGCGAGAAACGCAGACACAATTGATCACCTATCTATTGTTATGTTTCCCGATTGGGGCGCTTGGTATTTGACCGGTAAAACATATTGTTTTTTCAGGAACTTAAAGCGATTTAAGCAGATCCAATTGCTAGTCATATTCTTTTGTCATTATAAAAGATTTTTTCTTGCACCTAAAAAGCAGCCACGTTAAATTTCATATTAATCAAGTATGTATTACACGCGAGTCGGCCTCGCGCACAAAGGGTTCCATACAATTATCTACATGTCATAATAAGTACATAATTAATAAACGTATTTTTATTTATAAGGCCTAGAGTGGTTATAAGGCCCGTATAAAGTAAAATCATCAACTTCTCGGTCAGAGGCAGCGCACACAACCTAGCACTTAAAAGGGTACCTTAATTACCTTTGTAATTTATTTGAGACTAACCAAAGAAACACTGGGTAACAAAATACAGTTTTATTTAACGTTCATTTACGTTAGCGCTATTTACGTAGTCCTTTTAAGTTATAAATGAAAAGAAAAATAATGTTATTCTATATAATACATATATACTAGAATGTTTTTGATGTGTTACACATCAATAACATTCTAGTATACTATATGTACGTATACATAATACATCTTTCCTCTCGCTGTCCTGCAATCTAGGAGTAATTTCGTGAAATGGGAAGGAAGTGTGTAACAGGAAGCCGGGGTAGCTCATGCTAATTTGTTGTGTGTGTGTGTAACTAATGAGTGCTAGCGGTGGCAGAGTTGATTACCAAATTGGACCAACCAAACAAATTGTTTATTACCAAGGTGAGATGTCAAATGTTAACATAATATGCGAGTATTTTACAACTCACTCGTTTTATTTAAGTTACATTTTCTTTTTTTCGACTGTGTTATAGAAACGTAAAATGATAGAACTAACGAAGTAGCACTTTATTAGTTAAGATTTAATCCCTACCATCGACACGTAATGAAGAAAAACCTAAAATATAATTAAAACACTTGGGTCATAGGACACTTATCAACCCTGGAACGGATCGTCACCGTATCGCCTTCACCATAACCAATGCGGACTCATTAGAAGCTGCACACGGCTAAAAGGCTCTATTTTATAATATATAAATATAATAAATATAATATAATGAGTGTGTGTTTGTTTGTTACCTTAAGTAAAAAAAAAAATCTCAACTTAACCTAGTTAATACTTATGAGTTTTTAAATAAATAAATATATAGGGACAAATCGCACCGTTGGTGCCGGCTGCCATCTGGTAGTCGTTAAAGAAACCACGTCAGAGGTCGAGAGGCGGTTCCGAAGAACTCAAACACTCGGTATGCATGGTCGATTGACCGTGACACCTACTCAAAATGATGATGATGATCTGAAACATGATCAATAAGAATTATTATATATCCGCAGTACGAATATAAAAGAATTCAACAGGATTATTGTTTCAGTTCGGAAACCAAACTCACCCGGGTATAAAAGAACTTCTGAAGTCGGCCGTCAACATGCCGCCAGGCACCATGACCTTGGCACCCAAACCTCTAAGCTTCTACAGCCCGCCTTTTGAAAAGTACGTCTGCTACCAAGGCTCCCTGACTTTCCCTCCTTGTACGGAATCTGTGCTGTGGATCGTTCGAGGAAAAGCTTTACCAGTCAACCGGGTAAGCTGAAACATTTTTATGAAGTACTAGCTTTCGCCCGCGGCTCCGCCCGCGTCAGTCTCGATCTCTCGGGAACAGTACTTTTTCCCGGGATAAAAGGTAGCCTATGTCCTTCTCCGTACTCCAGAAAATTTGTTTTCAAAGGTTCATGATGATCGGGTCACATAACAGCGTGAAAGCATAACAAACAAACTCACTTTCGCGTTTATAATATTAGCAAGGCCCGTCTGCCTGTCTATCTGTCCGTCCGTCTGTGAATAGACTGTATATCGTGAACCGTGATACTTAGACAGTTGAAATTTAACAGATGATGTATTTCTGTTGCCGCTATACAAGCAAGAAAAACAACAAATACTAAAAACAGTATAAAATAAATATTTAAGGGAGACCCAATCAAACGTGATTTTTTTGCAACAGGTAGACGCTTCATATATTCACAAAATATTAATTTATATATTCACTTTAAAAGTAAATAATTAAATTACATATAAATTAATATTTAGGGCTCCCATACAAAATATGATTTTTACCGTTTTTATAGATCGGCCTCGCACTTGGCCGGTTTTTTTATAGATCTCATTTGTTGTATCTGTTTACTTATCATATATCAAGTAGCATAAGATTAAAATTTTATCCAATAATATAAATTTGTTCACTCAGCCAGTCACATATTGCTTTGGAAATAATAATTTCTGTAATTCTTTTTTATTTAAAAATCCTTTCAAATGCCTATTATTTTTACAACATCTTCAATTTCTTTAAGCACCTACCTATACATTTATAAGTAAAGTTTTATCCTATAAATATGGCTGCTATATTTACGTAGAATCAGAGTACAAATTAAGTTTCAGCCTTATGTTTGGAGAAACAATAGTTAGGTTAGATTATCTTAAAACAAACTTAAATTTTGATCCACTGTCAACTCAACCATGATTATTCCAACCATGTTACCATGTTAATTCAAATAAGACCATCTCATTTCACATTGGGAGGCAGCAGAGCAGAAATGACGATAGCATTAAATGTATGAGTGGTATGAAAGGGTCCTGAATAATTTTACTTATCTTCAAGTACTGTAAATGTTAAATGATATATGAAATTATCATAATTAAATGGATAATCAGAGCTTGTGCCTGCATCTATAAAAGAGATAACGATTCAAGTATATAATTGTTGTTTTTCGTATATGTAAGTGGCCAATACTGGTGTTAGATTTTTCAAGCTTAACGACTGCCATCAACTATGGTAGCTGGGACCAACGGTTTAACGTGCCTTCCGAAGCACGGAGGAGCTCGAGCTTATTTTTATGCCACTCTCGTAGCCCATCACAGTGGGAATAATAAATAAATATATACGAACAAATCACACAGATTGAGCTAGCCCCAAAGTAAGTTCGAGACTTGTGTTATGGGATACTAATTCAACGATACTATATTTTATAACAAATACATATATAAATACACATCCAAGACCCAGGCCAATCTGAAAAAGATCATTTTCCATCTTGACCTGGCCGGGGATCGAACCTGGTCACTCCGTGTCGCAGGCTGGCGTGTTGAACGCTGCGCCACGGAGCTAGTCTGGGAACTGCGCCCAGGGTTGCTTGACATGCGTAAGTGCTTTAAATGCTCACGACAACTGAACCATCGGACTCCAGTAGGCACTTAAATTAGAAATATTATGAGTAATGTGGGGAAATCATCACAACAAAATTGATACGAGAATTTACACAAATATACCTTCAAAATGTTGAAAGAAATAACTCCAAAAGATTATTAAAGTTATGTTTTTTACTTGCTCAGCATCTTAATGTTTTCCACACCAAGCGTTTTCCCTTGCGGGGTAGTTGTCTACCCTAGTCTTTTGCCTAGGTTCTTTAACCCAGGTCTATAAGACCTGAAAGTCACGTTTAACATGTTGGTGGGCATTAGGTGGAAAACGTAATCAAAATAGTGATGTTGCTAGCCGCATCGCCTATTAACATGATTCCACGGAATTCTTCCCGTTCCCTCGTTCGGCTTTTACGATCTGCGCGGGAAGAGAAGCAGCTGGTACTTTCAAAACTTTGAATATATTCAAAATGGCCATCTTTAACTTTGATACAGGACAGGTCTTAATCGATGGTTTTTCAGACTAAATTTACCACTGTTTTCTCCAAAGATAATAATAATAATAATAATAGCGTGCCGGAAAAAACATATAACATTACATAATGGAATAAAAGATGCACAATAGGCGGCCTTATCGCTAATGTAATCTCTTACAGGCAACCATAGGATTTGGATAATAAATATTGAAAGAAGATAGTGGTGCTAATAATTGGAAATTAATTAACAGATCAAAAATACGATATAACAGTAAAATCTAATAATAAAGAAGAGAATGAAAGACAGGGACTAATAAATAATAATAAATACATACACATATAAATACATATAACTATATATACACAAATCACATACACATTAATGTGGAGAGCGTAATGTCCGAGGGACGAATAAAGGAGGACAATTTTGAGGAAACATTATAATGAAAGGAAATGTGATTTCACCTGATTTTTGAAACTTCCAAGAGTCTGAGCACATCGAATAGAAATAGGGAGTGCATTCCAAAGTCGAGCAGCTTTTACTGTAAAAGATCGGGAATACATTTCTGTAGTATGTCGTGGAATTTGTAAACGAAGATTTCTCGAGATGCGTTGAGGACGGTCATTTACATCGCTGACAAAAACAAAACGTTCTTTCAAGTAGGCAGGATACCTAGGGTTGAAAAGGACGGAGTAAATATGCCAGTCTCGGCGAAGGCGAATAGGGAGCCACTTGAGTTGCGTACGAAATTGAGAGACGTGGTCATACTTACGCAAACCATATATAAAACGAATACAGAGATTTTGAAGACGCTCAAGCTTATTTAATTGCTCCTCAGTAATGTCTAAATAGCAGGAATCAGCATAATCTAAAATGGGAAGTATTAAAGTCTGTGCAAGCGTAATTTTGGTTGCTAGGGGCAAGAAGTTTTTTAGTCGTCTTAAGGATGCCACTGCCGCAAACGTACGTCTACTCATTTCAGAGATTTGTGGTGACCAAGAGAATGTTGAGTCAAAATGAATCCCGAGATTTTTTACTCTGTCACTCCAATCGATTATTGTCCCATCAAAAATTATACTAGGGAGACTAGCCATGGGAATCAGAGAAATAAGACGTGAGCTGCCTATAATAATAGCCTGCGTTTTTTTCGGGTTGATGATAAGACCGTGATATTTACTCCAGGCTGAAATACGGTTCAGTTGTTCAAAAATGCTTTCACTTGCATTTTTACTTTAGAGCTGTGAGCGCACATCTTTGCACATTAAATGTAATTTAGTTACTATTTAGTTATTCGCTCAGTCATAAATTCAGATTATTCTGTTTTTTTTTTTATTTGTTAACAAAAATATTAAAAAAAAGCGGAATCCATATCATTGTAAAGATTTTTCAAATTTGAAGTCACAAATTTTTGATTTGCAACAGTACTCGTTCATGAACTTATGGCCAGTCAAATTGCTGTAATATCTTCTTAGTAAAATAAATTAATACATCTACTAATTATATTAATAGCATTACAATGCTCGGTTTAATATTAAAATCGAAAATATGTGATTTGAAGCTACGGCAGCTCAGTGGTTGAGAGCATCGACGGGCTAGATGTCGAAGGTTTATGGGTTCAAATCCTACCTGTAGCGAAATTTTTTCATCACATATTTTCATTTTAATAATACATCATCGTTAATTTTAATCATGAAATCATCTTTTGTAATGCCGCTAGGTTAAAGAACAAATTTTTGTTCGGGCCATAAGTTTGATATTGGCTTGGTCTTGCTGCGGTTTTTAGAATAAAATAACACGTCTTTCTTGATCTGCGTATTTTGCGAACTAACTCGATTTTTAACATGCTCGTAGTTATAAACTTAACTTGTTCTATTACATACATATAGGTATACATAACGATAAAACTAAATAGCGGTTATAAGTGCATTATTTTTATTATATTATATACTGGCACAAAACTGTACTTGTTATTAGACGAGAATACCTGATTTTCTCGATTGTTTACTTCATAAATATAGTACAAAGCGCTATAGGTAGGTGAAAAATATTCTCGGGAGTTGCAACCCTGCCACTGCCACAGGCGGGCCAGCCACAAAAATATAATATCTCGTCGATAAAAATAGTTCTCGGAAAACCAGAGGTCCAAACTAGACTGGCTGTTATTCCTAAAATTATTTATTACACGCTTTTTATTAGCTTCTTCTAGCTTCATCTGTATGTTTGCTTATTTTAACTTATTTTTGTAACCGTCTATTTTGAACTCGATTTTGACCGAATTTAAACGGTCCGATTTGATTGAAATTTTGTATACTTATATTTGTATATTGCTTGCAATCTTGATTTTTATAAATTTTTGACGATTATTGAGCCCGCGTTTCGGCAGTGCTGGCCAGTGACGCGCGTTTCCCGAGCGGTGCGTTTTAACTGCGTCACTTTAAAAGGAGACTACTATATAGTGTAATAACGAGCGCGCGTCTGGACGGCGCTGTTCAGACGCGTCACCACTACTATATAGTGAGATAACGAGCGCGCGTCTGGATGGCGCTGTTCAGACGCGTCACCACTACTATATAGTGAAATAACGAGCGTGCGTCTGGACGGCGCTGTTCAAACCGCGTCACCACTACTATATAGTGAAATAACGAGCGCGCGTCCGGACGGCGCTATTCAGACGCGTCACCCTGACATCAGCCTAAGTAATACTGACTACATTTTTTAAGCAAATCACGTGTATACTTATTGTTTCAGGACGAGTTTAATGTTCCTTACGGACTGTGCAACTTGTTGGGCGAACCGGACGTGAAGCCATTTCGCCTCGTCAATCCGCTCAATGACAGACCAGTGTATTTTTTTAAATAACATGAATATTTTTAAACTTGCAATAATGTGAAGTGTGAAGAAAAGGCGTAGTAAAGTATAAATTACTTCATGTATTTTTATTTAAATTTTAAAAGGCGTTATTAAATCGGCAATTGCATATTGTAGAATTGGTAACTTAAGAATTACAAAAAGCATATTTATTATCAAGTTCGGCAGTAAAAACGAAGTAGTAAATAAATAAAAATGATTCAAAAGAAAAAAATAAATAGGCATTTTAAATATTGAGCGGTATAGTTCAACTGGTCAGTTCACAAATCGAAATTTGTCGGTGAGAAATGTAATTTATCCACCCATTCCATCATTCCTTTAATACACTGCCTTTAATGCACTTGAATAATTTTTGAACTAGAATAAAATGAAATTACTTTTTATTACTACTAATGTTTTACTGGCGTAGTCATTTATCAACCAATAGAAGGTAAAATAACTGCCCATTATTTTTTTTTACTGATCATAATACCAGCCCAGTTGTAAAACTATGAAGTGTTTTGTGTCACCTACACGAAATGATGATGATGAAGCGTAATATAAACCTAGATATGTAGTAGTAATCGTTACAGATTGTCTAATGTAAAATTAAGTATATTTTAATAAATGAAAATGTATTTTTTAATAAAAGTAAAATTGAGCTTCTTTCTAGTTCATTTTCATATACATTGGTGTTTAGTAAAGTTATTACATAAAGTTTAGTCAAATCCCAAACCGCCAGTTTTTCTTGACGAACTAGTGCATCTATAGTATCTATAGTCATAATTTTAGTCGCATTACTGCACTGCTGGACAAAGACCTCTTCCAAGGATTCTTGATCCACGGAAAGATAGTACATTCACCACGCTTGGCAGGCGGGTTGGCGAATGCAGTTACTTTAGCTTCTTTTGCTTTAGCTGCTGCCTGCTGCCCATCGGAGGTATTTTTAAGCTGGCGAAGGATAGGAATTTGTTGGATTTGGGAAAGGAATGGAGGTGTTTATCTCTCTAGGATACTACTCACCAAGAGAAAAGGTTGAAAAGCAAGTAGCAGCTCATTTTAATCGGTTTTTAGAGATTTTATTCATTTACGCTTTATTGTAAATTAAAACAGTTGAACCTTTGGGTTGTTAAGAGTTTGATGTGGGTCATCATCATCATCATTTCGAGTAGGTGTCACGGTCAATCGACCATGCACATCCTGGTGTGAGAGTTCTTCGGAACCGCCTCTCGGCCTCTTACGTGGTTCCTTTAACGACTACCAGATGGCAGCCGGGACCACCGGCTTAACGTGCCTTCCGAAGCACGGAATCATCTTTATTATCAGACAATCGATAATAACTTAACAACTTCTTGCTGAATATTAATACATATTTAATGCTTGATGTAGGTAATAAAATGCCTTGAATTCAAAAGATTTAACAATCTTGTAACGAAAGATTTATCTTTTGAAGTCAAATGGGTGTTTTGTTGCCTGAAAATATGTTCATAATGGATATTTCGCAATTTAAATTTATTAAAAGTAAGGTAAAAGTATTTTTAAAGGGAACCCCGGCTTCACTTGTAAATTATATGCTTTGTGTTTTTTATGATAGTCCAGCTTTTGCTCGCAATTATGTGGTTCCTTCGGGTACAATACTTTTTTTTGGGATGAAAGGTAACCTATGTCCTTCTTCGTATCCCAAACATCGTGTATGCAAAATGTTATTTTAATTATATATCCTTATCCTTACTAATATTATAAATGCGAAAGTGAGTTTGTTACGCTTTCACGCCGTAACTACTGAACCGATCATTATGAAATTTTGCATACACATTCTCTGGAGTACGGAGAAGGATAAAGGCTACCTTTTATTCCGGGAAAAAGTACTATGCCCGAGGGATCGACATTGATGCGGGCGGAGCCGCGGGCGAAAGCTAGTGATATATATATGAAATATTGGCTTAATTTAAATGGACCTTATAATAAGAATTTAAGTTATGGTTAGGGTACTTGGGTTATGGCGGTCGTTTTTAGGGTTCCGTACCCAAAGGGTATAAACGGGACCCTATTAATATCGCTCCGCTGTCCGTCTGTCTCTGTCTGTCCGTCTGTCACCAGGCTGTATCTCATGAACCGTGATAGTTAAACATTTGAAATTTTCACAGATGTATTTCTGTTGCCGCTATAATAACAAATATTAAAAAATAGAATAAAATAAATATTTAAGGGGCTCCCATACAACAAACGCGATCTTTTTGCTTGTTTTTGATTGATAGTGATAACGGCAACAGGTAGACGCTTGAAATATTTACAGAATATTTAGTTATATGTTCACTTTAAAAATAAATGATTAAAAAAAATTATATTAAAAGGTGGCTCCGATACAACAGACATGATTTTTTTTGCCATTTTTATAGATAACGATTCGGAACTCTTCGTGCGCGAGTCCGACTCGCACTTGGCCAGTTTATTAATAACGGAAGAAAATGCTTCTTGTGCGAGTATAATACACACATAGATTAAATGTTTGTGTTCCGTCAAGATTATCTGATCTCTATTGTTTATGTATGTATTTGTGTATGAATATAAAAGTGCTAAACGGATTAGGTCCAAGATAAGTAATGTCTAAACTTACTCAATAAATATAATAGAATTGAAACCAATCTATCTCTCCCTACAATGCAAGGTTTATTTCATATTCTGAACAAGTAACTATATCAAATATAAAATAAGCTTCTGTTGATTCAATAGACGAATTTGTCAATTCAAGTAGATGAAATAAAAGCATTACCGCAGTTGTCATCGAATTTTTAGTTTCATAAGCACAGGCTTACGACTAAGTTAGGCACAGGCTTATGAAACTAAAAATTCGACAAATCGGTGTCTTGTATGTATGTTCCTCCATAACTCTTAAATGAAGAACTGAATTTTCTGAAACTTGAAAGATAAACATTTAGACGTCCAGGACACGGGATTGGTTACATAATTTTTTTATACGATTATGATAATACGTGGCCATCATACAAATGAACGTGAACGGAGACATATTATATCAACTTACAGCCGAAACTACTGTACCTAGAAACTTGAAATTTGGTACAAGGTTTCCTTTTATGATGCAAGTGTGTAATAAGAAAGGATTTTTAGAAATTTAACCCCTAAAGTTGTGAAATAGAGTGGTGAAGTTTATATGGAATTTTTTTATTTCCTTTTTTCCCCTAAAATGGGTAGTTAAAGTTTGTATGGTGCTTTTCTGGACTCAGAAGTATGAAAATAGGTATATAATTTCCCGATTACAATTAAAAAAGATTTGTGACGCAACGCCCAAAGCTGAGGTCCGTCCCTCCTGGGGGCCTTTTGACTATCTATAAAGGTTGAGGGCACTCTGCCCTCGCCTCAAATGCTCGGTGAAGTAGCGAAAGCTCACTTGGAGCTACATAGTCAGTTCAAAAAAAAAATGTGGTAAATGGTCAATATTCTCCCCCTAAAGAGGTAAAATGGGGAAGAGGGTGAGGGGAGGGGGGTTAAACTTTGCATAGAAATTTTTCATTTCTGTTCTGGATTGATAATTGTAATTGGTATAGGGGTCCTAATCAATATCAACATAACATAGCAAAATGTACTCGAACGAAGTCGCGGGCACTGCTAGTTATGAATATACTAAGAAATCACCAGCTGCAACTAGATATCGATTGCCAATGAATTGTTAAGCACTTGCATTGAGGAAACAAACGTGCTACTCACTTTTAAAGTACGGTTTCAATGTAACGAATAGCCACAACAATTGCGCGAATCGTGAGTTCGAATGGCGTATTATTTAAATTAACTCTCCATTAACGTTGTTAATTCTTATTCAGCTTTATCTCATTCATGTTAAAAATCACGACTATACTGTAGTACACGTGTATACTAGTGTACACTAAAGCATTTTTGATTTACCTTATTTTTTTTTTGATAAAAGTTTGACTGCCAAGCTTAGCCAGTATTCTCAAGGTGATGTTAGGTGGTGTGATCTCAACGGTACTCCAAACAACCTAATCTGTTTAGGAATTTTGGAGTTATGACAGAATAAAGAAACTCATATACTTATTTATTTACATACATACATGAACTCTATTAACTCATTTTTAGGCAGTCATGTATATAAAGTAATATTTATATAACGTTAACTACCTTTCGCCCGCTTCGCTTGCATCAACTTCGTTCTCTCGGGAAGAGACCTTTTTTTCAGATTGGAAGGTAGCCTATGTCTTTCTCCGTACTCCAGAGAACTTGTAGGCAAAATTTCATGATGATCGGTTCAGTGGTTACGGCGTGAAAGTGTACCAAACAAACTCCAGTTCCATGACGCACCGGCCGGGATGCCTGCGAATGTAAAAATAATTTGTCCGCGACGCCCACGAACACTTACAGTTTTATTTTTATTTTCACTTTATTTTTTGTACTAGAAACGATAGTACTACTTAGAGCAGGAAAGACTGTCAAAAGAACAAATTTAATTATTACCAAAATCACGTGTTCAACACACAAATTACATATTTTCAAATTTTTACATAACTATTGGTTTGTATGGAATTAAGTAAATCGGAACTGTTTTATCATCAAACTAAACACAAGCTTTTCTTAATAAAAATAAAAGTATATAAAAATCTACAAAAGATTCTTTAAATATTTCCAATTAAATTCAGTTTCACCATGGAAGAGAAGAGATCCAGGGGCCGTAGTCCGATACGGTGGACCGGCCAAGTCAAAGACCATGTTATCATCAAGATCTCTTATTCTCTGTAACAGGCCAAAGAAAGCCACATATGGAAAGAGATTGTAAAGAAGTTAGGTCATTACGACACTCAGCAGTGAACAGACGACTGAAGGAAGAGGAAAATAATGTTAACCAAAAACCTGTAATGCCACAGTAACGTGATATGACAGATACTATTAGCAATTAAAATAGATACTACGTATAGTTAATTATTATGTACATAAAAGGGACTTAGCACGAACCTTTTTATTATACGCTAGGTCCCATTTACACGGTGAAATTTTGATCGTTCTGGGCCCTTAAAGGGATGATTTAGCCCGTTGATATAAACAACTTTTCCTATTGGAACAATGCTGGGAACTCAAAATATTTTTTTTGACGTTCCCATACATACTGACCGAATTTTTTTGTATGGAAATGCCCATTTTTTTGAATTCCCAGCATTGGTCCCGAAAAGTTGTTGGTCTGAATCACCCCTTAAAGGCTCCAGAACGATCAAAATTTCACCGTGAATATACATAATTGTTTAAACCGCGAAAGTTTAAAATAAATACTACGTATAGTACTCGTATCCAGAGAAAATCCAGAGAAGACTGGCTCACTTTGGAGGAGGTCTTTACCTGCAGAGGGGTTCTTGCAGAATAATTACCAATAATAGTCATAAGTTAGAATTACTAAGTATTTTAAACTTTTATGAGAATAATATATAATTTTTATCATCATCATCAGGTCCTTTTTAGTCTCCACTACAGGAGCACGACTCTCTCTGTACTACTAGGGCCATAATTTTTATACTGTATAGATATATATCCATTTATTTTAGTTGTATAATATGTAAAAGTTACTAATCACTCTAGACCTAATTTTTTTTAAGCATTTTGTAACATGTACTTCTGCAAGAAATATAGGCTTTTTTATTTATTTATTTATAGTACTCGTATATAAGTTTATTTTAAACTACAAAAAAGTAATGAAAAATTCGTATGATGTTAATAAAACCGTAGTTTATGTGCACATAGGTTGCTTCAAATATTTTTGCTAGCCAGTAATAGTCTTATCGGCGCGACGCTGCCACGTAATCAACATGGTATATTTCCGTCATATATGTATTTCCGTCATATACTATCACATAAGTAATCCCTATCGGACTAGTTAATCTCCTCGGATAAATATGATAGATCAGTAGCAAAAGAATAAAGATAAAAATGATAGATATATTTTGTAGACATTTCAAGAAGAAAAATCATTTTTCCCATTTTACATGAAAACCTGATGATACCTATGCGGAATGTTTATGGTAAGAATTTTCGTCTCTTATATTTTGAACTAGCTTTCGCCCGCGATTCTCGGAAACAGTATTTTTTCCCGAGATAAAATGTACCCTATGTCATGATGATCGGTTCAGTAGTCACAATGTGAAAGCGTAAAATGTACCCTATGTCATGATGATCGGTTCAGTAGTTACAATGTGAAAGCGTAACAAACAGTGGTAACAAACAAACTCACTTTCGCATTTATAATATTAGTTAGGATTAGGATACGTGTTATTTCAGACGAAAGAAGTTCATTGTTGGCAAAGGATAACTACCAATGCCGGCACTTCGTTCGAGTACATATTCTGATAAGTTTGTATGGGAGCCACGTCTTATCATAACTGGAAAAAATATTATAATATAAAATTAAGTAGCCTATCCTGTGCCTTGATCGTCTAAATGTTTACCTACCAAGTTTCATAAAATTCAGTTAATTCGTTTAAGAGTTATGGAGAACAAACATACATATAGAAAAAAAAACAAAAAATTGACTATAGTTTCAGTATCATGTACGGAGCTTATAAACACGATATCTCTGAAAACACAGTAACTTACTTCTATGACCAACCCTTACAAATTTTTATTAGTATTGATATTGATAATGATGGTACGGAATTACGGAACCCTTTGTCATCATTTCGAGTAGGTGTCAGGGTCAACCGACTATGCACATCCTAGTGTCAGAGTTGTTCGGAACCGCCTCTCAGTCTCTTACGTGGTTCCTTTTAGAACTACCAGATGGCAGCCGGGACCAATGGCTTAACGTGCCTTCCGAAGCACGTAATCATCTCAATTATCAGACAATCAGGTAATTCAAGCCTGCAATGTCCTAAACAAACTGGAAACAACTAAACCAAGTATGCTTACCGTGGGAATCGAACCCACGAACCCCGAGTCTACAGGCAAACGCCTTAACCAAAGGACCACGGAGGCGGTTAAGCAGGAACCCCGAAAGTGTGAGTTAGATCGTGCGCAATTCTAACTCGCACTTGGACGATCTTTTTATTAGCCTGAATCTACATACATGTATTTAATAGTAAATACGATCCTGCTCCAGTGTGTAATTTACGCCTTAAAAAAGGTTTTAAAAATAAAACTTGTTTAAGATATCTCATGAAATCCAGCTTTCAGTGTAACAAAGAGTCTGTCAAAAACTTTTTAGTAAACTATTGCAATGTCGTTTTCATAAATTTAAAGTTTTTGATTAATGGCTCAAATCAAGCTCAATTATTTTGAATCTTTTGATTTATTTGTTACTTAAGCTTTGCCAGTCTTTATTCTTTATTTGCTTACTTAAACTGCAAATGAATCACATCTTCACTAGAAAACCACCCCACCAGGAACGGGTTCTGGCTGGAGACCAACTTACATCAACTTTTTCAAAGGGGCATCTACGTGATGGATTTATATCCCCCACGCAAGCCTCTCAAAGGACCGGGGTAACACCCGTGACACAAAAGGAGATAATAATAATGTTAAGAGGGCTCGCAGGACTCTCGGCTCTGACTTGCCTAAGATGGCTGACCAGAGAGGAGTCGTGAGAGCTGTTGCTCCAGCAGGGGTGGAGGTGTTAAAGGGCATAACACCGCGAGTAGATTCGGAGCACAGAAATTCTCGATCTATTTCTGTGCTTCGGAGAAAGCGCAATACACCTCTCGGTACCCCTGAGTCGCTCGTACCGTTGTTGCCCCTTTTGCCGGCGTCGTAATCGACGGCTAGTTTGAGGGGCCCATCTAGTGGGCGGCAAGCTACCACCTGCCAATTGTAGTCAGTTATCATGATTATAGCAGGTGTCGGACCCTGGCAATAATCCAGCACAAGTCCAGCCACATTTCAGTATTATAAGTTATAACCCACAAATTAATTTTTTATATGCAATAGTTTCTGCTCCGTCCAAGACCTGTTCAAGGACATACATACTATTTTTATTGGTATTTCCAGGAATGGGATTTGGCTGTAAACCAACATTACATTAACTTCTCCAAAGGGTCTCTACGTATTCGATCTATCGCCTGTCGCCACGCACGCCTCTCAAATATCCGGGGTAACACCCGTGAAATAAAAAGAGATTCAAATAATAATAACAAATCTTTATTATCTCGCCACACATACATACAGAAATCTATTTTAATGTAACAAGATATCATATTTGGTAGTGGAGCCGAATGTTTGAAATAAAGAAATTATACCTCTAGTTTTTACACTTTGGCAGAGACTGTGTTGTAGGCAACTAGTTTAAGACCAAGTTACTTAAATCCGTCTTTGGATACGCGCCGCTGGGTCTGCCTAGATCGGCCCACTTTTCGCTTGCCCTGGGGTGGCCACTCCAGGGTTTGTCTTGGGATGTGATCGGGCTCTCTTCTAAGAGTATGGCCTATCCATGTCTATTTGCAGCGCATGATCTGCTTGTCAATTGGCATTTCCCGGCACGCCTCCCACAGACATTCGTTGAAGTTCTTCCAGGCCAAAAAATGCCAAGCATGTACGAGGATTACAGGATTGTATTAATAATGTGAAAGACTTACATATCCGTGCCGCATCACTGCACTAGTGCAGCGAAGCGGCACGGATACATTGTCCTTTAAAATGCGCTATAGAACATTTTTCATCAAGTATACACACGAATCTTAGGCCAATAGCAAAATATATGGAACATTTAAGTGGTTTTAGTGTAAATACTATGGCTACAGTTATTTGGTGTGGTAAGTATACAATTTTACTTAAATGCCTTGTGACGTATAAGTACTCTCTTTCTTTCTCTCATCTGAGCGGTTTCCTGGTTGCCACCTCAGCCTCAGCTGTGATGCGTTAGATCTCAAGGTCCGTTATAATGGCAACATTCATGTTGTAATACCATTTGGCATAGTTATTACGGCCTGCCGCCTTCCTAGTATACACAAGTATATACCCGCGCCGGGAATCGAACCCGGTCCTACTCCTTGGGTTGGTTGTGACATAAGCTAAGTACGCTGTTAAAACAGTTGTATTTTAAGTACAGCGTTACATTAAAATCTTCTTCTGCATATCGGATCAATCAACTTATCTATACATATAATAAAACAGTAAAAATATTTTGTCTGTACATTTAGAATTTTTGACTGAAATGGACAGAGGGATACTTAATCTAAACATATAATAAAACAGTAAAAATATTTTGTCTGTACATTTAGAATTTTTGACTGAAATGGACAGAGGGATACTTAAAAATAATAATAGAAAGCAAAAATATTTTTTTCGAATTTCTTGTCTATCTGTCTGTCTGTCTGTATGTATGATCACGATTATCTCCGAAAATACTGAACCGATTTACTTCAAACTTTCACCAATTGCTTTGTTTTAACTCAGCAAAACATTTAAAGTTTGTTTCATCAAAATCGGTTCATTAAAAAAAAGTTATCGTCATTTGAATGAACTCAAGTTTGTGACAGGAAAATTAAAATCCAAAGTCAATTCATCATCATTATACGACAGCATTATACCTATCCATACTAATATTATAAATGCGAAAGTAATTCTGTCTGTCTTATTTTCACGCTTCAATAATTGAACCAATTTGGATGAAATTTGGTATGGGGGTAGTTTGAGGCCCGTATGTTTAATTCCGGCAAATTCTACTGTTCCCGAAGGATCGACACTAACGCGGGCGAAGCTGCGGGCAACAGCTAATAATTTATAATCTTAAAGATTTTTATGCAATTCATAAGATATTTAAAACTAATATCGGCGTTTGTTTGCATTGAAAGGTTGTTTAGCTATGTGGCTGCGGAATTTTACAAGAGAAAGAATATTTATAGAGTGATCTATATGAGAAAAAGAAAGTTGCACTAAGAAAACACTTAAAGTAGCTTACTTCTAAATTAAGAGTAATTTTTAAACTTATTCATATTGCCGTTTCTAATTATCTAAGGTTAACAAAATTATTATGATTCTTAGTCTCAGTCGCCTTAGTTTGTCTTACAAATAGTTGTCTCAGTTTTACTTTTAATCTATAACTGACTGTACCAAGTATGTACGTATTTCGCTAATATATTTTTTAGTATTCCATACTTTTGAGGGAACGGTAAGGTGAAAAAACCCTTATAGTATTACTCGTTTGTCCGTCTGTCTGTCAAGACCCTTATTCTCAGGACCAAGTAGATGCATTAAATCAAAATTAATATCACATTTTTACATCTCCTGTTTTCTGAGGTAAGAAAAAAAACGAGGTGGTTAGAAGTTGGGCTACTAAAGTTCGTTTTTTCGCGAATTCGATGATTTCCAAGGAGGTTTATTTGGGGGACCGCTTTAGATAGGTAGCATGTTGAAATTGACATGAAGTAAACTGGTTGACATTGCATGTCCTTTGTTGCCTCCACTATTGTTAGTAATACTTGAAAAGGTCTTATTTTCTGCTTCTGTTGGATCATCAATGTTTATTGCAAAAACATTCGCATTATTTGAAAGTGCTCCAGTTTATGTAGACGGCTGCGAAGTCGACATTTGCGTTCGCCGTTTGGAATCTTTAACAACCTGGTTCGAGCTGGTGTCACTATTCTGCATTTTTCTTTTTAATTCGTCAAGCACGATACCTTTTTACATTGGCGATCAATTTTCGTTGATTTCAAATGGGATTAAGCATTTTTGTTTTACTTATTATGTCCTTCTAAGTTTAGGTCTCGGCATTTGTACATGTTAAAGGTTTTAAATATAACAATCTATATTTTTTTACGACAATACTTAGATATAGTTTGAACTTTAGTTTGAAAAACATTTTATTTTTATTCCGTCCAGTAGTTTTGATACTATCGCGAGTTGTGTTGATCAGTGCTCGCGCAACACCTCATTTATAGTGCAGACTTCTGTGGTTTATGATGTCATCGCAGCGGGTAAAGGGGACGCAAACATATTATATTTTTGTACTGTTCGCCAAAACGATCTTCACAACGATAAAACTATTATTTTTGAAAACTTTTAAACTTTAAGGGCATTTAAAAGTACATTAATTGTATGTCTGTTTTCAATGTAATAATTATATGTAATTTTATGTCTAAAGCCCACCGGACGACAAGGAAGGCGTTTATTGAATTCACGACAAAATCAAACTTTTTATGGTTTTACGCATGACGTGCTTAGCCAGTATCAAGTAAAGTGGAAGTTTCCCGCGCATTTTCCTAGTCTTGTTAACAATAAGTCAACGCAATCAAAAGATATGGCCGTAAGTGTCGTTATTTTGTAAAATGGTGCAAATCGCAAGGGAATTAAAACATATCATTCCACCCTTTTATCGTTGGAATACCAAAGAGTCAAACTAAACTCTTTAACAGTTCCTTTTTGGTTCGAGTAGCTAAGGTGTGGAATGAATTGCCTGAGTTTATATTCCCAGACAAGTACAATCCCGGGACATTCTAAAGTAGAATAAATGGGTATCTCTTGAATAGGCATGTAACATCTTCGTCTTCATCGTCACTTACCATCAGGTGAGATGGGAGACAAAAGCCTACTTCAATAATTAGTAAAAAAAAAACAGTTACTTTGCGAAAGAAATCAAGCACAAAAAAAATACTTTTTGAACGGAATCCTCGGTGCGTAAGACCGACTTTCATTTGCCCGGTTTTTTTTTTCATATCATCAAACTAAATATTTATGTAACATTAAGCAAAATAATCCGACGTCAATGTGTTAGTGTAGAGAATTAGAGATATGATAAGGCTACTAAATAACAAAAACTGTATTGAGTAAGCACACACAAATTTTAATTAGCTTATGATATAATATTACGAAATAAATTTCGTTTCAGATTTGCCATACAGATATGTCTCTTTTCTGAATGAATTATGCCGAGCCTAAAGACATTAGACCAAAAGGTCACATTTCGCGCTTGCCAAAGGATATTCTGATTGGATTTGAGAGTTGAAAAAATATTGGTTGGACAATGACCTTACGCCAAAAATCATTATGTTTTAAAAGATTTCTTTAAAAGGTTATTTTATTAATATAAATATCGACCATTTATTTTAATTATCATTTTGATGTGATAACGTCTTATAAATCGATAAACGCTGGCTGCAAAAAAAAGTGTCAAAAAAGTGTCACGTTCTGTGTGCAAGCGAGAGCGGGGACCAATCGATGAGAGGCATGATCAGCCTAAGCGCTCGGCTTGTGATACATCTATCTCTCTTCCAACGATATCACGTAAAATAATAGTCCGTAAACCGACTTTACAGACATTGATTTTTTTACAAAATATGGCATAACATGTATAATAAACTCGTAAAAACTCAAATAAATTAAGGCACATGCTAAGACTGCGATTATATGATCAAAGAGTGAGGAGAAAAGGCTTGATCTACTTACATTTATTTTTTATTTTATCCAGTCTTAAAATAAAAGATAATTAATTATCATCTGGACAGAATGTATTTTATATTCAATCGTGAAAACAAGATAACATATTTTCGTTTATCTAATCTACATAGAATCGCAAGGAAATCGTTGTTTTAGGACCGTGCGTATTTTATAATCAGACGTATTTGGTGTTGCAATTTTTTTTTAATTTTTTACACGATGGAGAACAGGATCGTGCACCTCAATCTGAGATCAGTGCAACTAAATAGTAAAACGACGGCGGCAGATGGTATGTGTCTACACCGTTTTTTTGTGTGTAACTTGTCACGTGAATTGATAAGCCTTGTTCCACACTAGGGAAATTGCGCTCGTGTGAGCATAAGGCCATTTTTGCAATCATCAGTATCAGCTTTCTACGACTCACTGTTGAGTATAAGCCTACTTTTGTCTGCGCCATTCCTCTATATTTCTAGTTATTTTTGCAATACGATATGAAAAGATAATGTACGGTGTAAAAATCAATTTATAAACTAATTTAAATAAAAATAATAAATATTAACAATATCGTTATCTCATTTCACGCATTCAACATTTAATCAATGTCTTTTAAATATTATAAATTTAGAAAATAACGTTCATGTTGGCATATATCGCCTATTTATAGGAAACAACAGTGAAACTATGGTAGTTTGACCAAACCCTTCGTATTATAAATAATAAACAAATATATACGGACAAATCACACAGATTGAGCTAGCCCCAAAGTAAGTTAGAGACTTGTGTTATGGGATACTAACACAACGATACTATATTTTATAACAAATACATATATATACATACACATCCAAGACCCAGGCCAATCTGAAAAAGATCATTTTCCATCTTGACCTGGCCGGGATCGAACCCGGGCACTCTCGTGACGCAGGCTGGCGTGTTGACCGCTGCGCCACGGAGCTAGCCAAGCTAGCTTATAGGAAATATAAATTTAGATAATTCACTAGCTGTTGCCCGCGGCTCCGCCCGCGTTAGTGTCGATCCCTCGGGAACAGTAGAATTTTCCAGAATAAAACATACCCTATGTCCTTCCCCGGGCCTCAAACTACTTCCATACCAAATTTCATTCAAATCAGTTCAATGGTTGAAGCGTAAAAAGACGACAGACAGAGTTACTTTCGCATTTATTCTGGGTGGCGCAAAAGTAAAGACCCTATTTGGTTCAGCTATAACATTTTTTCTAAATTAGAAAACTAGATTTAGGTTTTTTTAAATGTATATTTGTGCCATTAAATTTCGTACCATTAGGATTTAAAGATGATGTCTTTTAAATGGTGACCTCCAGAGTTGATACACATTTGAGCCCTATTTATGACATTTTGCATAACTTGCCGTAACACTTCCTGCGATATGTTCGTTATTTCTTGACGAATGTTTTCTTTTAGAGCTGCGAGAGTCTGTGGCTTGTTCACATACACCCGAGATTTCAAAAAACCCCAAAGAAAGAAGTCTGGACTGGTCAGATCGGGTGATCTTGCAGGCCAAGGCAAATCGCCAAAACGAGAGATAACTCGGCCTGGAAAAGCGTCCCTCACACAA
This sequence comes from Elegia similella, assembly GCA_947532085.1. NCBI lineage: Eukaryota > Metazoa > Arthropoda > Insecta > Lepidoptera > Pyralidae > Elegia > Elegia similella. The sequence continues at coordinate 12,863,853 of OX383931.1, read as the reverse complement.
TTATTCCACGTTCTTGGGGAGTAAAACGGTCCATGTTTATTTTCAGTGTATTTTACATTTGTCCACTACACAATTTTCAAAAACAGAATGACAGAAAATGTCATATAAAAAAAATAAAAGTATTTTCTTTAGTGCCAGTACTTTTGCGCCACCCGTTATTAGTAGTATGGATATTATTTATACTTCTAAGTCCAGAAATGAGAAAATTTCCATAAAAACTTCACCCTCCCATTTTACCCCTTTAGGGGTGAATTTTGTTCATTTCACCCACATACATCTTTTTTAATTGTAATCGAGAACTTACATACCTATTTATTTTCATACTTCATAGTTCAGAGATGAGAAAATTTCCGCACAAAGTATATAATACCCACCCACCCCCATTTTACCCCTTAAGGGGGGAATTTTGCAAATTCCATCCACACATCTTATTTTAATTTTAATCGAGAACTTAAATACCTACTTTCATACTTCTAAGTCCAGAAATGAGAAAATTCCATATAAATTTTACCCCTTTAGAAGTTGAATTTCTAAAAATTCTTTCTTAGCGCTCACTCACGTCATTAAAAGACCCCCTGTACCAAATTTCAAGTTTCTAGGCGCAGCAGTTTCGGTTGCGTTGACTAGTTGAGAGGCATGAGTTCATATATAAACTCATGCCTTGAGTTCATTCAAACGACGATAACTTTTTTTTTAATGAACCGATTTTGATGAAACAAATTTTAAATGTTTTGCTGAGTTAAAACAAAGCAATTGGAGAAAGTTTGAAGTAAATCGGTTCAGTATTTTCTGAGATAATCGTGATCATACATACCGACAGACAGACAGACAGACAAGAAATTTAAAAAAAAAAATCTTTCTATTATTCTTTTTAAGTGTCCCTCTATCCATTTCAGTCAAAAATTCTAAATGTGCAGACAAAATATTTTTACTGTTTTATTATATGTATAGATTACTTTACGTTGCCAACCAAAGTGTATCTCTAATTTTCAACATAGAATAAGTGTAGTAAGTACCATTTCGTCTTTTGTTGTGTGTTGCTGTGTATGTTGTATGAGGCAATAAAAGGGTAACATCTCGTTATATATACAAATAAATAAAGCTTTTCTTAAATTAAAAAAATATATATATCCTTTCTTACGCAAGGTCAAATACTTCAATATTAAAATATTTACATACTTTATCTAGAGCTATCTAGGGGTACATATATGAACTCGAAAAACAATGCGCTCTTTATTTGGCAGTTGTGTAAGAAACGTGATCGAGTGTCGAGTGTTCGATCTCATTAAATCGTCTGGAAAATCGAATCCCTGATACTTTGAAAGCCAGAGCCTAATTTGAAAGAGCATGTTATTATTGTAAAATAACGCTGAATATGATTTAGTAAGGTTTCTAAGTATTTGGTTCTTTTTAGGGTTCCGTACCTCAAAAGGAAAAAACGGAAACCTTACGTCTGTCTGTGTGTCCGTCTGTCTGTCTGTTAAGACCCTTTTTCTCAAGAACGCGTAAAGATATCAAGCTGAAATTCATATTAAATACTCAGGTCTGCTGTCCCTTGAAGTTGTGAAGAAAATAAACTTATAAGCCCGCAATTAAAAGATACAACTGGTTATGCCACAGATTTTCGTGTTTTTTGGACATTAACCAGGGAATCATAACCTACAAGGTATTTACCATTACCTCAGAATCTTGAAATTTGGTACGAAGCAACATCTTATAGCACAGGTAAAGGAAAAATTAGGAAAAGCATTCATTTTGAGTTACATCATATAATAAAAATATTTTTAATAATTTCAATCTTAGTATATATAATCTCTTAATAAATTAAGAAATGTAATATGATGAACATATTTCATGCGGGCGGGTCTTGTACCCGCGACCTAGGTCTATGTACGACCTATGCTCTGCCATCTGTTAAATCATTTATTAAGAGTATTATAATAGCATTGTGAATGCAAAATAAAACACATAGAAATATTATAATATACCTATAATGTACGGAATTCCTCGAGCGCGAGACCGACTCGCACTTGGCCAGTTTAGTGAGTTAAGCATACTGAAAGTGTTTCGACCAGGCTAACAGTGAATAAGCAGGGCCAGTTTATAATGTACGCTAATTATCGATTTAATTCTCTAAGCAGGTGACATATTCATACCTACAAACTGCTGAGCCCTTACGCGATGCCCTTTCGAACGACAAAAGCAATAAATAGATTCTATTCGAAGAATAGCCATTGCTATGCCGGTAAATATTTATTGACAAGTTCGCTAGTGGTTTACTGTTTAGCCTTATATCGTGAATTCAATTGCATTCAATCAGTGGAGACTAAAAAGGACCTGATGATGATGATGATGATGATGAAACAACTTTTCCTATGGGATCAAAGTAAAAAACAAAACCGACCAAGTGCGAGTCGGACTCGCGCACTAAGTGTTCCATACATTATCTATACATATAATAAAACAGTAAAAATATTTTGTCTGTACATTTCGAATTTTTGACTGAAATGGATAGAGGGACGCTTAAAAAGAATAAAAAAAGCAAAAAAAAATTTTTGGAATTTCTTGTCTGTCTTTCTGTCTGTCTGTCTGTCTGTCTGTATGTATGATCACGATTATCTCCGAAAATACTGAACCGATTTACTTCAAACTTTCATCAATTGCTTTGTTTTAACTCAGGAAAACATCTAAAGTTTGTTTCATCAAAATCGGTTCATTAAAAAAAAAGTTATCGTCATTTGTATGAACTCAAAGCATTAGTTTGCCTGCAAATATACTAGATAAATTTTTTATCGTTTTGGACCCTTAAAGGGGTGACTCAGACCATCAAAATGAACAACTTTTCCTACGGGAACAATGCTGGGAACTCAAAAAAAAAATCGACATTCCCATACAAACTGGCCGGGCGGCAGGACTCTTTTTTATGGAAATGACGAATTTTTTTTTGAGTTCCCAGCATTGGTCCCATAGAAAAAGTTATTCACATTGATGACCTGAGTCACCCCTTTAAGGGTCCAAACTGTTCCTGAGGGATGGACACAAACGGCGGCGTCGTAGCCGCGGGCAAACGGCAAACCAACCGAAACTGCTGCGCCTAGAAACTTGAAATTTGGTACAGGGGTTCTTTTAATGATGTAAGTGAGCGCTAAGACAGGATTTTTAAGAAATTTAACTTCTAAAGGGGTAAAATTTATATGGAATTTTCTCATTTTTGGACTTAGAAGTATGAAAGTAGGCATATAAGTTCTCGATTAAAATTAAAAAAGATGTGTGTGGGTAGATGAAATTTGGGGGTGGGTGGGTGGTATAAACTTTGTATCGAAATTTTCTCATTTCTGGACTTAGACGTATGAATTTAAGTATATAAGTTCTAGGTTACTATTAAAAAATATCTGTGTAGGTAAAATGGACGATATTTTCCCCTGAAGGGGTAAAATAGCGGGGTAAAGATTGTATAGGAATTTACTTATTTCTAGACTTAGAAGTATGAAAATAGGTAAATAAATTCACGATTACAATTGAAAAAGATCTGTGTAGGTCAACTGGAAAAAAATCCCCCAGAAGGGAGTTTGTTTGGAAATTTTCTCATTTCTGGACTATGAAGTATGAAAATAAATAGGTATGTTCTCGATTACAATTAAAAAAGATATATATGGGTGAAATGGACAAAATTCACCCCTAAAGGGGTAAAATGGGAGGATAAAGGTTTTATGGAAATTTTCTCATTTCTGGACTTAGAAGTATAAATAATATCCATACTTCCATACTAATACTAATATTATAAATGCGAAAGTAACTCTGTCTGTCGTTTTTTTACGCTTCAACCATTGAACTGATTTGGATGAAATTTGGTATGGAGGTGTGAGGCCCGAGGAAGGACATAGGGTATGTTTGATTCTGGGAAATTCTACTTCCCGAGGGATTAATTGTTCCCGAGGGATCGACACTAACGCGGGCGGAGCCGCGGGCAACAGCTAGTATATAATAAATTTGATATTATTAAAAATATTTTTATTATATGATGTAACTCAAAATTAATGCTTTTCGCAATTATTCCTTTATCTGTGCTATAAGACGTTGCTTCGTACCAAATTTCAAGATTCTGAGGTCACGGGAAGTACCCTGTAGGTTGCGTGCAAATGTCGAAAAACACGAAAATTTGCAGCATAACCAGCTGTATCTTTTGATTGCGTTGGCTTAAAAGTTTGATTTTCTCACAACTTCAAGGAACAGTAGACCTGAGAATTTTAGCTTGATACCTCTATGCGTTCCTGCCAAAAAGGACAGACAGACAGAAGACAGACGGAAAGACAGACGGACAACCGAGTGATCCTTCCGGTTTCCGATTTTTTCGTTTTGAGGTACGGAACCCTAAAGATTACATTTCTAAATAAAAATGTTCGGTAGCCAATAGGTAGGTCAATTTGTATGGGAACGTCAAAAAAATTGAGTTTCCAGCATTGGTCCCATAGGAAAAGTTATTCATATCGACGGGCTGAATCATCCCTTCAAGGATCGGATAGGGTTGTCTTTACATATTGAATATATTCGTATGATATAAACAAAAATAAAAATATGTAATTTCATAAAACATTTATTTCATTCATAACTTAAATAATAATAACAAATTATGATCTTCAAATAACTATCTTTATTCTACGGTTAAACATGCTATAACATGCATAATAATAAGCGCTCTTCTAACTTTTCTATACAATTATTATTGAACAACGCACACTGCCGGTGTCACGGTGCGGTCGCGGCGACGTAGGGGCAATATTATTGTATAGAAAAGTTAGAATAGGGACGCCTGCGCCTCGACGCCCCGGCGCCGCCGCGACTATTCAGTCTGTGTGCTATATGCCTTACAAAAAAATTTACGTCTTACAAATTACTGAAACTTGCGACTGATAAATCAGTGAATCATTAATCAGGATTAAAATCCTGATTAATGATTCACTGAACTCATTTACAGTTCACTGATATAATTATTATCAATGTGTTAAGCTTTTTCCCTCCATTTAGCCTAGGTGGATCTTGAAAATTCACCCTTTCTAACGAAAAAGTGAATTTAACACTAGATTTGAGAAACAACAATATTTTGGAAATGATTTATCGTGCCGATTTAATGACATACATAATTGTTGTACATCTAATATTAGGTCAGGTTAGAACTAACTCACCAAAAACGAATTATAGACCTTAATTAGGAGTTAAGGACAGTTTTTAAATTTTTCATTTTTTCTAATTTCATCGTGGAGAAAAACAACAACATCTCAAAAGCATTTTGAAGTACAGTCTTACGAAGCCAGCGAACTTTAAAAAATATGAAAAATCATCGCCCTAAAATCTTTTCGCGTTAAATCCGTTTTTGCCACGGACTATGAATCAACTTGGGATAAAAACAATCGACACGCGATTTATCTCAACATTGCTTTAAATGCAATTTTTTTTTAAATCTATGCTTTAGATAAATGATTGTGTTTCTTATGTTTTAAAAAATAAGCATTCGAAATTCAAACATTTATGAACTGCTAGGAGAGCTCAACTTCAGTGCGCCCTATGTAACGGTTTGAACATCCACCAAAATAATTTAATATTTTTTGCGGGCACATACAAACTTTCATATTTATAACACTTATATTAGGATTAATAGAATAAGATTGTTGTAAATATTTTGTTCGTTGCATTACAAAGCTTGCCGTAATCAATCCATATCTGTGCATTTCGAATGTATTGATTGATGCCTCGTAATAACAACAGGTGGAATAACATTTTTGATCAATTAGTTGATCTATTTCGCAATAAAAAATATTTTTCACGGTTTGTCTATGATTTTCAGAATTATTAAAAACTATCTTTCGCCTGCAACTCTGTTAATGTCTGTTAATCCCGCGTGACCGGTATTTTTTAGATTTTAATTTTTTTTTCATTACAATAAAAAAGGTTCTCGGTTATTTATCTATATTTGTATTGTAAAAAAATAGTATTCTTGTGTTAGTATCCCTCGACACAAGTTTACCACTTACTTTTTACTTTGTTTACTAAATGGATTAGGCATTTGTCTCCCATCTCACCTGATGGTAAGTGACGATGAAGACGAGCCGAGCACAACCAATGTGATTTGTTCGTATATATTTATTAATTATATTTAGTGAGTAATGCATCCTTTTGGCAAGTCTGTCGTGTTTTTAGTTTTCTTTTTAAGACTTAGTAATATTAATTAGGATTAGAATATTTCCAGGCATTTAGTATGTTGTTTAAAAATACTGTCATGTGACCAGGCAATCTAATTTTTCGCGCGTAGGTAGCCGATTTGTGACACCCCTATCATTCTAGATAAATAATTTCATCAAAATATCCAACTAAATGTCAAATTGACAAGTATTGATGAACATGATATTGAACTTGTATCCAACTATCACAACTTATCAGCCTCTCGGTGTTATCGGATTTAGGCAATCTAAGACGACACTTTTCTGTAAACTTTGGCTCGAGATACTACCATAGGAGTGCATTTGTCCAAAACTACGCCACGACGGCAACAATGTGTTAGTGCTTTTTTCGAAAAATATTAGCAAATTATAAGTATACTTTTTGGTATCCCATACATATAATTTATATAGCTTTTTGTAAAAACCAAAAATGTGATGTCAATAATTATGTCAATGATTTGTGGATGACATGGTGCTGTGTGCTGACAAAGAAAACTTAAAAAAATATGATATAGGTATAACATTTCAAATAGAGAAATGCGTTATTAAAGTGATTAAAAAATAACTATTTGTCTGACTAAATGACGTTGATGTAAGTTAAGTGCCAAATAAGGCCGTAGTAAAAATAGCCGCGATAAAAATATAAACCATGATTGAACCATGAGTCACGACTCATGACATAGACACTTGCATTTTTTATTAACGCCATCTGACTTTAAAAAATATTAATTTTTTGGAAAGACCTTAGTCATGACTCAATAAATACAAGAAAAACTCAATATCTGTAGCTACTATTTTATATTACTTTGTTTATTTTTTATACTGACACTTTGACTTTTGTCATGAAAATAATTAACTAAAGAAGTTGTTAATAATCTCAAATTAGATGACCGTTTATAAAGATTTTTAGATAGACGTCAATTAATCTTAAGACGCATAATCCCTCAGGCCAGGACCAGGCACTGCCCAGTGTTACGAATCAAGACTTCTCCTCATTAGATAGCATCGGTTATGATTAATTGACATACCTACCTATTTATTAGTATGAAATAATATATATATATATATATTACTGAAACCTGATTATATTATGTATTATAATAAATTCTAGTAGTAACTTGTTCAGAGATTTTATAAGCTAAGAAATAATTTAGACTTTCAATAGAAACTCGTCCAGCTGATATGTGTATGTTAAACCACTTTGGACCTTAATTTCGAACTAAGCCCATTTATTTCCCGTTTTTAGTATATTCATTGTATTAATGATCCTGATTTCGAGAATTCAATATTATTTATTGATATAACCGAATTGATAACTTCCTCCATTTTCGGATTCAGTAAATAAAAAAGTTACGAAAGTTAAAAGTACCTTTTTTATTTATATAAAAAAGTTGTGAAAGTACCTTTTTTATTTACCAAAAAAAGGAGGAAGTTATCGATTCGGTTGTCATAATTTATTTTTAATATTTGTTACCTCCGTCATTTATAAACCGATTTTGTTTAAAAGGATTCCCTTTCAAACAAAATCGGTGTTCAAGTTTCAAGCTTTCAAGCTAGTCCCGTTTAAATTTTATCACTATTAGTTCAGTAGTTTGAATGAAGTCGGTTCTTTTTATATTAAAGATTGTTTCGAGTAGGTATAATTGATAGAGCACTATATTATTTTGAGTAAAATTGGCTTACAGCGGAACAGATTTCAAGATTAAGACCGTCGCAGTCTCCTATCGCGATATCCCTGCAGAGATGTCCTACCTGGTCTTCCCTGGAGCCGTTAAATTTTCAAGGATATTGGGACAATGAGTCAAATGGCGTGCTGGTCAATACGGGATCTACAGGTAAGGATTTTCTATATATCCTATTGAATTAGGACTTTCTAATTTTCGTTAGGGAATACAAACTTCAAATAATTTATATAATATATTAACTAACATTGTAAATGTGAAAGTGGATTTGTTTGATACGCCTTCACGCCCCATCCGTTAATCCGATCGTTACGAAATTTTGCATACCCGTTGTTAATTGTACGGAGAAGGACATCTAGTGTACATTTTATCCCGGGGAAAAGTACTTTTCCCGAGGGATCGACATTGACACAGGTGGCGCCACGGGTGAAAATTAATTTAGAAATAAAAAATCGGCTGCTAAGTCAGTTTTACAGTTACTTGTAATTATATTTAGAGTGATAGTATTATTTCGGGTTATTCCGTTATCATCCCACGAATTCTCATCCCATGTATTTTTCAAATAATTTTTTTTCCTCACTCATCTTATTTTCCTTTAGAAGCCGTATTTAGCGTACCTATTAGTGGGCGTATAGGTGGAAGACGAAATTCAAATAGTGATAAGCGATACTAGCCGTATCGCCTATTAACATGATTCTTTATTTCCGCATTTTTTTTTTGTTTAGTAGGTAGTTTTCCAAACCTTACAAAATAATTATGTCGCCGACTTTACATTTATTTAATATAATCAAAAATCTTTTAAAACTTTGTTTGTTGAAACGGGAAGTCACGATTATTGTTTCAAAGTCAATGGCAGGCAATTCCTGATAAATGATATGCTTTGATAAGAGTATTTGCCAAACGATTACATAAAGCGAAATCACTGATGTTGTTTGATAACATTTTAATAAGATAAGGTATCAGCTGTTGTCAAATTGATATTTAGTACACCCGAGCACATTTAGTGAGGCCACAGTTTAGTTATTTGTGTTGACCTATGTTAACTAAAAACTAAACAAAACTTAGTTTTAACAGTATTTGCTTGCAGTTTCTCTCAATAGGAGAGTAATATTAAGAATATTCCTATGCAAACGAGTGAATGATTCACTTGTTTTTCGTTAGGGAATACATCTTGGGAATTCTCAAAACTCTCAAAACCTACCTAGTTGAACCACTAGCCACTATTGGAATAAAAATAACTCGGAATTCTGCTTCACTTTATAATTGATCTGAGCTGTCATTATGATAACTCTTGCTCCGTCAAAGCTTGAAAATCTTAAATAAATGTTGGCTGACCTGTGAGGTTGATGAGCCGCACTTCCTTACCAAACACGTAACGGTAGGTACTACTAGTGCGTTCGTTGCGTGCGTTGGTAGTGCGTTCTGTCTGATATGCATAAGTATATAAATTGGGAAGGGCAAAAGAAATTAAATGGAAGTAGTATAACAATACATAAGGTCGGTGTTAAGAACAAGGGCCTAACAAACATCACTTGCTTGGAAAGAGACCTCGCAGAATTTTTCCACCTGGATCCAAAAATTAAATACACTTGGTTTTTCATTCGCATTTTTATTCCTTAATGTTTCTGAAATACTCGTACTGACAAAAAAATATAATAAAAACCTTTGTCAAATATGACAATCGTATTTCATGGATCAAAGAATATCCATGATATGCTCCAACTAAGGTGACAGTGACGCAAATAATAATTCATGCAATCATGTCGCGACACATGCTCATGCGATCTATATAGTATGTGGTTTCTTGGCTCATGCACACATCCACAATCCGTTCGAAATTCAAATTCAATTAAATTTCAAAAAAATTATGCTGCACACATAGAACGTAAGAAGTTAGTGTCAGTTTGGTCGTACTCCACGGCCTGTCCGTATTTTTCCTGACTCCATGTCGAATTTATGTAAGCTTCTTTCTACTTGGATAATTTCAGCACATTTTACCTTCGACGACACTGCGGTCCGGTCAAAACTAAATGGCGGTCCTCTTCTTGGAGACTATATCTTCGAACAGATGCACTTTCATTGGTCTGTGGACGACTTCACTGGATGCGAACATGTACTTGACGGCCATGGGTGAGTGCATCATTTAACACTTCATTACTATATATAGTATTTGGCTGAACAACAATTCAAAATTTTATGTGGGAAAATTCAATGTGCGAGATTCCTCACGGTGTTCAAATCATAGACTTCCGAAAATGTTATCTACGTCCAACGTCGCAATTGGATGAAATAGGGTGATAAATCGATCTAGCTAGAACTCATCTCAGGGGAAATTCTCCAAGCTGAGCTCGGCTACCCAGTAACTAAACGTTATGCTCTGTAAAATTATTTGCTTAGCAGCTCATGTTTGAATTCATCGTATTTTCAAGAATTTGTAATAACTCGTAAAAAAATATAAGATTTGACTTAACTTGAGTGAAAAAACATTACGCATGTAAATCACCCTCGACATTCCCTTAAAGGCCTGACTCAGCCCGTCAAAACAAACAACTTTCCTAAAGGATCTATGATTTAGGATCTATACTGAAAAAAATCGAGATTTCCTTACAAAAGTGTTCGACGGGCCTGACAATTGTATGAAAATGTTGTTTTAGTTCCTAGCACAAAATTTGAAAACTTTGAAAAAGATAATTTAACATCGTGACCTGACCGGGGGGGATCGAACCCGGGACCTCCGGTGTGACAGCCTAAAATGATGACCACTAGGCCACAGCGGTCGTCATTTTAGAAGTAGCCTAGGGCCATAAGACCATACACGAAGATGGTGAATGTATAGGTGGAAAAAGGAATAAGACGAGTACCGATGTGTTGCTAGACGCGTCGCCGATGGCAATCATTATATATCCATTCAATAGAGATCACATCATATATTCATCCATCCCCTGCGCGGTAGCTGCCTCCGTAGTCCAGTAGTTAAGGCGTTTGTCTATAGACCCGGGGGCGGTGGGTTCGATTCCCACGGGAAGCATACCTCTTTTAGTTGTTTCCAGTTTGGTTAGGGCATTGCAGGCTTGAATTCATTATCAAACACCTGATTGTCTGATAATGAAGATGTTTACGTGCTTCGGAAGGCACGTTAAGCCGATGGTCCCGGCTGCCATCTGGTAGTCGTTAAAGGAACCACGCCAGAGGCCGAGAGGCGATTCCGAAGAACTCTGACACCAGGGTGCGCATGGTTGATTGACCGAGGCACCCACTTGAAGTGATGATGAGAGAAAATAGACAGTCCAATCTGTTTTTTTTTATTTCACCTAGACTAGAGCTGAAATTATACTTACTTTGACATTGTTTCTAGGTATGCAGCGGAATGTCACTTCGTCCATTACAATAGCAAGTACCAATCCCTAGAGGCAGCAATGGGCCACCATGATGGTTTAGCGGTAGTAGGCTTTTTTCTAGAAGTAGTGGACGCCCCAAACCCAAGCTTTGACAAGCTCGTCGAAGGCCTGGCAGGGATCTCGAAGAGAGAACAAGCTGTTGTGGTTACATCAGGTAAATTCTTACGAATCTATACTAATATTATAAAGCCGAAGAGTATTTTTGTTTGTTTGTTTGTTTGTTTGAACGCGCTAATCTCAGGAACAACTGCTTCAAATTAAAAAAAATATTTTTGTGTTGGATAGTCCACTTATTGAGGAAGGCTTTAGGCTCACGCTGCGACTAATAGGAGCGAAGCATCAATGAAACATGTTTTGAAAACGGCAGAAAATTATTCATCTATACGAATAAAAAACGAATTTATCATAATAACAGAAATTGCCACGGACGAAGTTGCGGGCAACAGCTAGTTAAATAATTCTTAACTGCACTTCCATGCTGGTCTAGGAGAAAGAAAAAACGTAGAATGTGCCCGCTGCTTCTCTTTCCGCGCAGGCCGTAGAAGTCGGTCAAGGGAATGGGCAAAAATCGAAAGAATCATCACAGTAGGCGATGCGGCTAGTATCCAATCATTCTTTTGATTCCGTTTTCCACCTTTACGCCCCACCAACACGCTAAACGTGGCCTTTCGACCTTACGACCTTGGGCTCTGTCTACGCCGTAAGGGATAAAGACGTGAAAATATGTAATATTCTAAAGCGAAAGTTTGTGAGTATCGATGTATGGATATTGTTGCTCTTTCACTTAAATACGCAAAATATGTAATGAAAAAATCGCTACAGGTAGAATTCGAACCAACAACCTTCGACATCTGGTCCGTCGACGCTTTCGACCATTGAGCTGCCGTAGCCTCGAATCACCGCGGCGAATTTTCGATTTCAATTTTAAACCGAGCATTGTAATGCTATATAATATAATTAATAGATAAAGCTTTCTCCACTTAAATCAACTTTCAATTTATCTGATATGAGTTAAGTTGGATACCACATTTCTAAATAGTGGGTAGAAATGGAGATTAGGCATGCTTCGAATGCGGGGACCTATAATATGTGATGCACAAACTTGCCGCGGTGATTGGAGGCTCAGTTCGAATCCTACCTGTTTTTCATCATATATTTTCGATTTTAAAATATAAATATTTTTTACGCCTGTCACACCAAAAAATATGTGACTATCACTCCATAAAGTTTACATCTTATAAAATAACTAGCCAAATATGGTTGTTATGGTTTAAAACATTACTGCTGCACAACCAAAAAAAAACATAGTCCAACCTGATGAAAAAAATTACAGAGTCTCTCGCGTGGATGAACAGATCAGACTTATATGAAGGAAACTACGTGACATATAAAGGATCGCTAACGACACCGCCATACACCGAATGCGTCACGTGGATCATATACGAGAAACCAGTGCAAATCGGCAGTGAACAGGTACTTATCAATAACTTTGTCATCATTAAAGTGCCAAAATCCATTGTAGAAGTCACACTTCCACTTTGGTTACTTTTTCTTGCTATTCATCATCATCATCTCAGCCGTATGAAATCTACTGCTGAACATATGCATCTCCCACAGATTTTTCATTACATGGAAGGATATTACTATACTCTCCTCACCACGCTTTTCGGTTTGGTGAGCGCAGTTTCTTTGGCTTCTTATGCGAATAAGAGAAATCCGAAACTGCTGTCCATCTGAAGTATTTTTATTCTGGGGAAGGATATGAATTTGTTGGATTTTTTTATGTTATAGGGCGGAAACAAGCAAGCGAGTCACCTGATGGTAAGCAATCAACGCTGCCCATGGACAACTGCAACACCAGAATGTGACAGGAGCATTGCCGGCCTTTCAAGGAGTTAGGGGAGGATATTGGGAGTACGGAAAAATGGGGGACATGGGGGAAGGGGGAGAAGGATGGGCCTCCGGCTCTGTTACTCACCGAATAAAGCGTAGAAGCGGTAAAGCTTCTACTACCGCGGACGAGCCGGCCCATGCATGCGACTAACAGAAATGGATTTTGCCGGTAGCAATTGCGATAATACTCACTCGGATGAACTGGGGAACAGCAAGTAGCAGCTCGGGAAGCTGGGCGTGAGTACCCGATACATAAACAGTATACAGTACCTTACTCTTGCTAAATAGCAAGAGTAAGGTACTGTATACATGTTCCAGCATAAATATGCTGGAACTATATCTATAACCCAACTGGTCATGGAGAGTTATTCGTATATACTCGTACCCTAGGCTAGCACAGTCACTCCATCGGCTAATTCGCTAAAATATGTTGATGAGGGATGTTTTATAAACCTCTTTTCACCTCTCAGAGACAGTACAAGAACACTCTCTCTCGCTATAACATAATGAATAATTGATAATCTTTGAGATAGAAAACCGACTTCAATCAAACAACTGAATAGATTTTGATGAAAATTTTACACTAAACAGTTTACAACTATCCCAAATAAAAACAAGAATTTTTAAATTGGTTCATAAATGATGAGTTACGAGGTAACAAAATACAATAAAATATATACATACAGACAAATTGAGCACCTTCTCCATTTTTAAAGTCGGTTAAAATAGATCTTTCTTCCTATTAAATGTAATAGTAAGTACTTACCGCACGAGAAATATCAGTTTGCAACGTACTTACAGTATTAATCAACTGATACGACTCATCTAATCTAAATCTAATTAGATACTTTCTAATCTAAATCTAATTAGGTACTTATCATTTAAAACCAAGTATTTTCAGAAACTTCCTTACTCTAAATTGCCAATAAGATTCGATAGGTAATGAAATTGTAGCCTTTTTATCCCCGGGCGTAATTTACTTGTAACATAAAACGTTACAAAGTGTCACACGATAAATAAAACAATACAGATATAAAACACAAAAAATATAGAAGTAAGCTCTATCATTTTGTTTAAGAAGGATTTCATCATCATCATTTTCAGCCCGCACCAACTCCCTGCTGGGCATAGCCTTCCTAAATTTGCTGTCAATATATTTTTTTATATTCTTCTAGAACGTTCAAAAGTGATCAAATATAATACCTGCCACATTAACATAGCTTATTTCTGATTGCATATTTACCTCGAGAGCTGTGTTTTTCGGAGCATGTGTAAATATAAAGTATAAATAACCAGCTACATTAACCCTAAATTCCAAAATCAGCTACGAGTTAAAAAAAGTCTTTTAACAACTTCCCCGTCCATAAAATGAGACACAATAGTAAAACAATTGAAATTAATCATATATGACTCATTGGACAGGGAAGTTGTTAGGTTAATGTCTGATTGGAACTGGGTCGCACGTTACTTCTTTATTATTATATTTATATTTTATTTATTTTACTTCTATAATCTAAATATTTTGTAGCTGAACGATATAGTACAGCACTAAACTCAAATTATTTGTATTCACAGCTGGGGCTCCTAAGGCAATTGGAGGGGCCCGATAGCAAACCCATCGAGAGGAACAACCGGCCTACCCAGCGACACCCACCTGGACTTTCAGTTATTTATGTTAAACAAGTCAAGTCTAAGATATGACAATGTATTTTATATTATAGTACGGTCTCAAAATGTGTTCTTATTTATATAATAACTGAATTTCGCGGCTTTACTCGGGGCAATCATCATCAGGTCTTTTTAGTGTCCACTGCAGGAGCATGACCCTCTCTGTACTAAGGAGCCAGAGCAGACAGAAGATTTGGCCTACACTCCCTTCGCTGGCCAGACGGGTTAGAAAAGTCTCATTGATGTTTATGAGCTTTGTTTAGCTTGTATTTCCTAACCTGACTCGGGGCTATATGGATACCTATTCCGCCATGAAGAATAGCCTTTGTCCTTCTCCGTACTACTAAGAGTGTGTACACTATACTTCATGATAATCAGTTCCACAGTTACGGCGTGAAAGCGTTACAAACAAACAAACTCACTTTCGCATTAATAATATTGAATAGGATTGGTTCTTTAAAAAATAACAACATAAGACGTGTGAAATTGAAGTGAAGTGAAAGGGGCGGGAAATCTAATCCAGTCTTATTGTTCAGATCCTTGTTGGGACTAGATATTCCGCATAATATTACAATGCAAACATGAGTTTTTTTATACATATAATTCATAAAACTCAAACATCTTGTCTAATCCGAAGATAGACGGGGAGATAAACACGACACGCCGTACTCAAGGGGCATCACGCCCCTTGAGTGCGTACAATAAAAACAACTTGGCCACAGCGGGTTTTCGGTTCTAAAACAGGAGCGAGCAAGCGCAGCAAATGGACAATCCTAATTATGAGCCGAGCCCACGACATAACAAAAACACCTTAGCTGCAGAAGGAAGGTAGGGTTCATTAGGTTAATTGAGACCAAAATATGAGCTCCTCCCAATTTCTGAAACCAAATTTGAATTTGTTATGCCTCTAAAATATTATTATGCATAAATAAATTTGCGGTTTAGAATGATAAGCGTAAAATTATTATGCTTGGAGAAATTATATCTAATATTTTCGTAAATCATTGGGATAAACAAAATTATACCATGTCATACACTGGATGCAGGCTGTTTCCAATTTCTCATGCTGGAAATCCTTGGCCTATTGTCCAGCAGTGGACATCTTGCGACTGAGATGATAATGACGAGACAATATATTTTTAAAATATTATCATTATGTTATAATGGAAATTTAACAGTTCAGTATTCATGTCATAGAAAACATATTATTCTTTATCCTCATATTCTTTAGTAAGTACAACTTATTACCCGAAAAATTATACCTGCCGGGGTCGCAGTTCTAACATAGCCTAACTTTCTTCACTGGTAGCGATTTCTAATCTAAATTAATAAATGGTTAGCATTTAATTTGACATTGTTTTTATCTAATAATTCAAATTATAATTGTCGTTTAAATTAAAGAACCACAAAAATACTAAGCAATGTAACAAGCGATGTTCGTTAAAAAATAATTCTAATGTTTAATAATTGTGTGGAAAAAAAAAAAAATTATATATTAAAATGCATTGAATAGTGTTTGTCTAAAAAGTTTCACTCAAATATTCATAAAGAAATACATTGACCAAATATTATACGAGATATGTCTGAAAAACAAAGAAACCCTTAAAATTGTATGAGCATAAATAGTGAACCAAAATGCCGTTTCGTGTTCGGCCTAAGCCAATATTTTTTACAAGAAGGAAAGAGTAAGAAAGGTAAATAAAAATTCAAACTAGGGAATTCGGATTTAATTGGTCAAAAAATAGTCACATTTCATATTTAACAAAACGGTTGACTTATCACATCTATTCACATTTAAATATTTACAAAGGACAATAAGTCTCGGGAACTCTGTACAATATGTATCTGTATGTATAGCTAGAAAATATTATTTTACAATAATATCAATATTGAGCTCTAGAACCACATTTTAGGATATATAAAATGGTATATCCTTGTCCATATACAACCATTATTATCTTCAGCAAATTTTCGTTACAAACTAAAGTAAATAAAATAAGAAAGATATTGTCACGCCGACAATTTATACCATGCTATTATATACAGTATTTTAGGTAACATAATATACATTGTCCACCAAGTGATGCTTAGCCACCAACTATTTTTTTAAATTACATATAGGTATTTGAATAACTTTATCGATAATTATAATTATATGGAAATAGGTACAGTCACGAGGATAAATACTCGTAAGTACACAATTGTATTCCATTTTAGACAACGTCACATTGACTTAATGTTTTCTATGACCTGTTCACATAGTAATGACTGTACAGCAGATCATAGTGAATACATTTATATAAAAATCTTCTTAATTAAGGAAATCACATCGAAATATAAAATATCTATAAAATATAGATCTAAAATACCTAGAAATATATAGCGAAACGTAAAAATCATAAAAGAAACGTATTACGTTACATGTTCCAAAAGATAAATAAAAATGCATTTTTAAATGGAATAGATTCAATGAGACTCAAGTGACCCAAGTGTAATAATATTCTTAATTAAATCTTATGTTAATCTTTTTAAATTTAATAACCATTTTAAATGAAAAAAGATTTGACTTGCCTAAACTTCGTTATGAGAGGGCAAAATTTCCATCGTATTGGAAAACAAAATGAGAAGTTATGAAATTTCACCAATTTAACCAAATCAGCTATAGATAAATAAAGTATACATATACTACATGTAAAAGAACTGATAGGTGCAATATCGTTTGAAAATGATTATTTTTAGGGTTCCGTACCTCAAAAGAAAAAAAATCGGAACCTTTATCACTCAGTTGTCAGTCTGTCAAGAACCTTTTTCTCAGGAACGCGTAAATTTTCATATCAAATACTGAGTATTTCACTTAGGTCCGTTGGAGTTGTGAAAAAAATCAAACTTCTAAGTCTACGCAATCAAAAGATACAGCTGGTTATGCAGCAGATATTCGTAATTTTTCGAAATTTATTTATTTACTGATTTATAGTAAAAAATGCGAAAAGTATAAATTTTTAGTTACATCATACAATAAAAATCCACAACATATAATATTTTTTTTTTTCATAATTTTTGACAATCGCAAGGGAATCAAAACCTACAGGGTACTTCACGTGAAGAAGTTCAGAATATTAAAATTTGGTACGAAACAACGTCTTAGCACAGATAAAGGTAAAATTCTGAATAGTATTCATTTTGAGTTACATCATATAGAAATAAATATTTTTAATAATTTCAAATGTATTATATTGTTGGAATGTGAACGCACCCTTTATAACTTTTTAATTTTTGTCTATGTTTGTGACGTTGAACCTTCCGGTTCCTGTCTGCCATTACGTTCTCCAAATACAAGTTGCATTATCACGACGCTCCGCTTTTTATTTTCCTATTATCTCTAGTTAGTCAGCTAATCATTAACAACAGTTTTCATTAGGTTATGGGCCTTTAGCTGCCCGATGGTTAGTATTTTAGGGAAAGTTGTAGTTTCGCGAAAAAGTAAAAGTTAGGTTACCGGCGTCACCGGTTTCAAATTTTGCTCCGTCACCGTGATTACGCGAAGAATCTTTTTCAGCCTTTTCAGGGAGATCTCAATAATACGTTACAATGGGATCCACGTCGCAACTAGCCCAAATTGAAAAATTACAAGGGCGCGATAATTATACAACGTGGAGTTTCGCCATGCGGACGTATCTGGAACACGAGGATCTATGGAAATGTATTGAAAAAGAAGAAAGCGAAACATTTACAAAGCAGGAAGACGTCAAAGCTCGATCCAAGTTAATTTTGTTGGTCGACCCGATTAATTTTGTTCATATACAAGAATACAAAACCGCAAAATCTGTATGGAGTAATCTGCAAAAAGCGTTCGATGACTCTGGTCTAACTCGGAAGGTAGGATTGCTACGGGAGTTAATAACCACCGACTTAGAGAGCTGCGGAAACGTGGAGGCATACGTGAGTAAAATTATTACTTGTGCACATAAGCTCCGAAATATAGGATTCACAGTACAAGATGAGTGGCTAGGTACCCTCCTTCTTGCCGGGCTGCCGGAATCTTATAAGCCGATGATAATGGCGATGGAAAGCTCAGGTGTCACTATAAGTACCGACCTTGTTAAGACAAAGATATTGCAAGATGTCAAAAACACAAGTGACTCGGCAGGTTTTTATTCTAATTGTCACAAAAAATCCCCAAGGCATAATCATAAAAAGCGCCTCAGTTTAATGGCAAAGGTCCCCGTTGTTATAACTGCAACAAATATGGTCACGTCTCTAAAAATTGTTATTCTAAGAAAAATAGCTCAAGTCAACAAAATAAGAATGATAAATGTAATAATAATTCTGATGCTTCCAGCTATGTGGCCGCATTCTCTGCGTCTCCGAAAACTGAAAATGGCTGCTGGTATTTGGACTCTGGAGCTGCAATGCATATGACAAATCGACGGGACTGGATATATGACTTTGGGCCGGCATCTGTTTCTACTATTAAAGTAGCCGATAACAAAACATTACCAGTAAAAGGATGTGGTAAAGTAAATATAAAAAGTTACAGCGAGGATAACAAAACATTAATTGGAACAATACAGGTTAATAATGTACTTTATGTTCCCGACTTAGCTGTGAATTTATTGTCAATCACTCAAATAACTCGAAACAACTGTGAAGTAAAATTTAACAAAGATTGTTGTAAGATTTACCATCAATCCAAACTAGTGATGACTGGATATAGTCAGAATAATTTATATGTGATACATAATGAAACTTTTGCTTTACTCACTTCAGCTCACTTATGGCACCAAAGGATGGGTCACCTGAATTATCAAGATATTTATAAACTCAAGGAGTCTGCTTGCGAAAATTATAGTAAAAAATGCGAAAAGTATGATGGAACTGATATGGAAATTAACCAAGACAGGAATGTTATATGTAGTACTTGCCTGCAGGGTAAACAAACCAGGCAACCATTCAAAAATGTTGCCACCAGGGCTTCGGATCTTCTAGAGGTAATACACTCAGATGTATGTGGCAAGATGGAAGAAAAGTCACTTGGTGGTGCCCAGTATTATGTAACATTCATTGATGATTTTTCAAGAAAAGTATTTGTTTATTTTATGCATTCCAAGTCTCAAGTTCTGGATAAATTTAAAGAGTTTAAGAAATTAGTAGAAAACCAATTAAATAAGAAAATCAAAGTCTTACGCTCTGATAATGGTAGAGAATATGTAAATGAGGCCTTTGATAAATTCTGCAAAGAATCTGGTATCAAACAGCAGTTCACAATTCCGTACACCCCGGAACAGAATGGGATGAGTGAACGGATGAATCGTACCTTAGTTGAAAGAGCAAAATGTATGATTATAGATTCAAAGCTGCCTAAGAAATTCTGGGCTGAAGCTGTCTCCACAGCTGCATACATTATCAACAGGTCTCCTACAAAATCGATAAATTACAAGACTCCCGAAGAAATGTGGACAGGTATGAAACCCAATGTAAAAAAACATGAAAGTTTTTGGTTGCCGAGCTATGATGCACATACCCAAAGAGAAAAGATTGAAATGGGATTGTAAAGCAAGAAAATGATATTTGTTGGATATTACCATGAGTCAAAAGGGTACAGATTATATGACAAGAAGGAGGGGAAAGTCATCAGGAGCAGAGATGTGGTATTTTTAGAAGAATCAGTTGAAAAGAAGTTTGTTCTAATGCCAATGGAAAGCTGTCAAAAGAAAGAAGACAATGTTTCTGATGATGAAACCACAAGTGAAACAAGTTCGTATAAAAGTGTCAGCACAGTCAAAGATAACAGTTCCATTGCTGCTGCCGATGAAGAAAATATTGAAGAGTTGGGAGTTGTGGATGATGATGACTTTAGTTTTGCAGTTCCAGAGGAAGAAGATAAAGATTATATTCCTGATTGCACTGTTAGCGACACCCCTCTTGTTACTTACAACTTGAGACCGCGGAAAAACAGAGCAAAATATACTTATCTGTGTCAAGACATACAAGACAATACGATGATGGAACAGAGGTTGTCATCTGCATCTTCACAAGATCCACTAACTGTAAAACAAGCCTTAAATAGTGAATACAAAGAGCAGTGGAGAAAAGCTATGGACTGTGAGTATAATTCATTGATAGAAAATAATACTTGGACACTGTGTCAACTCCCTTCTGGGAAGAAAGCAATTCCTTGCAAATGGGTGTTTAAAACAAAATGTGATGCAAATGGAAATATAACAAAACATAAAGCCAGACTTGTCATCAAAGGATATGAACAAATATTTGGCATAGACTACACAGAGGTTTATGCACCAGTGGTACGCCTGAGTTCCATTCGTTATCTACTTGCACTAGCCGCTCGATATCACCTGCATATCGAACAACTTGATGCTGTGACAGCCTTCTTGCAGGGTGATATAGATGTAGAACTATATATGAAGCAACCATCACTATATGAGGATGGGTCTGAACATGTGTGCAAGCTGAACAAATCAATATATGGTTTAAAACAAGCCAGCAGAACTTGGAATAAAAAATTGGATACATATCTATACAAAATTGGATTCAAGAAGTCACAGTTAGACCCATGTGTGTACTTTGCTCATACTGATGAGAAATGCATCCTATTTATAACAGTATATGTCGATGATCTGTTATTTTTCTATAATAATAAGGAATTAGCGTCTAGAATCAAGACTGATATTATTAATAATTTTAAAATGAAAGAATTGGGACAAGCCAATTATTATATTGGCCTGAGAATCTCATATGATGATCAAGGAATCTCTATAGATCAAACAAAATACATAGAGAGTGTCTTGAAGAAATTTAAAATGGAAAATTGCAATCCCGTGGCAACTCCTATGGAACCAAATTGCAAATTTTCAAGTAATTCTAAGATTGTAAAGGGTGAAGTGCCTTATCAAGAGGCAATTGGCTGCTTACTGTACATATCGCAAGGGACACGCCCTGATATTAGTTATGCAGTTAATACATTGAGTCGCTACAATAATAAGCCAACTGCTGAGAGCTGGAGTGCTGTGAAGAGAATATTGCGCTATCTGCATGGCACAAAGAATCTACAGTTATGTTTTAGAAGCAAAGTCAATGAAGATGTCACAGGGTATTGTGATGCTGACTGGGCATCAAGCACTGAAGATAGAAGATCATGCACCGGATATATATTTTTATGCCAGCATGCTGCAATATCCTGGAATTCAAAACGACAGCCTACAATTGCCTTATCTACAACTGAAGCTGAATATATGGCTTTATCAGCTGCCACTCAGGAAGCTATGTGGCTCCGACAATTATGTTACGAGCTGTGGCCCTCTACTAGGGTTACTTCTTTGATTTTATTTTGTGATAATCAAAGTGCTATTAAACTTACAGATAACTCTGCCTATCATGCCAGGAGCAAACATATTGATGTATGTCATCACTTCACACGAGACAAGGTTGCTTCTGGGGACATATCAGTCAAGTACATCAACACGGATCTGATGGTTGCAGACTGTCTCACCAAAGCTCTGCCCAGGCCGAAACATCACCAGTTCCTGAGAAGTATGGGGTTGCGCTCAAGGGAGGATGTTGGAATGTGAACGCACCCTTTATAACTTTTTAATTTTTGTCTATGTTTGTGACGTTGAACCTTCCGGTTCCTGTCTGCCATTACGTTCTCCAAATACAAGTTGCATTGTCACGACGCTCCGCTTTTTATTTTCCTATTATCTCTAGTTAGTCAGCTAATCATTAACAACAGTTTTCATTATATATAATGAACGGAATCCTTCGTGCACAAGTCCGACTCGCAATTGGCCAGTTTTGTTATATACGTGTAGCATTAAATGGGTACAATATTTAAATTAATAATATGTCATGGGGATTTCCCCCACAGACATGATTAAATCACGCCTCATAAGGTACGAAAAATTTTATTTACTACAGGATAAATTTTAGAACAGCGATAAGGAAAACCTATATATGTCAACTAATTTATATAAAGGTACGATTATACGGGCTTCATTGTTGACTGCGGGTTATTTCTATTGAGAAATGGGATAAAATGCCATACATGATATAAAGGAATTACAAAAAGCTCAATTATGAAAGCTATATAGCCAGTTTTATATTGGCACAATGAAATTTCAGACACAATTTTATATCACTCACAAAACCTACATATAAATTCCACAATGTGTTAGCTGCTCGTTTATCCTGATATTATTATGGAATTATAATATATATTATGAAAGTGGACGAATATTGTAATATACTTAATATATTATATAGTGATATTTTTAATTCATAGACAGTCACATCGAAAAACTTAAGAACTTATGAATTTTTCGAGTTGGACATGATTTTTTTATGCTATATTGGCAAGGTATACATATCTGTCATTGTAAAAAACCAGAATATATCCTAATCTAAACATTGGAAACTTATCTCAGCTAGTCAGATTGAGTTGTAGCCAAGTTCCAGTGTATATAACCAATATCAAGGTTTATATTATAATATTAATCTTCCATGCTGGTCTGGGAGATAAGAAAAAATCGAGGGATTGGGCTAAAATCCACGGAATCACATCAATAGGCGATGGGACTAGCAACCCAACACTATATTGATCCTGTTTTCCATCTACACGCCCTCCAACATACTAAAAGTGGCCATAAGGTCTTATAGACCTAGGCGCTGTCTACCCCGTAAGAGAAAAAGAAGTGATACTATGTAAACTATGTCAAGGTTTATGCTAATTTACAGCTAGTTTTTTTAATTAAGTCGGCTGTTAAGACGAGGACTCAAATGTTTGGTACCTTCGCTCGGCAAAGGACTGATCAAGTGCGCGCAAGGGATAGAGCTTGGCGGTTTAGCCCGTGAATGATGAGATAGGAGAAAGTCTCGAGTCGCTCAAAGAAAAAAACGTAAGCGCCATATTCGTTATTTCTATTTTATATAAAATCAGACCGGTTAATTGTATTTTCATATTTACATTTTGATGAATTACTAATAACCTATCTTTTAGTCTAAAAATCATTATTTCATTCGTCGCATTTGAGCTACAATAACAAAAACTCTGAGAACGAAAACCATTTTTCAAAAAATATTTCTATCGAGAAAATTTTATCAAAACGTGTTTTCATCTTCAATTTTTGGAGATGAAATAGTCATAAATCATATTACTTAGATTTGAAACTCCTAATTTAAGTATTTTGCGAGATAAATAAGGTTCAGAACGACCTTATTTACAGTGGTATCGCCTTAAGACATTCTACAATCATCAAAATGAAAACAAAATTTGTTCAAAAGAACAGAGGTTATAAATGCCATTTCATATTTATAAAATTATGCAATAAGTTTAAAATTGCCGCATTTGACTATCAGTAATATATAAAAACATGTAACTGAACCTATTAAATGAAATATATCTTATCACATTTAATTTCATAAAATATGTTCCTATCGAATTATCGTACTAATTATAAGTGAGCACACACAATCTTATCACTAAAACATTATATATTTCTGAATATAACTAATGTTCAAAACAATGAAAAGTTCGTGAAAAACAACAATAATCATCTGGAAATTTCTTAGTGAAAACGTTATATTAAACACTGGATTATCATTATAAGATAATCACACTTAAAAAGTCATTTGCATGCTCCTGGCGTCTGAGAAAAATGCTGGCAATTACAATTTGAGCATCTTAATTTTTATACAGACATTACCACTTACAAGGACACACCGAGTCCTAAGATTTTATTTTTATTTTTACTAAATGTTGAAGTAGGCATTTGTCTTCCATCTCACCTGATGGTGAGTGACGATAAAGACGAGAATGTTACATGCCTATTCAAGAGATACCCATTTATTCTACTTTTGAATGTCCCGGGACTGTACTTGTCTGGGAATATAGACGCAGGCAGTTCATTTCACACCTTAGCTACTCGAACCAAAAAGGAAATGTCAAAGCGTTTAGTTCGACTCTTTAGTATTTCAACGACATAAGGGTTAAATAAACAACGAAAATATTTTTTGTTGAATTGACTCAAAGCACAATTAAGGATTTTGAATCCTTTTGCACTGCCGGACCATCGTCGAGGTTAGAAAGCTTATTTCTTGTAGTATTGTAAAGGTATAACCCAGAGAAAGCTAGGAATAGGGATGCCTGGAGAAATGAAGGGGAGGCTTTTGCCCAGCAGTGGGACATAAGTAGCTAAAATAAAAAAATAGTAAAATAAAAATATAATAGTAGCTAGAATATACCATCATGAATAAGTATCTAAGATAAGTAACGCTGGATAGTGCATCAAATCTCTAAGCTCTTGTGACTAGTGTTGAGTTCTCGCACCGTGCAATTTAATCAGTGTAGATGAAATAATTATTATTGATCTGTTTATTTGAAAACCAAATTTTTATACAGCGGACACGGAAAGCGGAGCGAAGCATGAAGAGAGAGCATCAGTGCTGCCATTATATATCGAATTATTTATCTCAAATCAAATCAAATCTTATGACTCATTGGACAGGGAAGTTGTTAGGTTAATGTCTGATTGGAACTGGGTCGCACGTTACTTCTTTATTATTATATTTATATTTTATTTATTTTACTTCTATAATCTAAATATTTTGTAGCTGAACGATATAGTACAGCACTAAACTCAAATTATTTGTATTCACAGCTGGGGCTCCTAAGGCAATTGGAGGGGCCCGATAGCAAACCCATCGAGAGGAACAACCGGCCTACCCAGCGACACCCACCTGGACTTTCAGTTATTTATGTTAAACAAGTCAAGTCTAAGATATGACAATGTATTTTATATTATAGTACGGTCTCAAAATGTGTTCTTATTTATATAATAACTGAATTTCGCGGCTTTACTCGGGGCAATCATCATCAGGTCTTTTTAGTGTCCACTGCAGGAGCATGACCCTCTCTGTACTAAGGAGCCAGAGCAGACAGAAGATTTGGCCTACACTCCCTTCGCTGGCCAGACGGGTTAGAAAAGTCTCATTGATGTTTATGAGCTTTGTTTAGCTTGTATTTCCTAACCTGACTCGGGGCTATATGGATACCTATTCCGCCATGAAGAATAGCCTTTGTCCTTCTCCGTACTACTAAGAGTGTGTACACTATACTTCATGATAATCAGTTCCACAGTTACGGCGTGAAAGCGTTACAAACAAACAAACTCACTTTCGCATTAATAATATTGAATAGGATTGGTTCTTTAAAAAATAACAACATAAGACGTGTGAAATTGAAGTGAAGTGAAAGGGGCGGGAAATCTAATCCAGTCTTATTGTTCAGATCCTTGTTGGGACTAGATATTCCGCATAATATTACAATGCAAACATGAGTTTTTTTATACATATAATTCATAAAACTCAAACATCTTGTCTAATCCGAAGATAGACGGGGAGATAAACACGACACGCCGTACTCAAGGGGCATCACGCCCCTTGAGTGCGTACAATAAAAACAACTTGGCCACAGCGGGTTTTCGGTTCTAAAACAGGAGCGAGCAAGCGCAGCAAATGGACAATCCTAATTATGAGCCGAGCCCACGACATAACAAAAACACCTTAGCTGCAGAAGGAAGGTAGGGTTCATTAGGTTAATTGAGACCAAAATATGAGCTCCTCCCAATTTCTGAAACCAAATTTAAATTTGTTATGCCTCTAAAATATTATTATGCATAAATAAATTTGCGGTTTAGAATGATAAGCGTAAAATTATTATGCTTGGAGAAATTATATCTAATATTTTCGTAAATCATTGGGATAAACAAAATTATACCATGTCATACACTGGATGCAGGCTGTTTCCAATTTCTCATGCTGGAAATCCTTGGCCTATTGTCCAGCAGTGGACATCTTGCGACTGAGATGATAATGACGAGACAATATATTTTTAAAATATTATCATTATGTTATAATGGAAATTTAACAGTTCAGTATTCATGTCATAGAAAACATATTATTCTTTATCCTCATATTCTTTAGTAAGTACAACTTATTACCCGAAAAATTATACCTGCCGGGGTCGCAGTTCTAACATAGCCTAACTTTCTTCACTGGTAGCGATTTCTAATCTAAATTAATAAATGGTTAGCATTTAATTTGACATTGTTTTTATCTAATAATTCAAATTATAATTGTCGTTTAAATTAAAGAACCACAAAAATACTAAGCAATGTAACAAGCGATGTTCGTTAAAAAATAATTCTAATGTTTAATAATTGTGTGGAAAAAAAAAAAAATTATATATTAAAATGCATTGAATAGTGTTTGTCTAAAAAGTTTCACTCAAATATTCATAAAGAAATACATTGACCAAATATTATACGAGATATGTCTGAAAAACAAAGAAACCCTTAAAATTGTATGAGCATAAATAGTGAACCAAAATGCCGTTTCGTGTTCGGCCTAAGCCAATATTTTTTACAAGAAGGAAAGAGTAAGAAAGGTAAATAAAAATTCAAACTAGGGAATTCGGATTTAATTGGTCAAAAAATAGTCACATTTCATATTTAACAAAACGGTTGACTTATCACATCTATTCACATTTAAATATTTACAAAGGACAATAAGTCTCGGGAACTCTGTACAATATGTATCTGTATGTATAGCTAGAAAATATTATTTTACAATAATATCAATATTGAGCTCTAGAACCACATTTTAGGATATATAAAATGGTATATCCTTGTCCATATACAACCATTATTATCTTCAGCAAATTTTCGTTACAAACTAAAGTAAATAAAATAAGAAAGATATTGTCACGCCGACAATTTATACCATGCTATTATATACAGTATTTTAGGTAACATAATATACATTGTCCACCAAGTGATGCTTAGCCACCAACTATTTTTTTAAATTACATATAGGTATTTGAATAACTTTATCGATAATTATAATTATATGGAAATAGGTACAGTCACGAGGATAAATACTCGTAAGTACACAATTGTATTCCATTTTAGACAACGTCACATTGACTTAATGTTTTCTATGACCTGTTCACATAGTAATGACTGTACAGCAGATCATAGTGAATACATTTATATAAAAATCTTCTTAATTAAGGAAATCACATCGAAATATAAAATATCTATAAAATATAGATCTAAAATACCTAGAAATATATAGCGAAACGTAAAAATCATAAAAGAAACGTATTACGTTACATGTTCCAAAAGATAAATAAAAATGCATTTTTAAATGGAATAGATTCAATGAGACTCAAGTGACCCAAGTGTAATAATATTCTTAATTAAATCTTATGTTAATCTTTTTAAATTTAATAACCATTTTAAATGAAAAAAGATTTGACTTGCCTAAACTTCGTTATGAGAGGGCAAAATTTCCATCGTATTGGAAAACAAAATGAGAAGTTATGAAATTTCACCAATTTAACCAAATCAGCTATAGATAAATAAAGTATACATATACTACATGTAAAAGAACTGATAGGTGCAATATCGTTTGAAAATGATTATTTTTAGGGTTCCGTACCTCAAAAGAAAAAAAATCGGAACCTTTATCACTCAGTTGTCAGTCTGTCAAGAACCTTTTTCTCAGGAACGCGTAAATTTTCATATCAAATACTGAGTATTTCACTTAGGTCCGTTGGAGTTGTGAAAAAAATCAAACTTCTAAGTCTACGCAATCAAAAGATACAGCTGGTTATGCAGCAGATATTCGTAATTTTTCGAAATTTATTTATTTACTTATTTATAGTAAAAAATGCGAAAAGTATAAAGAATAGCGACACCCCTCTTGTTACTTACAACTTGAGACCGCGGAAAAACAGAGCAAAATATACTTATCTGTGTCAAGACATACAAGACAATACGATGATGGAACAGAGGTTGTCATCTGCATCTTCACAAGATCCACTAACTGTAAAACAAGCCTTAAATAGTGAATACAAAGAGCAGTGGAGAAAAGCTATGGACTGTGAGTATAATTCATTGATAGAAAATAATACTTGGACACTGTGTCAACTCCCTTCTGGGAAGAAAGCAATTCCTTGCAAATGGGTGTTTAAAACAAAATGTGATGCAAATGGAAATATAACAAAACATAAAGCCAGACTTGTCATCAAAGGATATGAACAAATATTTGGCATAGACTACACAGAGGTTTATGCACCAGTGGTACGCCTGAGTTCCATTCGTTATCTACTTGCACTAGCCGCTCGATATCACCTGCATATCGAACAACTTGATGCTGTGACAGCCTTCTTGCAGGGTGATATAGATGTAGAACTATATATGAAGCAACCATCACTATATGAGGATGGGTCTGAACATGTGTGCAAGCTGAACAAATCAATATATGGTTTAAAACAAGCCAGCAGAACTTGGAATAAAAAATTGGATACATATCTATACAAAATTGGATTCAAGAAGTCACAGTTAGACCCATGTGTGTACTTTGCTCATACTGATGAGAAATGCATCCTATTTATAACAGTATATGTCGATGATCTGTTATTTTTCTATAATAATAAGGAATTAGCGTCTAGAATCAAGACTGATATTATTAATAATTTTAAAATGAAAGAATTGGGACAAGCCAATTATTATATTGGCCTGAGAATCTCATATGATGATCAAGGAATCTCTATAGATCAAACAAAATACATAGAGAGTGTCTTGAAGAAATTTAAAATGGAAAATTGCAATCCCGTGGCAACTCCTATGGAACCAAATTGCAAATTTTCAAGTAATTCTAAGATTGTAAAGGGTGAAGTGCCTTATCAAGAGGCAATTGGCTGCTTACTGTACATATCGCAAGGGACACGCCCTGATATTAGTTATGCAGTTAATACATTGAGTCGCTACAATAATAAGCCAACTGCTGAGAGCTGGAGTGCTGTGAAGAGAATATTGCGCTATCTGCATGGCACAAAGAATCTACAGTTATGTTTTAGAAGCAAAGTCAATGAAGATGTCACAGGGTATTGTGATGCTGACTGGGCATCAAGCACTGAAGATAGAAGATCATGCACCGGATATATATTTTTATGCCAGCATGCTGCAATATCCTGGAATTCAAAACGACAGCCTACAATTGCCTTATCTACAACTGAAGCTGAATATATGGCTTTATCAGCTGCCACTCAGGAAGCTATGTGGCTCCGACAATTATGTTACGAGCTGTGGCCCTCTACTAGGGTTACTTCTTTGATTTTATTTTGTGATAATCAAAGTGCTATTAAACTTACAGATAACTCTGCCTATCATGCCAGGAGCAAACATATTGATGTATGTCATCACTTCACACGAGACAAGGTTGCTTCTGGGGACATATCAGTCAAGTACATCAACACGGATCTGATGGTTGCAGACTGTCTCACCAAAGCTCTGCCCAGGCCGAAACATCACCAGTTCCTGAGAAGTATGGGGTTGCGCTCAAGGGAGGATGTTGGAATGTGAACGCACCCTTTATAACTTTTTAATTTTTGTCTATGTTTGTGACGTTGAACCTTCCGGTTCCTGTCTGCCATTACGTTCTCCAAATACAAGTTGCATTGTCACGACGCTCCGCTTTTTATTTTCCTATTATCTCTAGTTAGTCAGCTAATCATTAACAACAGTTTTCATTATATATAATGAACGGAATCCTTCGTGCACAAGTCCGACTCGCAATTGGCCAGTTTTGTTATATACGTGTAGCATTAAATGGGTACAATATTTAAATTAATAATATGTCATGGGGATTTCCCCCACAGACATGATTAAATCACGCCTCATAAGGTACGAAAAATTTTATTTACTACAGGATAAATTTTAGAACAGCGATAAGGAAAACCTATATATGTCAACTAATTTATATAAAGGTACGATTATACGGGCTTCATTGTTGACTGCGGGTTATTTCTATTGAGAAATGGGATAAAATGCCATACATGATATAAAGGAATTACAAAAAGCTCAATTATGAAAGCTATATAGCCAGTTTTATATTGGCACAATGAAATTTCAGACACAATTTTATATCACTCACAAAACCTACATATAAATTCCACAATGTGTTAGCTGCTCGTTTATCCTGATATTATTATGGAATTATAATATATATTATGAAAGTGGACGAATATTGTAATATACTTAATATATTATATAGTGATATTTTTAATTCATAGACAGTCACATCGAAAAACTTAAGAACTTATGAATTTTTCGAGTTGGACATGATTTTTTTATGCTATATTGGCAAGGTATACATATCTGTCATTGTAAAAAACCAGAATATATCCTAATCTAAACATTGGAAACTTATCTCAGCTAGTCAGATTGAGTTGTAGCCAAGTTCCAGTGTATATAACCAATATCAAGGTTTATATTATAATATTAATCTTCCATGCTGGTCTGGGAGATAAGAAAAAATCGAGGGATTGGGCTAAAATCCACGGAATCACATCAATAGGCGATGGGACTAGCAACCCAACACTATATTGATCCTGTTTTCCATCTACACGCCCTCCAACATACTAAAAGTGGCCATAAGGTCTTATAGACCTAGGCGCTGTCTACCCCGTAAGAGAAAAAGAAGTGATACTATGTAAACTATGTCAAGGTTTATGCTAATTTACAGCTAGTTTTTTTAATTAAGTCGGCTGTTAAGACGAGGACTCAAATGTTTGGTACCTTCGCTCGGCAAAGGACTGATCAAGTGCGCGCAAGGGATAGAGCTTGGCGGTTTAGCCCGTGAATGATGAGATAGGAGAAAGTCTCGAGTCGCTCAAAGAAAAAAACGTAAGCGCCATATTCGTTATTTCTATTTTATATAAAATCAGACCGGTTAATTGTATTTTCATATTTACATTTTGATGAATTACTAATAACCTATCTTTTAGTCTAAAAATCATTATTTCATTCGTCGCATTTGAGCTACAATAACAAAAACTCTGAGAACGAAAACCATTTTTCAAAAAATATTTCTATCGAGAAAATTTTATCAAAACGTGTTTTCATCTTCAATTTTTGGAGATGAAATAGTCATAAATCATATTACTTAGATTTGAAACTCCTAATTTAAGTATTTTGCGAGATAAATAAGGTTCAGAACGACCTTATTTACAGTGGTATCGCCTTAAGACATTCTACAATCATCAAAATGAAAACAAAATTTGTTCAAAAGAACAGAGGTTATAAATGCCATTTCATATTTATAAAATTATGCAATAAGTTTAAAATTGCCGCATTTGACTATCAGTAATATATAAAAACATGTAACTGAACCTATTAAATGAAATATATCTTATCACATTTAATTTCATAAAATATGTTCCTATCGAATTATCGTACTAATTATAAGTGAGCACACACAATCTTATCACTAAAACATTATATATTTCTGAATATAACTAATGTTCAAAACAATGAAAAGTTCGTGAAAAACAACAATAATCATCTGGAAATTTCTTAGTGAAAACGTTATATTAAACACTGGATTATCATTATAAGATAATCACACTTAAAAAGTCATTTGCATGCTCCTGGCGTCTGAGAAAAATGCTGGCAATTACAATTTGAGCATCTTAATTTTTATACAGACATTACCACTTACAAGGACACACCGAGTCCTAAGATTTTATTTTTATTTTTACTAAATGTTGAAGTAGGCATTTGTCTTCCATCTCACCTGATGGTGAGTGACGATAAAGACGAGAATGTTACATGCCTATTCAAGAGATACCCATTTATTCTACTTTTGAATGTCCCGGGACTGTACTTGTCTGGGAATATAGACGCAGGCAGTTCATTTCACACCTTAGCTACTCGAACCAAAAAGGAAATGTCAAAGCGTTTAGTTCGACTCTTTAGTATTTCAACGACATAAGGGTTAAATAAACAACGAAAATATTTTTTGTTGAATTGACTCAAAGCACAATTAAGGATTTTGAATCCTTTTGCACTGCCGGACCATCGTCGAGGTTAGAAAGCTTATTTCTTGTAGTATTGTAAAGGTATAACCCAGAGAAAGCTAGGAATAGGGATGCCTGGAGAAATGAAGGGGAGGCTTTTGCCCAGCAGTGGGACATAAGTAGCTAAAATAAAAAAATAGTAAAATAAAAATATAATAGTAGCTAGAATATACCATCATGAATAAGTATCTAAGATAAGTAACGCTGGATAGTGCATCAAATCTCTAAGCTCTTGTGACTAGTGTTGAGTTCTCGCACCGTGCAATTTAATCAGTGTAGATGAAATAATTATTATTGATCTGTTTATTTGAAAACCAAATTTTTATACAGCGGACACGGAAAGC
Organism: Elegia similella; assembly: GCA_947532085.1. NCBI lineage: Eukaryota > Metazoa > Arthropoda > Insecta > Lepidoptera > Pyralidae > Elegia > Elegia similella. The sequence goes on along the minus strand of OX383931.1, from coordinate 12,830,718 downwards.
GGAGCGAAGCATGAAGAGAGAGCATCAGTGCTGCCATTATATATCGAATTATTTATCATAGACAATCCTTCTTTTACTTATAAAAAAGCAACAAGGATTGTAGATTTTAATCAGTACTTTATGATTTAAGTTTCTTAAACAAACGGAATAATGGGGTTCATCTCCGTGGACGGCATTAGGTAAAACAGTTAATTATTCTGTTCTGACCTTGAATGACAGATAACTACGGACACCTGGATCTGTATGGAAACATTGTCATAATTCAAAATATATAGCTTTCGCCCGCGGCTCGGCTCGCGATAATGTCCTATCGATACCTCACGAACAGCACTTTTTTCCGATGATGAGAAAAGTACCCTTTGACCGCCTCCGTTTCCCAGACATATGTGTTGTCCACAGAATGTCCACAGAAATAGAATATATTGTTTCTAGTTGTTCCACAAACGCAAGTTATCATACAACAAATATCGCACAAATATGGTTTGTTCCTTAGAACATCTGCTTTGTAACGAAAAATCGTGATTTCAAACATTTCCAGGCCGTCGTTATTTTCTACGAATATTATTACAATTTACTAAAAGGAAGTCGCTATATTCAGAAATGTTCCATTACCGTGAAATCATAAAACTGATCATATAAAAGGGAGATAAGTATGAAGCTTTTGTGTGATCACAAAAAGGGAGCCAAAAAGTAGTTTATCATGCTCAGTGGGGTTCTCCAGTCGTTTTATGAAATCCCTGAAGTACGAGCAACGCGAAAGAAGGTTTTGCTTTGATTTTAAAAGTTACGGTCTTATTCGACTTTATCTTTCTAAAAAGCTATTACAGTTTTAGGACCAATTCCTCTTTGTGATTTTACTTTGCTTCACTGATTTTAAAAGAAAAATAATGTTGTATCAACTTATAACAAATTACTATTACTTACATAAAAATATACATATAGTTATTTTTTTAATATATATTTAAATAATTTAAATTCCATGCTTCAGTTTAAACGCTAAGCGAAAATTACGTAACAATTATTATATGTCAATAAAATACTACACTAAATAAAAAGCCGACATATACGGGCAATAAGTTGAACTTGGTAAAACTTGGGTTCCGTTTTTCTCATTTACCAATAAAATTCCAAAAATATAAGATAAATAATATAAAACATGAGTCACTCACGACTTCCTGATCCGGAAACCATAACTCAAGTCGTTTGGAGTAAAAAGAACGAGAAATGATGGATAGTTTTGTCATGTGTTATTTACTTAGGAAATGTCAAGGGACTCTTATTTACGATTAGATATTTATGCATTCATATAAAACCTACAATAAAATTGTTTTTTTACTGATTGGTATCTACAAGTTGAAGTAATGTAAGAGCTAACCCTTGAGAACCGTATTTTATTGTTAAGTTATCGCTCTAAGAATAACCCTAATTCATTATAAACAATGAATACAAAAATGCTGTAGATGTTATCCGGGCATTTATTATACATATGTAATTTTAGGAGCGCAAGAATGTGTCCTTAATTCTACTGGTATTTTATTTTCTCAATACTGGAGTATTGTAAAAAAATAGAGGATCAAAACAAACTCGGTAAATATTTTTAATTAAATATATATTTTTTTAATTTTTTTTTTACTTTGCATTCACAATGCTATTTTGATAATTATATTCGTTAATACCCGTATGGAAAATTTTCACCATATTTAATTTCTTAATTTAATAAGATTATTTTTAATTAAAGGTGTATGTTAAACTTTAAAATAAGGGTACTTCTTTTAGTGTGTGTTTTTTTTATATACAATAGATAGTCAATAATGGTCGAGGGGAAACCATGATACTGATATTTGAGAAAAAAAGCTGCATTCATACATATTGCCAACTGCTCGATCCGATCTAGGTCGGCTGCCCTAAGCCAAATCTAAGTATCTAATATTTACCAATTTTTTTAGGAGAGCAAATAAAACGTATTTTGTTATTTCATTAAGAAATTACATCCTTATAAAACATAAGTTGTTCATTGATATTTATGGTAAAAATATATGTATGTAAAAAATAAATACTTTGATTGGCTACTTTTATTTGAAAAGCAAAAACAGTATTCAGCGTAGAATTATTTATCAATATACCATTCTACGATAAAACAAGTTTCACATTTTTCATTTTTTATTTTATTATTTATCTAGCTTTCAGTTCTTTAATTTTTAAATATCATAATATATTTTTTAATTATCCATATTAAATTATTATCGCACTTTTTATTGGCGCCATATTAAGTGGTCAAAATAGTCTCATTAGCACAAATTATAAACTTTATGCGCAAAGTAACTGCCACGAAATTTTCTATCATTCAAAGTTTTGCTCCAACATGAACACAATATTTTGACACTTACTTGGTTGTTGCCGTGATGTTTCAGACTCTTAAATTTTGCACATAATCGCTGCACAACATGGCATTTAAGAAAGAATCAAACGTTTTACGCATATGCACATTAACTCTCTACTGACCACGTATTAGAAAAAATTAATCAGTTTGAACATAAAGCGCATATATGTCTCTGCGTCTATCTACAACATTATATTTAAAATTAAATAAATAAATAAAATGAAATGCGGCACTTTTTATTTACATATAAGTATATGGTTGTATGCAAATATTTAAAGAGCATTTTCTGAACTTTGAATTTTAGTAAATAAGTTTTTATTCGGCAAGGTCCAGTTTGTGGGCTTGGTATGGCAGTTTTTGAACATGAATACCGTTTTTATTTTCTTGAAAATCAGTGTAATGGTTCTTTTGACCAAATTTTTCTCTATGTCCTATAGATTAAAAAACTCGCCAATCATCTTATTGAGACGCCCTGTATTATGAGTTTTCGTGAATTAGGTACTGAAGGATATACCATGAAAACTAAATAACATTTTTTGCGAGAAAAATAATTTTGCTAAGAAGCACTACAGACGTAGTAAGTTATAATTTGTTATTCAAATAATAAGGTCTACTGTCATATCCGGCCGCTACTGACACGGTTTTACTAGCTGCTAATAAAAATATCACTTATTAGTTTCTTAATTCCTATAATCACAAAATTTCGATGCGATTTCTCTAAGATCTCGCTTTGACCAAATTGAGTGATATTCTAATATCTATGTATGTTAAAATTGAAATAGTATTTAACACATTAAAACATTCTAATTGGTCTTAAAATAACACAATAAATATCATCTAAATATAAACTTTCCACTTACAACAGTAATTTTATGAACAGTCAATATATATTTATATTGTAATCTTTATTTAAAAATAAATACTTTCTGAGCATGTTCACTAACTACAGAAATTGTCACCTTATTCGTGTTTACACTTGAGACATTTATATACTCACATTATATACACACTTTATTCGAGATTCAGTACCTGTCACTATTTACACTTTGCGCCCGTGAATGTACGCTGAAACAAAAAGAAAATCATGATTAAACAAAACCAGTCAAGTGCGGGTCGGATTCAAAAACAAAAGGTTCCGTTCCACTATACCATTATTCTTGTGAGTATGTACTTTAATTTCCACTTTAATTTATTATTTTATGACCTAGTGGCTACGGAAAATACATATTATATGAACATTTCAAGTCTCTAACTTTAACGGTAAAAAATACAGGTAGGTACCCGTGACTGATGAGCAGACGGACGGATAGCGGAGGCTAATATATAAATTAATAGAGTCCCCTTGGCATTATTTGAGTACGAAATCCAATAAGGAGCACCCATCTCGCAAATAGGATTTTCTATAAAAATAAAGTTTTTTTAGCCATTTAATCTCACTCACTCATTGAAACCCAAAAAGTCTTTTACATCATCGTCACCTCAATTCATTGTTTTATTGCGATTTAAAAAACAAAGTTTGAAGAAGAAACTAGTTGAAATAACCTTTATTAGTGGTGTATGAGGGAAGATAAGCGGTGTGTGAGGATGTAGGTATAACAAGGGAGATAAAGCAGGCATAACAGAGTTGCGTTGTTCTATTTTCAAAACCGACTTACCGTCATAATACGTGCGATGCGGGCACCTGGGGCAGCTAGCATGCGAAGGCGGTTTCGGCAACGGGGGGTTTGGCGTCCTTCGATACGACAAGCGCGGCCATACGGCTACTGCATTTCCTCTTGAATCTCTGAGTTCCTCGATACCTGTGGAGCCGAATACTTCAAGGGGGTTATCATAATAGTATCATATTAATTTAAGAAATAAAAAGGTGAAAATACTCCTCAAACCAGTGAACTGAGGTCGTACATTGATGGTCTACTCGTACATCAAACCATGTATGTGTGGAGTATTTTCACTAAATTTTATTGCTAAATTTAATAAGAGTATACCAGAATAGTATTGTGAAGGTTAAAAAACCTTATAAAAATATTATAGCATCACTTGTTGAATAGGATACAGTTGGATGGACGGATTATCATGAACTCTTTAGTTGTAGTAGAGACACGCTACTGGCATAATTCATTTTTGCTAGTAGCATGAATAGGCCAGCCACACTCAACCACACTCTCACAGAAAATCGATGTTTGAGGAGATTGTCTAGCTCCGTGGCGCAGCGGTCAACACGCCAGCCTGCGACACGGAGTGACCGGGTTCGATCCCCGGCCAGGAGAATCAAGATGGAAAATGATCTTTTTCAGATTGGCCTGGGTCTTGGATGTGTATCTATATATGTATTTGTTATAAAATATAGAATTGTTGAGTTAGTATCCCATAACACAAGTCTCGAACTTACTTTGGGGCTAGCTCAATCTGTGTGATTTGTCCGTATATATTTATTTATTTATTCTTCTCAGAACATCTCAGATGAGGCTGACAACATATCAGAGAAATGAATAGTTTTCGGAGCGTCCGCCTTAGGACGTTAATGCACATATTTGATACCTTGGGTTGCATTAATGAATCTGGCCAGGGGTGCCATTCTCAACTGCCTGTCCGGTAGTTGAAGGTATGGCATCGGGTATGCGCGCCCGGCCTCCCGAGCTGCTATTTGCTTTTACCCAAGTCACTAGTCATACGAGTAGGTAGTATCCCAATACTATCATTCCCTTCGGGAAGGACAAACAACTGTTCCAGAGCATGGGTCAGTTCGCTACCGTATTCCAATCAGAATCATATGCGGTAACTGTCTGTGCTAAAATAATTTCATCATCATCACCATCAGGTCCTTTTTAGTCTCCACTACAGGAGCACGACCCTCTCTGTACTACTAGGGCCATACTTGGCCAGAGCAGCCAGAGGACTTGGCCTACACTCTCCACGCTGGCCAGACGGGTTGGAGAGGTCTCTTAGATGTTTATAAGCTTTGTTTAGCTTGTATTTCCTAAGTCGCCTTCTACGACATCCACGGGAAGACTTGGAGTGGTCCTATTCTACTCTGCCGGATACCACACGGCTAAAAATAAATTTAGAGCAAGGGTTTAAAGATCACAATATCTATATTCTAGCTGACAGCCAGGCAACGCTTACTGCGCTTAACTCTAACAGAACCGACTCCAGATTCTCCCATTTCTTTCATCCCAATTTTTTTAAAACAAATATTTAAATAAATTGGGGACATATGACACAAAATGAGCTAGCCCCAAGTAAGTCGTGAACTAGTGCCGTAATATACTAACTCAACGATACTATATTTTATAATATATAGTTATATAGATAAAAATCCAAATCCCAGGTCAATCTGAAAAAGATCGTTTTCTATCATGACCTAACCGGGGATCGAACCCGGGAGCCCTCGTGTCACAGCTGCTTGTTGATATTGTTGCTTTTTATAGTTTTTTTTTAATTGGTTACGTCATTTTTGTGTTTATTCAAATTAGTACACAAAACCCTCTTTATAATGTTAGTCTAGACGTCTTGATTTATTTTATTGAGTCTGTAGATATTTCACAATTGATTATTCTACAAGACAACGAGTTTGTTGTCTAGTGGAATAAACAATAGCACTTGTATGTATTGTATTGTATTTGCCTAAAAATAAAGCTAATTACAAATATTTACAAGAATAATGCGCAATTTACATGAATCACTAAGGGGATAATATGATTTTTTTGGGATCCATTGTTGCCACCATTTAAAATCAATTATATGAAAGAAAAGAAAATTCAGAAGTGTATATTGCGAGTCCCTGGATAACTCTTGAAACTATTTTACGTGTAGTTTTTGCTAGTATTTTAATGAGGCCGTTCTCAATTTAAACTATAATAAACAGTAGTTCATAAAATAGTTTAAAAATGTATCTAGGGTTTCACAATACAACATAAAAAAAAACCGGCTAACTGCGAGTCGGACTCGCACACGAAGGGTTCCGTTGGGTTCCGTACCATTATCTTTATAACGGCAAAATAATCATGTCTTTGTGTCAATTACTAAACTCCCATATATAATAGGGAGTCCCCGTAAATTAAATATCACACACAAGCAACTACTCAGAATTACCGAACCAACTGATCACAAGAAATAAAAAAAAACTAGCAGGAATACAAAATTTCCACGCACCAGCGGAAGATTTACGATTTTCATATACGTTTCCTCCCGAATTTTTGTAGGGATAAATCACGTAGTTTCTCCAGCAAAATCAAACAAGAAAGAAGGCGCTTTCTTAGGAAGTGTAATTCAGCCGACATGCTTAAAGAAAAGTTCACAGAGAAAAATATCGATTTTTTTGAAGATTTCAATAAAGGTTTTAAAATATATTTCACTATTATTTCAACAAACTACTCCGGCGACTACGTTCGCGTACATTACGATTTCTAAATAAAAAAAAAAACGAAAAAAAATTAAGTAGCCCATCCTGTACATCGTAATGTTTGTCAACCAAGTTTTAATTGAGTCAATTCATTTAAGAGTCATGGAGTAACATACATAATCTTAAAATATTCAATTTAGTGCCTGTATCATGTATACAGCTTATAAACTATATCTCCGAAAACAAAGTAATTTTCTCCATGACCTACCCTTACAGATTTATTGTTAGTATTGATTAAAGACAAACGTTTCGAACCCTAGAAAATCTAAAAAACTTTATTAGCTTGACTGAACCCAAATCGCAACTAATAATTTTTCTATCCGATCTAATCCGATAAGTACTTTGAGAAAAGCTATATTAAGTTTGTTTATAGAGGAAGATTAAAAATAATTGCTTTCATAGAAAATCTTATTTGTATAGAAAATATATTATCGACACAAACTTTGTCCTTCATAACTAATCTAACTAATATTATAAATGCGAAAGTTTGTTTTTCGTGTATACATTGGGGACAGATTTTACAAGCTGCCTAAAGGTATCTGATATATTTTATACGATTGCCATCAACGATAATAGCCGGGACCAACATTAACGTGCTGAACGTGTATTCCAAAGCACGAAAAAGCTCGAGAAAATTTTATCAACTTGTGGTCCGACCACAAGGTTGGTGCCCAGGGTTACTTTACATGCGTATGTGCCATGGAGCTCCTGGAATGCGAAAATGAGTTTGTTTGTTCATTTGTCACGGTTTAATCACAGAAATCATGAAAATTTGCATACATGGTGACTGGGGTACGGAGAAGAACATTTTTTCATCCCGGAAAAGTATCGCGAGGGATCGACATTACCGCGAACGTAGCCTCGGGCAAATGTTGTGTTATATCAAGGTAGGATTGCCCACCAAACAAACGTACCCTTTAGATCTTAAAGCCATAAGCTCTGTCTCATAGGCTATATATATATTTATATAAATATCTCTATTTATAACTTATGCAAACTAAGTTTTTCCGCTAATAATTTTACTGCATACCAGAAAAATCACTAAGCTAAAAATAAAGTACTTAATCTCGATAATATACTTTTGTACTTAATATTCTAAAAATGTTTTACAACAATTCCATGTTGATCTGGGAGAAAAGAAAAAACGTAGAATGTACCAGCTGCTTCTCTTCCCACGCAGATCATAAAAGCCGATCGAGGGAATGGATAAAATCTGAGGAATCATGTTATTAGGCGATGCGGTTAGCAACCCGTCACTATTTTGATTCCGTTTTTCACCTAATGCCCACCAAAATGCTAAACGTGGCTTTCAGGTCTTATAGACCAAGGCTCTGTCTACCCCGCAAGGGAAAAAGACGTGATAATATGTATGTATGTATGTTTTGCAAAAAAATAAACATATACATATATACATATCCATTATTTTTGAAAATAGGTATGTTGATACCTATTTTTTAAGAACTAGTCCATATATAAAAACTAGCTCATGTCCTCGTACAGTCAGGGGCAGATAAAACTGACCCCTCTAAAAACAGATTTTAAATTGTAGGAGGGCGACATACATCTACCCACAAATATATTTTGATTATCAGGTGAGATGGGAGAAAAATGCCTAATCCAACATTTAGTAAAAAAAAGATCGAATAATTGATAGTCCTTTTGGCTCGCTTTTACCGTTTGGGTACGGAACCCTAAAAAGTAATTCTTAGTAATATTATAAATGCGAAAGTGAGCTTGTTTGTTTGCTTATTTGTTTGTTTGTTACGCTTTCACGCCGTAATTACTGAACCGATCATCATGAAATTTTGCATACAAGTTCTCTGGAGTACGGAGAAGGAAATAGGCTACCTTTTATCCCGGGAAAAAATACTATTCCCGAGGGATCGACATTGACGCGGGCGGAGCCGCGGGCGAAAGCTAGTTATGTATAAAGTTCCCACTTTAATAAGAGTATATATAAGATACATAAGAAATGCTCCCGCGTAATAGATATGAAAATAAATATTAATAAAAAAAGAGTTTACTACAAGACCATAAATTACTCAGCTAGTATCAATTACTGGCATATTCGCTCCTATTGAATCTGAATTCGCAGTTCGTCTTACGGAAGATACGACTCATAGCGTCCATGTGGCTCCTTACTTAATTTGGTTTGTCAAGGCGAGTTAACAAAGTTCGCTTGAGCGCACAAGGATCGTACGGAAACCATTAGTTTGATATAAATCGGTGTCAGAGCCAGCAAGGCAACAAACTCAATAATCTGACATTCATCTGACATTCAAATTATATGTTTGACATATAATCGTGAATACTTAATTATATGTCAAACATTAAACTTGATGAAATGATGAAACAAATTTTAATTTGCTAAACCTAGGTTGATCCATCGCTACTCCGGAATAAGGTAGGCCAGGTTTAAACCTGGGTTTTGCCGTTTTTTTATAATAACACTGTATAAGTTTTGCTCCGTTTCTGGTTCTCTTTCCTGTACAAAATGGGCCCAATACCATCTCCTTCTCTTCTAGGTCCTGTTCTAGCGTTTAAGACTCCCATCACAATTAAGTTCTTATGTGCGTGGTTTTTATTGCGTCTGCGAGTTTAGAATAGAAAGCGTCTATGTCTGAGTTGCTGGCTTGTTCGGTGGGAGAGTAGACTTGTACAAGAGTCCACATTTCGTAACTAGGTGAGAACTTCAAATTGAGTATTATAATTCGTTTTGATATGCCGATAAATTCATTGATGCAAGATTTTAATTTCTTTTTACCAGAAAGCCAGTGCCATACTGTCCTGGTGTATTTCCTTTGTAGTAAAAGACAAAGTTGCCGAGGTCTTCAATATTTTCTCCTAGTCGCCTGACTTCGCTTAAACCCACGATTGACCAATTTACATTTTCGAGTGCTAGGGTAAGTTCAGCTAAGCTTTCATTGGTTCTTAGGGTCAGAGTGTTATAAGTTGCTATATATGTTAGATTTCTTGGCAATGTTTGTACTCGATATTGATGTTGACATGCATCTGTTAGTTGCAGAATTAGTTGAGTAGATGAAGTTGCAGTGTTAATTTTATTTCGGAGCCGGGTGTATATGGATATGATTTAGTTTTTTGAAATCTCTGATATGGAATTTGACCTGCCTCGTTCGAGTAACTACTAGTAAGGCTTTATTATTTCTTTAGGTATGGTTTTGGTGTATGTCTGTGTAGGGTTAGAGGTGTTTCCTTTCTTATGTGTTCCTGAGCTTGGTGAACCAGATTTTTCACGTTTCCCCTTTTCTTATTAATGCCACTTGATGTCTTCACCATAAGTTTATCAAATTTTATAAAGCAATATTTCCTTTCTTCTTCAACCTTCCTTTGTAGTCGTTTCTTTTTTTCCAATATTGAGTGAGAAAGTCACGTTGTGTTTCTTTACAATTTTTTTTCTAGGAAATTTTATAAGCCTACAGGCTTTATTTTGAGAAAAACCTTCTATGTTAATAGATATGCTAATAGGGTGATTGTTTGGAGCTTAAAGTGCCTTTTTTTTGTTTTGGCTCTGAAAAAAGCCATTTAATGTTTTTGTAACCATTTTGTAGTGCGACTATCCTTGCCAAGGAGAATACTCTTTAGTCCTTGCAGACAATTGCCCAGGGTACATTGGAGGTCATTACGTCATTCGGGGAGGCTCCTTTCATGTACCCCTAATCAAACTGTTAAGTTAAATCTATTCAAAGTGGGCTATACAATGAACAATCGAAACCAAATAATGAAATCCTTAGTTAGATTGATTATTATGTTCTCTGACGTAAATGATCTCAACTGAAAGGCACTGGTTCAATTCACTTTCAGGCTTCAAAGTTTAGTTGTATGAAAACGTCTCTTTTTATTTACATTAGAATTTAATAAAGGAACAATATTGTCGAGCATTGTGCTCGATACATACCTACTGATCATGTGTGTAAAGCAACGTGAACATATTTTATATTTAATTTTAACTGCCTCCCTGGTCCAGTGGTTAAGACGTTTGCTTGTAGACTCGGGTCGTGGTTTCGATTAAATCGGGAAGCATACTTTGTTTAGTTGATTCCAGTTTGGTTAGGGCATTGCAGGCTTGAATCACCTGATTGTCTGATAATAAAAATGATTCCGTGCTTCGGAAGGCGTAGCGTAGCGTAAGCCGTTGGTCCCGGTTGCCAACTGGTAGTCGTTAAAGGAACCACGTCAGAGGCCGAGAAGTGATTCCGAAGAACTCTGACATCAGGGTGTTCATGGTCGATTGACCGTGACCCCTACACGAAATAATGATGATGAAAATATTTTATGAAAGGCATAATTTTGATAGTTTTTAACTCAACTAAAATTTCAATAAGAAAAATAAGTTTTATTTTAAAAGAGATAAACTTTAAATGGTATCAGGGTTGCATGTCATTGAAATAACTATTGCCTCCACATAATAAAATATTATGTGGCTGGATAACAAATAATGTTGCGCTTTATGATATAATTAGGTAACTCTAAATCCTGATGAAGCAATATAATGTTTTATCAAACCATGATATGGCCAAACATTGTGCGAGGGACGGCCGTGTTGCAACAGCCTTAACACACCCTGAAAATGTCCTCCTCTATAGGCTGAACTTGTCGGCGATACTGACAAAACTATGCGAGTAAAAAAGTATGTTTTAACAATTACTCGCAACAATAATTTCACGTTACTTTTAATACCCGCATCAATTTAGATATGACCGGCTTAAACGATTTGCGTGGGAATTCAGAAGTACATAAATCATGAAGTACATTATATTTATTTGAAACAATAAATAGGCATATTTATTGTTAAATCTTCACACTCGGAACTCGGAAAATTGTTCAATCCATCAATTTTGACACAAATAAGGAAGCCGTTCATCTGTAGGATGATAATTTGCTCGCCAATTTCAAGATGATAAAGGTACTGATTCTCTAATACAATTATAAAGCTAAATATCTCGGTTCCAATATCATCATCATCATCAGGTCCTTTTTAGTCTCCACTACAGGAGCACGACACACACTACGAACACGGTTCCAATATGGTTTAGCTCAATGTTCCTTGGTTTAACTATATTTGCTCCATAATGCGATTTGTTTACCTTAATCTGTCGTTTTAAATTCACAATTTCCATGAGCAGTTGCGATAGCAGAAAATGACCCCGACTTTACCTATTCCCCTATATAGAAACTGTTATTATGTAGTCTGTAGCCTAAACGAAACATTTAATGTAAATACTGAACATAGTTCTAAGTGATGGCGTGTGACGTTGTCACGCGTCCATGACGCGGCTAAAAGCAAGTGACTTGTCGTTAGAGCCCGGGGTCCGCTATTAAGAAAGCATTTAGCTCTTATATAATTTGGTAATGTTTTTACGGTTGACTGCTTGCCTTAAACCCCTTTAGTCGCATAAAGTCCACTATATTAAATTTAGCCATAAGTAAATTTTTACTTCAACAATTGGTTGTGTTGAGAAGTGAAATATGACAATTAATAAGTGTTCAAAGAAACCTATAGGTAATAAATAAACGTTTTGAATTTGAATATAACAAAATGTCCACTGTATCAAAATTTTCATAGTATAAAAACATCCACTGTATCAAAACGTACATAGTATCAAAACATCCACAGTACTGAAATGTCCATTGTATCATTCTGTCCATTCTTCATAAAGTCCACTTTTTCAAAATGTCCACTGTATCAAAACGACCATAGTATTATTATGACCACACTAATTGTTTTTACTTGCATAACTACTACCAGTTGTACTTTTCGGTAGTACTTCTGAAATGGAGGGACAGTTTATCCTCCGAGAATCAAACCCGGAGTCTAACAGGCTAATGTGTAACCGCCACGGAGGTCGTCAAATGTATTACTTTCTCTAATGTATCTATTTTTGGAATGACTCTCCAATACACAACGAAATATAATTGTGAGCCGTCACGGGACGGCTGGTAGATGTGAAACATCATAATATACACTACTACATTCATACATACTACATCTACCGGCAAAATATTTTTTTGACCAGCATGAATGGGACGGCTTGTACAGGGAAGTACCACACTCTTACATAAAATCGACGTTTGAGTAGATTAAATAAATAAATAAACTTATTGGGACATATCACACAAATTGAGCTAGTCCTACACCAAGTTGTGAACTTGTGTCGTAGGATACTTACTCAACGATACTACATTTTGTAATAGATACTTATATAGATCAACATCCAAGACCGAGGTCAATCTGAAAAAGATCGTTTTCCATCATGACCTGACCGGGGATCGAACCCAGGCACCCTTGTGTCGCTGGCGTGCTAACCACGCGCCACAGAGCTCGCTAAACCAACAAATAGCAGTATTACCGCTTCTATGAGAGCGTGAGGCCCATCCTTCCTCCATTTCCATACCCCCATCTCCTCTACAATTTTTTAAAAGGCCGGCAACGCTCCATAGTCCTGACACACCCTGGTGTTGTAGTTGTCCATGTAAAGCTTTGATCGCTTACCATCAGGTGACTCGCTTGCTTGATTGTCGTCCTATATAAAAAAGGAATACTATTATGAAGCATGGCGGAGCATGCCGTGGTGACGCATCTTCACGCCAAAAGTGGATCTAACCCACCGCTATAGATGTTTCACATCCAAAATACCTATTGCAAAAATAATGAACAAAGTACGTACTGATATTGATACCAAAGATATTCATTTTAATAATTACGTTAACGAGTAAAAACCTGATCTGGATCGGCTACCAGACTGCGAAACACAGTCCGGCGGCGACTCGGGCAGCGGCCGTTTCCGCCGGCGGCAGGCGTCGCGCCAGCGGCACAAGATGGCCGTGCGGAAGTACGTCCGAAACCTGCGAACAAAACAATCATCATCATAATTTTAGCCATATAAAGACCGCTGATGGACTAAAGTGATCCTCTCCCAAGGATAGAAGGACACCACGCGTTGCAGGCAGGTTGGCGAGCACAGATTTATTGTCTCACCGGAAAGTTGAGTTGTGGTAGGCCACGCTACCGACAAAAGTAATTTTTGCTAGTAGCATGAATGGGCCGGCTTCTCCGGGGAAGTACCACACTCTCACAGAAAATCGACGTTTGAGTATAAGCTTTACCGCTTCTATGCTTTGTTTGGTGAGTAAGAGAGCCCGTCCTTCCATATTTCCTCCCCCGTGTCCTTCCCCCAACTCCTTTAACGGCCGGCAACGCTTCTGTTACACCTTGGTGTTACAGTTGTCAATGGGCAGCGCTGATCACTTACCATCAGGTGACTCGTTTGAATCGCACTCGAAGTGCTTTTTTTAAAAGTATGTTTTATATTGTTATTAGTTTATTCTGTAGCATTCTGTAATAACATCAATTCTTTGCCTATTATTATTCAATAGATATAGCCCTGTGACAGACGGCCGGAAGCTTACTAATAGGGTCACGTGCAATCCGTTTTTCTTTTTATATAAGAATTTTACTTTGTACAGAAATATAATAGGATAAGAAGTATGAAGATACCATGCATGGTTGCATTTTATTAACATCCAACATTAACAAAACTTGTTTTGAACGGTATGTTAAACGGTTGGCTTCAACAAATTATCACGTTACAGTTGTTAGCCCATATTACTTGCTTTCGGAACGGTTGCAAAATCTGACAACATTGATATGAAAACAATTGTGAATAAATAAGTCGAAAATAGCAACCGTCTTGTTAATAAACTTCGGGGTTTGTTACATTGACCTGTCACTCCGAGACGTTCCAATTCAACTTTCCCGGAACTTATTCCCTTAGAAATAAATAAACTCACACTTGTACTTAGTTCAGAAATGTAAGAAATATCTTGATCACAGTACGGGAGTGGTTTAGTGTCATATTGCATTAATATTCAAAACTCACGTACTTTTGAGGCCACGTTAAACCAACTGTGATCACTTGTCGTCATTTTAAGAAAGGAAAACAAACCTTATCTTACGTCCAAAAAAAGGTTTTGCCGTAATCATGTTTAATAACTCGAAAAGCAACCTTTCTGTAGGGTTAACAAATAAAATGAAATCGACCTATCATTTCGGATCGTTCCAATTTAACTTTCGAGGAACTTATTTCCATAAATAAAAATATGTTTTAACGGTACAATTTCATGCAATAATGGTACAAATTAATTGTGATAGCATGATGTATGAGCCTAGCTCTACTAAAGGACGCTTTGTGCTGCAGTAAATAGTGTTGTGGCAACAAGTGACATCCGTCGTCAGCTGGCTTTAGATTATTTATTCAAATGTGAAATGTAGCTACTGTATTGAAATGTTAATTTCTGTTACTTTTGCAGTAAAGTATGAATGATTACTTCCAAATTAACAGCTGTGAAATTTGTTTCAAACTATACAAGCAAGATGGAATTTGCTGGTTCAGAAACTTTGATATCAGCGCATTCAGAAGCGTTCAGGCACTTAGTAATATTCAAATATCAACAGTTCAGGCACTTACAAATTAAATCAAATGAACACACATTGAGCACCTTAAATTACTTAGCAGCGCAGCTGTGCAGCTAAGTAAACAATTTTTAGACCAAAATCATGACCGCTTCTAAACTTTCGCGTTGCATATTAAGTATCCCGGCTCAAACGGCAAACTCATTTTCAAGAATTTCATTTTTATAGAAATACTAGCTTTTTCCCGTGTCTCCGCCCACGTTAATGTCGATCCCTTAGGTTTAGTAGTTTATTCGTCCTTTCCCGATCCTCAAATTATTTCATAGATTCCATAGACTCTCCATTTTGCCGAAGTCCATCCATCGTATCCCATCGAGCTCCAACATTTTTTGGTAACAAACGCCCATCCTGTTAACATTCAGCTAAAAATGTAAATATGAAAATTTGAAGATTTTCATGTTTGGAAATCCATCACGCTTCAACCCATTCAACCACTGAAAAGACTGGAAACTTGACACAGAGTTCGTCGATGTTCTGTCCTGACTGCCCATATAGGATACTTTTATCAGAAATAAGGTTTCAATTTAAGACTATATTTTTTTCCATAAGCAAAGCTTAAAATTTTCGTCATGAATGTGATGTAAGCCAGATAAATCGCTGCGTAGTTCGCAAAATTTACGAAACTTTTGTCTTTTCGGATTGTCAGGCCAGATTAAGCCGCAAAATCTGTTCCGAAATCTTTAAAGCCCTAATTAAATTAGCAATTGGTGATTAATGAACGCCTAATGTCTATGGATCGTAGATCTATAGGTAACCGATATGTAAAAATATAATTTTAAGGTTATCTTTAAAGTTCGGCGACAGCGGAAAGTGTAGCGTATTTTGTATGACATGTCAGCATGACAAATGACAAATGTCCTTGTTCTGAGGACAGGCCTGACATAGGCCTGACTACGACCGGTCACGCTGTCACTCCATACAACATGCGCAATACTCGCCGGTGTTGCCTCAGGCTAATGCTGAAAGTCAAACTTTACTCACACAGGCATGCACCCTCATTATATGCCATATAATATATATAATATAAGTCTTTAAATATAAGTACTAGGAAGTATACACGTTTTATTGTTGCATGAAATAAGGTACAGAGATCCACGTAGCTCCTTACAAATCAATGCCAAAAGAATAAATCAAATTTATATACGTATAAGTTAACTGAAGGTTAAATAACGCATATGTATATAATTTATTTTAGTTGGTTACCTTGGTTTTAGTTATGGTAGAGCTACACTATATCAGCACGAATGGACCAGCTCGTCCGGGGAAGTACCACACTCTCACAGTAAATCGACATTTGAGTATAAGCTTTACCGCTTCTATGCTTTGTTCGGTGAGTGAAAGAGCCGGACGCCCTTCCTCCCCCCTATTAGAAAACCAGGTTAGGTGGGGTTTCTCCGGCAACAACACATACGATTGGGGCGATGTTCAATCTATGAGCCACCTTTTGACGTGCTCTAAATGCCCCACTCACTGCTCACAAAAGGATCTAGAGAAAGCAAATGACAGCGCAGTGGCCGTGGCTACATACTCGTATTTGGCAAAATTACTATTCTAGTAAAAAAATATTACGACTCGAAAAGAAGAATTCTCAAAGAATAAAATGTTAGTCCTAGGAATATAATTTAAAGAAACAGTAGTAACATTAAATGACCCTTATAAGATACTTTATTTTTATTACATTTTATAGAGAAAAAAATTCAAGTAATTTTCATCAAAACGCAAACACCTACTTTCTTTTCTTCATCCGAGCGTTTTTCCGTCATGTACTACAGTGATGCATCGGAGCGCGGGGTCCGCTATTATGACAGCATATCTATGTACATGTATTTATTTTTAACCAACTTCAAAAAAAGGGGGAGGTTATCAAATCGGTTGTAAACTGTTTTTTTAAATGATTTTTATCTCAGTACTCCGTCGTTTACAACCGATTATAAAATATATTTTTTGGTTGAAAATGCTTTAAAGTTATTTTCATTTAAATTCCATCACAATCGGATTATTATAAGTTTTTGTTGCCGGCTGTCTGCCGCGTTGACGTCAGTTAGGCTCATCCTTGGTAAACCTTCCTTGGTAAGGTAAAAGGTGAACGTGTGTATTTAAATGTTCCTATTTACGGCACTGTCATTTATTTATAACGGGGAGACAGGAACATGATGTTTTGTCTGACAAGCTTGAGCACAAACGTAAATTAAACCAGTAAGACATGGGTTATGCTTTGTTTGCTCGCTTTTGTTTTCATGAGCATCGCAATTACACAACTTTACTGCGATAGACTACAATTATAGTAGTAACTAGCTTTTGTTGTAACTTCGTCCACCTTAATTCTAGCCTTTGTTACTCTTAAATAATCCTTATCCTTACTAATACTAATACTGATATTATAAATGCGAAAGTGAGTTTGTTTATTTGTTTGTTTGTTTGTTACGCTTTCACGCCGTAACTACTGACCGATCATCATGAAATTTTGCATACAAGTTCTCTGGAGTACGGAGAAGGACATAGGCTACCTTTCATTCCAGGAAATAGTACTATTCCCGAGGGATCGACATTGACGCGGGCGGAGCCGCGGGCGAAAGCTAGTACATATATATATATATATATAGGTGAAAGAGTTTTTAGTAGTAATTGTGTTTTTTCCATTAAAGCAAACTATCAAAAACATCATTTTTTTTTAGTTTTTAAAAACAAGCTTTTATGTAAGTAGATCACTTTATTTTTGGGAGTGCCACCATGTTGGATTTAGAACGACGCAAGATTTCACCCGAACAAACAAAGTTACAAACATACATTGCAAGTAAAATAAAAGTTTATAAAAAAGTACTCATTGAAACTCCTTCTTTTCTCGGGATAACCTAAATTCGTTGCAATAAAAAAAAATACATATCTTAATAACAACTGCTTTTATCAATATTTATAAATGCGATAAATAGCATTTTTGTAAATAAAACGTTATTTGCAGGAGTTTCTATTTTTTTACTTGTGGCCAATCTCTTTAAGACGAGGCCTCAAATGTTTTGGTACCTTCGCTCGGCAAAGGACTGATCAAGTGCGCGCAAGGGATAGCGCTTGGCGGTTTAGCCCGTGAATGATGAGATAGGAGATAGTCTCGAGTCGCTCAAAGAAAAAAACGTAAGCGCCAAATTCGTTATTTCTATTTTATATAAAATCAGACCAGTTAATTGTATTTTCATATTTACATTTTGATGAATTACTAATAACCTATCTTTTAGTCTAAAAATCATTATTTAATTCGTCGCATTTGAGCTACAATAACAAAAACTCTGCGAACGAAGACCATTTTTCAAAAAATATTTCTATCGAGAAAATTTTATCAAAACGTGTTTTCATCTTCAATTTTTGGAGATGAAATAGTCAAAAATCATATTACTTAGATTTGAAACTCCTAATTTAAGTATTTTGCGAGATAAATAAGGTTCAGAACGACCTTATTTACAGTGGTATCGCCTTAAAGCCTCACCTCAACATTTGAGAATTTAATTCCAGTATTCACATAGTCATATTCCAAAAATCTGTGGGATAAGCATATGTTCAGCAGTCGATATGACAATACGGCCGATATAATGATGAATAAGAAGACATTTCAAATTCTCAGAAAATGTATTTGAATTTTATTCTTAGGACAATAAATAATTAAAACACAGTAGAAAATAAAATTAAAAGGGAATTCCTGGGAATTCCATCCAAAAGACATGTTTCATTGGCGTTTTTTCTCTATTCTATCAAAGTTTCATACTCCACCAAAGATAATTAGGAATTACAATGTTCATGCAGGAAGAAGTTTAGTTAATCTAACAAAAGATATTGCATGTGTTAGATAGATTTATTTACTGAACATTTCAATCAGTTTCCTTTAAAATCTTGTGTCATTTCCGGTTTACTTAATCTATTTTACTTATGAATATTTAGGAATTATCCAATACTAGCTTTTGCCCGCGGCTTCGCCCGCGTCAATGTCGATCCCTCGGGACTTTTTCCCGGGATAAAAGGTAGCCTATGTCCTTCTCCGCACTCCAGAGAACTTGTATGCAAAATTGCATGATGATCGGTTCAGTAGTTTCGGCGTGAAGGCGTAACAAACAAACAAACAAATAAACAAACTCACTTTCGCATTTATAATATTAGTAAGGATATCAACTTATACATGGGCTCAGAAAAGTAAAATTTCATACAAATTGAATTGAAAGTTAGTTAAGAGAGTTATTAGTTACGTAAACCTAATTTAAAAAATTCGGTCTAGACAATAAGATTTTTTCGCCTTAATTCAAATTATGAATTGTCTAGTCGTGACTGGCTGTATTTATTCACGGGTACTTGACTTTCGCTTTCTGGGTAAAACATTTTCATTTCTGTAGATCCGGATACATTTTCCGCGCACTGCATTTTGCAGCCATTTATTTTCCAGAAAATAGAAACACTCGGTGTGATAAAAAACATTGTGTATTTCACTGGTGGTATAGGCATTACAAACTCGGACTATTAAAAGCACTCGGCTTTGCTTCGTGCTTGTTCAAAAATTTAATCCTTTTTTGAAGTGAAAACTTTTTTCTCTACTGCCTTTCCTTCACAATGTACTATCATAGTTAACCAAAGTAGTAAATCAAACAATAACATCAAAAAGTCTCAAACATGATATGATACCGTATTTCCGTTCTTATATTCATTTTCCTCTTTACACTTTGGGAAGAAATATTTTCGCCGTTCCGAAAAAAAACCGGCCAAGTGCGAGTCGGATACGCGATCGAAGGGTACCATTATCTATAAAAACGGCAAAAAGTCATGTCTGTTGTATGGAAGCCCCCCTTAAATAAATAAATATTGTGTGAATATTATAAGCGCCTACCTGTAGCCCTTATCAATATAGCCTCGTTTAAAATTTATTTTATTCTATTTTTTGGTATCTGTTGTTAATAGCGGCAGAGAAATACATCATCTGTGAAAATTTCAAATATCTAACCGTGTTCATAAGGTTCATGAGATACGGCCTTCATGACTTTAACATTCTGGATAAATCATTTTCATTATCTGTAGAATCTGCGTTTACACTTTTGAGGTTACAACTTGCTGCTCACTGCAATTTGTTGTCATTTATTTCCTAGGAAATACAGATAGATAAAAAAATTATTGCCACCATAACACACATACAAGATTTCAAATAAACTAAAGACTTAACATAAAAATAAAATTAAACTAGAATACTCGTAATATACTCTAGGAATTTATGTGAGCTAGTGTTTCAAAAGGCTGTAGCTTAGCGTGGGACATTGCTCGGGGAGCAAAACACTAGGTTTCAGCTACCACCAGTTTGGATGCGCGTGCTCTGTATAAGTTAAAGACTGCATCAATTAAGAACATAAAAAAAGCAAATAAAAAAATAGAGGTAACTCGGAGTGATGTAAAATATTGTTTGTGATTTTTACACAATGTTCTCTATTATATTGCATCAAAGAGTCTAAATAAAAAAAATACAATCAAAAGAAGTCCTTCCTATTCCTTTTACTTATTACACTTTAATGGGAAGAAATATTTTCGCCGTTCCGAATAACAGAAAGACGGTAACAATATATATTTCCAGGAACATGTCAAAGCATATGTGAAAATTCAATCAAAATGTTACTATAAGAGCATATCAATTAGTCGGAACGTGTATTCGAATATTGGATTTCGCGCCGTTTGTATTTCTCCTAAGCCAAATCTGGCGTCAAAACGATTATAATGAATCCGTTTACATTTCAATCTCTTTTTTTTAAAATTTCAATTCTTTATAAAATGACAATCAAACATTTAAATATGCTTATCTACTTTTTGTACATTAGGTTTTACCGAGGGCTGATAGGGATTTTTTTAAATTACGAAGGTTCGATAGAGGAAGGGAAGAAAAGGTACCTACGTACTATGGCAGCCATTCTCTTGACCTCTCTTATAATACAACTCTTGCCTCTTTCTTAATCCATATATGTTCTTCTGGGTCTTCTTTCTTCTTCCTTGCGTGAAACACGAAGAGTACTCCACAGATAGGAACACAGTTCTTAAATTATAGATAGGCACGCCTATCTATAGACACTGATTTTGAGAAAAAATTATAAAATAATATTTCGATCAAACTGCTCAACCGATTATGATAAAATGGGAACAATTTGAAAGATTTATAAATGGGAGCAATTTGAAAGCTCTATAAATGGGACCATATTGAAAGCTTTATAATAGGGACCAATTTGTCGGTTCATAAATGACGGATTTATAATGTAACAAACATCAAAATCATCATCCTTTTTTTGAAGTCGATTAAAAAGCCAAGCTTCTTCGTGATCATGGCCCATGTAACTGGACCGAAATATTAATGACTTGTAAAACTACAGCAATCACGGTAAATATCTTGATACATTTCATTCTAATGTGAGACATCTTAAGTAAGTATATTTTTATTTAATAAACTTTATTGTTAGAAAAGAAGCGTTTGATTACAATAGGCGGACTAAATGCAATGAGATTTCCTTCCGGTTAACCATAGGGAAAACAGAAAAAAAATGTGGCGCATAAAAGTGAATTATATAACATACTAGAAGTATATTCGGGAATTCTAAATACAAATAGTCATATAATAAATATATATATATATACTATATCCCTATGCAATACAAGTTACTATTTTATATTATTTATAATATGTATACCCTGACTATAATTATAACTGAGAAGGTTTTTTTTTGTAACGTTTTCACCCTTCAACTGAACCGATCATCATGAATTTGCTCACGCATTGTCTGGAAAACGGAGAAGGATATAGGCTACTTTTATGGCGGAAGAAAATAACTGTTCACGAGGGGACAAAATTGACCCGAGTGGATCCACAGGCGGAAGCTAGTTACTTGCAAAACACAATTGCCCCATACGTGGGAAGTTTGAGCAATTACATAAATAAATCCTCTACCAAAAGGAATTCTCGTAAACATACAGACACAAGCAATGATACATATACAATTGTATTCCATTTTAGACCTTATGACATTGTCTTAAGAACCCATATGTATACATATCCATGATAGTGACTGTACAGCTTTTATACGGCCTTACCTACCAACTTGATTAAAGTTATAAATATCCAAACATCGCACCTTCATCTCAGAGAGAATTACTGCTAGACCGTTCGTGAATTTAATACCTTTGAGACTTTCCAAAAATAAATGTTGCTAACATAATATTTCGTAATATTTTGAATAAATTTTTCGTAGGTTGCTGAGCAAAAACCTTTTATATACTAAATATAAATGATAATCATTCAGATAACAAAAACGACGCGTTAACCAAACGTTTGAAAAATAAAATAAGTTTTTTTTTAAGAAAAAATAATTTTTGTCATTTTATTTTAAACGATGCTGTAAAGTGCTTATATTATACAAATCAAATGAGCTGAAACATGGCAGGTGTACCTTGTTTAGTATAAATGTTCCTATGGGCTTTCGACTCCACCATCAGACCAGCGCAACGATTCCATAATATTATTTTGTCATCCTAATTTACATTTGGAAGTGGATGAAATTTGACTCGCAAGATTTGATTACAGACAAACATCGGGACAGATGAAACCAAATTGTAAAAAAAGCTTGTTAAGTAATAGTTTTACCTAGTAGAGACTTTCCAAAAACGAATATTGCTCACTAGGAATAAATTTTTCGTAGGTTGCTGAGCAAATATCCAATAAATACTAAATATAATTAATAATCATACAGATACAGACAAAACATTTTTTGTTTTAAATCTGATTATATTTAGTATTTATTGGATATTTGCTTGAATGAATTACACTATCATTTCGTTGTCACACAATAATAACTCGAAGATTAACTAGACACTGGCTAAAATAATCTTCTGAATGAAGTTTGAGAGCCAAATAGAATAAAAGAAATAAAAAGTTCGAAATACAGCATTTAATATTTGTCACCACATTCTCCCAAAGTGATGACAGCACTTACAAAAAAACAGTTTTCTGTGTTACCCACCAAGAAAATGTTGACCGTTTTCATTCAAATATCCGGGCGGGTTAAGCGATTTGAAAAAAAAAGTTTTTGTAATTGACAAGGCATATGAAATTGGTCTCATTTAAATTTAATCTCTGTGTAATTTAATGATTGGTTGTTGGTTCATTAACCAACAACTGAACCGATTGAGATTAAATTTAAATGAGACCAATTTCATGTGCCATGTCAATTACAAAAAACCTTTTTTTTTTCAAATCGCTATAAATTATGCGGTAACAAACAAAAATACATAGTCGGTAAAGAATGTTAATAAATATCAGGCTTACGTACTGGTTTAGATTAACACTGCAGTACACGCGCGGGGTGAATATTCGCCCCAGACCATCGCTTTCATCAATACTTTTTTAATTACTTGAGTACGGACTGTGTCGCCTAGTGTAATCCTCGTCAAGTAAACAAGCTTCAAGGTCAGTACGTCACCGGCACTCGTCGCGGACGCTAGTGGCAAAAAAAAGGGGTGAGAAAGTGTTTGGGACGGAATTCCACCCCACGCGACTATCGGCGTTACAAAAACTCTCGTTCGATTCTGAAGTGTTTCTTGTAAGTATTCGTTTTACTTTTTCTTTTATTCGAGATGTTCTCAGTTTCTATAAGACTTTTGTATATTTAGCTATGTTAATTGTGTTGTTCATTACAGATTTGTCGCCATTATGGACGAACGTCAGTAAAATATGATACGAAGCTGGTTAGAAGATGTGGAGGTTGAGAGTGATATTGCACCTAGTGATACAGAAGATAATGAAGAGGAATGTGTTGCAGAACTTAACCATGACTCAGAAACAGAGCAAGAATATGAAAGTAGCACAGAAGAGATGGAAGATAGGAGCACAGAAGAGATGGAAGATAGGAGCACAGAAGAGAGGGTAGATGTAGATAAAGATATGGAAGAAAACATTGAGGATAGCTTTTCAAGCGATGACAATATTCCTCTGAGTACTTTTTCAAACTACTACCAATCTAGAAATGGCACTCGTTGGTTCAAAACACCACCACCGTCATCAAGAACGAGATCCTACAATATTTTAGTGCAACAAATTTTTAAAATACATTTTTGTTTTTGTTCATTTAATAAACATTCAAAATTGCTGTAGTAGTAAGAATAAATAATAAATACTTTTCACTATTAGAACGCATTTTATTTTATATTATATTTTATTTACCTAAAATCGATCAATGAAATTGGTCTGAATATTCACCCCACGCGAGTAAAATATTATAAAATTAGGGCGCGTGTACTGTAGTGTTAAGGAATATATAAATATAAATAAACCTTAATATAAACCAGTACACAATAAAGTATTCAAGGATACCCATTTTATATATAATGAATTAAGTAAACGGAACTATTAAACATAAACTATATCATTACTGTGCCATAAATCAATATCAATACAGCCTCCGTGGTCCAGTGGTTAAGGCGTTTGCCTGTTGACCCGGGGGTCGTGGGTTCGATTCCCACCGGAAGCATACTTTGTTTAGTTGTTTCCAGTTTGGTTAGGACAATGCAGGCTTGAATCACCTGATTGTCTGATAATAAAGATGATTCCGTGCTTCGGAAGGCACGTTAACCCGGTGGTCCCGGCTGCCATCTGGTAGTCGTTAAAGGAACCACGTCAGAGGCCGAGAGGCGGTTCCGAAGAACTCTGACACAGGGTGTGCATGGTTGATTGACCATGACACCTACTCGAAATGAATGAATGAATATCAATACATACGGGTAGTATTAAATTGAAGTCACTTGGCAGTCTGTACAGGCTAATCTTGGAAACTACTGGGGTTGATGGGGTTTGCATTGACGTCAGGCTCACACAACATTAAAGTTAACAGTAGTGTGTTGGTATTTGTTTTAATTTTTGAATATAAATACCAACAAAAGGCACTGTATAAAAATTGGCACACTTTTAAATCAGTAATTAAATACATCATAATTTGTATAGTTTAGGTCGATCCTTGCACAAGATCGCCTTGTTGGAATTTGAAACGATACATATGAATTTTAAAAACGATACCTACATTATATGTTATTATATCTAAAAACATTTTTTTCTCGCATGAAAATATTTATATTAACATCTCAATGCGCTTTTGCGCAGCGCAGGCTTGCGCAGAATTGACGTTTTTCCTTCACGCGGCACACTCTTAATGAATTTATTAGCAAAGAAATAGTTAATTTACTTACTTGGCATTCATCCAGTAGTAAATGATGGGGTTCACCATAGCGTTCGCCATCGCAAGCCAGTAGAATCCCAGGTACACGTGCTGTATGTACTTCATGTACAATATGGATGGGTTGAAGTGTGTGTAGATGAAGTAGGAGTGATACGGCAGCCAGCAGATCCCGAATATCACGATAACCAAGATGAACATCTTCACAACCTAAATAAAAAAAAAGTTATTAATGTTAGAGTAATAATATTTCGGGGAGTTCTTGGCGGGAATTTCTACGGACTGCACGGTTTTTATTTTGGATTGTTTTGCAAGTTGTTTCTAGTGGAGTTTATAATGTGAAGTCGATGTAATTTGGTGTTATAGATGGTTATGTTTATGAAATATGTGTGGAATAACTAAAATAAAATGTTATGGTGCGGCTGTAGTGAGCTTTACTTAGCGGGCTGGTGTTTGCTCACCTTGCTGCGTCATATATAATCAAAACAGTGTATTTGTGGGAATTGTCGCCCCGTCGAATCAGCGAAATGAACTACACCATCATTTCGTTGATATACAAGAATAACTCGAAGATTAACTAGACGTTGGCTAAAATAATCTTCTGAATGAAGTTTGATATATATAAATAGATCGAAATACAGCGTTTAACTTTAATATTTGTCACCACATTCTCCCAAAGTGATGACAGCACTTAAAAAAACACAGTTTTCTGTGGGACCCACCAAGAAAATGTTGACCATTTTCATACAAATATCCGGGCGGGCTTAACACTTTTGTAAGGAAACGTCAACTTTTCGAGTTATTGCGTTGATACTGTTCTTTGGCTATTTTTTTTTTATTTCCTTGCGTTGTGTGATATTTGTGTGTAATCATTTTTCTTAGTCATTTTGTAGTATATACTTATCACGTCTTTATACCCGATGGTACATCGGAGCTGTCAATGCAATAAGGACCAAAATATAATACAGACTAAAGACAACTAAGCGAATATAAAGCTCATAATACTCTACATGATTATCTCTGCAATAGCTTTAAATAGTATCCTCTGCAGCAGATTATTATTTATAAAGGTTGTAATAGGTGTAATAATAATGTAATAAACACGATAAAACCGTGGTTTAGCCCCGTTTAGGTGATTTAATGTAAATATTGTGTATTTCTTATATTTAGTTAAATACAACGGTACACAGTTCCACTTGCAGTATTTAATACAATATAATCAAAATAAAGTGACTGTAAATGAAAATAAAACTTATTGGCGTAGCCAAACATCATCGGCAAGACGAAAGCACATAGACTCCGCTGGTTGGGCCACCTGGAAAGGATGAAAGACGTTCGTGCTGTGAAGAGAGCGTGTGCTGGAAGGCCAAGCGGCAAACGGCCAATTGGGCGGCCCAGATACCGATGGATGGATCAAGTAAAAAAAAACCTGCACGATCTAATAGCCGAAAACTGGCAGCAGGTGCTGCAGGACAGATCGGAATGGAAAAAATATTATCGGAGGTCAAAACTCACTTTGGGTTGCTCGTTATTTTTTTTTATTGTATACACGTCGACTTGCATTCATCATTCTCACAAAATAGTAAGCATTGCTGTCCATAAACACATCACACTCAGGCTGCTGGATCAGACACTCATTATGGTCTGAAAGCATGCGACACAGTGGAAATGGCGCATGCGATATAGTGCGTGTGGTTTTTGCGGTTGGCATATGCGCTGTAAAAACATACATAGCTGGTTATGAACTTCGGGGGCGTCAATATGACCACGTAGTTTAAGCCTCTACGAAGTTTTAATGGAATATCTGATATTATCTTATATACTCGTTTTTATCTCAGATACCACAGATCTTATTCTCGGCGTCGTAACACTTAACCCTTCTTTATAAAGATAAAATACTGGCTATCCGGCGTGTATTTGACCTACTTTAATTGAATACCTGGAATTTTTTTTTTAACATTTAACAATTAAAGATGTTGTATTGTATTGTAACATTAATTCTGTCGTATATGTAGATCTTAATCTTTTATCTTATTCTATCTTTTTCCTAACTTATATTTTTTTACACTGTACCTAAATAACCAACTTTGTTTTTATACACATTGTCATAAATATAAACAAAATTTACCTTTTTGGTAGAAATAAAAATCTGTTCCCAAGAAATTACCTACATAGTATACTATCCTTAGGCGGAGCTTATATTAAATATTCAAAATATATCTACAGTTCAATAACTTAATTTATTCGTTAAAAAATGGTCTAAACCATAAGCTTTAATAGGAAAAAATACCAACAATTGTCAATACCTTTTTAATTGAAATTCTTCATAGTCTCGATATAATTTTATTACGAGTCACAAAGCCCGTTGTTTTAGTAAAAAGAACGCACATTTATAAGAAAATAGTTTGAAAAGAGATGAGCTTGAAATACATGCAAAGCCTCAAAGCAGATAATGGTTTTACAGGTATTGATAAATGTAAATACATTCGTTATAGATAATGCTATCATGGCAATAAAGAAGCGACAGTTATGAACATTTCAAAAATATTTTATATTTTTATATATCGCATCGCACCAATTTGGAGATTATCGTTTACTAGAAATACACTAAAAATATTTTTGTAAGTGTTTTATTTTGCATTCACAATGTTATTTTGATAAAGGTACTCTATAAAATTAAGAAATAAAATATGGAGAAAAAAAAACAGCGACCTTAGGTTTATTAACGACCTACGCTCTAGAACGTAGGTCTAAGTATAATAAGAAGAGAGAAAATACCAATTAAATCCCTTCGGCTTACAAAAAAAAAACTGTTCGATGCCAAAAAATAAGCACATACATAGAAACCAATTTCGATATTTCTAGTGTGCTCTAATTAAATTAAAAAATAAGATAAGGTGAAAAATTTCATGCAGGCGGGGCTTGAACCAGCGACCTTAGCGAGCCCCTACGCTCTTGGCTTCTTATCGCGATATGTAGTGTCTATTTTTCATTAAACGCTTTTTTTGTAAACAGAAGGGATTTTTTAGTACTTTCTCTCTTTTTATTATAAAAACATCAATCACTTTTTTCTTTTTCCTCTTCGTGACGTTACTGTGACGCGGCGTTTGCGATGTCGCGATCCTCTAAGGTCTCCACAGACACGGTCACCAGTCTATCCCCGTAAGGAACTATAATTTTGATTGTATTTTGTGTACAATGTGTGCCTATACCTATAATAATAGTCTGTAAGCCATCGATCAAATATAATGGTAGATACACGATGCGCGCTCGAAAAGTGGCACCGGCAAAACAGCGCTTTAATCGAGTTTTGGAACTGTTTTGTCCACAGTTTCAATAAACACGTCTCACAATGACAAAGGCACAGTGAAAAGACGCAAATACTACGCATCAAAAGTGAAAAAAAAAAATGGAGTTGTACTTTCAGTATGGTACCGTTTTTGTCGTTGTTTGATGTTAGTATGCATGAAGTTTTGACTCGGGGACATTATTAAGGCTTCATTTTGTATGAGACTGTGTATCTTCCTTTATATTTGATCGAAGCTGTAAACTGTTAACCTTGTACGAGTATCATTTACGATATACAAGTAAGTGAAACCATTTGTTTGAATTAAAATACATACATATAACAATTTGCCGTTTAACAGAGCGGGATGGACATATATAAAAGAGTGAGAAACCCTTTTACATATATAAAATAAAACAAATATATAGCGACAAATCACAGAGACTGAGCTAGCCCCACACTAAGTTGAAAACTCGTATCGAGGGATAGGTACTAACTCAACGATACTATATTTTATAATGGATACTTATATAGGTAAACATCCAAGACCCAGGCTATTATAATAAAAATCGTTTTCCATCATGACCTGATCGGGGAACAAACCCGGGACCCTGCGATACAAAGGCACTTGTAGTACCAGTAAGCCACAGAGGTCACCTACATATTTATTTAAATTATGATTGCACATTCCCTTCTTTTCCCTATCCTCAATTACGCCGACACTTGCTACTTGGACCTCACTGAGGAGCAACTTAATAAACTTGAGCGTTTTCAAAATCTTTTCATTCGTTTCATATATGGACTTCGTAAATACGGCCATGTTTCTCATTTTCGTAATCAACTCAAGTGGCTCCCTATTCGTCGTAGCCGAGACTGGCATACCCTTGTTCCATTCTGTTCTTTTTAACAGTTCTTTACTTTTTATTGACATGCACAGACAAAGCCCCTTCGCAATGCTGAGAATTTGCGCTTGATAGTTCCACAACACTTCACTGAATTCTACGCCCGTTCTTTCACAGTTCGAGCCAGCTTTAAGTCTCAAGTGAAATCACATTTCTCTCACATTTTATTTCTCTCTTTTAATCAGAAACACTAAGTTGAGACAGATAATCTTTTTCCGATTCCGCATTTTTTTTCTTACCTTTCGTTTTGACCGGATGGAATCCACTTGCCTCTGCGTGAGCTCCCCAATTGACCTGGACCCCCATAGCACTCGCCCCATTGCAGAGTAGAAGAATGTCATTCCCAACATTGGGACTGCGTACGTCACTACGAAAAACAATACTTGATACCTGTGGACAAAACGATAGACATAACTATATATGGCTAATAATTTATTTAAATATATATATATAACTAGATGTCCGCCCCGGCTTCGCACGGGTAGATATAGGTATTTAATCTATAGCCTATGTTCATCAGAGATAATGTAGGACTCTAATGGTGAAAGATTTTTTCAAATCGGTCCAGTAGTTTCGGAGCCTATTCGATGCAAACAAACAAACAAACAATCAAATATTTCCTTTTTATAATATTAGTGTAGAAGTGTAGATAGATTAAATTTAAAATAACTTAATTAATGCTACATCAAAAAATAAATATATATTTACAAATAAAATAGTCCGGGTAGATCGTTGCTACGCGGTAGCGTGCCCAAAAGGCTGGCAGCATTGCCACGTTGGATGGCAATACTGATCTTTTGGCCAAAGTATAGACCAGTCTTCTGGTCACGGGTCACCTCGATCAATTTACGGGCAATGGTACCGAACAGCTTATGGGCTGATGGCCCATAGTCCTAAAGTTTCGACCTCAAACGGCTCAAATATATAGTTGTTTCCAAGACGCTAACGTACTTGCGCCACTTGAGGTCTTCTGCCGCTATCGCTGCTGAACCGGCCTTAGTCCCTATGGAGGTGAGACGACGCCAGTGTGTCAGCACACAAGCGCTCGCCCCAATCTCCAGGGCATAAGGGTCATTTCATCCGGTCTCTTGCCATCATCCCGCGCCAGACCGGTAGGTTCTAAAACCGCCGGCATGTGAATGCTGGCAAGAGCCCGGTGAATAATATAAAGCGCAGAGTGGCGCCCAAGCCGGCCAGCACTTCTACGGCAAGAGAGACCGTGATAGCCCAGTCCGTCGACAGCATTGCCACAGAGACAACGATGTTGAGTCGTGCAAATTGCACCTAACCTTAAAGTTTTCGCCGAGCAAAAGGACTCATCGTCCAGTTGTGTGCCTAAGTTGGCAGAAGGCAGGGCTTGTAGTCAAAGGCCGGACTCCAAAGGCGACGGCTTAGAGACGGGCACGCTCTGCAGTATTGCCAAGTGACTCATGCAAATTAAGTTGAGCTATCCTGCAAAGCGGCCCATCCCACTGCCTCTGCGAATAAAGGAAATCAGGTAATTTGGAATTTGGGCATTGAGACAACCATGCATTCCTGCCCTCTGTTTTATAGCTGATTTCGAATAAAACATTGCTTTTTATCTTTTGCTGAAGAATTTCTACGCTGGCACATAGAACAAGAATGCTGGTAAAGCGACACTAGAAATTTTGCGGATCTTTAATAGAGCCGAAAGAGAATTTTGAATAACCTTGTCTAAATTTAAACCAAGTGAGGAACCAAAAATGGTTGCAACGTATGTTATAAACAAAGTTCGGGACGAAAAGGCAATATCGTAAAATAGTGAAAGCATGTGAATTCCTCTGAAAGACGTTTGAAAGCAAATTTCAAATTTTTTATTTTTATCTTCTATAAACTTAGTAAAGGACTGTTCAAAAATGGGTGAACCTAGTAGAATCAGGGATGAATACAATTTTGATATCCGGTGCAAAAATCGGAATTGAGATGCAATTTCCTCTCTCCGGCTGCATGAGTCAGAAAAGAACAACTCGCGCTTTTTAAAATTCAAAATCAAGTCCGATTTTAAGAAATCTTTCACGAAGTGTCTTAAAGTCTTTAAAAACGGTCTCAGCATCAGAACTTAAGCAGCCATCGCCGAAGAACCATGCATTAAATTAGTATTTAGATTTTCTGAAGTAGGTTGATGGCGAGGCTAAAAATAGCCGGCCCTAAACGATCTCCTTGCTGGCCTACACAAGAAAGAATGAAGCTATCTCTGAACATCAATTTCGAATTTATGCTGTAACACTGCCGGATGTATTTGTAAAAAAGGCAATTTTGTCTTTTACTTGTGTCAGCAAGGCAGAGCTACCCACTGAATAAAATGCATTTTTATGTCTACCTTCAGAAAAACCTCACCCCCTTGATGGTCTAAAAAAAAATCTTAAGGATTGGACAGCGGCTTCAAACCACCCTTGGTCCCAAACCCTAATTGAATAGGTTGAAGGATTCACTTGTATTATCCAATTAAGTACCTCAAATACATTGTGCATAATATGCTTTAGGCACTACCCGTGCGACGCCGGAGCCGGTCGCTAGTTTTAAATAAATCACCTCAAGAGTTAAAGTTGCTCATCGTAAAAGATGTTATGGTTGTATGAATTAAGGAGCCACTTCGGACTTTTTAAAAAGCTTTCCATCTTATTTAGTGGATGATGAGATAACAACTCATTTTTTTTTTGGCAATAGGCATTTGTTATACCGCCATGGCTCTTTCCTAGATCTGGTCAAATAGTCTCAAGTCATTAAATACAGTTTTTCTTGACGCTATACGCGAATAAAAAATACTAATGGGAACAGTCCAGGAATAACATTTTCTTTTTTAATATTCAGAGTATTTAAAAGAAACCAGGTGAAGTCTGATGACAAAATGTCAATACAATTTCTCGTAAGTAGTTTGCAAACTTACTAGCGAGCAGACATCAAATTAAATAATGATATGCGGACGTGAATTTCACCTGAAAAATTAAACTAATGCCTATTTCAGCGTTATTGCTAAGATGATAAAGCTGAAATTTGAGCACCCGTATGTCCTTAGTCGAGAATGAGATTGCTATACACTTATATTCTCGCAGTTTTCAAAGTATAGATCGGAAATAAGAAACGAGCAATAGTTTCAGCACAATATGTAAGTATGAAGCGTAAAATAAAATATTAATTTGTTCCGATCAATTAAATTGCACAAAATGAACTCCTTTGTCACGTATTGCATAAAGGTATACGATAAACGTTTCAACAATCACGTTTCAGCAAACACCGTGTAATACTAGGAAAGTAAAAATACTTCCAAATTGTAATAAATTATTACTGTTTTGATAATTCTTATCTTATATTACAAAAAGAAACTCCTTTGGATATTCCAGAAAAGGCGAAATACGATTTTAAACTTTTCGCGGTCACAATCAATATTGTTGTCACTACGAGGCTTACTCTAATTATTTTTGAGAGTTGTCTGATATCTCAGCAACATTGCAACTGCCATTTTTACGGACTTAATGATAATGATGGCGTCTGTGAAGATGGCACCTATTATATTGCCAGAATAGCAGACAAAATTCAATAATAATCGCGGTAGGTCCTGTAGTGACAATAATAATAAAAGGCGAAATATGAAAAATGGATTCATTTATTCAGATTTTGTCCCACTAACTAAATCCGAACTCTTTCATATGGCATAGTCCCGGCCAATACACAATACATTGCAAAACTGTCCACTACAGACATACTCGTAGAGTATGACTAGATAAAAACCTAATCAGCAGTGTATGCTCTCACAAGAGTCTAAAACCTTGGCGATAATAAGTATTTTCCATAGTGTCAAAATGTTAGATACTATTTTTCTGGCAATGTGAAACTCTTATCAGTGAAGACAATCAGGTAGATCTATTAATAGATTGTTAATAAAATAGACTTTTGCCCTGCTACATCATAACATATAAAAGCGGCCAAGTGCGAGTCGAACTCGCTCATGAAGGGTTCTGTAGCAGCAAGTAATATAATAAAAAGGTCTTGTAGTTCGTTGTAACATTGATTGAATGAAAGGTAAATTGCGGTTTACGCTTTATGACGTAGGTATTAAAAAAACTTTCGGTAGAAGTTTGCATGGTAATGTACATCATACATTTTTTCGCTATATCATTCTATAAGGATTCCGTTTTATTGCGACTTGGTTACGGAACTCTAAAAAGACAATAAATTAACCAAGCAATCAAGTTATTATACATAACATAAACAATGAAAAATCGGATCATTCTCCTAGCAATCAATTTTTTTTTTCTAAAGGCTCTAGCCAGCCATGTCTATTAAAACCCTATACTTTGGCATCGCGCCAAACTTCTATGCAGTACATTAAGAGGCTGTCCACTGCAGACGTGGAGTACTATGACGAGAATAAAAGTTGATTTGAAAGGGTACTCGTACATATCTTAAAATCGAGGAAAAAGTTTGCCGTTTTAAAGGAGCCGTTCCAATAATAAGAAATTCTTAGTGCAACGGCCCCGATGAACAGTCAAAACAATAGGGTAATTGGTGTTAGAGGATTAAAAGCGTGGTCTTCGGACTCTAAAGAGGACCGTAATAGCTCAATGATCCAGAAAGCGGTTTCCCCAGGATGAGGCCTATCCATTGCACAGCGGACTACGATTATCCCTCATGTGAATAACTCGAATGCGTAATTTTTCGTAAGAACTCCGTGGCCCAATAGGTGGAATTATAATTAGCGCCTACGAATGTAAAGTGACCGGGACGTGGGCCCTTTGGATCTCTAAGAGATTTCATCACTATCTCTGACAGAATTCATCACAATAAATAATTTTCAATATGTTATAAGTCAGTATTTCATATCATTGTAACTCGCAATTAAAATAGCTATATTTTTGATACTCAAACTGGTCTTATTCTCAGTAGAATTAAATATTACGAATGGAGTTTAATTAAAAGTATATTCCAAAATGGAACACGCGTCAGCTATTTTAAATTTGAATGGACTGTAACTTTCTCTACATAATTACCACCAGGCAATGCCTTTTGAAAACACATCACGTTGCTAGTTATGGTGGATCAAAACTGCTCTTTTAAAATTTTATTGGGTTTAAATAATACTGCCATATTTTATCTTATTATTGTTTAATTTTTTTCTAATTTGAAAATATTTCAATATAAAAAGTATAGGTACCCAACATTTGATTATTATAAAAATATTAGCGAAGAAAACAAACGAAATGTCTCCATTTTTCTCTTTAATAAATACCAGCACTAACATTAATCAACGAGAACCGCAGACAAATAAAGACTTTAAATAATAAGAAAGGATTAATCTAAGGAAATCTCATAAAAGACAATGATGTTTTTAATCGAACTAATATTATAAATGCGAAAGTGAGTTAGTTTGTTACGCATTCACGCCGTCACTACTGAACTGATCATCGTGATTTTTTTTTTTACCGAGGCAACGTCTTTGACGTAAGCAAAGCTGCGGGCGAAAGCTAGTACTATATAAAAGGGTAAAATAATAGAAAGGAGAGAAACGAAATAACGAGTGATCGTTTTGTAACAAAAGTAAAATACCTAATAATAGTGGGCTCATATATCAAAGTCAAAGCACTGGTTGTTGACAAAAATGAAAAGCTTTAGTTACTCCACAGACAAAAGTTCTTTGATATTCAAAAGAAAAATAAGGTATTTTAAAGAGGATACAAAGGCGGGCTCCTTGGCGCAGTGGTCAATACGCTAGCCTGCGACACGAGGGTGCCCGGGTTCGATTCCCGGTCGGGTCATGATAGAAAACGATTTTTCAGATTGACCTGTATCGTTGAGTTCGTACCCTAATTCCTATGACACAAGTTCACAACTCACTGTGGGGCTAGCTCAATTTGTGTGAAATATCCCAAAAAAAATATGTTCCAGCAAACCTTTAGCTATCTAGTAGACTGAATTGGTTGTTAAACTAGAATTGTATTTAGCAGTGACGTGCACAGACATTTATCATAGGGTAGACATAATTATAAAACTTACCTTACAAACATACCACCTATATATCTTACCTTACTATACGGCTAGTTATCTACAACTCGTTTAATATTATGTCTTTAATATAGTCTTTCGATCTTCGACCGCAAAAGTATTCAAAACAAGCGAAAGATAAGAGATATGATTACAACCTGCGAGCCACGTACACGTAAGGTTTAAGATTAAACGTGGATTAAACTTTAGAACAACTAACCATAACTAACTGGTTAGGTACTTGATTTGTTCTTTTGCGTGTTCACAAAACACTTTATATTTCGATTTCGGCATGCAAACACTAAGCGACACAACTTTCACATGAAAATATTTTTGTCACAAATGAAATTTAACTGATAAAGCATTTAATTTTTAAATACTAGTAGTTCGCTGCGAACGTGGACCTCGCGATTATTTAATTTTCCTGATAATTTCGTGAGATAGCCACTATTTTACTGATTTTGATAAGCATGTTGTCATAGTGCTATTGTTTAGATGACTTCAAAAGCACTCTTTTTATTTTACTCACCACGACTTATTTTAAATTAACATACAATGAACACGATGTTTCTTGTACTAATAGTTAACATTCATTTCTATCCAAACAAATAAACTACGAGCAATGTTAAACCCCTTTTTTATTACTGTTGCAAGAATAGTTAAAATAGTTTTTCCCTTGCAATCCCTAAATGTACGAGTAGAATTTCATCTAATTAAATATGACCAAATCAAAACCGGGTTTTAATACAACATCTGTGAGGCGTTTAGGTCTCGATAGTGCAACGTGTAGATGAAGAGCTGCGTTTCACTATCGAGAAAAAAAATTAAATTCACTAAGGGACAAATAAATGTAACAGTTTCGTCATATCTGAAAGACTATGGTTATTAACGGAATCACAACATTGGAATTTTATAAAAATAATTTTCATACCAAATATTCCACAGGCGTTTTTGAGTGTTTGAAAATGTCAATAGGCCTGCGACTTCAAGGAATAGAAATATAAAACGCCGTCAGGATTATATTATCTCTATGAAAACGCCAGATATCCGGGTGACTGAGCTTCGGTCGGCATGATAATGAAGACATATGTGTTTTGCTTTCTAAACCTATATGGTTTTGATGTGTACCCGTCAATGTTTAATTGTTTTTAGCCCCGATAGACACATTACCCCCGTTTCTTCGCTTGAGCTTTATACTTATAAATTTTTGGTTTTCATATGTATCAATTTTCTGGTTTGTTTTGTCCGGACAAGCCCCCAGCTCATTTTTCATTTGGCTTTTGTTTTTGTTTCTCTCGCAGAGTGCTGCACTCCCATACTCCTCTTTCTATGCTTCGGCTTTACCTTCCAAATATAGTTTTCGTACGTTTGGATTCTACATCTGTACTTATATTTCGCCCACCGAACCCTATTTCTTTGTCTTTATTGTGTCTGTTTTGCGGAATTATTTGTTTCTTCTTACACTACTTTTTTCATTCATTTTTATTGTTTCGTATAGGGTAAAAACGGGACCCTATTAATCGCTCCACTGTCCGTCTGTCTATTTGTCTGTCTCTCCGTCCGTATCTCACCAGTATATGTATCTCATGAACCGTGATAGTTAGACAGCTGAAATTTTCACAGATGATGTATTTCTGATGCCGCTATAACAGGAAATACTAAAAAATAGAATAACATAAATATTTAAGAAGGCTCCTATACAAAAAACGATATGTTTTTGCTTGTTTTTGCATTATATTATATATTGATAACGGCAACAGGTAGACGATTGAAATATTCATAGAATATGTAGTTATATATATATATCCCCTAAAAATAAATAATTAAATAAAAAAATAATAATATTAAAGTGGGGCTCCCATGCATCAGACATGATTTTTTTGCCGTTTTTATAGATAACGGTACGGAAACCTTCGTGCGCGAGCCAACTTACACTTGGCCGGTTTTTTTACCAGCTTTTATTGTGAAAGGATTGAAACTGTAAAATGTTGAAAACGGGATGTTCATCATTAAATAGCTCGTCATCTTCAAATCAGATCAGTGATTTTTTATAATTATCTTCCTCTTCCATAAAGTTAAGTACAATGCGAAATTGCAGTTAAATTGGTTGTAAATAACTGCTTTAATTTTTGGTTGCAGGCTTAAACCCGAACAAACATATACACACTTAAAATTAAAGATAATTAAAAACTTATTAAAATATCCCTGCGCATTTTTGGACCTCTGTCTCCATCTGTTGGAGAAATTTGGAACTAACAAGAATTTATTATGGAAATTTTCATGGACTGGTATTTTTCTGTTCTAAAGGAACAAAATATTGTAAATTAAAAATAAGAAAGTCACTTGGAATTTAACTTGGAACAGACAGCGAAAGAAATATTTCCAATCATTGAAAAATCAAATTTTCTTGCGCGGCTCGAAGTCTTTTCGATCGTGTAACTACCGTACTGCGACTGAGCCAACCATTCGATAAGTATAGAGGAGAAAGTACCGTTCTAGTTTATAATTGTTCATGTTTTGTTAGTAAATTTAAATTTAATACACAGAGCATGGATAAAGCAGGCTTCAACGAAATACCGCCGCCACCTAGCGGCGGCTGTGGTTACCGTCAAAATTAAAATTTATTTTAGCGCCATCTTGTAACATATTCAGCCTAAACGTCATTTTCAATTTTCATTTCTCGAAATTCTTTAACATTTATTTAAATATCTCGTAAACGGCTGAACCGATTTTGATGCCCAGCGAACTTGAAAATTGTATTTATAAGACCTATATACATTGTAAATTTCATCTTAATTGGAGCATTGGTTCTAAAGTTATCGTGGAACAAACATACATACATACATACAAAAAATGTCTTTTCGCCCCAACTTGAATTGAAGACCTCGCTCGCTTCGCTCGCTCGGTCAAAAACTTTAATCTTGGATTGTTAGTAAACACGTTAATCAATGACATTTACATAAGTATGAATAATATCTATAATGACATTGACAGGTGACGTTGACATTAATATCGCGCGCGGCAGCCAATAGAAACCTCGGAGACAGTGTCTCAAATTCACACACACAGCGCCAATTTGCTTTGCATGTGTGAGCCGATGAAAGATGTTTACTTGTACTACTACAAAAGCGATTTCCTATCGGTGTATAATAATTTTCTGTGTGCGTGAAAAGTCAGACCTTTGAAATTTTGTCTTACGCGGCTTACGCGTATAGATACTGCTTGGCGCGGGCACGCGCGGACCGCGACCGCAGCACCGTACTTGATCAAAATCGACTATAAAGTATTTGCTAGCAGAATTTTGCAGGCGCACCGAATATAATTATTTTTTTGTAAGAAAAAAAATTGTATTTATTTAGCGACTGCAGGGTAGACATTGTCTAATAGTCTATATGGACTGCACGTCACTGGTATTTAGTAAGATAGTGAAATTTTGTATACTAATTAAATCTATATTTACTAATAATATTTATTGCATGCCTACTTTAACAATAGGCGGAAATTAATATTATGATGACCCTTGCAAATAAAAATCTCATTTCATTTCATCTATCTTTTATGTATTATAATATAAAATTCTCGTGTCACAGTTTTCGTTGCCATACTCCTCCGAAACGGCTTGACCGATTTTGATGAAATTTTTTGTGCTTATCCAGTATCTATGAGAATCGGCCAACATCTATTTTTCATCCCCCTAAAAATATTTATATGGCAAAACAACGTTTGCCGGGTCAGCTAGTGTATTATAAAAATAACACTTATCCAATGTTTCACAATTCAAGAAGGTTCATATATTATAACTATAACTACTTTAATCCATAC
The DNA here is from genome assembly GCA_947532085.1 of Elegia similella. NCBI lineage: Eukaryota > Metazoa > Arthropoda > Insecta > Lepidoptera > Pyralidae > Elegia > Elegia similella. The sequence continues at coordinate 12,791,212 of OX383931.1, read as the reverse complement.
AACGAAAAATAAGTTTATCTAATGTGCTTTCTGACAAGCTTTCGCCCGCGGCTCCGCGCGCGTCAGTGTCGATCCCTCGGGAATCGTACTTTTTCCCGGGGTAAAAGGTAGCCTATGTAAGGACATAGGATTACGGAGAAGGCTCCGTACTCCAGAGAACTTATATGCAAAATTTCATGATGATTGGTACAGTAGTTACGGCGTGAAAGCGTAACAAACAAACAAATAAACAAACTCACTTTCGCATTTATAATATTAGTAAGGATATCCTAATCACAAAACAGAATCCATTTTGAGTGACTTGTTAATTAATTATCCGTTAATATTTCTATTCAAAATATGAAAAAAACGTTTGTACTTTTAACAACAGTAGCATTATTTTGCTATTTCGTGTACGAAACCATAAAAATAAATACTATGACTATCCATTAAACAACTTTATTGAAACTCGTAAAAATTTAACTCATATTTGTTGAACTTGTGGTATCTAAAGTAGAGGATGGCATGTCAAATATGTTTAGTATATTGTCTTTACTACTTTATCGTCTCAAATTGCTATTGCGTGATTGACAATTCAAAGTTATAATGGACAGATAATGGAATTTTGTCTTTGTCACATAATAGCACTCAAATATACGATAAATAAAAAAAAATAGCAGCATTTATTATGAAGTGAAACCACGGAGTATGCCTATTTTGTTAAATAATATAGTGGTCAAAAACCGATGAAATGTTTCTCCATTTCATCGGTTTTTGACCACTATATTATTTAACAAAATAGGCATGCGATTATGCCAGTTTAACCATGTGAATGAAGATAAATCGAGAACTCCGTCCTTTTACTACGTGAAAAGTACCATATTTTACCCCAATAACGCGTCTGTAAAACATTGTAAAGGCGTCAAAGCGACACAAACTAAAGACCTTTTTTTTAGTTATAATAATCCTAACTAATATTATAAATGCGAAAGTGAGTTTGTTTTTTTGTTTGTTTGTTACGCTTTCACGCCGTATCTACTGAACCAATCAGCATGAAATTTTGCATACAAGTTCTCTGGAGTACGGAGAAGGACATAGGCTACCTTTTATCCCGGGAAAAAGTACTATTCCCGAAGGACCGACATTGACGCGGGCGGAGCCGCGGGCGAAAGCTAGTATACAATATTTCACGCCATTTCGTAACATCGCCTTGTGACTCATGAAAGTGAGTAAAGAAAAGGTTGCCATCTTGGTATTTCCTCAATACACAACACCAATGCGCATTCTTGCCCTAACACAAATTAGTAAACAGCCACTTTCCAGATTCTCAGTAGGAGGCTGGGATCTTTCTTCGTACTGTCTTCGGCGTAGTATTCTTGATTGTCACACCTGGTGTATTCTGAGAATTCTGTCTTGATTCTTAATAATACAAAGACAGAATGACTTAGAATTGTTCCATCTGCTAAGTCCAGGTAGAGATATAGCCAGAGAATATATATACATTCAGAAGCTTTATTAATATCCTATCTAAATGATAAACCACTATAATAAAATTAATAAATACCAAAAAGGTATGTTCTGTTTAAAAAACATAAATATTTGCAAAGTATACAATCCCCGAACACCATAAAGCCAAATAAAAATCTTTTTTGGAAGCAAAGTTCGATTAAGCAAACAGTGAGCAGTCCGCTAACTGTTGCTAATTAGTCTCAAAACTACCGAAATGTGGAGGCAAAAAGTAGAAAAAGTGCAGTAAAGATCGCCGACATAGCGGTTCCTTATAATTTTGCAGCAAATTGGCCGCCGCAAATAAATACAGTACAGCCGATATGAAGCCTTTGATTTTTCTCTTTAAAATACGCGATATTTCTAATAGGCTTTTTTTATATTAAAATTCATGTTATTAATAATATTAAAAGTTAAAAAATATTTTTAATAGATACTTATAAACATCTAAACCCAGATCAATCTGAAAATAGTACATTACTGCAGAGGCCGGGAAGTAAGGGATTGCCGGACGAGTAGAGTTTTCAAGGCCGAGCGTCAGCGAGGCCTTGGCAATAAATACGAGTCCGGCAAGCCGATTCCCGGCAAAGGCATGTATTGTGCTTTTCTCAATAAATGCGAGGAAATAATAAAAGACGTACTACTGGGAATAAATAAGTATAATATAAAAAAAACGATAATAATATGTACATTTTTATTTTCATTTTTGTTTTACGGCATTTGGTGTTCTACGCCTTTTAGACCTTCATATTTTTCAACGTTTTATCAAAAAAATGATGGTATAATTTATTTCGTTGATTCAACGGAGCTCCTGGCGTAATTTTTCACGAATCCTCTGGTTTGATCATAGACGACGCAGTAACGCGAGCGACCATCAGCCCGCTATGTAAATCTCTAAATCCGCACCACAGCTGCACCATCACACATTGTTCATAAACATAGCCATTTATAACACCAAATTACACCGATTTTACATTATAAAGTCCACTAGAAGCAATCTGCAAAACAATCCAAAACAACAACCTTGCAGTCCGCCGAAAATAAATAATAGTACATTTCCGCTTTTATTTTCTTTTTTAATTGCAATTGTCATTTAGTGCTAAGCAAACATAGCCCATACAGCCCAGTCATATTTTACCCAAAAAATGTAATACCGTAAAAATCTACTTTCCCGTGTTTTTTCTTTTTATTATTGACATATTTTTGTTTGATTTTAAACCAATATTTTAATCAAATTATTTTCTTATTCATATACTTATATGCTTGATGAGTGCATTTTATTATAATGTGGTAGCCATGGCTGTATGACAAGTTACATAGTGCAAGTTACATAGATTAATTAAAAAGTTTTGAGCAGCGGCCAGGAATGAATTTTCATACTTACTTTCCTGGCCTAGGCCGGTAAAGTAATGGACGAGCCAAGAATTACAAACTTCGTGGCTTCATTTTACTACAATAATGCCTACATTTCCGAGCATGTTTGAGAAAATGTAATTTTCCATCTTGGCCTCCCTCGTGTCGCAAGCTGACGTATTAATCACTGCGCTACGGAACTTGCGAAAATTATGCGCTTTTTTTTCTTCAGAATTTCATGAATACTTTTTATTAAATTTACTCGCTTAATTTAATAATACCTTATAAAATTCTGTTTATTTATTTATTCAAATTCTAATTAAAGTATAGGATTACATAAGCTTATGGCTAATTTCAGTCTTTACATAGTCGCTTCCGCTGTCTGTTCTCTTAGATCTTTTAAACTACTCAACGGAATTTAATACAGTTTTCAGCAATAGATAGAGTAATTCAAGAGGAAGGTTATATATTACTGCCCCGTAATAGTATTACCTACAATGTACCCATGCGAAGGTAGGATGGGAAACAAATGTGATTTTTCCGAACATTAGATCGTCATTCAATCAATCAAATATCTTTATTGTGAAGCACAGGTTATAAAGATCTTACTGATATTATATGGCATTAATGTGATCTGTCCCAAAGGACATACAATAATAAATGTACAAGGGAGTAAAAACATATAAAAATAAAAATTAATTACAAGCATTCATATTTAAAATAAAATCGAATAATTAAATTACATTTTAAAATTAAAATCAAATCATTAACAAAGAAAAATTATTAAGTCAAAATATCGTTTATATACTCTTTAACATTTTAATAATATTTTTCTGTGAGGAGCAATTTTAATTTCTTTTTAAATGCCAAAGTAAAATTTTTTAAAAGTATCATTACGGGAGCCGTTCTTCGTTTAAAGTCTTAATTTTTCCCCTAAAATATGTGTCACATAATGTTAAAGCGAACATTTATAATCGCTAGCTTTAATTTATGCCAACGAGATATTGAATCTAATCAAAGGAAAATAAGTAAAAAAGTTTAGTTTTTACCCGTGAATTCCATAATGACTGATAAGTGATGACAAAGGGCGCGAACGAACCATAGTCATTAAGTCATTACGAATAAAAGCTGTGCACAAAGCAAACTGTCACGACACGAACAATGGAATTGTATCAAACCAAGTTAAAAATAACTTGGACGTCTAGACGCAGCTATGACTAGTTTTAGTCAAGTAGACTTCGAATATTTTTAGTTCCGTATTTTGACCTCGACAGTCCAGAAGGCTTGATTCGCCGAACTAAACTCGATCTTCTGTAAGTTTATGAATAAATTGACAAATCACAGGCACATTTGCAAATTCGTGACAATTGTCCAGTGCGTCTGACTATTATGAGTAATAGCGCTTACGTATGTTAAACAACTCCGGGCGCAGTCCCCACTGGGATGGGTGACCGAAAATGGCATAAATATATCTCGGACTTCTCCATGCTGCCGTTGGTCTCGGCTGTCATCATTGATGGAAGTAAAGCTATGTCAAATGCCTTCGGGCAGCTTAAAAATCTGACACCAGTGTTGGCCAATTGCACACTTTCGTGTGCAATTGGCCAACACTGGTGTCAGATTTTTGACGAGATGACAAACAAACTTACAAATCGGATTTGTTAGACCTACAAACAGCTCTATACATATAATAGAACTAACCCCCTTTGGACGTGTATTTATTTTTATGTTATTTACACTATACGCTCACATGTATGGAGAAAAAAAAACAGTTTTCTTTCAAGATAAACAGGCTGTCCTTAGAAAATATCATAAATGTAATAATATGACTAGAAATATCTCGTATTCAACGTTATTTGTTAGTCAAAAAATAAATATATATGGCCAAATCACACATAAGCTAGCCCCAAACTAAGTTCGAGACTTCTGTTATAGGATACTTAGTCAACGATACTATATTTTATAACAAACATCCAAGACCCAGGCCAATCTGAAAAAAAGCATTTTACATTTTGACCTGCCCGGTGATCGAACCCGGGGACTCTGGCCACGGAGCTCGGCGATAAAGGCATAAACCAAGAGTAATTAATTATATTTATTTAAAAAAATAACATCGCAAAAAAATCCAACATTTATATATGATAGCTAGAGCTCCATTTGTGTGACATGTCCCTATGCTCCATTTGTGTGACATGTCCGTATACATTCATTTATTCATATTTAAAATTAAAATGATCATTACAGTGAGGTCTCCATTAGATGCTTAATTAGTGGCAAAACCCTTTTACAGTCAAATTTCGGCATTAATTTTCTCGGACTTTGATGATGTTAAATTACTTTGATAATCTTGCTGATTTATTGCTTAGAGTAACAAAATCTTTAGCTAATGCTTTGAGTGCTTTGCTCTTTCTAATGCTTTCAATAACTGGTGTATGACAAGGGAGATGCTGTAAATTCAGTCTATCTTTTTTGTTTTACAAAGAATAGGACATTTTCTTCGGTTGTTGTTTTACGACGCAAAGTTCACGTGTGGCGCGACTCCAACTTGACGACTTGGTCTTCAAGCGGACATATTCCATTTCCTCTGCCTTAGTAGAGTGGAAGGGGCGAGACACGTATATATTTAATGCCTTTATCTACATAAACTTATTACTTTTAACAAACGATTCTTGAATATGTATAAGGCCTTACTAATATTATAAATGCGAAAGTGGATTTGTTTGCTACGCTTTTACGCTATAACTACTAAATTTCATCATAAAATTATGAGTTTAAGGGGATACCACTGTAAATAAGGTCGTTCTGAATCTTATTTATCTCGCAAAATACTTAAATTAGGAGTTTCAAATCTAAGTAATATGATTTTTGACTATTTCATCTCCAATAATTGAAGATGAAAACACGTTTTGATAAAATTTTCTCGATAGAAATATTTTTTGAAAAATGGTCTTCGTTCGCAGAGTTTTTGTTATTGTAGCTCAAATGCGACGAATGAAATAATGATTTTTAGACTAAAAGATAGGTTATTAGTAATTCATCAAAATGTAAATATGAAAATACAATTAACCGGTCTGATTTTATATAAAATACAAATAACGAATTTGGCGCTTACGTTTTTTTCTTTGAGCGACTCGAGACTATCTCCTATCTCATCATTCACGGGCTAAACCGCCAAGCGCTATCCCTTGCGCGCACTTGATCAGTCCTTTGCCGAGCGAAGGTACCAAACATTTGAGTCCTCGTCTTAAACAAGCGCCACGTTTACAGTAGAAGTTAATTAGATATTATAGAAAAACATACCGGTGCGTAAACTTTAACAATGTACGTTAAACATACAGAGGAAGAAGCTACTCAACATTTCCGTACATATTTGTTTCTTTTAGTTATTTGCATGCACATTTTTCCCGTTAAAGTTTTCTCTTCCGGGTTCGCGTTCGCTTAACAAAACAACAAACTGTTTGTTACGCGAATATCAATGCAACTATCATTATTTGCCTAGTTGTTCGTTGATCTGTTATGAAGTTGTATTCTCTTGCAGGTATTTTTATTTTTTAGGAAAACATATTTTGAGGATAATTGACACTTGAAAGCCAAAATTACAAACCGAAGTTAGACGAAAATCTTCCAACTTGTTTGAAGGTATTTTTGAATGCAAAATTATTACGTTTTTGTAATTTAAATGCTATTTTTGTAACACAACCTTCATTCATTTTGTTTATACAGTAAGAATAGAAAATATTGCTTATATTTCTGTTTTTTCAACTATGATGGCCTAGACTTTGACACAAAGACAAATGTCAACTTAGTCTACCTGCGACCATGAAAACTGTAAAGTTTTCGAAACGTTAGGTGTAAAAATAATGTAATATGCGTATATTACATTATTTTTACACGATAATACCGTATTAAAGTGATTTTATTTAAATGGCCTAGACTTTTTTAGATGAGTATGGTTACTCTTTTTTAGTTTCCCTCTCATACTTACAAAATTTAATTACATCTTGATATGATGTCAAAATTTTGTCTTTTAACCATAGTGAATTTAGTAGTATCAGTTGTCATGCTCCCAGCGCGTAGCATATACTTACATCAAAAATAAAAACTTACAACGAATAGGGATGAACAACGCTGTTGCACTTCATTATGAGATTAAAGTGTATGACATTGTAAATTATCACTTGACTACATATTTATCTAATACTAGCTTTCACCCGCGGCTCAGCCCGCGTCAATGTCGATCCCTCGGGATTAGAACTTTTTCCCGGGATAAAAGGCAGCCTATGTCCTTCTCCGTACTCCAGAGAACTTGTATGCAAAATTTCATGTTGATCGGTTCAGTAGTTACAGCGTGAAAGCGTAACAAACAAAAAAACAAACAAACTCACTTTCGCATTTATAATATTAGTTAGGATTAGGATTTATACATCTAATAATTTATTTTTATCCGAATACATCACAGTGAAATCAAAAGCCAGATTTTACAAGCAGTGGTTCTTGTTCGGAAATATACGACGCTCGCGAAATAGGTACAAAAATGTTTGTTGGATTAATCCGACGTTCGCGGTGAAAGGTTTATATCACAAATTACTAAACAAGTGAAACTAATTATTTGGAGTGCGTTTCATTCTTCAAATGTAAAAGAACTTACTGCACAGTGCGACACTATTATTATAACTGGTCAATCAAGCGTCACTTGTATCAAAAAAAGACCAGCTCCAACTTCTTACCGCGTTTCGTTAATAAAAACTATAACGTTTTAAATTAGATGTCAATAACTTAATGATATACTCATATTAAATTACGAAATAAAATATGGCGGGATTTGAACCTGCGGCCTTAAGTCTATGTACGACTTAAGGTCGCAGGCGCAGGTTCAAATCCCGCCCGCCATATTTTATTTCTTAATTTAATAAGATATATCCAAAATAGCATTGTGAATGCAAAATATAACATTTAAAAATATTAAAAAAAAACTAATAAGAGTTTCGAAAACAAGACGAAGAGAAGAGAGAAGAAGAAACTGAAATATTCTTCGCTAAAGGTTGGCTGCACTACAGCACAAGCGACAGTTACAAAAATACGGCAAAATGGTATTACCTGATTTTTAAGATATTATTGGACATTAAAGGACAATGCCGGTTATTGGCGTCTTTTTTTTTTCGCGCGGCCACTGATCAAACCTTGTTTTTCTTGTAGACAATAGCATACTTAATAAAACTTATTATGACATATATACCTCTAAACTCAGTTCGAACTGAGTTATTAGAGTTTAAAATTCGTAAATAATCATGTATTTTATTTGGCAATTTTTATCATAATCGCGAGTTTATATGAAAATATGCAATAAAACAATTCTATTTGAACACTTTTATTATTACTTTACCCCTTTGAGGCCGGCCCCCACCATCTGCACACCTTGTTTGAGTTTAGTTGTATTGGTGAGTCATCTTTCATTTTGCGAACAAAGCAGATAAAAGCCTAGTATACACAGATATATAGTTTCCCTACCCTTCCCCCGCCTCCTCTCTGCCAACCCTGCGCACCACAGTGCAGGTATGTACTGCCCATTCTCTCTTTTCACAATACATCCAAAAATAAATTGCCAGTTAATTTTTAAGTGTGTTTATTTAATAATTCCCAACTCTTATAACTATTACAGTATATGGTATAACTCGCAACCAATTAAGATTTTATATTATTTGGTTGTTATAGTATGAATAGCGTAAAAGAGGTTAACAATAGATTCGTTTTACCTATAATAATATTTGTTTGATTTTAGTCACAAAAACTACAGGTAAAAAACATATACATACATTGATCGAGTAGGTACTTTTATTTGTAAAACATCAGGTTTACCTACATAATAACGTTATTGCAACAATAATATAGGTGTGGTGATATACAGCACAAAAGAAGATGTGAACAGGGAAATAAGTATCTCCCCCATGCTAAGTACTATAATACTGACATGACGTGGGAACAGCAGCCAAGCGTTCGTTTGCCGATAATGCAACTGCAGTAATGGGCGCATATAGCTTACCTGCTTCCCATACCACCTTCTATTAAAATATACGTATAATAAATTCGAGATTGTCTATACCTTGATTGTATTCGCGCCCTTAGCAACCATGGATTTGTGACTGTAATATTATGTTCTTCGAGACTTTCTTAGTCCATATCTCTACATACTTCTATTCTCCGTAATAACTACGAGCTTGTTTGATTTGATAAGTTCCCAAGGCATAAATAATTAACTCGTCCATACTAATAACAGGAAAGTCATGGACTATGTGATTAAAATCCTCTCTGTATTCGTCAGGAACACTGCTCTTCTTGCGTTTATATTTTTATTAATGATATAATCGCCTAGATAGTTCTCAGTTTCTGCGGTCGCTTCTATTGCTAATAATATTGCTTCAACCCATCTATGATCAATCAGAGGACGCCCGAAGGCATATAATACTGTAATATTTATAACTTCTTCCCAAAAAATCTATCAGGAATGGATGTTGTTGGAAGCACTACGCAGTCAAAGGGTAGGATCTTCTTGTACTGTTATTACTTCTACTTATACTTCAAAGACAAGCAATGCACTGTCTACGATCCATCTTTGTACACACGCACATACAATATTGGCAATCAGAGTCCGTAATACACAAGTCGATTCACTACACAGGGGGAATATCAGTAAGGTCCATATAACAAGCCAATCCACAAAGGTAAGATATCAGTGTCGGAATCAATTAAACAGGCCAAATCGTCGTTTGATCACTCCTATACAAAAACTGGAATTACATACGCGTACGACACGAAAACAGAACGGTGAGTGAAATTGAATCTTTCCAAACGCTTGCTTTCGAAGAAAGAGACAATCAAATCTGAGATTGCATCTGTGAAAGCAGGAAGGTAATAGATACCTGCTGAGTGGCGCGTGGAGATGACGGAAAGGAGGTGGGGGAAGGGATTAGCGCAAGGACACTAGCTACATGTGTACCCACGGATAGATCTGCTTTGTTCGCATAATGATCGATGACTCACCAGTACCACTAAACTCGCCGAACAACGTTTGCTGTTGGTGGGGAAGGCCGCAAATGGGTAAAGTGATAATAAAAAAGTCCAAAGATAATGTTTCATTGCATATTTCAATTAACCAGCCACTTTTTTGACGAAAATTGCCTTCTTAAATATATGACTTTTACCGATTTCAAACTCAAATAACTCAGCTCGGACTGAGTTTAGAGGTATATGTTTCATATTACGTTTTGTTTATTATGCTATTATCTATAATAAAAACAAGGTTTGGTCAGTGGCCGCGCGAAAAAAAAAAGACGCCACTTCCCATAGTCGAATCGGCATTGTTCTTTGGTATGGAGGTAGATGAGGACACGCGGGTGGAGCTGCGGGCAAAAGCTAGTTCAATATAGACAGCAAATCACGTATTACCATTGACTTATATATTACTAGCGTACGTATTACGAAAAAAAAATGTCTGTTCAAATTTATTTTTATTACCAGTTGCTTATTCCAGAAAAAAACTATTCTTGTAGGATTATCAAAGAACGATGTTATGAATGGATTGACTTGAAATTCAAATTAAACGTTGAAGGTATATTTGATGATTCATTTGGAAGATTCAGTAAGTTTACATACACATACGAAATAATATATACATTTTTGTGCATTACATACATAAATAGTAAAGGGTCTTAATCCCTTACGGGGTAGGTAGAGCCTAAGGCAATAATACTTAGAGGTAACGTTTAGCGTGTTGGTGGAAAACTGTATTAAAATAGTGATAGATCGCCTATTGACATGATTATTTAGATTTTAGCCCATTTCGTCGAGCGGCTTCTACGGTCTGCGCGGGAAGAGAAGCAGCTAGTATATTCTACGAGTACGTTTTTTATTTTTGCCTTAACCATTATAAAAGGTGCAGTCGTTTACAACCATAGGACTTTAAGACTTTGTGACATAATTACCTATTTATGTCATACCAAGAACTTTCGGACGGGACTTCGTACCTTCTTTTCTTTTATTTGACCATTAAAATTCGTCTGGCATCATTCCATTTGGGTCTCAAATTTTAGTTAAATAGAATAAAGCCGCAGTAGAAACATCTATCTTCCACACTGTTAAACAAGCTTTTGAAACTAATTCATAACACGAAATGACACTAATCCGTATTGCGGGAATATTTCCTGCACGCGTAATTCGTTTACATTATCACCGGGAACGAATTTGTAAAATTTATTATGTCTTTGGTTATTCATTTTTAAATTTCAGATTAGTCGAGGCATTTAGAAGTTATTTTGGAATAAAAAAACTCACACATATACATCATATCAGCCGCAAGAAGTCCACTGCTGGACATAGGCCTCCCCCAAGGATTTCCAATACGACCGGTTGGAAGCGGCCTGCATCCAGCGTCTTCCTGCGACTTTAGTCAGGTCGTCCGACCATCTGGTCTGTAGCCTTTTCGGAAACCGGCTTGTTCGGGAGGCTGAAAAGCATCGAGCCTGTTCGTGAGACAATTCGTGATCACCCTCGAAAACAGCTTATAGACGTGGCTCAGGAGTGTGATGATGGGTCTATAGTTCTTCAATAGAGTATTATCACCCTTTTTGAAGAACAAAACCACCACACCCCTGTTCCACGCCTCCGGCGTAATGCCCTCGAACAGAACGGAATTAAAGAGCCTCTGAAGGACTTTCAGTACCGGCGTTCCGCCCGCTTTCAGAAGCTCTGCTGTAATTCCGTCCTCGCCCGGCGCCTTGTTGTTCTTTAGCTGTTTGAGGGCAATCCTAATCTCGTACAGGCTGATGTCCGGGATGTCTTCGGTATAGTGACGGGTTAGCTTGGCTCTCGGATCTTTGGCCAAGCTGACAATGGGTTTGGCTATTGAGGTATAAAGCTGCCCATAAAACCTCTCGATCTCTCCCAGCACCTCGGCATTTGTCGACGCCACGCTGCCGTCCTCCGTCTTCAGCTTCGTTAATCGACTTTGCCCAATAGACTCCACTCTTGCGAACACTTTGGAGCCCTTATTTAGCTCTATCGTCTCCTTAATACGCTCGGTATTGAAGGAGCGAATGTCGTGTCGCAAGGACTTTTGGATTCGTCTATTGAGCTGCCGATGCACGTTTGCGTCTTCGGAGGTCTGCAGCGGCGTGGAGCGTCGCGCGGCCATCAACTCCTGGGTCTGGGGCGAGATCTTTTGAGGTTTGTATTTGGGACAGGACCTAAAAAACTTTGATCCCACCGCTTGGACAGTTTCTACAAACCCATTGTTTAGCTCGTCCACTGTAACGCAATCCTTCAGGCAATCAAAGCGATTTGAGAGTTCCAGTTGGAAATTGTCGACATTCTGGATATGGATCGGTGATGGTCGGAGCGTAGACTTCATCAAGCGAGTCCTCTCTCGTCTGAGATTGATATTCACGATGCCTCTCACGATTCGGTGATCGCTACCGGTTTTAATCCTATTGATCACAGAGACATCGTTGAATATCTCTCTCCTCGTCGACAAGATGAAGTCTATCTCGTTTTTGACAGGGGGTTGGTCTCTTCTGCTGGGGCCCATCCAAGTCCATTTTCTATGAGGCGGCTTCTGGAAGAAAGAGTTCATCGCATAGAGTCCCTCTTCTTCCAGGAAATCAGCCAGCCTATGGCCCCTGTCATTCCGTTCTCCATATCCAAATTGTCCCACTCTGGACTCTCCATCGCTCCGCTTACCAAGTATTGCGTTGAAGTCCCCCATAACAATCGTAAAATAGGTTTCGGAAGCGTGTATGGCCCTACTAATGTCCTCATACACCACTTCCACCTCTTCATCCGAGTGTTTCCCGGTCGGCATATATACCTGTACTACCTTCAACAAGTATCTTTTAGATACTCTGAGTATCAGGTATATTACCCTGCTGGAAACACTTTCGATGGTTACAACGTTGTTGATGAGGGACTTGTGGACGAGAAACCCGACACCATGCTGTGACTTTTTAAAGTCACCCTCCCGGTGATAGAGTAGGTTACCAGACTTCAGGGTTGTCGTGCCCTCTCCCTCTCTTCGGACTTCAGACAGACCCAATATGTCCCATCGTAACCTACTCTGTTGGGGGGTGGTAGCCGGATCTCTTCTGGAGATTCTTCGCACCCCCTGCCCCGCCGTTACCGTGACCGCTACCGGAGTCAGGAATAGCGGGGCCGCCGGGGACTGGGGGCCTTGGTACGTTATCCATCTTCATGAGGGGGTTTTGCCATACTCACCACGCTTGGCAAACGGGTTGGTGAGCGCAGTTATTTGGCTAATGTAGGTTCCGATGCTGCTGCCCATTGAAACCACTTTTAAGCGTGGGAAGGGTAGGATATTATTGGGATAGGGGAGCGGGAGAAGGTTGATGGGATACTACTCACTCGGATGAATTGAGGATGAGCAAGCAGCAGCTCGGGGAGCCGGGCGCGCGTACCCGAAGTCATATCTTCTACCACCGGACAGGCAGTTGAGAATGACACCCCCTGACTACATATACATACTTACATATATTTATTTAATCGTATGGAATTGAGGGACAATCCTATTGAACTCGCGTTCGCAGAAACTACCTACCACAACCCTGCTCGTGTCCCCTGGGTGGTGCTAAATGAGCAACAACACTTTCGACCAAAATACTTAAATATATGAACTTTAAAAACACTACACTCCTTTTTTGATCGTGTAATAAAACATAAGAGTATTTAACAAACTTTAATCAGATCAAATCATTGCATTGGTGGAGTATATGGATGATGAAAACGATGGTTGCTATGGCCCTTAATAGATGGATCTAACACAGGTACGTAGAGAAAAGGCGTAAAATAAGGAGACCCAAGCTCTGTATGGAGCTAGTGTGATTTGAGTGATACTGATGAAGATGTTTGATGCCTTACCAGACCCCTGTAAAATGATAAAGCAAGGATTATAAAATAATAAATTTGATTGAATGTTATTTCCCCAAATTATTATTTTTGTAAGCTTTCATTTTCGTGTCTTCAATCTATAGTAAACTTGGATTAAATAAGATTTATTATCACTTGTTACATCTTTATAATCATAGCTATAAACAAAAGTTTTATTATTGCTATTATGGAATGAGTATATTAAACTCAAAGAATTAAAACATTGGTTGCTAACTAAACAAACCAAAAAATAAAACAAAAGGTTGCTCTCCGGGAGTGCCGGCAAAAGTGAAAGATAGGGGAATATCACTTCCTCTCTTACGCCGCGCCGGCCGGCGTTCTCAGGTTACGTGTCCGTCTTACGAATTTTCGATCAAGTCACGTGTCCTGACGCGAGTTTAACATTTTTTACTCATCCTTGGTCACGTGTTCGTCTTACGAATTTTCGATTAGGTCACGATTTTTACCCATCCCAAAAAAAGCACAACGCCGCTAAACAAGTTTTCACTTCAAAAATAACCAGGGAGGAAACATCATAAACACGTTCTCTTTCCCTCTTATTGGCTTGATGCCTTTTCTGGCAAATATCTTATAGGGTTGAATGAATCTTTAATGGCGCCGTCATAGACAATGGATTTTAGTAGATCGAGGGGACCATCGTTGTCCCATCTCAATGTGATTTCCTGATAAATTATAATAGTTTTCGGAGACTATATTACTTACACAGAAGCGCACTTAAGTTGTTTACACAAACTTCCAATTTCTTACATACGAATAGGAAGCATATAGGACGTAGTTTCGGAAAAAAATAAAAATATGTAGGATTGATTGAGTTATAACTATTTATAAGCACGATTAGCAGTATTGTTAAAGGCAGTTTAGACCAATTTCAGGAACAGAAATTCTTTGTAAAAAATTAGAAAGATAGGGTTTAATGTAATGACTGTATGTAAGACGTCCCAACTCGTGATTGTAGTCTCATCACACTATTAAAATCCTTGTCAGTTAAGTCCTGAAACAGAGACAAATATAAGTTTAACCTTGTCAGAACAATAACTGCTACCGATCATACTAACATAGAATTTTAACACAATAAATCCTACATACTTATTTGACAAATTTTCAATATGATATAGCTTCTATACGTTTATTGTTCTATTTAGATCCCTGTCGAACAAACGCAGGGGTACGTGCGTGCACCTCTAAGAAGATTAGTTGATATTTATAGTAATTATTATAACCATTTAGATTTATTTTTCCTATCGCATTATAGGTTCAAGATAGGGTTGAGGGAATCATTGAAATAATTTTAATTGTATTTCTCTTATATTAATTAATTATAATAACTCAACGATACTATATTTTATAACAAATACAGGTATAGATACACATCCAAGACCCAGGCTAATCTGAAAAAGATCATTTTCCATCTTGACCTGGCCGGGGGTTCGAACCCGGGCACTCTCATGTCGCAGGCTGGCGTGTTGACCGCTGCGCCACGGAGCTAGCGATATATATATTGTTTAGTCAGTTTGTCATATGAACATATAATCGAATTTCGTAAGTAAAGAGTATTGACTTCCTTGGTTTGGTTAGGTATAGACATCAAATATTCAGTCAAATAAGTTATTTTATATATGGGGTTTTTAATTAACAAACATATATTTAGCAAATAAATTTGGTATTTCTAAATGAAATTTCAAACAGCTTTTTAACGTGTGCTTTTTATTTAAATACATCTATTGATTTGGTACAAATATTGATATAAGGCAGTCTGGATACTGGTCCTTTGTCGTGTCTTTGTTGACTGCATAACTAAGACCAAATGTATTCAGATGAAAATGCAAATAAATGATATCAATGACGATGAAAAGTTCTCAACGATGCTGAATATCCTTTCACAAAATTTTGCAGAACTAATTTGCTCATAAAAAGGAAGTTTGAAGAGAACATTTTAGCCCAGCAGTGACACAGTGGAACATAATGTAGCGTTCCCAAACTATTCAAAACATAGTTTTCTGAAATCAAGGCATTAACCGTCATATGTTAATGAACACTTGAATCATGTCACTGTAAATAATTTAAATGGCAATACAAAATCAGTTCCCATCCATTGAATGACAATAGAAAATCTTTGTAAACGGTCTAGTTTTATATATGGGCAGAGACAGAATTTTTTGTTTTAAATCTATGTGGGCAGACAAGAGTTTGGCCATTCATACCGAATGTCTGGGTGTCATAGTCAGTATAAATATTCAGTGGACCGTTTATCTTTGGTCTACAGTGAATCTCATGAATTGACAGCCTTCCAAATCCGAGTATTCGTTGTTTACAACTGTCTCACTGTCGATATTTCGAAAGCTACCATAGAGATACTTTTGTTGACTGTATCTGATAGCGGGGGTGTAGATATACTTCTATGAACATAAAATTAATTTGAAATTTTATGGTTAACGATGTTGAAAATTCAATATCAAATTTTAGAGTACTACTTAATCGCTGACAATAGATCCTCGGGGTTAATAGAGATAAATAGAGATCGGGGTAAATAGAGATCCTCGGGGTTGCAAAGTGAGTTTGTTTGTTTAAACCGAATATCATGAAACTTTGTATACACTTATTTGGGTTATGCCGGGTTTTATCCCGGGTAAACTACTGTTCCCGAGGGATCTACATTGACGCGGGCGGAGCCGCGGGCGAAAGCTAGTTATCTATAACTTGGCGATTCGTATAAATATATATTAGAAAATAGTTTGACTGTAGTATACATATATCAAATTGTATTTTAAAAAAAGAACTCATTCATTAAATGAAAAAAAATGTAGTACGTTTGGTTTGTCTTTGGTTTGGTATTATATCCCTATTTACAGACCTTACAAGAGATTGGTCGGTTATGCCGATTGCTGTCGGTATTAAATATGCAGTACACCGTCTATCTTTGGAGTGCACCGAATTTCGTGAGTTTGCATCTCAGAAGAATAATATACATAGAAGCCGCATAAAAATAGAAACTGAAAACAGATAGTTGACACGGTATTTTTCTTATGAGCTTTCGCTTATGACAGAATGAGACAAAAACATCAGTCAGTTTCTATTATTTTCATGGTTGTCCCGACTTGAAATGTCAATGGACTCCATTGGACTCCAATTAAATCCGACTAAATTCAAAATAACTTATTACAGTTCAACGTCTGTCACATTAGCATCTTGCCGATTTGATCGGGTTATATATCGACAAAAACATTGCGGCGGAATTGTGATGTCTGCAAATTAAATATAGGATTGTGCTAAAATTCTCACGGAAAAAAGTATTAACCGGTGTTGGGTTGGTGCGTTATCAAATGACCATTATACTAAACAATGTCTTGTGCAATGGAGCGATGTAAATCCCATTCAGGACGAACAGAAATAAATTCTGTAAAACATAATTTTCTTCGGTAAGTTTTTCAATTAAAAGTGCATAATTAAAACCCAAAATACTTTAAAATACAACAATAATATTGTCAATTATATAACGTATTGTATAAACGACAACTTTTATAGGTATTTTGCTTAAAATTATCGTTTTTTCCTTATTTCAAATTAGGTTAGTTTTTTTGCTAGTGATGTGGTAAAATCACGTATCTACGAGTATATCGATATTTTTTATGATGGTCTTGCTATCAGGGATATTTTTGTTAGTGTTGAGCCATGCAATAGTAATGTAACAAATTGAACCATCGTGGTAATTAAACAACCAGCAAAGTGTGAGTCGGACTCGCGCACGAAGGGTTCCGTACCATCCTTACATCATCATCATCATCATCATCAGGTCCTTTTTAGTCTCCACTACAGGAGCACGACCCTCTCTGTACTACTAGGGCCATACTTGGCCAGAGCAGCCAGAGGCCATCCTTACATATAATATTATAAATGTGAAAGTGAGTTTGTTTGTTACGCTTCCACGCCGTAACTTCTGAACCGATCATCATGAAATTTTGCATCATCATCATCACCATTGCACGATCTCTGGAGTACGGAAAAGAACATAGACATATCTTACATCTCAGAATAAGGTACTGTTATCGGGGACAGACATAAACGCGAGCAGAGCCGTGGGCGTAAGCTATAAAAACGCCCGAAATTTTTGTTTGTAATATTTCAACTGTCTCACTATCACGGTTCATGAGATACAGCCTGGTGACAGACAGATGGATATCGGAGTCATATTAGTAGGGTCCTGTTTTTATCCTTTGGGTACGGAACCATAAAAAGAATCGATTTTTACTAATATGAAAAAAATTATTGTTGAAATTTTATTGCAGCTCCCTGAAGTAAAAGGAAATTAAAAAGGTGTGGATCCGAGGAACTTTCAAGCGACATATTGGACATAAAATGTCATATATACTCGAATTTGTTCAAAATATTTTACTGCCGTGCCGATACATTAATTTCGAATATAAAATTAAATGGAAGCGATTGAAACACGATGCTTTACCTACATTTATATTTGCCGAATTATAAATCAATGGTAATAAGAAAGTTTACGGAAACGGTTTTATTATTTATATTTAAAATTAAGAAAAAAAATATTTTATTTTGGACAGTAAAGAAAGTGGGTAAAGTAATCTCTTGTTTTTCTTCACCTCTTGTTTTTCTATTACCAACACTGTGAATTTTTCACAAATAACACACTGGCACTTTTTTACCCTAGTGTAAAAGTTTTATAAATAAAAAATATCACTTCGAATTATGTGTTTCTCTTTCCCTACCTTATTATGTTTCCTTTTCTGACTGTTCCTCAAAGCTAGCTGGGAAAAGCTTTAGATGGTTTTGGAATATGCTGAATGGCCCATTGATCAAGTGAAAGTTATATCTGAACTTATATTACCTTTTGATACATGAGCGCCCCATTGCAATTTAGAGTCTATTGTGATTCCTAAGATGGTGGTATCATTTACAAAGTCTAGTATTTTACCTTCAACTAGTATGTCAACGTTGGAATGCCTCACATTGGGGACTGTAAATCGAATGCATTGGGTTTTTTGCGCATTCATAGGTAATAGGTAAGGTAGGTAAGTAGGCACTGTTTGAATTTCGAAATAATCGAAAATATGATTGACATCATATTAGGTATTCTGCCGTTCGACCAATACTGGGTAAGGCCTAATGACCAGCAGTAGACAGTAGACGCGCGGTGGGTAATGTATGGATTTTTTTTTACCTATTTATCAGATGAAGCCAAGCGGCGCCATGCGATTAGGAGTTATATAGGTGTATCTTGACGTAACTTTTAAAGTAAAAGCCTCTTTAGCGGCTTTGTGCACTTTTTGGGATATAAAACAGAAAACTCGCGTCAGGACAGGACACGTGAATTGATCGAAAATTCGTAAGAAGGACACGGACCTGAGTATGCCGCAAAGGCGATTTTTTACTTCTGCCGGCACTCCTGGAGTGCAACTAGTTGTTTTTTTTTTATGAATCGTACTCATTTAACGAATCGATACAATCAGAGTAGAGTACATTTATGACTTTCTTAGGACGAAACATTTAGTCGATAAATATATTTCATCGATATAGTACAACCCTGATCACATCAGTACCCTAGGACAACCTGCACATTTACGCAAATGGCATTGTATATGCATCTCTTTCTGATGCTTTAACAATGCCATAAGTAAAAACAGTGTAGAATATTGTATTTTGTTGTTATTTTAACACGGTTTCTATGCTTTAGTTATTGTTCTGAGGTTTGCATTGACCTATCCGAATCTGACGTTTCTTGTGTACGATTGTCAGACAGACACCATCTTTTTTAATATATTCAGACAGGTGATATTTGTGAAGTTAGCTGATGCGAGAGCGAAATTGATAAATGACAAGGTTTTTCCTCAAAAGAATAAGGTTTTTCAAACAAAAATACAACTGCTCTGTCTAGAAAATCGCTTTGTCAAAATCGAATGCTAGTCACAGACATACTTACGTAGTACGTAAACTTTGAAGTCCTACTCTTTTTACCCGACTGCCAAGCTATGTGTGCGCGTATCATGTATGATTGTTAATTTTTTAATTACCTCGTTTCTTCTAAACGGGTTCCTATGTGGCGAATATTCCCTACCCACGGAGGAATCCGGTCAGGCAGGCGGCCGGATGTAAAACTTTACCAAATCATAATACAACATAAATAATTCGCCATCTCGGGTATTCCGCCATGTTGGATTTAGAATGACGTAAGATAGCTAACTATGCATTGTCATCCGACTAAACGAGTATACAAAATTTCAGCTCAATTGATGGAAGATATCTGCTTCAAAATTAAGTTGGAAGATTCCACCCGAACTAACATAGATACATACTATTGAAAGCAAATAAAAAGCTTGTAAAAGGTCACCTAACGTTGTACGTGCTTATAGTGGACCTAAAGTTGGGCCATTATTCTTGTCCAAAGTTGGCAACCTTTTTTTTATTTATATTTGACGGCAACCGGCCACCTGATGGAAAGTGGTCACTGTCGCCCATGGACATCTGCAACACCAGAGGAACCAATAATAATAACCTTTAAATACGTGCGTATTATTTTGTCTATGGTTGTACAACGGTTAAGGAACGAACCGATAACTCACTCAAACGAGGAGGGACCTATTTAATTTTATAAGTTCAGAGAGACACCTTTTTTTTTAAATATGGTTATAAGTGAGCAAAGTTGCAAGCAAAAGCTTGTACTACGAGTAAACGAGGTTTATGGCAAGCGCTATTGTTTTGGAACAATAAGCAGAGTTGTGACTTGAGCTAAGCTTCAATGCTTCCCTAAATTGAATCCTGAGGGATTTACATATTCAGTCTATGCCAAATCCTACTTATGTGGACTTTCCTATTGTTATCCGCTCTATTTTATTTTCCTTATTTTTACTCATAGGCCATGACAATATTAGTTTGAGTCATCACTTTTTTTTATCTTTGGTTTGAGTGAACCATCATCATTTCGTATGGCAAGTTACTGCAAGAATCCTATATATTTGATTTTAAATTTGGAAGAGATTCCCCAGCTCCCGCAGTGAAGGAATGAAGTTCGCTCAGTCCTCCGGGGAAACGATGAAGTGGGCACTCTTTGGCAATATGCCACAAATTTTGGTCTGTTGCCCACATGCACACCACAGTCACACTCTGGAGAGACCTTCAATCCCCATTTATAGGACATGGTTGGACCGTCCATATCCCGTCCAGAATCGGTTTAATTTTACCCACAAAGCTATTTGATCATCAAAACCTGCTGGTTTCTGGGTCGGGTCCAAGATTAAATCTTCCAGCAATCTCACTTGCCTTCAGGATGAGTGTCAGAATGATTCGACATTAAACGGCGTCCGTCCAATTGGGAGATCTTGATGAAAGGCGGTGAGGTAGGTCCTTTAGTGTTTCCCGGATTGGCATATCTTTCCGTTGGCAATTCTGCCATCCAGATATTGCTGCCTTGCACCGGCGCAGCTCAGGTGGAGTTTGAATGAAGACTGCCTCCGAAGGGCAGTGCTTAACACGCCAGCTTGATACAAGAGATGCACTGGGTTTAATTCCCTGCGCGAGCAAATGCTTTATTTCCAATTCTGGATTACCTACCTAAGGAGGGTTGGCATCTGGCAGGCGGCCAGCCGTAAAAACTTTGCCAAATCACCGCGACTTACCAAAACTGAGGATACAACTGGGAAAACACTCAGATGATGGAGATGTTGTGAAACTACTCAACGACATACAACGATTTCGTCGATATTTATACTATATATGTTTGAAATGTAGAAACTAAAAAAGTGTATTAAATTTACATACAGGAGGCATGAGAGCATGATCAGTTCATGATATCTAACTTCCCTAGGGGACGAAATTCGAAACACGTAAACTAATATTATATTTTACTGTAGTTTTTATTTTTTGAAAAATATCCTCTAGGGATTGTATAAAATCAAGCACGCAAAATTGTAAAATAATATGTAAGAGGTACATTTGCCTCTGAAATATTATTTTACCATGTTTAATGAAAAATTCTACGAATATGACCTATACCTTAGCAAGGTATAGTGCCTCAATACTGCACTTTAAATGTTTTCTCTTGCATCTTGTGTGATCTAATAGGTACTTACTTTGGCTATATTTAACTGGCGTTGAAATTCATCATTTAATTTTTTACTAGAAAATTAAGATTATATGGGCTTTTTAGGTGTAGATACTAAATACAAGTTACTGTAGGTTACTAAATATATATTGGGCTCTACCCCGAGAATATCTTTAGGGAAACCACTGCATACTAAGTTTTATCAAAAACATTGGAAATGTGTCCTATGAAGTAATATACTTATTTCGTAGCACACCAACAATATCTACATAGTTGATGGATGAACGAGTATGAAACTAAAGACGTTTGTAAAAATTACAGTAAGTGAATATCTAGAGTACTAATATTATGTTAATACTCTAATGTAAAGATCGATTGTCTTTGCTTACCCTAATGGGAAACAGGCGTGATTATATCTATGTAGAAGTGAGGTCCCACCTATACCAGCTTTAATACGGTCGCACATAAAGTAGGTGTTGAGTATGTAGCAGCTCAACAGAAAAGGCAGAACCACATATTTCGGCACTATATTTTGATTTACCGGTAAAAAAGCTACATTTTATAATATAAATAGTTATTTGATCATAAGTAATGGTTCTCATGACTGTATGTCCTGAAGGAATAAAGGAAGTGGAATGAGTCAAATGATGAAAAAGGGATGCGCGAGAAATGAAATTTTAAATGTAGGTTCTATAAAAAGTTAGACAGGGTGAGATGATGGAGAAATAAGGTGCAGCGACATGCAGCATAAATGAGATATAAGGCATCGTTACAAAGATACTTATATATTTTTATAGTCCACTATTTGGTTAGTGCAACAGCGCATGCAATAAGAGCATGCCTCACTTTCCACAGTAAATACCGCTCTTTTCCCTGATAGACCATGATCCCAGACGACCTTACCGAATGTCATTTTTGCAATGCTATTGTATATTTATGATCGTGCCCCTACCTTTGACTCTGACAACAAAGCTGGTTTGGATTCGATATGAATTATCCAATTTTTTATGACGTTTTTAAATCAAGAAAAGTGATGGGTAAAGATAAAAATATGTAGTGTCTAGACAATAGTGTTGAAATTTTATCGAGTCCGTCCTCATCAAAAGTGTCGATCTAGTTTCCAAAATCTTGCCAGAACAGTTAAAACTTTAACATTCAAGTTTTATTTACATTACCAGCAAGACTTATTCTATAATTAACAATAAAGTCTAGCTGTTAATATTGTTAATCGTGTAAAGTAGTAATTAACAATCATGATGCCTCACTAGCACATCAAGGTCACCAGTTCCTAAATCGATATTAAAGAACATTGGTTTCTGAAATTACTATCTGAGAACCAGCTATACTAAAATAAAGTAGGGTGGGTAGGCCACGGATCTTGAACTATGAAACGGTCAATTGAAATTCAGCTGGAATAGAAATGAGCTAATTTATTGTTTCGGCGCGCCAACGTAAAATGCTGTATTAGCATTTTTAAAACAAGTAAAAAACGACCTCCAATATTACAAAAATGTTTTTTGAAAGGCTATATATCCTTTCAATACACATTTTTGTAATATCGCACAATGTCACTAAGAGGTTATTCAATATCATCAAATCACTTCAATTACTCCATAATACTGCAATGTGAACGAAATTGCAGTATTATCTTATACAATATGTAAAGAAACTCCTGTCTTGTACCATATGTAAAGAAACATATTGTATTTTGCACGCTAAATTAAATCGCCATCGAATGAAAATAGATTACTAGTTTGTATTTCCCTTGTAAGACTTGATCCACAATATCAAAAAGGTTAAATAAAAGCTTGTAAAAGATTATCATAGTAGATTCAGACACAAGGAACATCATAATACTTTTTAGTTGAAGGCATTATTCTGAATCAAGAGTGGAACGAAGGAGGCTAAATTAGAATCCCGAGTATAGCGAGGTATTCAGAGTATGTTGCCCGAAGTAAAAGTATTCTGTTAGTCCCGAGAAGGCATATTCTGCTTTTCATATTCCTATATGAGAAAAAAAAATGAGAGACAATATATAACATTGAATAATGAATATATATGACAAAAAGTAATTTAAAGGTGAAAGGTGTGTGCAATACAGTAATTGTAAGTATTAAATTTTCTTGACCTTATGTATATGTCTTATGCATCATAAGTGTATTCAAGAATAATATTGTTTATAGACAGAGTGCGGAAATATATTTTACTTGTCCGCTGTACCAATGTTTAAATATTTTTAAGTGGATAAATTGAATGCAGGTGAACTATGAGCAATGTAGATTATTCTCCTTGATTAAAAATAGCATGCATCATAAAATACTTTCGATGTAATTGGCCGATGGAAACATAAAACAAGATTTATTCTTCTTGGAAATTTTCGGTACAATATTAGTTTTAAATAATTCCTTAGGTATAAAAAATGGATGTCTTATGGCTTGCACGGTTTTACGGGTACCTGTTTCAAGCCAGCATTTTTACGCGGCTCAAAGGTTTTGCGGGCGGAAAGCCAAAATCCATCATGTCGTCATCTATATATCTATACATATAATAGAAATGGATAGAGGGACACATAAAAAGAATAATAGAAAGCAAAAAAAAATTTTTCGAATTTCTTGTCTGTTTGTCTGTTTGTCTGTCTGTCTGTCTGTCTGTCTGTCTGTATGTATGATCACGATTATCTCCGAAAATACTGAACCGATTTACTTCAAACTTTCACCAATTGGTTTGTTTTAACCCAGCAAAACATTTAAAGTTTGTTTCATCAAAATCGGTTCATTAAAAAAAAAAGTTATCGTCATTTGAATGAACTTAAGGCATTAGTTTGCATACACGGTGAATTTTTATCGTTTCGGACCCTTAAAGAGGTGACTCAGACCAACAAAATGAACAACTTTTCCTATGGGAACAATGGTGGAAACTCAAAATAAAATTCGACATTCCCATACAACCTGGCCGGGAGGCGGGAATTTTTTGTATGGAAATGAGGAAATTTTTTTTGAGTTCCCGGCATTGGTCCCATAGAAAAAGTTGTTCATATTGATGACCTGAGTCACCCCTTTAAGGGTCCAAACTGTTCCTGAGGGATGGACACTAACGGCGGCGGCGTAGCCGCGGGCAAACGGCAAACCAACCTAAACTGCTGCGCCTAGAAACTTGAAATTTGGTACAGGGGTTCTTTTAAAGATGTGAGTGAGCGCTAAGAAAGTATTTTTAAGAAATTTAACTTCTTAAGGGGTAAAATTTATATGGAATTTTCTCATTTCTGGACTAAGAAGTATGAAAGTAGGTATATAAGTTCTAGATTAAAATTAAAAAAGATGTGTGTAGGTAGATGAAATTTGCTAAATTCCCCCTTTAAGGGGTAAAATGAGGGTGGATGGGTGGTATAAACTTTGTATGGAAATTTTCTCATTTCTGGACTTAGACGTATAAAAATAAGTATATAAGTTCTAGGTTACAATTAAAAATATCTGTGTAGGTAAAATGGACGATATTTTTCCCTGTAGGGGTAAAATAGCGGGGTAAAGATTGTATAGGAATTTACTCATTTCTAGACTTAGAAGTATGAAAATAGGTAAATAAATTCACGATTACAATTGAAAAAGATCTGTGTAGGTTAACTAGAAAAAAACCCCCAGCAGGTGGGATTAAGTTTGTTTGGAAATTTTCTCATTTCTGGACTATGAAGTATGAAAATAAATAGGTATGTAAATTCTC
The DNA here is from genome assembly GCA_947532085.1 of Elegia similella. Classification (NCBI taxonomy): domain Eukaryota; kingdom Metazoa; phylum Arthropoda; class Insecta; order Lepidoptera; family Pyralidae; genus Elegia; species Elegia similella. The sequence continues at coordinate 12,765,645 of OX383931.1, read as the reverse complement.
GATTACAATTAAAAAAGATATATGTGGGTGAAATGGACTGAATTCACTCCTAAAGGGGTAAAATGGGAGGGTAAAGGTTTTATGGAAATTTTCTCATTTCTGGACTGGTATAAATAATATCCATACTTCTATACTAATACTAATATTATAAATGCGAAAGTAATTCTATCTGTCGTTTTTTTACGCTAAATTTGGTATGGAGGTGTGAGGCCCGGGGAAGGACATAGGGTATGTTTGAATTCCGGGAAATTCTACTGTTCCCGAGGGATCGACACTAACGCGGGCGGAGCCGCGGGCAACAGCTAGTGTGGAAATAAAGTACGGTTTTTTGCCATAAAATCATACCTGTTTTAAGTTTACTTATGTACAGTCACGTTAGAGCTGTTTACTTAAAAACCTACTAGTCATCCAGATGTTCATGGTCCGCAACTAGTCATCCGCGTTCGGGACTATGGCGCTTTGCAGTACGTGTCTAATTTTAAGAGAGCTACTTTAATACTATTCGTGTTCTTGAAGTTCAGCTAAAGTTAAGAAACAATAAAAATAGATCAACCTCCGACTCGAAACTTCCTCTATCTTGGAAATAGTTTGACTGATTTTTATAAAACAAATTAAATGTAAGAACTATTGCAAGAAAAACTGCTTTAAACAAAACACATTCAAATCAGTTCACCCGTTTAAGAGCTACGGTACAGACAGAAGCATACACATGCAGCGATCAAACTATTAACATGCGAGTGTGGCCCTCCCCCCATGATGTACATCCGCAAGGGAGGCCTATGTCCAGCAGTGGAGTACTTTTGATATTTGACGGATATGATGATGATGATGGTATTTGAATTTGTTTTTCTTTTGTATATAAGTCCATCGACATTCATTAAATATTTCCTTAAAAAAACTGCCAACTGCGCTCGAGAATACCAGGACGCTCATGAAAACCTACATTTCGCATTTTATTCATCAACACCACTGCAATTGTTATAGTAAGCAAACTACCGCAAGTGAAAAGTCAATGTCTTTTCACATTTATACTAGAACATTTTATAAGCAAAATAAAAAAATAAAAAATTTAAAAAAATTATTTTAATATTAAACCAAATAAATGAAAATGTTATTAAGTTTAACTTCATATTTTTAAATGATAATGTATAAGAAAACAGCTTTAACTGCGCAAAAAATAAAGAGCTTTGTTTATTCAACAGTTACACACAAGAATTAATGAATAAAAGTTTACACAGGTTTGTTTCTCGAACCAAATTATACAAATACAACTTTGTAAGACTAGTAAAATTCTTTTGACATATTTTACTCGCATTTTAAAATATTTTTACTGAATGATGTGATTATTAAATTTCCCTTGTTATCCTTAGACTTTATCGCATAAAAACTTAGTCCATCGTCTTAAGAACTTAGTAGCGTTTTAAGTAGGTACTTCAATTTTATCTTCCTTCGTTATAAAAAGAACTAAGATATTTAAATTGACTTAGACTTCTTCAAGTCTATTGTAGATGCACTGGTGCGGTTTCTTATATAACTGAGAATCAATTTCTTAAATTGAGTCTGGGTACAAAAACCCTAAAACTCAGCTCTAAAAAACTGATAACCAGCGTGAATCTATTACCTTTAAATTAAACTCACTTTATACCGAGGTGCCTAAAGTAGGACTGTTTTTAAGTTCTGAAATATAAAAATGAACTCATCGAAATAATTTCACGTTTTGTATTTGTATGTATATTCTTTTTGCTTACCAAAATGGAGAAATGTTCACCAAATATTATTTTTGAGTAACAGAAACATTTAAACCAAAAATTACAGTTTTAAATAGTTTATCATCAAATTATCCAGCAAAAAGAAGAGAGTTATAGTTTTGTTATAGTATCATTCCTACGAAAGTATCAGACATTTTTCGTTTGAATGTTTACCAAAGGCTACAGTACGGGTCGGTCAGATTTCTGGGATTTAGCGTAATATGGCAGCAGCCATGATTAAGAAATTATAAAATAAAACACCGTAGTAAGTAAATATTTTATTTTAAGTTTGTGTTTTTAACTAGATTTATTCCAATTGATTTATTACAAAAAAGGCTAAGAATTGGAATAAAATATATCTAACGACCCATTGACATGTAACTTATTAATAAGATGTATCATGTTATAATTGCATATAGTATAGTGACGGTCACCTGAGGTGGAAGCAGGGAAGGTCATAATGACAGGCGCCTCCTATCTACCACAAAGTACTTATTTTATATTTTGAGCAATGGCATCATTATTTTACCTACTACTAGGAATACTTACTAGGAATAGTTAGTGAAAGTGGCATGGAAAATTTTGTTTTAGGGATAAACTAAGAACCGAGGCTCGGTTTGGTTTGAGAATAAATGCATTGTGCAATGATTTTTCAAATATAGTATGGAAAATTTCTCACGCAAACAAGAAAAAAGGCCACATTCGTTGGGATTTATAGATTGATGTAGAAATCTACTTAAATTTACTAAGAAAATTTCGGTGAATATGCCGACTTAGTCGTAAGTACTTCTGCGAATTTATATTTAAAGATTAAGGCATAAATATTCGACAGTGATATTACGTTAATATGATTATTACACACCAATAATTTCAGTCTACATGATTTTGATAATTTTCTTAGGAGAAGTAAAAGGTTGTTCCATAATCATCCCAAGTATTATCATGATTTTATCCATTTCACAAATATTTCTCTCCTCTTATTTTTTTTTCATAACTAATCCTTTGCCTCATTTTTTTTTCTCTATATGCAACGAGTAATAAAAGATAATTTATTTCTTATATCATGTTCGCTTTTACAATCTTCGGTTTTTCTTTGCATTTTCATCTTGTTATGTCTTAGTATTATATTCGTCTGTAATTAGCGAGTTTGTTAGAACCTTTGATTTTTATTTACAGCATTTTGTTCTGTCTTTTAATTAAGCATGAATCACAAAAGTACAAAAATTCAAATCAATAGCTTACTTGCATATTGTACATAAAAATTGTAACTTTTTGTATATTTTCTTATTACAATAGTTAGTGGTAAATGAATATTGAGTACAGAAAAGATAATCAACCTTCAGTTTATTTTTATCATGACGATTGACTACTCAGAATGTTTTTTTTTTTTGTGGTTAGTGGCTATTTTATAATATTTGTTTAATTTTATCTTTTTTAAATTTTAATATCGTGGTGTAAAACTAAAGCGGAATAATTTTACCTTGTTGAAGATCAGTTAATATTATTCATACAAAAACTCATGATCGATCTACTCATATGCATTAGGGGAACTTTATTTTAAAGTTAATAAAATAAAAGCCTTAATATACTTACTATCTTCATATTAAACCATTCTTAGATTATATGAAGTACAAAAAATATTTAACTGCTTTTAAGTTCTCACCTTTAAAGTAATAATGTAATAGGTTTCTACTTTCGAGCACTATGCGCGTGCCATGGGAGAGACCTATGTCCAGCAGTGGACGAGTGTAGGTACATGATGATGATGAAGTTTCTACTTTAAATTTGGTTTAGTTTCGCTTATTTGGGAAGGTAGTATAAAAATATTTTTTCACAAAATTCCTGTAAAATAAACATATTTACTTAAGATAAAAAAAAAATCTGCTAATCATATCACTTATCAACCATAAGTAATGATTTAAGTAACACCACAAAAATTATACTTAAGTATTGAATTTAAATTAAAAAAAAACCGGACTTTTATATTTTTTTGATTGGTCATTACTTGTTCATAAAACACTTAGCCTAAATGTATGATAAACCTCATTTTGTGAATGTTGGTTAAAAATATATAATGGGATGATTACGGAACTAAAAAAGGGTGGCTATAGAATAAAATTAATAAAGATTGCTCTAGTACGAGGGTAAAGGAGATGAGAAAACGGGTGAGTAACGAATAAAATGAATAAATGAATTGCTCTAGGATAAGTAAGGAAAAACAAATTAATAGAGTGCGAATAGAATATGTACGTGGGATGAATACGAAATAACTCCCTGGGCTACTTACTTCCTTTTAAGGGGTTTAAATAAATATGAATAATAAACAATTATTAAGCCGTGTGGTTTTCGGCAGAGTAGAATAGGACCACTCCTAGTCTTCCCATGGAGGTCGTTAGAGGCGACTTAGGAAATACAAGCTATACAAAGCCCATAAACATCAATGAGACCTCTCCAACCCACCTGGCCAGCAAGAAGAGTGTAGGCAAAATCCTCTGTCTGCTCAGGCTGTCAAGTATGGCTCCGGTAGTACAGAGAGGGTCATGCTCCGGCAGTGGAGATTAAAAAGACCTGATGATGATTAGGCCGCAGGGCAGTTTGTGACGAGCTGTTGGTGAGTACCCACGGACCCGAGTGCTCCAGAGAGTCGGACAGAGCCCTCACCCCCAACGTGTCTTCATTGGTCGGGGTGAAATCCCAAGAGGGTTCGCAGGACGCTCGGCTCTGGCTTGCCTTTGTTGGCTGTCCAGAGAGGAGTCGTTAGAGCTGTTGCTTCAGGCGTGGAAGTGTTAAAGGGCACAACGCCGAGAGGAACTTCGGAGAAAGCGCAACAATATTCAATTAGATGAAATCGTGCCTAAAGAAGATATTGAGTACATCCATTTTTACGAACAAGATCGATAAATGGGACACATGTTCCGAATTACTAAGAACGAAATGTTGCTTAATGCCTAGCTCTTATAATCACGCACCATATTGTAGAACTTGGTGTGCCATACCTGCGTCTGGTCCCGCAACCAAGCGCGGGGCCGCGTATTTTTCTGCATGTAGGCGTGTGATCTGTAATACTGCGCGTGAATGCGTGTTCTGTGTGTTAAACTACGCGTTTTTCAATACAAAAAAAGCCACGTGAGAACACATACACATAATGCGGTGCAGTGTGCGAATCGGCTAAGCTTACATTTATGGAGACGCGACTTAGTTTTCGTTTACAGCCGTCGCCAGTTGCAGCATGCTCCGCGTTAAAACAAAATGCAGGCACGGAGTACCTATGGACGATAAAAATTCGGACGCCGCTGGAAAGCTCTCTGTTCAAGATTTTTTTAATCACACTATCAGAATCATACCAATAACTTTAAAAATGTTTATGGAGACGCAACATGGCTATCGTAAAAACCGTCGTCAGTTGCGGCTTCCTTTGCGCATGAACAAAATGAATGCATGGAATGCCTATCGACGATAAAAATTAAAATGTCGCTATAGAAGTTCTCTGTTCTAGATTTTTCAATAACACAGTCAGAATCCTAACAATAACTTTGAAAACCTTTACGGTAGCGCGACGTGGTTTTTGTTTACCGCTATCGTCAGTTGCGGCTTGCTCCGCGTCCGGTCGGAATCCTTATAATAACTTTAAAAATTCGTGGCCGGCGTATATACTGCATATGCTATCCTTTCCGCAAAATATCCGCCAGTGATTTTTCAGCAGGCGCCGTCCTCTACAAATAAACAACCAACTCGGTACGGGACGGGAGTGAAGGCTATAAGTTATAGGAAATAGGTCATTTACTGACGAACGCATATTCCATTTGCTATTGCCTGTCATTATTTTTTTTTAATTAATGTTATGTAATAATATTAAAATATCAGTTTTATATAAAACAATCCTATTTTCTTATTGAATGTAAATTGCATTGCCGTCAATAAGAATTGACGGCAATGCAATTTACATTCAAATATTCAATATTGAGCTTTATTTTATTACTTAAGTTACGATACTTAGGCATAATATATACCCAAGTGATCTTTTATAGACTAAACGCAATAGAAACCTGAAAAAGTTAAACAACTAACGACCACTTTCCGACTAGATTCATTTACCTGTAGTCGAAGTCCACTTCTTTCTTACGGCTGCGAAAAATCTAAGGGAGAGAGAGACCTTAGTCTCTCCCGGATTTTTCCTTCCATAGGATGATTTTATAATAATAATGCAAAATTTAAGTTACAAATTACCGAACTTCTTAAATGATCTGCTGTATTCTGTTTAAACTTTCGCGCTTTAAACACATATTTTAAATTATACGCTATACAACGCTATACCTGTAACCACAGTCATAGTTGTAGGTGTTTAAAAGACCGACTAGCAGCATGTATTGCAAAGCAATTTTTATCGCTTTCTCTATGGGAGGCTTTTAGATTTTGTTGCAAAATAATAAAAAGTGATTTACATACTACCGAACTAAAGTTTTATATTTCTTTTCGATTATGTAATTCTCTTTATAGACGAAAATTAAGATAGTTATATTTGATAAAAATGTTGCGGATGTCATGTTGCAGAGGCTTAATTAATCTTTGCTAGAAAAAAGCAGTAATAAAACTGGTGCAAAGAATATTTTGAATGTTTCTCAGCCATCATCTATACCGATTATTTGAACCTAATATCTATGTTCAGATGCCTTCGATACTCAATGCTCCGGTTTTCGACTATATCTTCTTACCTAAACAATCGTACAGTTTAAATTTAGAAAACGCATTCTGATTCATTTACCTGTTTAGCAGCTACGACGACACAGCCAGAGACACGCAAAGTCTAACGTGTAAAATTTAAAACTACATTTATTTCGGTTATAGGTTAAAAGATTGATATCGCTATGATAAAGCTGGTAATAACCTAAAGCAATTACAAATTCCACAGATATTAGGCTATAAAAATACTCACACGAAGTCCATGTAAGAGACGTCTGGCAAACCATCAGGCCACGATAATAAGCACGCGGTTTTCAAGGTACCCTTTGACCTGAGAAAAAAAATATAATACAGTTAAAATATTTTTAGCTACACATCATCTACAGTAATGTAGATAATATTAAAGCTAATAAGCATACTGGTTGCGCCAAATAGTTCAAGCAAAATCTCACTAGAGGTCGTAACTGTCCCAGAGCCCCGATTCTAAAGTTTGACAAGCCTGCGCGCCCACGCCGCGAGGGGGTAGGTAGTAACCTCCGTACCGCCGCGCCGTCGCGCGAGGTGATCTCCAGAGGTGACACGATATGTCCTTCTGCTGCTTGTGACTTCATACGCTGTGAAGTTTGCTTGCCCGCTTAAAATCCGCAAGGCTGACTAAATTGGCCAGGGTGACCGACCCACCGCTCATGATAAATAACCCATGAACTTTATATACGTGTGGACGGTGAATGTTTAGAGTGTGCCGAGTGTAGCTGTCGTAAGCTGATGCTGGTTTCCTGGTTTCCTGAGAGGCTGGTCTGCGAACTGGTAAGTCACTTTGGGGTCGGGATATCCTGAACAGATACGAACGTTTAAGAGATTTGCTTGAATTTCGAAGGGAATATTTAGGGTCCAATAGTATCCGCAACCGCTAAGAGACGCAGCACGCCGCGGCGTCTCCACATACTATCTTTATTTAGTTATAAATAAATAAATATATAGGGACATATCACACAAATTAAGCTAGCCCTACAGTAAGATACTAAATCAACGATACTATATTTTATAATAGATACATATTTAGATAAACATCCAAGACCCAGGTCAATCTGAAAAATATCGTTTTCCATCATGACCTGACCGGGGATCGAACCCGGGCACCCTCGTTGGGCATTGTGATATGTATGATCAAATGTTACAACCGCACATTGAAGTAATTGTTTACTTATGTCAGATGACAATACAATATTATAATTATTTTCTTCCATACTTTCTTTTGCCGTAATCTTTTTGTTTACATTTTTCATAGTTATATACATTCCTGGCGCAATAAAGTGTTTTTACTCACTTATACAGGTCGATTTTTAACTCCCTGGTAATATGTTAATGTTGGAATCAAAATCCCTGATGAAATATAAATTGCCACAAAAAAGATAAAAATGAAAAGAATTGGGCCTCACATACAAGTTCATCGACCACCTGGTCAAATTTACGTATATATTTTTTCATAAATTGCCTTTTTTCTTAAAATATTTGGCAGGGTATTCAAAATCACTTATGTAGCACTGCAGTGTCGACATTAATATCAATAAAATAAAGTTGTGTATGTAATGTCTTTGACGTACATTTCAATCAGCATAGTCCATTAAATATTCATATTTTAATTACTGGTATACTTCACGGTGTTAATTATATCCAACCTATGTTATGACATTGTAGTATATATTTACACTATGCGTCATTGTACGACCGATTTAAGTCGGGCGTTCATAAATTTTCGTTTTAGTTGAAGGACAACGTTCATATGTTTTACTACCATTGTTATGTTTTTAGAGATCAAATTTATATGTAAGAATTAAAGGATGTAAGTGTGATTTTATTTATTTCACCAAAACTCCTAAATGCCTGAACAGATTTGGATGTATAGAATACATACATATATATTAATTACGTCTTTATCTCTTGGAAACTAGACCGAGCCCAAACGTCCAAAGGCCACGTTTAGCGTGGAACGCTAAACGTTCCTTCGTTCGGCCGGATTCTATGGCATGCGTGGGAAGAGAACCAGCTGATATATTCTATATTATTTTTTTCCAAAACATCCTGATCTACCAGATCAGGATGTTTTGGTTATTATTTGAATTTACATTACATTACCCCGAGTGTGGCTGTAAATGTTTTAGAAATCAGCAGTGTCTCTTATTAAAATATTTGCGCGTCAGACTGCGCACTACGGGTTCCGTACCATTATAATACGTTTAAAATTATTAAGGATATTTTTGTTATATGATCAAATTTATATTTTTTCCTTAATGTATGCTATAAGACGTTGCTTGGTACCAAATTATATAATATAGGCGGGTATTACCTATTAGGATTCCTCAGATTTTACCCATTCCCTCGGTAAGTTTTTACGATCTGAGCGGGAAAGGAAGCAGCTGGTACAGTCTTCGTTTTTTCTTTTCTCCCAGACCAGCATGGAAGAGGAGAATCTTCTTACATTTTGAAAAATGTGGTTGATTATTCTATCAGCTTGCATGCTTCTTTCTTCTTTTAACTTTTAATAAATAAATATATAGATAAACATCCAAGACCAAGGTCAATTTGAAAAAGATATTTTCCCTTGACCGGGGTCGAACCCTGCGATTCAATGAAACAAAGCAGTTAAATGAAATTAACCCAAATTATTTGCCTAGCTGCATAATTAAATACCTTCAGGCTGCTTTTTGAATGACGCTGTTTAGTAAAGTAACAAAGCAGTTAATTGAATGGCTTATTAAACTGTTTGGCTGCGACACGTAAATGAACATTTTTGAAATAGTTACAAAGGTTTTGAAACAAGCCTTGCCTTTGATATCATCAATCATAATCCGCTAGCAACAGTAGATATTGACATTTCGGAATAACCAGTTCCTTTAGAACTTTGTGAGCAAAATGATTCAATATTCGCGGAATTCTTTGAGTGTCACACGGATATGGGTCAGGCTTCGAGGTGGAAATGAAAGTATTTGCATTGAACTGACTTGAAAAAGATTTCTGAACGACTGCGTGAAATGATCCTTTTCTTCTGGTTATCGTCACGGACGGAGGAACGTCTTGAAGCTGTCAAGCCTTCTTCGGTTTAATCAAAATTACAATAGAAGGAGTTTCATTAATAAAATATCTTCTTTTTGATAGAAAATAATAATTATATCCGCTAGTATACATTTTTCTATTAAATAACGATCCTTACTAATATTATAAACGCGAAAGTGAGTTTGTTTGTTTGTTACGCTTTCACGCCATAACTACTAAACCGATCACCATGAAATTTTGCATACAAGTTCTTTGGAGTGCGGAGAAGGCATAGGCTACCTTTTGTCCCGGGAAAAGGTACTATTCCCGAGGGATCGAGATTAACGCGGGCGGAGCCGCGGGCGAAAGCTAGTATTTTATAAATGAAAGTCCGTCTTTTTACGAGCTTCTATTAGTTTCACCTGTCCCGATGTTTGTCTATAGATCTACTTCCCGGTTACCGATTGAGCTGAAATTTTGCTTGCATGGGTGACAACACAATGCAATAGAATCGTTCGGCTGGTCTGATGATAGAGTGGGAAGGTTTTCGAGTACATTTGATTGTTCAATGTTTTCATTTGATTGATCTTGCTAGTTAAATAAAAGCTTGAAAATATCTGACATCATGTTAATCTATTTCCATATCCTACACATACATATTTAATAATATTATAAAGAGGAAATATTTTATCGTTAGTGGGTTTGTTTTCAATAGATAAACTCAAAACAAATCAACTTATTTTAAAAATACTCGTATTTCACCTGCAAAAAACTTCACTATCAGCTGGTAATGTATAATTTATGTAGAAATAAAGAAATAGATATTCTTATTATATTACTTACTAACTATACTAACCATACTAACCTCATAAAAAAAAAAAAAATGCTATAGGAAATTGCCACGTACGATTTATTCCGCGTTGTTATTTTTGGAAAACTTTTATTTGAAACAAAATCAACAGGCGTCTATAAGAGGTCCCGTAATAACTTGAAATAAATATTTGAAGTGTTTAAAGAAGTTAGATTAAAACTAAATTATAGATCGACAAAGTGCATAAATACATGCTAATTCTTGATATGATTTTCAGCTTTCGCACTGATATACTCTATAATTTGCAGTATGGAATTTACCGCGATTTAAATTGAGTTTCGTCTTATATTTCAGCAACATTGCACCCGCCATCTTCACAGACTTACTGAAGAGCTGCAGTGAATGTGGGTGGGTATGTTGAACATCCATATCCAATTCAATCGTGGTTGGTCCCGTAATATTAAATATTACTAATTGTTTATAGAGCTCTATCGATAATCTGAATTAATATAATTGTTAATACACAAAATACGGATTACCCACGTACAAAGTCAGCTACAAGCTACAGACAGATATATACAATCAAGAGCAGATAAATGTGACCCTCCCTACAATTTAAAAACTGTTGTTAAAGAGGCCAGTTTTATATGCCCCCGACTGTACATGAGTCTTCATTTAATAATGTTAATACATAATTAACATGCGTAATACAGGTTAAGTGAAATATTAATCCCACGTAAAAATATCAATCAGTAAGCGGTATAATGTACGATCGAATACTCTAAGAATAAGTAAACATCTTCGTAGTCCATATTCATATCCGGATTAGAAATTTCATATCCTTGACATATATAACGTAATGACTTTTTAAATTTTGTCAGGCAGGTCACAGTGTAATATAATACTAGTAGCTCTATCTAAGAGAAATGTACAGAATCTAGTATACAACATGTTACATAACTTCATTTTTTGAATATCCTTAACCTAGATAGTAAATTAACCTAACTTTAATATTTCCACATCATGCTGAGGTATTACATAGGTAATATGTTTTTAATTTCCCAATGTTACCGTGTCGGTGGCTCAAAACATCTAAAAAAATATGTTTGTACATTTTGTCCCTCATCATCATCATCATCATCATCAGGTCCTTTTTGGTCTCCACTACAGGAGCACGACCCTCTCTGTAATACTAGGGCCATACTTGGCCAGAGCAGCCAGAGGACTTAGCCTACACTCTCCACGCTGGCCAGACGGGTTGGAGGTGTCTTAGATGTTTATAAGCTTTGTTTAGCTTGTCCCTCAAGTAGGTTGCTATTGCTACAGCCACGCCACTCGCTAGGGCAGAGTTGAGGTCGTACTTTATGCAGGTAGTGGGGCACAATGGACATGACAAAAGGTGTCATAGTCTGATCTCCGTCATGGTCTGATCTCCGTCATGGTCTGATCTCCATGACCACATTCACACTGTACGTTTTCTTGGTCAACGTCGGACTTGGTTAGGATGTGCTTACATCGGGTTACATTGGGCGGTTGAGACTTTTCCATGTAGCCAATGGGAGTTAAGATTCCGGAGGTAACTACTCAGATGTATTCCCAAACCAGTCTAAGGAGGGAGAAATTTATCGCGCCTAAATTGCATTGCGGGTAGATCTTGGTCGCATTCGTGATGTTTTATAGCTTTTAAAAAATTACTAGCGATCCGGCCCCTGCTTCGCACGGATGCAATGTACATATAAACATTCCTCTTGAATCACTATATCTATTAAAAAAACTGCATCTAAATCCGTTGCGTAGTTTTAATGATCCAAACATACATCGGGGCAGATAGAAAGCGGAAAGCGACTTTGTTTTATACTATGTAGTGATTACGGCTTCAGAAGAAGAAAAAGAAGAATTTCCCAATAAGTAATCATAATAACCGGTCAAATTATACGTACTTAAATGCATTTTATGCAAGCCTTATTTACACCTCTCTGGAAGAATTCCACGGTATTTATTTAATTTAGCCAAGTTAAAGGAACACTCCTTGAATTATACTCGTAACAAAATTTATACAAAAGTGAACACAAAGGTTACGAACACAAAAAGCAACGCGAGTTTATTGTTACAATAAACTTGAGAATAATTAACTAGATGTATATTTTAAGCTAGTTATTTAATTAGATGGTGTAAAAACATTTAGTAAATACAGAAATATTCACTCAAATTAATCCTTTTTCAGTTATTAAGAGTTAAATAAATATAAATAAATAAATATATAGAGGCATACCACACAAATTGAGCTAGCCCTACAGTAAGTTGTAAACTCACTATAAATACTAACTCACGATACTATATTTTATAATAGATACTTATATAGATAAACATCTAAGACCAAGGTCAATCTGAAAAAGTTCGTTTTCCAGCTTGACCGGGCTGGGGATCGAACACGGGAACCCTCGTGTCGCAAGCTGGCGTGTAAACCATTGCGCCACGGAGCACAGAGATTTATTGTTCTTATTTCTTTGTTAGATTGTCCTTCGTGAACTTCTAAGCCGCATTTAGAAGTTTGATTTTCTCAAAACTCCAAGGGACAGTAGACCTGAGTATTTGATATGAATTTCAGTTCCTTTACGTGTTCATAAGGAAAATGGTCTTGACAGATAGACAGACAGACAGACGGACAACAAAGTGATCCTATAAGGGTTCCGTTTTTTCCTTTTGAGGTACAGAACTCTTTCTTCCAGCTGCTCCTCTTCCCGCGCAGATCGTAAAAGCCGATCGAGGGATAGGGCTAAAATCTGCGGAGTCACGTCAATAGGCGATGCGGCTAGCAATCCATCACTATTTTGATTCCGTTTCCCATATCTATACGCCCTCCAGATCTAGGCTTTGTCTTCCCCGCAAGGTAGAAAGACGTAATATTATTTATGTATGTTGGTAACGCGAGCAAAGTCTCAATTTAAAAAACGCAATAAAAAATTTAATATTATTATGTACATGTTTCCTACGCCGCTTTATCAATGTTTTTATGTTGGTTGTCCTGTCTGTTGTGGAAGCGTGGGGGGAGGAAAGATGGCGCGGAGCCTCTTCGCCCCTGACACTGCTGTCTTTGAACCTTGACCGATAAGGTTGTTTTTTGACCAGTCGCGCGCACCTGCATATATGTAAATGTGCATTATTCATTGTGATTCTAATTTGGGAATCACACGCCGCCCATTGACGCTGGATCTCGTGAATCCATTTTATTTGTGAAAAAGGGATAAGGACTCGTAATCCTTTGTGTAAAGACTGACACGTGTATTGTTCACCAACACCCCCTGAAGAAGTCCTGGCGGTGGATAGCAGCTACGTGGACGTGGAATCTACATTCAGGTCAGTCCTCATATTAACATTGATAGCGGTTCTTATCATATCCCTTTTTTTACACGCAGTGAAGATACCTTAGGCATCTTCATTCTTTGGGAGCATATCCCACCAGGTGGTAGCTATTTACACGCTAACCTACCATAAGTTTGGTCCTTTCGAGTCTGGATAACATCCAGCTTAAAAATTCCCGCTATTTTTGCGTATTTTACGCACAAAAACGCATTTCTCAGCGCCGCCATATTCATTGGCTGACGCTTATTTTACGCCCCATTACCCAGTAGTTTGGTTTATAAGCTGAGATAATATTCCAGCTTATAAACTCGCTTATTTCACGTAATTTTACGCATAAAACGCAATTTAGTAGTGCCGGCACAAACACCGGCCGACGCCCATTTTTGCATTCCATACTGTTAAATACAGTATTGTCAGTAAATACATACAATATATGGATGCAAATTGCTTTGCATAATTGGTTATAATCTAGTTGGTTAAAACTAACTTATCGCTGCTTCTTAACTTGTAGTTTTTTCGCCCGTACCAAGCACCGCCTACCCTCAGATTTTCAATATCAAAATTTTAAGTCGCAATTATGACGGAAAAATCAGGAGATAGCGAAGTTAGGATGACTTTGTTAGTCAGTAAGAGGGACGCATTATTTCAACGTGTTAATCGTTTGTATGATGCATCGAAGAAGATTGTTTCGTACGATTTGTCGTTAAGAAGTAATGAAAATTTTATGTCTGAATCAGAAATGTTAGATGATTGGCGCCATAAGTTTGAATCTATTGTAGATGAAATAAATAAATTAAAATTGAGTTCAAGACCTATCGGGGTCCCAGACTACGCCTGTCTGGACTCATTTGAAGATTTATATTCGCGGATTAAACGAACTCGAAATAAGATAAACGAGAGCTTGAAGCAGAGTTCACACACTGCGAGTGACTCAAACAAGTCAGTAGTGAAATTAGAACATTTAGTAATTCCGAGTTTTGACGGTCGCCCAGAAAATTGGAATGTTTTCTATCAGTCATTTAAGACTAATATTCATTTGAATCAACAATTGTCTGACTCGCAGCGCGTGCAGTATTTAATTGCCAAATTGACTCATGTTGCATTAAAATTCACTGCAGGTATTGTTCCCAGTGGAGAAACGTATCAAATCTTATGGGACAGCTTGGTTAAAAAATATCATGATAAACGTGCCCTAGGTACATTTTATTTAAATAATATTTTAGACTTAAAAAATTGCTCGCATAGTGCGAACGCACTTGACTCATTTATAAGTAAATTTTCCGCATCATTTTCGGCACTTAAAGAATTAGATATACCTGATCTGACAGACTTTGTTATGCTACAATGCGCTTTAAGAAAAATGGATGCTCAAAGTATTCAATCATTTGAATTATCTGTTCGGGATGAAAAGATACCAACAACGCAACAGCTGATCTCCTTTGTACAAGATCAGGCTAAAATATTGGAGCGCTCCAACCCTCGTTACTCATCATATATGAATAAGCAACCCGTAACTAAAACCCGTGATCAGACGTCACATACCTATAAGACGTTTATGACCGGTACTAATGTACATACAGGTTGTAGCTTATGCGCTAAAGGTGATCATAGACATTTATACGATTGCCCACAGTTTAAGAGTATGCGCGATGCTAAAACTCGATACGATTATATCAAATCGAAACGCGGGTGCGTTAATTGTTTGAGTACCCTACATACGCTACCGGATTGTAAAAGTACTTCGGTCTGTTTCTGTCAGAAAAAACATCATAAGTTGTTGCACTTTGCAAATAACAATAATCATAATTTGAAATCACGCGCGAATGTAGGCGCCGGAGCCGTTGAGCATTTGTCACAGTCGACCGTGACTTCATGCGCAGCCGTATCTGTCGATCGGCCCGCTTTGGAACATAATAATATTCAAACGTTTTCTGTCACTACTATGCTTCGCGAGAATTCAATTATGAACGCAGATACGTCTTCTCAGTCGTATGCTACTAGTTATAAGGGTGATATTATTTTATCGACCGCTCAAGTTTATGTATGCCCTAAAGATGGTATTAATAAAAAATATATCGTTCGTTGTTTGATTGACAGCGCGTCACAAAATAATTTAATAACAACGGAATGTTGCCGCTCGCTTAATTTACCAATAACGCCTTTAAGTAATTCTTTTGTTAAGGGTGTTGGTTCGAACTCTAGTCCTATATTAGGCTATGTTTATTTAAATATTGAGTCCCGTGTCTATCCAGATAAAAAATATGCTATTCATGCATTGGTAGTAAAATGTATCACGGATCAATTACCCTCGCGATTTATCGATTGTCGAGAATTCGACACGCGCAATCTGCACCTGGCGGATTTAAGTTGGAATATCCCTGGAGATATTAATTTAGTTCTGGGTGCTCAGCTTTTCCCATATATATACCTAGGTGATAGGGCAGATTGTGGACCGCGCGCGCCGCCGGCAATTCTCACCACGCTCGGTTATGTATTTATGGGCGAATGCCCACGTAAAGATGTTTTGCCCGCAACTTCGTCTTTTACCGCGCTAGCATTAAATGATTTAGTGCAGAAGTTTTGGGAACTCAAAGAAGTGCCCACAAAACGCTTGTTGTCTCCTGAAGAGACAGAGTGTGAAAATATTTTCGCTTCGACCGTGAGTCGCGATGATTCCGGTCGTTATACCGTCGCTTTACCCTTCAGCAGGGACCCTGCTGAACTTGGCAACTCGTATGCCACCGCTTACCGCCGCTTTATTTCGCTGGAACGTAAATTACGTCAAACGCCCTTAGTACGCGAGAATTACAATAAAGTAATTCAAGATTATATCGATAATGGGTATCTTAGCCCCGTCGATGTGTCTGATTTGACCTCTGATGGTTATTATATACCTCACCACGCCGTGGTACGCCCTGATAAGCCGTTACCGCGTATTGTCTTGGACGCAAGTGCCAAAACACATACTGGATTTTCACTTAATGATATTTTACACATCGGCCCAAATCTACAGGCTGATTTATTTGTATTGTTATTGAATTTTAGGATGTTTCCTATCGCCTTAAACGCAGATATAAAACAGCACTATTTACGTATAGGCGTTATGCCGGAGCAGCGTAAATACCTACGCATTTTATTTAGGTTCAATGAATCGGAACAAATTCGCACCTTCGTTTTCAATAGGCAACCCTTTGGTCTCAGGTCTAGTCCATACATAGCTTTACGCACAGTGAAACAGTTGGCTTCGGACATGAGTTCACACTATCCTGAAGCAGCTAAAGTGGCTGAAACCTGTTTGTATATGGACGATTTGGTCCATTCCACAGCTGATAAAAGCTCTGCTAAGCTGTTAGCTCGTGATTTAATTAAGTTGTTCAAATCTGGTGACTTTGACCTAGTAAAATGGTCGAGTAGCTGTCCTGAGCTACTTGATTCACTTCCAGATTCGCACCGCAAATCAATCGAATTCGATTTACACAACAACTCATCTAAAGTTTTAGGTCTTTCCTGGGATCCTTGTGAGGATAATTTGTTTTTCACCACTATCACAATTGCTGAAAAATGCACTAAAAGAAACATACTTTCGGTTGTGGCTAGATTATTCGACGTACTCGGTCTAGTTGCGCCTGTGATACTCGCAGCCAAATTGCTTATTAAGGAGTTATGGCTCTGCAGGAGTGATTGGGATGACCTGGCTCCAGAGAACATACGTGCCCGCTTTCACGCACTCGCTCAAGAGATGCACTTGCTTAACACTTTGAAAATTCCTCGACACGTTGGTGTGGAGGTCGGGTGTGAGCTGCGTCTTGTTGCTTTTTCGGACGCCAGTATGAATGGACTAGGAGCAGTTATTTATGCTCATTGCACTTACCCTTCTGGTATTATTGAAACGCGTCTACTTTGCGCAAAATCGAGAATTAGCCCTACGAAAATTTCCACTCTCGCTCGCCTTGAACTTTGTGCTATTTTACTCATGTCAAAATTGATAAAAATTGTACGAGATACATTCGTTGAACGCATGACCATAGTGGACATATACGCATTTTCGGATTCCACGATAGCTTTATCGTGGGTTCATTCTTCCCCGCATAGATGGTCAATCTTTGTTAGCAACAGAGTAGCCCAGTGCCAAGAAAATTTAGACGCTAAACATTTTTATCACATAGCTGGTGCTATTAACCCAAGCGATTGTCTTTCTCGTGGCATGTTGCCATCGCAACTTTTGTCTCACGATCTGTGGTGGAACGGCCCTCCTTGGATTCGCGAGCCGCCTGAAAAATGGCCTATTATTCCGTTCGCTCCCGCTAATTGTAATGATTTGCCTGAACATAAGGCTAATGTTATGGCTGTCACAACGCATATAGAGGAACCACTCTTGTGTACATTGGCACAACGAGTTTCTTCTTGGCAAAAATTGCTACGCATTATAGCCTATGTACTTAAATTCGCTAAACCTAAACTCAAAATCAATCCTCTATCTGTAGCAGGATTAGCAGCTGCTGAAAGGGCTCTAATTCTTGCTGTTCAATCAGTGCATTTTGCTGAAGATATCAAACTACTCAAAGCTAAGAAGTTACCTTCAAAGAAGCTGCAGAACTTGGCAGTATTCTTAGACGCTGAAGGAATCTTACGTATAGGAGGAAGACTTTCTGGGTCGATGCTTCCGTATGAAGCTAAACATCCAATTTTACTTCCAAAACGCGATCATATTGTCGATCTAATAATTCAACATTCTCATGTTTTCAACTGTCACGCTGGACCTGGACTTCTTATGTCAATTATAAGACAGCGCTACTGGATATTAGATGCCAGAACAGTCATTAGGTCTAAGTGTCGGAAATGTAACACTTGTTTCAAGTTGAACCCTACGCATCCCACGCCTATAATGTCTGCATTGCCGTGGTACCGTGTGACAGAGACAGCGAAAGCTTTTGTTCATACTGCTTGCGATTATGCTGGACCTGTACGCATTACCCTTTCGCGTCGCAGAGGTCAACATGCTCAAAAGGCATACATTGTACTTTTTATTTGTATGGTGACAAAGGGTATTTATCTGGACTTAGTCACAAGTCTGACATCCGACAGTTTTTTAAACGCATTCAAGCGCTTTATTTCCCGCCGCGGTCCAGTGTCTTGCTTATATTCCGATAATGCCACAACTTTTATTGGTGCCAAAGCACAATTGGATGAGCTTTATAGTTTTTTGACAAGTTCAACCTTCAAAAACGCACTGTCTAATGAGCTTTTGTCTCGAAAAATAGATTGGAAAACAATTCCACCCCGATCCCCTACATTCGGGGGAATTTGGGAGGGGAATATAAAAAGTATGAAAACGCATTTATATAGGGTGATTGGAAACCAGTTGCTCACTTATGAAGAGCTATTGACGGTTCTAGCGCAAGTTGAGTGTATCTTAAATTCTCGGCCTTTGAGTGTCATTTCTTCTGATCCACACCCTGAAGTTTTAACTCCCGCGCACTTTCTAATGTCCACTCCACTGCAGTATTTGCCTGCCACTGATCTCTCAGATCAGCGCTATAGTTTATTGGAACGCAAAAAATTGCTCGACCATATGGTTCAATCCTTTTGGAAAAAGTGGAACCTTGAATATCTGCATACGTTACAAGTCAGACAAAAATGGGCTACACCAGACAAGCCTGTAGAGATAGGAACAGTTGTTCTATTAGAACAGGAAAACTCAGCTCCATTGACTTGGCCATTAGGAATAATTACTCATGTCTACAAGGGTACAGATAACGTCGTTCGAGTAGCGACCGTTAAAACGCAGAATGGCATTTATAAACGCGCTGTTACCAAATTATATCCTATTCCAACACAATAAATTCATTTAACTCTTTACGCATTTAGTATAAATTTAGTTTAGGTAGCTATAATTTGAATTAATTTGCTATATATCTCCTGATTTACCATGTATAAATTTATTTTTGTTTTGAAACATCTTGCGACGTTTCAAGGCGGGGTGCATGGTAACGCGAGCAAAGTCTCAATTTAAAAAACGCAATAAAAAATTTAATATTATTATGTACATGTTTCCTACGCCGCTTTATCAATGTTTTTATGTTGGTTGTCCTGTCTGTTGTGGAAGCGTGGGGGGAGGAAAGATGGCGCGGAGCCTCTTCGCCCCTGACACTGCTGTCTTTGAACCTTGACCGATAAGGTTGTTTTTTGACCAGTCGCGCGCACCTGCATATATGTAAATGTGCATTATTCATTGTGATTCTAATTTGGGAATCACACGCCGCCCATTGACGCTGGATCTCGTGAATCCATTTTATTTGTGAAAAAGGGATAAGGACTCGTAATCCTTTGTGTAAAGACTGACACGTGTATTGTTCACCAACACCCCCTGAAGAAGTCCTGGCGGTGGATAGCAGCTACGTGGACGTGGAATCTACATTCAGGTCAGTCCTCATATTAACATTGATAGCGGTTCTTATCATATCCCTTTTTTTACACGCAGTGAAGATACCTTAGGCATCTTCATTCTTTGGTAGCATATCCCACCAGGTGGTAGCTATTTACACGCTAACCTACCAATGTATAATTTAAAAAAAAAACACTCTACTACTAGGTATCTCATAAACTACTAAGCCCATTTTGAACGCAACCAACATGAAAATTATACTTCTACTAGCTTTCGCCCACGGCTCCGCCCATGTCAATGTCGATCCCTCAGGAATAGTACTTTTTCCCGAGATAAAAAGTAGCCTGTGTCCTTCTTCGTACTCCAGAGAACTTGTATGCAATTGTATGCTGATCAGTAGTAGTAGTTCAGTAGTTACGGCGGGAAAGCGTAACAAACAAACAAAAAACTCACTTTCACATTTATAATATTAGTAAGGATAAGCATAAACATATGTTCCAAATTTCATATTCTTGGACTCTCATTCGACAGTTATCGCTGAACATAATATGTATATATTGCTCGACTTAGTGCTTGTTGGGGGCACTACCATGCCCCCCAGATTTACATACAAAAAAAACGTGTTTTCGCTCTATGGCGATCTCAATCTCCACTTACGTTTAGAAGTTTAATGAAAACTTACTTATATTCCTTGGTAGTTGAGTAGAGCAGACATGGTATAGCCAGAAGCATGCCTCCTACCCATATCAGAGCTATCATTATCAAGGAGCAGCTCTTGGACATCCTGGGTCGCATCGGCCTCACGATGGCTTGGTATCTATTGACAAAAAATACGAATTAGCAAATTTCTAGCTGTTAGAAATATCATTTCATCATTTATTGATACTGTTACTATATACATGTGCAAGAAGCATCAATACATGAAAAGTTCTATCTTTCTTTATAAGTATACGATGTATTTATTTTTATATATATAATACCTATATTACATTTATTTGACAAGACGACATTAGTATCGACGGCCAACGAATACCATCTGCGTACCATCAGGTACACATCGGGTCCAATCGGGTCCCATAGGAACCCATCCGGTCCGATCGGTGTCTTATTACTATTAATTTAATAAGGTCTGAAAAGGTAACATATAGACATAGTAACTTTAATTTATAATATTGATAGGAAAGATAAAAAACAGCGTAGCTCTCAATAAGTTGTAAAATGAAACAAAAGAACTTTTTTTTTTCAGTGAAACTACCGCATACCTTCCTAAAAGAATGCCTCATTGTTTATTTGACAATGTGGGCACAAAGAACTATCGAATGAAACAATACAAAATCAAATAACACAAAAGAAAGTCGCATGAAAACATTACCTCCTCATCAAAAGACGAAAGCGACTGTGATCTCAGTGGGGATTTGCTCTCTCTTTAAAGAGTATAGACGAATCAAGCCTTGCGCTATTTCTATGGGCTGTAAGCGGCTTCGCATCTTACTAATAGAAAATTTTACACTGTTTATGTAATATTCATAATACTGAGAAAAGAAAAAACGTAGAATACCAGTTACCTCTCCGCCCGCGGAGATCGTAAAAGCCGATCGAGGGAATAGACGAATATCTGACGAATCATGTAAGTAGGCGATGCGGCTAGCAACCCATCAGTATTTTGATTTCGTTTTCCACCTAACGCTCATGAACATGCTAAACGCGGCTTTCAGGTCTTCTGAGCTCTGTCTACCCCGCAAGGCAAAAAGACGTGATACTATGTATGTTTGTATGTATGTTTATGTAATATGTCAGTCTCTGCCGAGCACGTGATAGAGCCAGATGTCATGAACTACATCAGCTCAGGCAATGTCCAAGCCTTAACGAGTGAAAAAGCTTCGTCCTTCGTAAACTAAGAAAAGCTTTAATTAGTAGACGTCCTAATTTTAATCGCGATGAAGATTGGAGCTTACTCGTCCTGAAAACCGGTACTTCAAGGAAGAGACAGTAGAAGTCATAATCTGACAGAGCTTGACAGAGTGAGCTTTTTTCACGTACATATCATTGGCTAGCTCCGTGGCGCAGCGGTCAACACGCCAGCCTGCAACACGAGAGTGCCCGGGTTCGATCCCCGGCCAAGTCAAGATGGAATATGATGATTTTTATGTATTTGTTATAAAATATAGTATCGTTGAGTTAGTATCCCATAACACAAGTGTCGAACTTACTTTGGGGCTAGCTCAATCTGTGTGATTTGTCCCTATATATTTATTTATTATTATATCACCAGCCTCCGATGATCATAAAGACGAAAAAGAGGTTCCCAGTACAACCTTGGAAATCATTAACGGAAATCATCAACCCCAATGTAATTTAGTTGTGGTAGAGCCACGCTACCGGGATACTTTATTTTTACTAGATGAAGTACGACACTCTGACCGAACATCGACGTTTAAGTAGAAGCTTTACCGAGAGACGGAGGCCTATTTTCCCCTCTTCATTATGTTCTCCTGGTACTTACGGAACGGTGTTGATTGCTTACCATCAGGTGACTCGCTAGGTCGTTTGCGGTCCAATGGCATAATTTTTTTTTGCTTTATACCGAATCTTTTCTATATCTTGCAAAGCCGGCAACGTTCCTGTAAAAACCTGGTGTTGTCCATAGGCAGCGGTGTTCGCTTACCATCAGGTGACTCGCTTGCTATTTTGCCGTCCTCACAGAGAGACTGAGAGTACTACATAACGAGTCGCAACATGCTTCCAGCGTAACCAGCGCATCCCATGCTCATTACTAGCTGAGTTCGGATGATTCGTACGCGCATGTCTCGGTTTATATTCACGCGGTTGATACATGAATAACCCGTACTCTGAAGCGTAGGCGCAGAGTAAAACATCTAATATACTGTCACTGGCTGTAGTGAAGTTAAATATATTACTTTCAACCTTACTCCAGCAGTGAAATTTATATCAAACTAATACAAGCGAGATATAATTGGCTAGTTTAGAAACTCTGATATGAAGCGCATTCAGCAACTTTTAGGTACCTAAAATTTAATCAAATGCAGATTTGGATGTGTGATGTTCATAAATTACTTAGCTGCGTAATACTGTTGTAAATTGAATTTTTAGAATGTTGTAGCTAGCTTATGCAAAGAAGAAAACGATGTTTAGTATTTTAATCGTGTTAGAATATACGTTGTCGAGGGTTTTATTGCCAATGTTATTAAAGTTGGTGGCTGCGCTTGTTATTTGGTTGCTAGCTTTATATATTTAAATATTTTGTGAATATTTCAAGCGACTATCTGGTGCCGTTATCAATATCGAGCAAAACAAGCAAAAAAATCACGTTTGTTGTATGGGAGCCCCCTTAAATATTTAATTTATTCTATTTTTTTTATTTATGTTATAGTGGCAACAGGAATACATCATCTGTGAAATTTTCAACTGTTTTACTATCACGGTTCATGAGATACAGCCTGGTGACAGACGGACAGACAAACAGACAGACAGACGGTCGGACAGCGGAGCGATATTAATACGGTCCCATGTTTACCCATTGGGTATGGAACCCTAAAAAAGGCTAAGTGCGAGTCGGACTCGCCCATGAAGGATTCCGTAGTAGCAAGTAACATAGTATAAAAGTTCTTGTAGTTCGTTGTAACTTTGATTGAATGGAAGGTAAATTGAGGTGTACGATTTAAGACTATTTAAAAATCTACTTACTAGATCTTGTTCAAACCAATTTTCGGTGGAAGTTTGCATGGTATATATTACCATGCAAACTTCACACATTTTTTTAGTTTTATTATCTCTTATTTTAGAAGTTACAGGGGGGGGGGGGGGGGGCACATTTTACCACTTTGGAAGTGTCTTTTGCGCAAACTCACGCGTGGTCATGGTTTGTCACACCAAGTTCTGCAGTATGTTGCGTGATTATGACAGACATTTCGTATTGATCTTGTTCGCTATTTATCGACCTATTATCTTCTATAGACACGATTTCTTGTAATTGATTTTACATAAACTAAACAGATATGTAACTGCAACATCCAAAATGAGTTCTGCATTAATAACCATTTTTATATATAAAAAAAATCCGCAGAACTGTACTATCGTCTCCGCAAGCTGCTGTGAAATGAGGCCTAGAAACTAGAGAGCCACTGCACACTACACTGCAGCCCCGCGCGGTTTTCCGAAGAAATCTGCATGATGATGCAGGTCTGTACTCCCACAATGACGCGCGTGACTCCGTCGCCACGTACCCCGCAGCGTGGAGCGGAGCAGTGTGTGAATCGCCTAAGAACATACTAGGTGCCCGGCAAGTATGAAGGCAATTTAGTTCCACTAACTGCCACTAGTGACAGTATTTTTAGAGTTATTTCCAGCCTTCATTAAACTGAAAAAAAATATATAAGCAAATTTTTTTTTTAAATGTGGCTAGATAGTTGTTTTGTGAATATACGAGTACCTACAGCGCCATCAAAAATTCGAACGCGATAGGAGTTGGGACCGGATGCTTGTTTAGAGTAACGGTTTAGGAAATGTTTTATCCTCAGCTGTGGTGCATATTTTTAAGTAGTTGCCTACGCTGTATTTGTCGTATAAGTATTTGCCTAGACTGGAAATGGAACACAGACAGAAGCGCTGCTTTAAGCGAAACATGTATTAACCATTGATCCATGAGGGGTGTAACGTCACAAGTCAAAATTCATCACACGTCGTATTACATTACAAAGACTCTATCGATAATTCTCTTGTTCCAAATAAATGACTGTTGCTTTATTTCTCTCGGGAGATGAAACTTATCATATAAACAGCCTGTGGAATTGTGTTTGATATTGTTTATATCAAATAAGAAGTAAGTAGTAGAGACCCCCAGAGACAACAAAGCGGTGATCACGGGTTTAAAGATTATTTTTTTCTTTTTATTTATGGCTTAAAAACGTATTTAGCCAGTAGGTATCAAGTAAAGTAGAAGTTTCCCGCGCTGCTTAGTCTTTTAGTAATGAATTGATGGTATAATTTATGTTGTCGATTCGAAATTGGCAACAATTTCCACGAATCTACAGGTTGTATACCAAGAACTTCGAACGTTGTATTAATTGTATACTATTGTTATTTACATTCTTTTTTTCGTGAAGGTGACACGGTAGTCAATCGACCATGCACACCCTGGTGTCAGAGTTCTTCGGAACCGCCTCTCGGCCTCTGACGTGGTTCCTTTCGACTTCCAAAAGGCAGCTGGGACCAACGTAAACCGTTGCCGTTGTAAACGCCGTTGTAAACCGTTGTAAACGTGCCCTGCCTTCCGAAGCACGGAGTCATCTTTATCAGACAATCAAGTGATTCAAGCCTGCAATGTCCTAACCAAAATGGAAACAACTAAACAAAGTATGCTTCCCGTGGGAATCGAACCCACGACCCCCGGGTCCACGGAGGCAGTTGAGTTTATATTGTTTCTGCTTGAGTATCCGTAATCAGTTAAACATTATTAATTATTTTGTAATTTGATCCTATACGGAGCACTGCCACGTTTTATCTTAAACTAGCTTTTCCCCACGGCTCCGCTCGCGTCGATGTCGATCTCTCGAACAGTACTTTTTCCCGGGATAAAATATTACTATATGTCCTTTTCCGTACCCCAAAAGTAGAATAAATGGGTATCTCTTGGATAGGCATGTAACATCCTCGTCTTCATTGTCACTTACTATCAGGTAAGATGGGAGACAGAACCTAATTCAATACTTAATAAAAAAAACCGGCCTAGTGCGAGTCGGACTCACGCACGAAGGGTTTCGTACCATTATCTATAAAAACGGCAAAAAAACATGTCTGTTGTATGGGAGCCCCCTTAAATATTTATTTTTTCTATTTCTAAGCTTTTTTTTTGTTATAGCGGCAACAGAAATACATCATCTGTGAAAATTTCAACTGTCTAACTATCACGGTTCATGAGATACGGCCTGGTGACAGACGGACAGACAGACAGACAGACGGACAGCGGAGCGATATTAATTTACCCTTTGGGTACAGAACCCTAAAAAAGGCATGCATTTCACGATGATCTGTTCAGTAATTACGGCGTGAAAGTGTTGTACACAAAACAAACTCTATATCGCATTTTAAATATTATTAGTTAAGAGTAAGTAAAAATTCATATTGCAAACATATAACTTGAAGAGTAATACACCCCATGCCGCTGCATATATCTGAAAATAACGTTTCTAAAGTAATTCGGAACGACAGCGTCCGCTCTCGACGTTCACCCAAACTTCGTATTTTCACGTTTCAGATTGCAGAAAATGTCAAAATGATATCGTAGATGTTCGTTCGAAGATTTTATGAAAATTTGTACAGACGTGAAATGTCACACACGCAAGGTCGACAAGATATGAAATTTATTTCCCATATTCTTTGATTAGTGGCAATTTTTACAGGATTGCCTAATAATAAATGTTATGTTTCAGAGTTCATGTATGTGAGTTGATTATTGAGCCCATAACTTCTAAATGCTTGAGCAGATTTGGATGTATGATGTATTTAAATCTTGAGACCCAAGATATAGGCTATATGTGACGTTCTACGGGTAAAGGTATTTATAGACGCTGACGATAAGCGGGTGCCGCGCGAACGAAAAACGTCGCAACTGCGCAAGCCATTAGACAATTATGTAAAAAGATGAAAAGTCTTAATTTTTCATATTTATGATGTTTTAAAAAAAATAAGAAAGGGGGCGACCTCCGAGATGTAAATATAAATATTTTCATGTGAGAATTTTTGTTTTAGACGTAAAATTTACAAACTTTTCGAAGAAAAATGTTTTTAGATATCATAAGATATTTAAAGTAGTAAATTGTGTAAACCAGTAAATTATACAAATAATTTTGATGTATTTGATTATTTCAGCGCACAGGACTAGTGATTTGAAAACACGTCAATTTCCACAATTTCATGCAGTACCGTTTTAAGACGTTTAGAAAAACAATTAATACAATTTTACTAAGCATAAATAAATAAAATAAAATAAATAAAAATAAATCTTTATTTCCTCTTCACAATTGGAGTATGTTCCTAAGCTAGGTTCTAAGCTAAGTCAGCAAAATAAATAACACAATTTCGTAGATGCCAATGTCCATAAGGTACCTTCACCCGTGGAATGCCACATATTTTATTTTGTCAGAGCAGTTAATGTAACTAATAGATAGATATTATGATTATGTATCGTGCGGTTAGAGAGTGACACTATTTTAATAATGGTATCGTTTTACTATGAAGCTAAAGTTACTTTATATGTTTTGGCTGTACTTGGACCTTAGTTTTATTATTGAAAAGAAAAAGCGTACAATGTACCAGCTGCTTCTCTTTCCGCGCATATCGTAAAAGCCGATCAAGGGAATGGGGAATAGGCGAAAATCTGACGAATCATGTTAATCGGCGATGCAGCTAGCAACCCATATTTTGATTCCGTTTTCCATCTCAAGCCTACCAACATGCGAAACGTGGATTTTAAATCTTAGTGCCGACATACACGGACTGCTCGAGCAGTTAGCCATTGATCAACATACACGGACCGCCCTTGCAGTCATAGTCAACAGCTTTAAAGCTGCTGACTATGACTGCAACTGCATCCTTCAGGATGCCATGATAACTGCTGAAGCAGTTGCAACTGCTCGAGCGGTTTTATATAATGTGTTTATATAGAAGACCGTAGTTCACTATGCAGTCACAGCTTGAAGCAAGTTCATCCTGACTGCTTCAAGCAGTCCGTGTATGTCGGCCCTTAAAGACCTAAAAACCACGTTTTTTCGAACACTATAATTATTAACTTCTTTGTATTTCAATATATAATTTTTGATTTGTTGATTTTGTTATCAACTCGAATAGCAAAATAACTATTATAATACATATAAGATGTATTTATGACAAAAAATAATAGCGAAACGAAATTTACCGGTATAGTACTTTTTGGAATAAATTCAAAATATTGGGATACAAAATTATCTTATAAATTGTTCTTTTTTTTCTTATGCTGTAACAGACGGTATTATATTATATAAAAAAAATAACATTATAAATAGTATTTCTAATCAAAAATGCCACCCCGAATAGTACCCGCTTCAAAGGTACCCATTACACTGGCTGTTGCCTTGCTGAATGGCAATAGTGCATCGCGTGCATCGCAATGCGCGCTCGGTGACGCACGCGCCCCGCTAATTGCACAGTTTTAGAATTTTATTCACGATAAGCGCGGCTATGTCCGCTGCACGAACCGACGCTATGAGTTCCTCTAAGCAACTCATAGCCAACGAGCTGCTGGCCTTTATTGACTACGCTAAGGACAGCATGGACGAAGTCAGCATCCTGCAGATCTGCAAGAGCAACTTCACCCTGGAAGAGATTAATAGTGGCAAGACGCTACTATATGAGACGCTCGGTAAAGCCGCGCGTCTTCCCGGCGGAGGGATGAGAAAGGTGAGAAGAGTCTCCAAGACATTATCAACCTACTCAAGGAGGCCGAGCCTGACGAAGTTCCCGCATTTTGTGCTCGGCGTTTACAGAAATTGCCACCGGTGAACTTCGATCACGTCGATGTGAGCAGACTATTAAAGGACATCACAGCTCTTAAGTCCAGCCTGGCCGACATGCAGTTAAGAGTAGAGGCATCAGAAACTACCATCACTGAGCTACGTGCCTAATTATTATCTTTAAAGAGTAATGATTCGATAAGTAGGTCACCTGTGGCCTCGAACATTAACACACGCCGAGGTGCGTAGGCGCAGAATGTGTCAATAGCAAGTTTCGAGTCAGCGAAATTTGAAGCTTCGCCGGCCGTCGCTGTGACACATGATACGCTGCGCCCCGCTCCCCGCTCCACTGCCCCCGTGGAGAAGACGAGCACGTCGACCCCGACTCGTGCCTATGCTGCCGTCGTCAACACCCCTGCTGTTGCCGTCGGCGACAATGCCGCCACCGATAGGGTTGTTGCCGCTAATATTGCCCCGGCTGTCCCACCGCGTCAGCGACAACCGAAATGCAAGAAGCGAAAAACCCCCGAGGGACAGAAATGTGTTCTTCCTAGCAAGGAAGAAGACAAGGTAGACAAGGAGGGCTTCACTAAAGTCGAACGAAAAAAGAGAAAGCTTCCTTGCCGGAATCAGTGTGGAACCGCACCAACAGGAGCCAACCATCTGCTGCGTCCAGCCATCCCGACGACGCAGATGTACGTGTCCCGACTGTTCCACTCTACCAAGGCAGAGGAAGTGGTGGAATACGTCCGCGTGAAGACCAACATCACGCCGAGGGTCGTCAAGTTGGAGTCGCGCCATGACGTGAACTTCACGTCGTTTGTGTTGCGGGTCCCGACGGAGAAGCTGACGACTTTCATGGACGAAAAGTTCTGGCCGAAGGGTGTGGTGTATCGCCGTTTTCGCGGAACGATACCCGACACCCCGATGACTCGCAACACGTCGCTGGCTCAACGTGGAATGTAGCTTTTTAAGTTTTATATTATATTTATATGTATGTTAGTCTGTAAGGTATATGTATATTTTATGGGCCTGTAATATTTTATAAGTATTTTGTTGCCTGATGCAAATAAATAAATAAATAAAAAAAATAAAAAAAAAATAGTCAGGTGGCAAATAATGGCATATCCTTGGAGTCAGGTACCATCTGGAGCTGATTACACTGGCTGTTGCCTTGCTGAATGGCAATAGTCAGGTGGCAAATAATGGCATATCCTTGGAGTCAGGTACCATCTGGAGCGGTGGTCTTAACCACGGTCCCTTAGATGGCGCCCTATCTCACTAATGAAGCTCCTTGCCTCAGGACACCATGAGCCAGCCGTCTCAACGGCGACTGGAACAAATTCATATTGTTGTGCCAAAAGAGAGATTTTCCAATTATTTTGCTTATATCAGAATCCAGAGTGCACCTGATTTCACGGTGGTATTTACGAAATTCGGGGATGACTGTGTAGAAAGGATATTGCAAGTTCTTTGAATTACAGCCAAATTGAAATACCGTAGCTCCCACACACGGGATGCTTTTATCGGCACTCAAGCCTTTAATTGGAACTGGTAACCCCAAAAAATTATATATATATATATCCGAAACAATGAACTATTTTATGTGATTATGTATGGTTTTTATTATACACCATCATTGGAGCCACACGAAGTCCACTTGTTTGTTTGTTTCATGTGTGTAAGTGGCCAACACTGGTGTCAGCTTTTCAAGCTGCCTAAAGACATCTGATTATAGCTTAACGACTGCCATCAACGATGACAGCCGGGACCAATGGCTTAACGTGCCTTCCGAAGCACGGTTAAGCTCGATTTATTTCTATACCACTTGCAGTCACCCATCACAGTGGGGACTGTGCCCAGTCCACTGCTGGATATAGGCCTCTCCCAAAGATTTTGCCATTTTCTCATGGGTATTGCTATACTCACCATGCTTGCCTGCACGCCAAGAGTTGGTGAGCGCAGTTTCTTTGGCTTTTTCTTCTGATGGTGCTGCTCATCGGAAGGATATTTAAGCTGGGGATGGATAGGAATGTCTTGCATTTCAGAAGCAAATTAAGTTAGTGGCCGGACAAGTGACAGGCCGGGCGCGCATACACGATGTCATACCTGCACCTACCGAATAGGCAGTTGCGGATGAATTGATGAATGAATAAACACTTTATTGCACAATTATATCAAAATAATATAAGACTAATTATAACACATAAAATTAAACAAATAATGAGTACAAATGCGGACTTATCGCAATATGCAATTTCTTACAGCCAACCTCACACCTTTGGGTAGGAAAAAACTTACAAAAAAATTGATAGTGGTGCAGTTTACAGTTAATATAACGTTAAATATAGGTACAATATACACCCTTTGTAAAAAATAACATCATTATGTAGCAAAAAAAATATTAGTAGAAGCCTGTATATTGCTATAAAATTTTCGCTACCTAAAAGAGACAAAATCAATGGCTTGTAGCCATTGACTTTGGTTGCCGACTCCTTTAGGGAGCGAAAATTGTATAGCAATATACAGGCTTCTAACATATAACAAATCGCATATATAGGTGTATATTCTGAATGACAGAAAAATAAGTTGAATGCGACAGGCATGCAATTTTTTTTTCGGTCACTTAGGAAACCTCTTGGCTTTTTATCTCTTATATTATTCAAAGAACAAATCAAAATAAACCAATGGGTGAATGAAATGAATCAAAATATACTGGTATATGCTTCTAACATACTCGAAAAGAAAGAAAAACAAAAGGGAGGGTGTTAGGGGGGGAATTTTGACCATTTACTTGCACACATCTAAGTCCGGAAACTGAATTTCAAAAAATCCTTCCTTATTGCACACTTGTATCATAAAAGGTTCGGTAATGCGTTGATATAATAAGGCCCGCGACACCATTCGCGTACATTTGTATCGGGGCCACGTCCTATCACAACCGGATAAAAAAAATATGTAGCCTATCCTGTGCCCTGTGTGTGTGCCTAAATCTTATCTACCAAGTTTCAGAAAATTTGATTATTTACTTTAAGATTTATAGAAGATCATTCATGATAGGCCTCTAACTTCTAATAAACTTGAAAAGAAAGAAGAAAACAGTAAAACGCAAGTCGTGCATACATACCGCTTTCAATTTATTTTTTCGTCATTCAGGAAAGCCTCAAAAGATTTATCTTTTTGGCGTCACGTACAACACTCGAATTAGGAAATTGAAACGCATTATGTAGGAAGCCTTCGTATGAAGACCACAGAAAAAGCAAATTGGAAGTGCTTGCATGCATAATTTGAAGTAGAGCGAGATATCGACTATATACTGTATTGAGCATATATATTCTGGATTTCATCGAATTTATGTATACGGTCGGATTATGAGGTATATATCCAGGCCAGGGAATTATATAATTTCATAATCCGACACAAAAATGCTTGCTGTGATTTTTCATAACCGTATTTTTGCAGATTGGAACTACGCAGGAAATTAGATCTAATTTACGTGTGTGAACTTTCATTTTTTGTTAAAATGTGATGAGAAAAAAACATAAAATAGATTAAATCAAATTACACGAACAGACGCTTCACAATCACAAAACGACTTTCATAACAGGCAATACCACAAGGAAGTACAATATAGATTAGAAAGGGGCTGGAATTTTGTGGATAACACACGCTGGAAATTTGTCGATAGCGCAAATTATTGTATCGACATAACGATATAACTGATGCGATGTAGACGCCTCTAACAGGCCTGCCACAGATAAAAAGGACTTGAGTACGCAAAGTTAATACGGAATGACTTCTTCAGAAGCCGTTGCGCCGAGTTTGTGATCTGTGAATGTGTTCTCTGTTTACTATTGTGATTTTTACGACGAATTTGCTATATTCCCGGACTCCGGAGAACTCACGTAATGTTTGAAATTCTGGACCTGACTTAATCTACGTTTTGAACTCTATTGATGTGGAAAATGGCCGCTTCTGAAAAAGGTTGTTATGAGCCGAAATGCGTTAGAACACGTAAGGTATGTTCTAATATTATTTGTGTTATTTTTGGTACAACTTGTACTGCAGAATTTGTTTATAATACATATGAAACAGCTGGCTTCACAAAAGAAATCATTACTAAAGCCGTGAAAAATGTAATTAAGGAAAATAAATAAAATAATACAATTACAATAAATAAAATTGTTTTATTTTAATCTCTATAAGATTCAACATCAGCAGTTCTCCCACATCAGTAATATCCAACAATCAAATATATTAATGGGTATATCGATTCGGATTTTGAGTATTAATTAGAGGTGAACTTAAGAATAAAATGGAAAAGGCCGAAAAACACATCTTTGGCTCGGGTCAAAGATCGTTGCGGTGTTTTAAACTACGCCATGTTGCGTTAGGTGGCGTTAGAGCCGAAATAGTTCAGTGTTGACTATAGTTCAGTAATGTAATGTACTCGATGGAAGCCATTAATTTTTAATAGTTTTATGCAAGGTGTCTAACTTATTCTACCTTCCTCTTAAAATCTCAGAGTGTTTCGACGATATTTCTTTTATTCACAAAACGATATGTTTTGTGTAAATCATAGAAATATATCGAAATCGTTTTCAATTTAAGTTTCGTTTTATTATTTTTAATTTATGACACCTAATTAAAAATGAAACGTTGTGAATTATTAAGGGTACTAAATTCCACGGGATAAGTGCAAAAAAATTAATGCACACCACACACGAGTACCCCCGAACCGCTTGTATCCGCAATCCTATCCGCTTTTCCTCATATCCTTTCACTTTGATTTGGAAACTTAATTGTCACCCTTTTTAACTGACTTCAAAAAAAACGAAGACGTTTTCCATTCGGTTATATATTTTATATGTTTGTTACCTCAGAACTCCGTAATATACAGACCGTTTGAAACGGTATGCTTTTAAGTAGGTACCATTTAAATTTTGTCACAATTAATATAGTAGTTTAGTAGTTTGATTAAGGTCGGATGTTCATACAAAAGATTACTGAATTCAATAATGAATGATGCAAACAAAATGACTTGATGAAAAGAAAAAAAAAATAATATGGCAACACGCACACGCACAATACGTATCAGGCGAATAAGGAAAATTGAAACAAATTAAAGAGTATGTTGTAATGAATAGCAGTATTTGTGCGGAGACCGCGAAGGCAGAGATAAATGGAAATTACTTTCATGCAGTACTCTATCAAATAAGATTTTATTTTATTACAGAAATTCCTCATCGTTCGAGCGTTTTTCAGGTCGCATCTTCAAACTGAATGTTTTAAAGCCCGGGATTAATCATCACCATTATTTTAGCCGTAAGAAGTATACTGTTGCACAAATATCTCTCCCAAGAATATGTTCCTTGGGATGGATGAACGCAAGTGGCATAAAATTATCTTGAGCTCCTTCGTGCTTTGGAAGGCATGTTAAACCGTTGGTTCCGGTTGTCTTCATTGACCATCCGACCATGCACACCCTGGTGTCAGAGTTGTTCGGAACCGCCTGTCGGCCTCTGACGTGGTTCCTTTAACGACTACTAGATGGCAGCCGAAACCAACGGCTTGACGTGCCGTTGGAACGTGTCGTTCCGAAGCACGGAATCATCTTTATTTTCACATAATCAGGTGATTCAAGCCTGCAATGTCCTAATCAAACTGGAAACAACTAAACAAAGTATGCTTCCCGTGGGAATCGAACCCACGTCATCATTGATGGTAGTCGAGAATCTATGATAGATGCTTGAAAAATTTGACACCAGTGTTGGCCACTTACACACACGAAAATCAACAAAGAGTATTTATACTTCAGCACATAGGCTAATCATTATACGGATAATGTCGTGGGAAAAAGCTAATCTATTCTATCTATCTATAATTTAAGAACTGTGTTCTTGTCGGTGGAGTACTCTCCATGTCTCTCGGTTCTCAGCCATTCTTTTCACCTCTCCATATGACACAACTCCAGCCTTTTCCTTTATCTCATCCAAATATGCTCTTCTTGGTCTTCCTTTCCCTCTCCTTGTCTCAATTTTTCCCTCTATAATATTTTTCATAATGTGGTGCTGGAGACGTATGGAGTGTATTAGTTGGACACAGAAAAAGACGAATGAAGAAGTGTTGGGACAAGTAAATGAGAAACGAGAACTACTGAAGACGATTGGAATGAGAAGAGGAAGGATGTTTGGTCACCTTATACGGCATGATCAATTTATGAAAAATCTATTCTAAGCCATATAAAATCAGAGGAATGGATCTAGGCAATAGGTAGTTTTTGTATGCAGAACTGTAAAACTCAGAATAGAGATAACGACGTTATAACATTATTTTCAACATTAAAGTATAATTAGTTTATGTCTATAATCTTATTTAATAAACTTTAGTGAACGCTCGTAATAGTCTTTGGAAATAATCGTTATTCAATCATTATAAGGTTATTAATTGAGTTTGACCGAAGTTTCAAGAATATATAATAAAGAGGAATTTTCAATATTTTAATTGTTGGTCTATATTTTGATAGCAATTACTTCTATTCGTGAATACTATAAATATTATATTCTAAGAAATGGATTCAAAAATTCCGATGAAATTTAGTAAATAAGGATTTGGGGCGAAAAATCGATATAGCTGGGTCTCGTGGGAAAACACGTTTTTCCATCTAATCTCGGTTTCCCGTGTTTTAATCCTATTAAATGTAATTTCGGATGCCTCAGGCTATACTTGCTCTCCTAGCGGAAAATTGACACGTTATAATTGCGTTATATCTTATGTGATAATCATTAGTTGTCTTTATTATGTGCATGTTGATGTATCGTCATAACCTTTTATATATTTTTATTCCGAATGGTATCAAAACCGAATGGTAAAAAATATTTTCGATTATGCCGTGGTTACAGGATAACCGAAAATATTCTTTATAACTTTCCACACTTATCACGTCTTTTTCCATTGCGGGTAGATAGATCCCAGGTATTTAACACCTAAAAGCCTGGTTTAGCATGTTGGAAGGGGTAAGGTAGAAAACGTATGCCATGCTGATCTAAGAAGAAAGAAAAAAAAGGAGAATGTGCCAGCTGCTGCTTTTGCAGATCGTAAAGGCCAATGAGGATCTGGGCGAAAATCTAAGGCATCATGTTATCAGGCGCTGCGACTAGCAATCCATCAAGAAACCTTTTTGCCTGACCTGATATTTATTACCATGCAAGAATTATATATAAGGGACATTATACATAATTACATATAAGGGAATCGTGGTCCATCATCATATTTTATGCAAGAAGCTGGGATAAATTATCTTTGTATAAAGTAAATTGGAAGTGCTCGCATACAGAACTCATCAGCCAGTGAGGCCGATATATCGGACGAGATATCAATAATATGCGTGAATCGAAGACGAATATACATTGAAGAATCAGTCTAATTAATGGTTTGAGGAGAGGATCGAGTGTGTGTAAGAAAGTGATGGTTTTTGTATGGAAATAAGATACAGGACATATAACCGTGAATTATTGGGATAATGTAGATACCCGTAATCTGTCTGTGTACAGTTGTAACTCTAGTTAATCGTAAAATAAGGATATGCGAGTTTGTAGTAATATGATGACTAATACATATTACCACGTCTTTATCCCTGACGGGGTAGACAGAGCCCAAAGTCACGTTTAGCGTTTTGGTGGGTGGAAAACGAAATCAAAATAGTGATGGGTTGCTAGCCGCATCGCCTATTGTCATGTACTAATAGAAATCAAAGAAGGGCCTTTTTAACTGTCTTTAGTGTGTAACGGACAAGGGGCATACCCTGATACCTTTGTACCTTGTACCCTTGTATCGACCTATGGGATAGGACTAGAGAATACAATCCCGGGATCCCGAATCTCGGGATCCCGGGATCCCGACCGCTTTCTGGCCCCGAAAATCCCGGGACTGTACTTGGCTAATCTCGGGATTTTCGGGATTGCCACAAACAAGTCTAGTTTGTATTCCGTAGTCCGTTGCGCCTTGAAATAACCTTGCCTAGATTATTTTAATACATTACGACAAAAAGCAACGCGTACAATACGTAGGTACCCACTATTTACTACACAGGTACAGTCCTAATAATATGTTTGTCGTAGAACTTAGAAGGGACTTCCCCACTCGGAATACTTTAATACAATACTCTTAAGGTAATTCCCCAACGAACCACAACAGGGGAATCACCCGATCATCTCATATCATAATATTGTTGTTGGTATCTCATATCATAACATGCAAATCAGGTTTTATTTTTTTCATTTATTGTTCTGTCAGGTTTTATTTTTTTCATTTATTGTTCTGACGGGTTACGTAGGCTACGTCATTAAAATTTAAAAGTCAATTATCTGAAATTAAGTATTTCAAATGGCGGGAGACTTTGTTAAACATAAAAAAGACAGTGATACGACGTATACATTTGTGTTGTGCAAAGACATTAAAGACATGTTTTTTTTAATTACTCGTGTTTTTTTTTATTTTAGCCCAATTAGAAACCACATAGTCTAATCCTGGGATAGGCCCGGGATCCCGGGAAAAGACTTCAAGAATCCCGTAAGCCCGGGATTGAAAAACATGCTCGGGATTGTATTCTCTAGATAGGACCAATGCTGGGAACTCAATTCTTTTGACGTTCCCACAAATTACAAATTGACCGGCCGGCCGAACATTGTTTGGAAATGTCAATTTTTTTGAGTTCCCAGCTTTGGTCCCATAGGAAAAGAGCTGAATCACCCATTCAAGAATCGGACAGGGCTTTCTTTAAATTGTATAATTAAATTATGTTCATTGGTGACTGTTCAATGTTTATTTGCGCAGAAAATTCCATCACGGTGCAGATGGGTAATGTCGCAGCCCTCTCGGTCAGAATCCCAAATGTGGTATGTTAATTTGATTTATGAATAAAGTATCTGTAATCATGTCCTAACTTATATTGCATAGGTTTTGCTAGGATCTGAGGGAAAGGTTTTAACCAGTAGTGACTCTGTGACCCGCTAATCTAATCAAAGCAATCTCACAATGGTTCTAAACGCCATTGACCCCAACAGCGACTTGTAGATTACAAATCGCATTAATTTTGAAAAATAGCTGGACAGCAGGGCTGTTGGACATACAAAAGAATTTTTGCCCCTGAGATGCTTCGCTCGATTAGGCAAGGAAGCTAGAAGGTATATTACAATAAATTCATTTACTAACGTAGAATGATGATACTGTTATTTAATGTCACGCGTATCATGTATGTTTGTAAATGTATTTATTACTTTGTATCTTCTAAACGGCTGGATCGTTTTCGACAGTGAAATATATCAAGATATGACAGAGTTACGTCTTATAAAACATGACTAATTGCTGAATAAAAAATGTTTACAAAAAATTTTACAGCACACATAATTATGATTCTTTAAACTAGAGATAAAGAAACCAAATATACTCACATTATATAGGTAATGCGCTAAACGAATTTTGTGTTTCCATATAAAATAACTCTTGCGCTGAATTATTGACGCCTTTGATAATATTCTGTGACAGTGAATGCCTGTGACTATGTATACTATAGTATAGACACAACCTTACACAAAAATATGGCCTGTTAAAAGCAGGCACAAAGTGCCTGGCAAGTATGCCGGCGGGACTTGGTAATTAGTTTTTTTTTTATGTTATAGGACGGCAAACGAGTAAGCGGGTCACCTGATGGTAAGTGATCAGCGCTGCCCATGGACAACTGCAACACCAGGGTGTGACAGGTGCGTCGTCGGCATTTCAAGGAGCTGGGGGAAGGAAATGGGAAGGTGAGGGGGAAGGATGGGCCTCCGGCTCTCTCATTTACCGATCGAAGCATAGAAGCGGTAAAGCTTCTACTCAAACGTCGATTTTCTGTGAGAGTGTGGTACTTCCCCGGAAGAGCCGGCTCATTCATGCTATTAGAAATTCATTTTGCCGGTAGCGTGGTTCTACCACTACTAAAATATATATCCACTAAAATGCCACTATGGGCAGCGGCGACAGCGCTGCAGAGCAAACGTCGCAGACTTTTCAAATAGCGTTAGCCTTAACATATAAAAATAAGTATGACTGAAAAATATTGTTTTAAAATAGGGCGAAAATATTTAAATAACAAATACATAATAATAATAATGATGACTTGACTAGCTCCGTGGCGCAGCGGTCAACACGCCAGCCTGCGACACGGAGTGACCGGGTTCGATCCCCGGCCAGTTCAAGATGGAAAATGATCTTTTTCAGATGGGCCTGGGTCTTGGATGTGTATCTATATATGTATTTGTTATAAAATATAGTATCGTTGAGTTAGTATCCCATAACACAAGTCTCGAACTTACTTTGGGGCTAGCTCAATCTGTATGATTTGTCCGTATATATTTATTTAGTTATAATTATTATTATTATGTATTTGTTATTTACAAACAACCACGGTTAGCAGGTAGGCTAGCAAGCATTTGGCTTCTCATGCTTCTGACGCTGATGCCCACCGGAAGCATTTTACCCTGGGCAAAGATAAGAATTTAGATCTGGGAAAGGAATGAAGATATTGGGAAAATACTCACTAGGATGAATAAGGGAGAGGAAATAGCAGCTCGGGAGGCCGAGCGCATACGTACCACTAAGCGTTTTCACCAAAAGTGGCCGATTTTGGAAAGAAAACGCTAAGTAAATATTAATGTTTTCTCTTTGGACAAACATTGGTTCATAAAATATTTTGCACAGTTATCTGGCTCCATGTGACACAATTTTAAATAAATCCTCGTTTTATTCAAATAATTTCTTTCAAATGGATTCAGTACTGGTTTCGGTATAGCCTTAAGTGTATAATGTGAATAATAATAATCTTATTTTTAGAATTTAATTAAACGCTACAAACATTACCTGTCAAAAGATATTCCAGTCAACGTGAAGACACTGGCAGCTACCGTGACGTTGGCAATAAAATTGCTAAGTTGGCAGTATCTCACGCCGAATACCCAGTCGCTGAAACAAAATATTTATTTATACATTACTGTGAGTGCTCTTTTCAGTTGCGGGCTCGGTTAACCGCGAAAAGTGCTCGTATGCCGATGTCAAACTAAATACTTGTTATGGATATGCGTCTGACGGGCACTGCATATTGGAGTTGATTATATAAGCTATAATTTTATAGTAATGAAGGCTGAACATTTAAGTATCGTAGTGACGTCTCGCAGACGTTGCTATGCCTTCTTGCGTTTATATTTTGATCGTAACATGGGCTACACCCCCCATAGTATCTTCCTTCGGCCCCGAGCGCTACTACGCAGTGTAGCGTAAGACCGCGTAGTAGACGCATTCTTTTTTTCTCTTCAAGCAGCAGCAGCGAACATATTACAGACGCATAGACATTTTTTTTTCTTTACGTCTGTAAACCGCCTGCGCAGTGTTTATGTCTTTCTAACAACGTCTCATAATTGTTACGATATATGATTTAGTTATTTTTCTTGAATTCTTAATTTATTGGGGTTCCATTCCTCAAAGGGTAAAACGAAATATTTATAGGATTAGGTATACCCGGTCGTATATCTGTCTGGCAAGACCTTTTCTAAGACATGCGTGGACGTATCCTGTGACTAAAAAATTCAACTTCTAAGTCAACGCAATAGAGGTGTCAACAATCAACGCTTATGTTGCATATTTGGCTAATCAATTAAACTCGCAAAGAAAAAAAAAATCAAAGAACTATGGTCGTCTTTTATCAGCTGCTTGACATGAGCATTGTATATTAATATTTTTATATCAAGATTGCGTAAATACAAAATAAAAATGCAATGGAACCCGCGAATTAGTATCAACTAAATTGAGGTGCAATATTCAAAAAGTTATAGGAAACCAAAATATGATTCCACCACCTAGGAAAATAAAATATGATACATACCTTCAAGTTTAGGGCCCCAAGCTTTAAATATTTATTGTAAACAACAAGCTTAGTTTGATTTATAGAAGACTGGTCATATGAGGGTCATGTAAACAAAAACAAGACTTGTTGTGTCCTAGAGTTAGTATAAATATTATTCAAGTAATGTTACAAAAAATATTGAAAGTGAGCATTTTGATTTACCTATTACACATGTTGCTGACTTGTAGTTACAACGAATAGTATTTTTTGAACTTAAAATTATATATATAAAAATGTAAATTTGTATCTCGCAAAAAAATTTATAAGTAAAATCGTTTTGAATTTATTTTCAAGTTTGTTCATTTAGTTACCTACTTTTAACGAATGTCTGGAATACAAAGAAGGACATAGGCTACCTTTTATCCCGGAAAATAGTACTATTTCCGAGGGACACACCGACGACATTGACGCGGGTGGAGCCGCGGACGAAAGCTTGTTAAAAATAAATAAAGAAACACTAAGACGTGCAATTCATCAATGTGTAAGCTTATACACCGCACTCTTAATTGCGGTAGTCTCACTCGTGTTATTCCAATTATCCCCGATTGCGAGGTATCTTGTTTCAAAATAAGGGTAATTACGTAATTTAAGGCGGACTGACCTTCGTTTTTGTGTGCTTGTAAGGGAGTATTTTTGTTGATCCTATGTACCGCTTTTCATTTATCTAAACATCCATTGTATTAGCTAGTCTTTGTGTTTTAAGCCACGTCTACACGTTGGTGAAACTCTATATTTATGAATACCTTCCTCATGTCGTCTGATTCAGCAAATAGCCATATAATTATATTCATGGATCAATTAATAATGGTAAAATAAGACGGTCAGTAAGATAATCAATCAATTTTCAACAACTATTTTTTCTTTTGTAAATTAAACAAAAAAGTCATGAGTGGGGATCATGACGTTAGTTTCCTAGAAAGTGTAACAAACTGTGACATCACACTGAACTTTAACGGGTTATCTTTATCACGTTTTGTTTAATTGACAAATGAAGAAATACGTGTCTAATCTATACATATAATAAAACAGTAAAATTATTTTGTCTGTACATTTCAAATTTTTGACTGAAATGGATAGAGGGACACTTAAAAAGAATAATAGAAAGCAAAAAAATTTTTTTGGAATTTCTTGTCTGTCTGTCTGTCTGTCTGTATGTATGATCACGATTATCTCCGAAAATACTGAACGGATTTACTTCAAACTTTCACCAATTGCTTTGTTTTAACTCAGTTTAACATTTAAAGTTTGTTTCATCAAAATCGGTTCATTAATAAAAAAGTTATCGTCATTTGAATGAACTGAAGGCATGAGTTTGCCTGCAAACATATAGCAAAAATAAATTAAATAATTAGTGACTTAAGAAAATTTAAATCCAAAGTAAATTCATCATCATTATACGACAGCATTATACCTATCCATACTAATCCATACTATAAAAAAAGGAGAAGCTGATTGACTGACTGACATATCAACGCAGGGCCTAAACTATAAGGGTTAGGAACTTGAAATTTTGCACAGGGTATCCTTTTATAACGTAGGGGAGCATTAAGAAAGGATTTTTGGAAATTCATCTCCTTAGGGGGAAAAACGGGTTGCAAAGTTAGTATGAAACTTTGTTGTTTTTGAAGTTATTCGAATGAAATTCAGCATGAAGGTTCTTTACTGAAAGGTATGAAACACGAGTAAAATATTTTACTCAAAAATTATCCCTTAAGGGGGTAAAATAGGGGTGCAAAGTAAGCATGAAACTTTGCCATTTTTGAAGTTAGTCGAATGAAATTCAGCATGAAGGTTCTTTACTAAAAGGCATGAAACACGAGTAAAATATTTTTCTCGAAAATCATCCCTTAAGGGGATATAACGGGGATGCAAAGTTAGTATGAAACTTTCCGTTTTTGAAGTTATTCAATTGAAATTCAATATTAAGGTGTTTCATTGAAAGTCATAAACTAATGTATTCCGGGTAATTCTACTGTTCCTGAGAAATCGACACTTACGCGGGCGGAGCCGCGGGCCAAAGGCAAACCTGACTTATATATCACCGCAAAGCCGAAACTACTGTGCGCAGAAACTTGAAATTTGGCAAAGGGATTCTTTTTATGATGTAAATGAGCACTAAGAAAGGATTTTTAGAAAATCAAAGGGGTTGAAGTTTTATGGAATTTTCTCATTTCAAGACTTAGAAATTTGAAAGTAGGTACGCAAGTTCTCAATAAAAATTAAAAAAGATCTGTTTAGGTGAACCAGACAACATTCTCCCTTGAAGGGGTAAATAGGGGGTAAAGTTTGTATGGAATATTTCCATTTCTAGACTTAGAGGTATGAAAATAAGTATAAATGTTCTAGGTTACAATTAAAAAAGATCTGTGTAGGTGAAATGTACAAAATTTCCCCCTTAAGGGATAAAGGGGGGGGGGGGGGGGATTGTATGGAAATTTTCTCATTTCTGGACATAGAAGTATAAAAATAAGTATATATGTTTACATTACTATTAAAAAGATCTGTGTAGTTAAAATGGTCGAAATTTCCCCTTGAAGGGGTAGAATAGGTGGGGTAAAGTTTGTATGGATTTTTTTTATTTACTTAGAAATATGACAATAAGAAGTTCTCCATTACAATAAAAAAATATCTGTGTAGGTGAAATGGGCCTTAAGGAGGGGTCCTTAAGGGCTAAAGATCTATGCAGGTGAAATGTATTAAATTCCCCCTTAAGGGGAAAAAGCAAAGGGGCAGGGGTTTTTATGGAATTTTTATCATTTCTACTGTTCCCAAGGGAACGACATTAACGCGGGCGGAGCCGCGGGCAACAGCTAGTAATAAATAAAATAAATAAATTAATTATTTTATTATCTAACTGATTGACTCATTATATTCTTTTAGAAAACTAGCCTATCATACAAGTGTGGATGCCGTTACATATTGTTCACCAACGTTGTGACCTACCACATGTTGGCGGACATAATATGCTAACGTGTAGAGTACATTATAGATTGGACGAAACATAAAGTCGAGCGATCCTAATACTATTCACGACGGACACCCCAAACTGCATGATGTGTTCATTTAGAAAAATATTTCTGATAACGTAAGGCTCTACCTAAAATTTTTTTTAAACAAGCTTTTGTGCACATTTATTTATTTTGCCCATATTGTCGGAGGTGCCATCTTGGTTGTTCCGCCATGTTGGATTTAGAGTGATGTCACACAGCTAACCATGTCATCCAAACTAAACGAGTACCTATACAAAATTTCAGCTCAATCGGTGGAAGATATCTGTTTCAAAATTGAGTTGCCAGAACAAACATAGTTACATACATACATTGCATAATTCATAATTCGTTTATTTTTGTCAGACATAGGTTACAAATAGGTGTTAGTATTGATTACATAGTGCGCTAATGCTGCGCCGTCAGGCATACAAAATTTGATTTTTATTCTAGTAAGTCTTACTTACAATAAAGGTACCGTTACGTCACAAATTTACAAATATTAGTGCTTAGGGCATAGAATTTTTTCCTCTGACGAGGCTAAGTGTCAGTTTAAGAATAATTTAATTGATGGTAATTATTTATGTCATTGATTTTGCAATTAAAATTAAATGTGATTACAATTGTCAGAAAGGTATTCATCCACACTATAATAAGTTCTTTCAATTAGAAATTGAGACAGTAGTCGTTTGAAGGTATGTATTTCTTTGCAAACTCTGATGTGTGTGGGTAATTTGTTAAAGATTTTAGGTGCCATTGCGTATACACTTTTATTAAGGTGAAGTTTGTCCGAGCGACGTTGACTTTCAACTTTTTAAATAAATTCAAGTTTTTTTTAACAAAATAAGATACTTCGTAAATATATAAGCACGGAAAAGTGAGAATTTTTAGTTCTTTAAAATGTGGTTTGCTTGATTCCATTGGTTTGAGGTGGCATAACGCTCTGATGCATTTTTTTGTGCAATAAATACGTCCTTGTTGTCCGTGGCGTTTCCCCAGAAAATAATCCCGTATCTCAACGTGGAGGCAACGTACCCATGATATGCGGTAAGTAAAGCATTTTGATTGGCAATTTTCCCTAAAATATACAAGGCATATGAAAATTTATGCAATTTTGAACATACATGGTCTATTTGTGTTTTCCAAGACATATCATTATTAATAAATAATCCTATGCAAGTCATATAAAAGCTTATAAAATATTGTTAACCACACTTTTAATTGAATACTGGTACGTTAAGTGTGGTTAACGTTGGTTGGGCAAGTCCATTTTAAAAGTATGTATGAATTAATTAAAAAATATATATT
Source organism: Elegia similella (assembly GCA_947532085.1). NCBI lineage: Eukaryota > Metazoa > Arthropoda > Insecta > Lepidoptera > Pyralidae > Elegia > Elegia similella. The sequence goes on along the minus strand of OX383931.1, from coordinate 12,720,885 downwards.
ATCGTAAAATATCCCGCTTTTATTATCAGGCCTAGTCAATGGTCAAATATTTTATTCATCGTAAGATATTTTAAATATAATTTGGTGATTCCTGTTACGGACAGCTGCGCATATAGACAGTTTTACAGAGCTTAGTTAAAATAATGATTAATAACACGTAATTGTAAATAAAAGCGCCGCCCGATATTTAGGATCATATAAGCATAAATAGGTGTAATTATGTACTTATTAAATATAATGTAACAATAGCTCATATTAGGTAGACTAGGAAACCTAAATAAAGGCTATTACTGTACGGGGTGTGTTTCATTGAAGTCCTATGTCAGTCGATGAAATGCTGAGGTAATTAATTTAGAGCTCCATATTATGTTTGGGGGCTTAGGTTTGAGGTATTAAAAGTAATAGATAACTATTAGGACCTAGGTACCCTAGCTTTACTGTAGGCATATCTTAACTGATACGGGAAACCCAGGGGTACCGTTTATTTTTATAGTAATGAGATAGCATATGTTTAAAAAAGTATAGATAGATCCACGTAAAATACTCGGGTGATATAAAGGTAGATTGACGTTCCGTGGTGGGGATGGAAAATCCAAGTACTTTTTCGTGGAGGGTAGATGTAAGATGTAGCTATGTGAGGGGATCTCTGATTGGCCGATTCCCAAAAATTACCTTTAATTTTTGGGAACCGAGGGCTTAGTATCGTTGTATTCGTTGTCGTCGATCAGTCAAGAACACCTCGGAAGCCAATAAAATCCAAGCCAAGATTACGGGATTAGCGCGCGTTTTACTGGACAACCACCTTCAGGATTGCTGCCCCAGTTCGTCGCCTACAGGACCTATTTTGAGTATCTACAGTCCACTCGTGTGCCAACAATTCCCATTGTTGAATCCTAGAGAGGCCATTCCCATACACGCAATATATAACGGAATCACTCCTTGTCGCATAATGTTTTTTTTTTCTTCTATAAATACTTGACATAACTATTATGCATATTTAAGGATGGATGTACGGATTGAGGTTTGTTATTAATACATATTATTTACCCACGGATTAAGATAAAACTATACAATGTTTTCATCAGACATAAACTGTATGATACATATATGCGTATGATGTCGCGGGCTGAAACTGAAAACATATTATAATAGCGGTCGACCGCGGCTCCGCTTACGGGAACTTTTTACCGGGATTAAATGTAGCATGTCTGTCAATTCAGGTAATAACATGTCTGAGTGCAAAATTTCGTGGCGTGATTGATAACAAACATCCATATGCATCCAGGCCAGGGGGTGGCATTCTCAATTGCCTGTCCGGTGGTTGCAGATATGGCTACGGGTACCCGCTACCAGCTCACCGAACTGCTGATTTCTCATCCCTAATTCATCCGAGTGAGAGTATCCCAAATACCTTATCTCCCCCAATCTAACTACCCTTTTACCCTTCCCTCGCTTAAAAACGGCTTCGATGAGCAGCAGCAACAGAAATGAGATAAGCCGAAGAAACTGCGCTCGCCAACCCGTTTGCCAAGCGTGGTGAGTGTGGCAATATCTTCCCATGGAATGGAGAGTCATTGGGAGAGGCCTTTGTCCAGTTGTGGATTTTTAAAGACTGAAATAATGATGATGATCCATATCCATACATACTAACAAACTTTCGCGTTTATATTATCACTAGCTTCCGCCCGCGGCTCAACCCGCGTCAATGTCGATCCCTCGGGAATAGTACTTTTTCTCGGGATAAAAGGTAGCCTATATCCTTCTCCGTACTCCAGAGAACTTGAATGCAAAATTTCATAATGATCGGTTAAATAGTTACGGCGTGAAAGCGTAACAGACAAACAAACAAATAAACAAACAAACGCACTTTCGCATTTATAATATTAGTAAGGATAAGGATATTAGTAAGAATAACTAAGAAAGCACGCATGAAAATATCATTGCTTTAAACTTGGCCATTAAGTACAATTTATTTTGTATCACCCATTGATTTATGTTATAAACCTGTGCAGTCCATTAATATCCAACCCCGACGTCCTAATATCTAAATCTGTCATTTACGACATCGCTGTTAAACGTATCCTTGAGTAACAATACAGCGTTACGACGTATTGAGGCGAAATCAAATAATGGGCACAAAGAGAAACACAGATGTATATTTAATAACCTTTGCAATAAGTTTTATTACTGGATAGACTAGCTTAGACAACTTTAGCAGTGTGGTTTCCGGCAGAGTAGAATAGGATCACTCCTAGTCTTCCTATGGAGGTCATAAGAGGCGACTTAGGAAATACAAGCTTAACAAAGCTAATAAACCTCAATGAGAACTCTGCAACCCGTCTGGCCAGCGAGGAGAGTGTAGGCCAAATCCTCTGTCTGCTCTGGCCAAGTATAACTTCTGTAGTACAGAAAGGGTCATGCTTCTGTAGTGGAGACTAAAAAGACCTGACGATGATGATGATAAACCGTCCAATGTAAAGACATTGGACGGCTTATCATTATCATCATCATCATATACATAACTAGCTTTCGCCCGCGGCTCCGCCCGCGTCAATGTCGATCAAGTAAGGATAAGGATAAATAAAGATTTATTATCTTGAAAACTTCTATGTTTTACTTTTTTTTTCACTTTTAACGTCGATATCTTGCTTTAATCTCTAAGTTTCCTGCTGTTTTATGTGAGTTGTATGTATTTATGAATATCATTTATGTGTCTACTAAATATAATTATAAAATTGTTATATTTATGTATATTTTTGTAGGTAAAATGCTGTTTCGCTGAAATGAATTACGCTATTGAGAGATGTTATCTTCCGAACAATCTTTCTTTAATTTTCAGAAGCCCGACTGAGATAACTTTTAAGCAGCCAGAAATCGTGACGTGATTAACAAAAAGTGATTAAACATATGATGAATGATTGGTATCTGTAACCGTCCCCGATTTCCCTGTACATAATAATTTGTAAATTAGGTAAAATATAAATAAGAAGTGATTCTCCGTCACACAAAAATTACGCTCACTTAAATTATTGATTTTATTATGCACAACCTGATAAGTACTAAATCTTCAAGTTAGTTACTACTCCAAACTCATACGCAAATTTATTTCACTCGCCATATTAATTTAATTTCCACATTTTAGTTTACATTTTGTATGAAAAAACCTCTACCCTATTGAAGTCGCTAACTACGCTACGAATCATTGACCAGTCATATAAAAATACAGTTACTTCTTCTTTCTTTATCTTCGTCTACGCAGATCATTGTTATTAGTAATCAGGACCCTATAATAATTTTCATATAACTAGATCCAGAAATTAGAAAATTTCCATAGAAAACTTTTCCTTCCAAGAAATTCGCCCAGCTGATCGGCGACTTTTTTTCGATTTTTACTTTTTTCTTGCAATTCTGTATACCATTAGGGATTCTAGTTCCAGGATTTCAGTATAGTTCAGTGGTTCAAAATCACGCGGTAAAACGATCAACTCTGAAATCGGCGTTTTTATTAAGTTCATATAAAAGTAGTTTTCGTTGTCAGTTTTTTTTTTGCTATATCGTGTTTACCGAAACCTAAAACTTATTCGTACCAAAGACTAGAAAATACAATAAAAGTAGCATAGGAATACCCAAATAAACACAATGTTATTTTCTAATGCTGAACCTCCTTTGTCACGAACTTTTAATTTAGGCTGCTTTTAGCATGTCCTAATCGAGTAATGAGGTCAACGATTCTGACGTACAAGTCCTTGCAAAGACGCCCACACCTTGATATATTACGCCACTTCTCTGGTCTAATTTCCTTTTCCCATGGGATTTGTGGCCGAGACGTGATTATCTCGTTTCCCATCGGTTTGTTGTTATTATGTCAATATCGGCAAATATATTGGAAGTATCTATCATCGACTTCTAAAAATCAATAGGTTCTCTTAAAGTTATTTAAATGTTTTAAAAATGTCCTTAGAACATACAAAGTCAAACTAAATATTTTTTTAAATGTCATTTTAATATAAAATGTCAGGTATTTGAAGCAGCTACTTGTATCTTTCATAGTCAATAATGAGGTGAGGGGCCCGATGGCCCAGTTGTGGTGCACATTATTAGCGTTTGCGCATGCAAAGCAACCCCAGGCGTGATACGCATTGGAATGGACAAGAGACACAAAAATATCTCGAGCTCCTCCGTGCTTTGGAAGGCATGTTAAGCTGTTGGAAAAGATGTCATCAGTTTTGGCCACTTACACACACGAAAAGCAAGCAAGCAACAAACTGACTTGTACGTTTTTGTGCAATAAAGTTTAAATATATAAAATAAATAAAAAAAAAGATATTTAGACTTTTGATTATATTTTATGCTAATTTTTACAAGCTTTTTTACGCATAAAATGCCTCAGTCGGGGAATGCGATTTTTCATTACCCGACTGTGCAGTCATCTCTTCGAAATGCAGATATAATTTGAGAGGTTTATTTAAGATTTACATACATCAATTGGTAGTCAGGATAACAATCTAATGGTAATGATATCCAATGCTAAGTAAATACTATCGCAACATGCATTCGGAGCCAAAGGGTCATTGGTTTAATCTACTAAGTGTGTTTAAGAAATACACAATAGAGAATCCGGGAATTGAACCTTGTCAAAATAGTTTTAATCGCTATATAAAACGCATAAAATAGTAAATCAAATATTTTATAAATTAATTTATCTTTGAATTGAATAACTGAATATTATTATATCAATAGCAGTACTTATATTACATCTGTAAAGGTTGATCATGGAGTAAGTTACTTTGTTTTCAGAGATATCGTGCTTATAATCTGTATAAATGATACTGAAAATAAATTGACGGCTTTATTTCTTCTAAATCTGCGAATTAATAATATGATTAAAACAGAAAAAAAATAGAATTGATAGGATAAAATTCCTAAATTAATATAAATGACGAAAAGATAATTATTAATTATATTTTTCCTAGTGGATAATAGGGTTTTTTTATACTTGAATTACATCATTGGAAATAACAATCAGAAAAATTTGGTCATCGTTGTAATTTTCTGACACTTGATAAAGTATAGTTGGTAGGTACCATCTACGAATAAGTAATTTTGCAGTTATATTATCAGTGTTCAGAAACAATTAAAATTATTCTGCTTAATATAAGAGTATATATAATCTCCGGTAATAGCTGCTGAAAATACCATACTAGATTCAGTACCGATAAATGGGAAAATAAGATATTATTGCACTGGTCATAACGTGGCCTGTTTGACATTGTTCAATTCTTAGTCTAAACTACTGAAGGTCAAGACAATTTCAGAACTTAAATAGTAGTTCGTATTGCACGTAAATAGAGACATACATACGGCGCGATATGCTCGATAAATTTAAGAACTAATGAGGGGAAATAACATAAAACCAGACTGAATGGAAAAGTGGACGGAGGCCTTTGCCCAGCAGTGGGACACATGATGGCGCGAATAATATCACTGTTGCGACTTCCTGAAAGAGTCACTGCATTCTCCGATCAACCCCAGAATCACAGCAAGGGAAAAAGTAAACACTGACCTGGATTCTTTGTGAACAGGACGTTGGGAAGGATCGCCCGCGGCAGGGCCCTCGTGGCGGCTGGCTGGGAACCTCCCTGGTTTGAACTTTATTCCTTTTCTCACTGCCTACACTTGTGGTACACCATCACACACTCGCGGATGAGGATTTAGAGTTGTTTTCGGCCAGCGAAGCTCTTAGGGTCGTTATTTTTGGAAATTATATTAGCGCAAAGCGCTGTTCAACTCAACTCGCACGCCATATTTATTTCGACTCACGTTTCGGCCAAACACAGGCCGTCTCGGCGAAGGAAGTAGCTATAGGGGGGAACGGATCAAGGACCACAGATAGGTAATTTTATTTGGGTTTTAAAGTTAATGCTTACACATTTTCCCCCACCTGAAATCCACAAGGGTTTCACAGAGAATGCAAATTGAAAGATAAAAAACAAAAGCAATAGCTACGCACTATTGCAAGAATATCTAGAAATATTATTTTCGAAAGATAAAGTAATAAATAAGTTTTAACTAGCCTAAGGATAGTGTGTATTTATGTTTTAGTAATTTATGAAAAAATATCTTAATTAATTGGTAAGGATCAAACCTTTACTACCGGCCTACGAAAGGTCTTTCCGTTAGCAGTTCGGAAAGTAACTACTCTGATTACTTGATTCGAACCAGCATGCACTTGCACAATACGTGCCAACTTCCAAAACATCGGCGGAAGATTAGGTTCGTTAACTATGACTAAGTTATCTATTTTAATATTTGGTTCATTTACGAACCTTTTGTTCTTTCGTTGTAATGTATGAAGATAATCACGCTGCCATACGCGCCAAAATCTCTGGGTAATTTTCTTAAGCATGACCCAACGAAAGCGCGGACACGGAATAAAATATCTAACACACTTCGACAGCACGGTACGTATCAGAAGTCTCAATCCAATTATCCAAAACTGGCGTTGAATAAGAGATTGTAAGGTTCGAGGTCCATAATACAAATATTTTTTATGAAAATGTTTTATTATAATTTTAGATACTGGACATTGTTTACGTAACAAAAAAGGGTGTAACGCAGATGGTGACAGATTAGCCTCATCGATGCGTTCCCCCACCCGCACGATCCCATCATCGTCCAGGAAAGGTGAAATTTTTTGAATGGATTTTACACATGGTTCATTATCTAGCACTCGACTGACTTCGGAAGACATATAATGATACGGACTCAATTTAACTAACACTTTGGTTGACTTCTCGAGTTCAGGACTACTGAGAAATGAAAGAATTCGATTTTGCTTTGCAACCCTCGAATTTGAAATAAATCGAATACACCATGCTACAATTTTTAGAATTTTTGTAAAAGAGGAATGTCTGGCAATTAAGTCCAGAAGTGGGTTTCTCACCTCAATCACGTGAGGACTTTTAGTTTCTAGTGGTTTGAGCTCGGGTAAGTCTTCTTTTGAAAGTAGAACCCGTTTGTTAGGCCATTGACTAGGCAAATCCTGTAACCAAGAAGGACCTTTCCACCACAGAGGGTGGTCTATAAGCTCTGGACAGGACACTCCGCGACCAATGATCGGTACTACTCAAATCAGTTGCTTGAATGACACGATTGGCTACATACATTTTTAACAAATGAGGGGCTGTATTAAGCCATGACAAGGTAGTGCTGCTGTCTGAATAAGCTCGAATAGAATCAATAGTCACATGGTCTTTAAGCAAATTATACATGTGCGATAGAACTTTTGCCAGAAGCACCGCTGCGCTTAGCTCGAGTCTATTTACCGTGGTAGGTTTTAAAGGAGCTACTCTAGATTTTCCAATCAGTAAACTAGTCGCAGTAGAAATTCTGGGCTCATTAGTAACCACACAAATATACACACAACAACCATAGCCTTTCAGAGAACCATCACAGAAACCTATCAAGTGTACTTCCATCGGATTGGAAGGTATAACTAGCCGCGGAAGAGATTTTTTTTGTAAATCAGACAAATTGGCCGCTATTAAATGCCATTGTTTGGTTAAATGTTTTAGAATAGTCTCATCCCACAATAAATTTAACCGCCATATTTCTTGCAACAGCGATTTTGCTGCAAAGACCACTGGGCATATCCAACCGAGTGGATCGAAAATGCGGGCTACTAAAGAGAGTATGGATCTTTTAGTAAATTTGACTTCGAACTGTTATATATATGTAATGCACCCTTAATTGCACATCTAACGCATCCCTTAGTGCACCATCATCATATTTCGGCCACAGTCCCGAGTGCACAGCCCTCCAGCACCAGTCTCATTCCATCCTCCAACCTCGCTAGACGGCTGCCTTAAATTAATTAATTCTTTTCTTTTTTTAAAAACCCTTTGGCTTAGAGACTCGTAACATTTGGTGGCAGCGTCAAGGGATTTAAAAATTAAGAATCCCCGGTTCGCCTCTTTCCTTTAAAAGTATATAAAATCCACCCGACGCGTGTGTGTGTGTGTGTCAAAAGTGCAAGTTCAAAGTGCATTCACTGTGTCCTGTGTATAATACCGTGTATAGTTCCGGCCTGGCCTTTACGCATCTACGGTACCCTGCATTACATAGAATTCCGGCCTGGCCCCAGCGCATCCTCTGTATCCTGTGAAGTCAAGTTCCGGTCTAGCTCTTGGACGTCAGTATCCCTCAAGAGTTATCCAGCTCGTGGCCCACTGCTGGGCATCGCCTACTGCCAGTGCTCCAGCCGGTCACCCAGCTCAAGCCGGACATCCAGCTCAACTCTGTGAGGTTACCCACTATTGCGCATAACATAGTGCTGCGCATACCTTACCAGCATACCTACAACGCGACGGTCCGTGACTTATCTCCGCATCCCGCTGTATCCTGTTGTGACTACGCTCCGACTACGAAGAAATGTTCGCGCCTATCGCGCTATCGCTGTCTGCATTCCTGTGAGTGACTTTAATTCTGTACTTGGTCATTGCATTATAATTAAGTTGTGTTCTATTTTTAGCTCGAGACAAATTTCAGTAGGGCATTATTGTGTTTTCCATTTATTAATAATATTTTTTTTTATACGGTCAAGATATTATTGCGGCCTATTGTATACCATTTTATAAAGTGTACTATTTATCTTGGTGCATTTTCTTTAAATACTTATTACAATGGCAGAAAGATCAGCTAGCCCAAAATTCGAAAAGCCGGAAATATCAGTTACTGATACCGAGGAGGACAACCAGCCTGGCCATCCTTCCTCTCAGGGTCCTTCTACCAGGTCCAACACGAAAAGAAAAGCCGCAGTCATTAAGCCAGAAATTGAACTCTCCACTCTTTTGAAATTCATTAAGCCATATGACGGATGTCGCGAAAAATTAAACTCCTTCTTAGTAAACTGTAATAACGCATATGAATTAGCATCAGAAGCTCAAAAAGACATCTTATTTAAGTATATTCTGTGCCAACTCCAGGGCAAAGCTGAAACAGCTTGCTCCATAAAAGAGTTCAATAACTGGCAACAACTCAAAGAATTTCTCAAAACTCAATTCAGTGAGCGGAAACACTACGCCCACTTGTTAATGGACCTTCAGGAGTGTAAGCAACAAACTACTGAACCGGTCAGCCAGTACGCCCTTAGGGTAGAAACCTGTCTATCCCAGTTGCTGACCGAAATCTCTATTTCCCACGGACACAAGAGTAGAGAAATGGTAGGACGCAGTGCAGCCATGGAGGAACTAGCCCTCCATCACTTCCAAATGGGGTTGTCACCCCGCATTTCCACTTTCGTTAGAAGTAAATCAGTTAAAACCCTTAACGAAGCTATTAACATTGCCATCTCAGAAGAGAGAATTCAACAATCCTTAACAAAACCAGGCCCGTCTAGCACCCAGCAGCCACGGCAATTTGTCCGCCGTATGCCAGCTCAGCAATCTGCATCCAATCAACGAGATTCAAAAATCTCTACTCCTAATCGTTATAATAATTATAATAACAATACCTCCGTCCCCTTCTGCAGATACTGCAAAAACCCAGGGCACACCCTAGAACAGTGCTGAAAAAGGGAATTCAACAATAATCGTTTTAAGAACCTTGATCAAGGTCATCCAAGGTCAAACCAACGCGTGAATTTTGTGTTAGACCCAATCTCAGATTGCGATAATGAATATCCAGCTGACCCAGTAGACGGCTATGACACTGTAGACTCCGGTCCAAAAAACGAATAACCGTCTCGTCCCAGTGTCGTGCGGGATCATATACTTCAAAAACCGACACTTGCAATCTATCCCCTAAGCCTAAGATGACCTTGCATCAGGATGTTATTAAGAATGCATCTATATCAACGCGGACATCGCTACATCCACTTAATTCCTCCGTATCCAGGCAGCAACCCGATAAGGCTGGCTCGCCTAATATCACTGTATCCGGGCAGCAACCCAAGAAGGTTGACTCCCACAAACTCACTGTATCCGGGCAGCAACCCAAGAAGGTTGACTCCCACAAACTCTCTGTATCCGGGCAGCAACCCAAGAAGGTTGACTCCCACAAACTCTCTGTATCCGGGCAGCAACCCAAAGAGGTTGACTCCCATAAACACACTGTATCCGGGCAACAACCCAAGAAAGTTGACCCACATAATCTCTCTGCATCCTCTCAATCATCCAATACTACTAGTCTACCAAATCCTGCCAAGGTTTATGAAATAACAAATAATCCTACAAAAACTCTCTTACCTCATGTTCTTGTGAAATCCTCTGTCTCCGACATTCCATTGTCCTTGTTAGTTGACTCTGGATCCTCTGTAAGCCTATTAAAACATCGTGTTATTATGAAACGCCCTAAACTTATAAAAGAAGTCATTCAGTTAAAGGGTATAGATCCATCCGACACTCCGGTTCATACTCAAGGTCATTTCCAACTTCAAATACAATTTCCTAAATTCAACTTATTTCATAAATTCCATGTTACTGATATCCCAGACTTACCTTATGATGGCATTATAGGTTTGGACCTACCCAATGCTCATAACTGCAACATAAATTATAATAATAACTTATTACACATAAAAAATTCTTCGATTAAATTACATTTTCATGATCCTGCTTATATTATACCTCCTAGAACCGAGACTATTATTGAATGTTCGGTACGGAACCCTGAAATAAAAGAGGGACTAGTACTAGATCAAAAACTTTCTGAAACACTTCTAGTAGCAAACTGTTTAGTACAGGTAAAAGAAAATAATAGAATTAATATATCGGTAGTAAATACTTCTGAAGAAGCTGTGACCTTGAAATCTAACCTAAATCTGAAGCTCGATCCTATTGATCCCTTAAATCCTAGAGAATATTCACCTACATCCATTAATCATATAAACTTTACAACTAACAGTGTTAGGAGAACAGAAGAGGTATTAAAGCAATTACGCATTTCTCACCTAAATGCAGAAGAAAGAGATGTTCTAGTACAACTATGCTCAGATTTCTCTGACATATTCCATCTTCCAGGAGAACCTCTTACCCACACAAACGCAATCAAACACGAGATTAAAACTACAACTGACAATCCTATACATACTAAGTCCTATAGATTCCCTGAGATCCATAAAGCAGAGGTTCGAAAACAAATTGATAAGATGCTTGAACAAAACATCATAGAACCTTCCGACTCTCCCTGGTCATCACCCATATGGGTTGTTCCCAAGAAACTAGATGCTTCTAATACTCAGAAATGGAGAGTAGTAATAGATTACAGGAAACTTAATGACGTCACAATTGGTGATACTTATCCCTTACCACAGATCACAGAGATCCTAGATCAACTCGGTAACAGCAAGTACTTCTCAACCTTAGACCTGTCATCAGGATTTCACCAAATCCCTCTAAATGAGGCTGATAAGCCAAAAACTGCGTTTACGGTCCCGGAAGGCCTTTTTTGTTTTACGAGAATGCCTTTTGGCCTTAAAAATGCCCCTTCCACGTTCCAGAGACTTATGAACTCTGTTCTTTCTGGCCTCCAGGGCATACGCTGCTTCGTTTACCTAGATGATGTAGTCTGTTACGGCCATGACCTTCATTCCAGTATCCTTAATCTAACGGAAATCTTTAAAAGACTCAGAAACTTCAACCTTAAGCTCCAACCCGATAAGTGCGAATTCCTCAGACGTGAAGTCTGTTACTTGGGGCATATAATCACTGAACAAGGCGTTAAGCCAAATCCTGACAAGGTCAAAGCCGTCATTTCATTTCCAATTCCTAAGACCCCAAAAGATATTAAATCATTCCTTGGCTTAGTTTCGTATTACCGACGTTTTATTCCCGATTTCTCTAAAAATGCAAAGGCCCTCACTAATCTCTTAAAAAAGGACGTACCCTTTAAATGGGAAAACCAACAACAGCTCGCATTCGATTCACTCAAAGATAAACTAACATCCGCCCCATTACTTATTTACCCTGATTTCTCTAAACCATTTGTTCTTACCTGTGATGCCTCTAATTATGCTGTAGGAGCCGTCCTTTCTCAAGGGCCTGTAGGTAAAGATCAACCCGTAGCTTTCGCTTCGCGCACACTTAATAAAAGTGAGTCCAATTATAGCACTACCGAAAAGGAGCTGTTAGCGATACTATACGGATGTAAGACATTCCGTCCCTACCTATACGGTCATAAATTCCTTATTGTAACTGATCACAGACCCTTGAAATGGCTCTTTAATCATAAAGATCCTGGCAGTAAACTCCAACGATGGAGGTTAAAATTAGAAGAATATGACTATGAAATAATATACCGCAAAGGCAAATTAAATTCTGCTGCTGATGCTCTTTCCAGATATCCAGTTAATCCCATATATCCCGAAAATCGCGCTTCTCTGAATCCCAGTAACGATCCTCCCGTCCAATTGGACTCTCAAGATAAAGTCAATAATGACCTTCAGAGTCTTTTAGTATCTCCTCCTTCCAGCCTAGAAGCTAATCTCATAGATCCTGAAGTAGAAAACGAGGTAATGGATTACCTAGGTTCTATTAATAATGACCAAACTGAAACAAACCCAGAACCACAACCAAATGAGCAAAATTCTGAAACTTTACCTAGTCCTTCTCAAGTCCCAATACCTGAAAACTTACCTTCTCCAAGTAGATCTCCTGAAGAAACTCCTACTCAACATCCACTACCTGAAAACTTACCTTCTCCTAGTAATTCCCATGTAGAAATTCCTCCTGTATCACCTGAAAACTTACTTGCATTAGATGAAACCTACAATAAATTCCTGAAATCCTCTACAAAATCACACAACACCCTTATTACAGAACATAACGAAAACTTACTTAAAGGAACTCAAAAGCTTATAATCATACCTACCTCTATAGATATGGATGAATCCATGCCCTATGTGCAAGAAGTTCTCGATAATTGTCCAGAACCCGATCGTAGTGATTTCCTGAAACTTGAAAGAAATCTTTTAACATTTTTACCCCTTAATATTAAAGATAGGACTTATCTCTTTTTATTCCTAAAAGTACATTATTTCGATGACTTTTCCTACCCAGATATATTTAAAGCCCTAAAATTTACTCGGGATGAAATTATGATGTCATACCCTACTATTAACGAAGTCAGCACATCCGATTTTAAGAATTCTTTCGATAGACACTCTTTCGTTAAAATTTATAATATGTTTAGCTACCTTTTTGATGGAACTGATATAAGAATTCATATCTATCACGATAATATTATATATCCTGCGTTAAGTGAAATCCCAAAAATCCTGAAAGAAAATCACGACATCCCTATTGCTGGACTTAGGTACCAATAGGATGTTAAGTCGCATTAAAGAGAGATTTTATTGGAAGAACATGGGCTCTGATATCGAAAATTACGTCAAAAACTGTACATCATGCCAGACAAATAAGGCCCTACGTAAAATAAACAGAGCCCCAATGATTATAACTTCAACATCAACATCCCCATTCGAAAGATTATCTATTGATATCGTAGGTCCTTTACCCGAATCCGGGACTGCTAAACTAAAATTCATACTTACAATGCAAGATGACCTTACCAAATTCTCCTTAGCCTATCCCATTCGTAGCATCACTGCTGAAGAATCTTGTGAATGCCTTCTCCACTTTATATCCCTGTTTGGAATCCCAAAACAAATCCTAACCGACCAAGGCACTAACTTTACAGCAGAGTTGTTCAAGAAAACCTGCGAATTCCTAAAAATTAAACAGTTATGGTCTACTCCTTACCATCCGCAAACGCAAGGTGCCCTTGAAAGATCACATTCTACCCTTAAAGAATATCTGAAATCTTACATTAATGAAAACCAAGACAACTGGCCCCGGTATGTGTATACTGCCATGTTAGTATATAACACGGCCGTACATTCTACTACACATTCCCCACCTTTTGAATTATTATTCGGTTATAAACCTCGTATCCCAGACTCCATATACGATGATTCCTCTAACGTTACTTACCCAGAATATTTAAAAATGCTGCAGCATCGTATGAAACATTCCCGCGATAAAGCTCTAGAATTTATTAATAAATCCAAAGAAAATTCAAAGTCGTACTATGATACGCGTACTCGTCCTGTGACTTATAAAGTTGGGGAATACGTCCTCTTAAAAAATCATCTTAGGCTACGTAAAGCCTTATCACCCGTTTGGAAGGGTCCATACAAGGTCGTTAAGGTTCACGGCAATCATACTCTGTCTTTGCTCATAAACAGACGCCATGTGAAACACCACTTCGACGAAGTGAAGCACGTGGAAGTCCATGAAGTGCCTTCGACCTGAATGTAGTTATAGATACTTACTATATAGATAATATAGATATTTAGATTATACACATTTAGGTATATAACAAACTTTTAGATTAATTAAATAGGTATTTAACTAAACAGGTAATTATATTAAGCAGAATAACTCTTTTCCTTACAGCGTACTGGCTGAAGGTCATCAAGAATTTGTACAACAAATCAACGTGAGCTCCGGTATATATTTTGACCCGATTGGCGTTCTCAAAATTCGCGTAAGCCATTTAGACGTAGTGGCCCCATTTGATATCTCTTATATTGAGCCCCACATACAAAATATAAACTCAATATTAGGTACAACACGTCATATATGCAGCCAAATTAGAGTGCAAACATCACATAACCTAGAATGTAATAACATTTTAGAACCATTAACAGTGAGATATCACGATATTGTTTCCGCTTACTCTGCTATTTCTCACCTAGTGAGTAAAAGGTCCAAGAGAGGAGCATGGATAGGTGGCATTGGTTCTCTCTCCAAGGTCATATTTGGGACCCTAGATGAGGAAGATGCTATCAAATATGATAATGCCATTAGAGATGTACAGGATAATGAGAAAAGATTGGGCTCATTAATAAAAGATAATATTTTAATTACTTCCGAGATCTTATCAAAATTTAATAATACACTACATAGTATAGAAATTAATGAGGCCAGCCTTAATTTAGCTATCGATAACTTCTCCTTAAAGCTGAAAAATGTAACATTAATATCTAATGAACTAGCCGTAAAAGCTAACATTAACTCAATTTTAAATAGCTTGGAAGCATCTATGCTCACACTATCTTTTCAGTTAGAAGACTTAACAAACGCTATCATGTTGAGCAGTCAAAACATCCTGCACCCAGCCGTGTTACCTCCTACACACTTGTACCGAGAAATTGTCGATAACTACCGATACTTACCTGCAGATCTTAAATTACCTGTAAGTTTAGCTCTAAGTGATATTCATACCTTAATGAATATATCTAGTGTAGTATGTTATAGTTTAGGCAACAAGATCGTTTTTGTACTTAGAATACCATTAGTGTCTCCTAAGGAATATAACTTATTCCATAGTATAGCTCTACCTACCCCTCATAATAGTGTAAAACCAGATACATTTAGCTTCATTATACCTAGTAGTAAATACATAGCAATGACCAAGGAAAAATCAGAATATTGCAACCTGGACTCATTAGACGAATGCACAGCGACCACCCCGCGCGAGTACATCTGTGACGTAATGACCATCTTCTCAACCAGTGCGAACCCCAGTTGTGAAAGTGAGCTAATGTCTAATGTGATAAGTGCTCTCCCAGTGCAGTGTAAAACGGACTTCTTCCACGGACACCTAGATTTATGGAAACCACTTTATAATAATAATTGGATTTATGTACAATCACAAAACAATAAGTTGTATATCCAGTGCCCAAATCAAAATATTGTTGACATCAGCATTATTGGCACCGGAATCCTTACAGTGCCAAATAATTGTATAGCGTACTGTAAAAGCACTAAATTAATACCTAAATTTAATAATATAAAAATAAATACCACTGTAATTCACCCTGATTTTAACTTAATAAATGACTCTTGTTGCACCTTAGATAAGTTTAATAATATAATAAGTAATGAGCCTCCCATAAAATTAAATAACATAGATTTGGACCTTTTTACCTTAGAAACAAAATCTAAATTTAAATCATTATCTAATGAAGCTGATAAAATCATAAATCAACATCCCATTATCAGATACGAGACTCATTACTCAGTTATAACAATTATTATAACTTGTATTATTTCTGTTTTTTGTATAACTAAACTTTTTATGTGTATTAAATCGCGTAGCCGTCTATCCTGTCACTTTCCTAGACTTTCCCAGTCTGTCCCAGTAGACTCATCCCCTGAATCTCCTCCGGCTTCTGAGCCAGTCACCCCTGTTAGAATCATAAGACTTCAACCTGAAAAAGAAAACATTCCATCCCCTAGCATTAGGACCAACATTTAAACCCTTAGTGGTATTCCATTACTTACCCTTCTTCTCTATTTTCCTAAACATCGCTTTAACCCCGATGTTTAGTCTACCCCAGGGAGGTGTTATATATATGTAATGCATCCTTAATTGCACATCTAACGCATCCCTTAGTGCACCATCATCATATTTCGGCCACAGTCCCGAGTGCACAGCCCTCCAGCACCAGTCTCATTCCATCCTCCAACCTCGCTAGACGGCTGCCTTAAATTAATTAATTCTTTTCTTTTTTTAAAAACCCTTTGGCTTAGAGACTCGTAACAGAACGAGTCTGAAAAGGCATATGAAAAAAAATCATTAGTGGGATTCCATCGTATCCCTAATATTTTGACAAACTCATTTCCCGATTCATCGAAGGATTTGGAACTTTGACAAAATTCAGGAGGAACATCCTTAAGAAGACGAGGAGCGTTAGTAGTCCATTTCTCGGGTCTTATCAATATTTGCCGATACATACGACGGATGTCGGCAGTAAAAACTATTTTGTGAAGTCTAAATTTTGTCACTAAATCGACAATATCCACTTGCAGCTTAGGACCCACATGAACAATATTATTGAGTGACAGATTATTTGAGGTCCGACTACTGGCATCGAAGACTACTCGTAAACGTGTCGTTGTACTATCGGGTCGTATTACACAATGGTGAGGAATAATATAACGGTCAGTAGACAAAGAGTCAGCAGGCTGCATATGTCCCAGCTCTTCGTACTGCTGCATAAATTCCTTATACTCCGTTTTCAACTCAGTCTGGCTGGCAAGACGCTTTTCCAAGTTGAGAAAACGGTTAAGAGCCTGATGAGATGATTCTCCTAAGGCTGGAGTATCATCTTTAAGCATAATTGGTACAACATAACGACCTTCGAAAGTACGATATGTGCCATTTTTATATTTTTGTTTACATATTTCATCCTCAGGACCGGAAATTTTACATTTCGACGGTTCTTCGGATTCCCAAAACCGTTGAACGATCTCATCGAGCGCACAAGAAGACGCGATGAGTGACGTAACGGGTGTGGCTGGAGTTTGAGCCACCACGTTTTGAAGAAACTGACCACTTATCACCCAGCCGAATACACTAGACAGTGCACATGGAAAACCAGGACCTGGGCAATAACGTGAACCAGTATATATCTGGTCAAAACAGTCTACTCCTAACAACAGATCGATCGGACCCGATTTATCAAAATCTTGGTCGGCGAGATCCAGATGTTTAAACTTTTCCTTGACAACCGACGGTAACGAAGTTGAAGGAACCATTGAAGTGATTTTAGGCAAAACCACTAATGGTATATCGAATTGGGGCGAGTCATTTGACCTAGGCACAATAGAGCCAAAAGTATAACCTTTAATATTACAAACAGAATTTTGCCCGAGACCGGTTACATTTAAATTACACTTTTTTATATGTAAACCTAACTGTCGCGCGCAGCTACTTGTAATGAAAGAGTCCATCGAGCCACTATCTATGATTACACGAGCATACTGCAATGAACCATCCACTCTTCTCAACCAAACCACTGCTGAACCAATAATTTTGGTACTCATAGGTGGTTTTGACATGTTGGGCTGAGTTGTACAAATTAGGGAAGTGCTCATTTTGGAATTAGATTAGATAATAAACTTTTATGTTCTTCATGTAATAATGTATTATGTTTTGAGTTACAAATGAAACACATGGACTTAGACTTGCAGTCTGTACTAGTGTGACCGGGCCTTAAGCAGTTTTGACATAATTGTAACTCTTTAACTATTTTTTGTCGCTGTCCTAAATTCATTGAATGTAATTTACCACAGCGATATATTGAATGATTTTCATGACAATACGCACAGACAGCCTGATTAGGTTTATTATTAATTGAGTTCGAAGAAGTAATTAAGGAAGAATTTGATTGCCGAGAAAAATTATCTTTCTTTGTATTATTGTGGTTTTGTTTATTTGTAGAATTGAATGACTGTAAATTACTAGGTTGACTAACCTCTAATACCTTTATATAATTCTGTAAATAAACAACCAAGTTATTAAATTTAGGAATTT
Source organism: Elegia similella (assembly GCA_947532085.1). Classification (NCBI taxonomy): domain Eukaryota; kingdom Metazoa; phylum Arthropoda; class Insecta; order Lepidoptera; family Pyralidae; genus Elegia; species Elegia similella. The sequence goes on along the minus strand of OX383931.1, from coordinate 12,702,504 downwards.
CTTCGGTATTTTGTAATTCAAACCTTTTCCTAGTTTCTGTATCAAGCGGCCGAGATGCTATGTAAAATAAAAGAAATTCACTTAAATCATCAATATTTAACCCGCGCAAGGCACTAACACATTCATAAAGTGTGTTGGTTAATTGTGATAAGTTTGATAATGATGGCCGTTGGATCGGATTTAATTTTATTATTTTTTCTAAATAAGCGGTAGCTAAAATACGTTTATTATGATACCTGTCTAGCAACGCTGCATAAACAACAGAATAATTAGCTGATGTTATAGGAACACCCTTAGGTAGTGTCAGGGCATACCCAGACAGACATGACAACAAATAGTAAAATTTCTCTGTGTCCGACAACGAAACATTATTATGCACAAGCGACGTATAACTGTCTTTAAACATCTGCCAGTTCTCTATATTACCATCAAACTTAGCTATTTGCAATTTAGGTAATTTCACTTGCGAGTTGGAATGCGCATGACTTTGACATAGTTCCGAGCGCGAACTTACGTCGAGAGAGTCAGCAAACTCAATGACATAATAGTGTAACTCGTCAAATGACAACAAAGCATTATTATCGATAACAAAATGAGGATTTAGTTTGAGTTGCAACTGGTTTACACGATCGTTGCATTCCAAGAAATTATCACGAATTTTATCAATTCTTTTATACCTAGCTCGAAAGGATGCCAATTTAGTTTTATTTTCTTTCGTAATTTTTGCTAAGTCATAAAGTATTTGCATATTTTTAAACTCATATTCACGTTTTTTAATGGTTGACATTAATTCTCCTTCTGCCATGTTTTCGCTAAGCACTAATTGTGAAAGTACGAGTAATGTAGGTAGGTAGCAAAAGTTTAAATGGAAACTGAGTAATGGAACAGATATTCACAAAACACGTAGGTTTTAAAACTACGGACTATTACTTATAATCATAAATACACACCTCGCTGCTATTAATTAACCTTAGGTAGGTATCTAGGCTATCCAAAATAGTTCGAAAGCCTGAGTAACAAGATAGTACCTTATGGCATACAAATCGAACGATTAAGGGATTATTACAAGGGAATTAACGAGATAAGAAGTATGTACTCGTAAGCAATAGGTATTTACTATGGTATGGCACAGGTATGGAATTTCCTGTTTGATCCGAGATTGTTAGACAAATAGACAAATGCTAGGTGGGTAAGTACCTAGTTAATTTGAATCTATAATAAGTCTATTTATGAATAGTAATTAGTTATCCATATTTGGAAATAACTTTAATTGGAAATATTGAAATTAAGTGGGTAAATTTGAAATAAGTACGTGAGGAAGTTCCTCACAGGAGGCACCATAAATTAATGTTGCGACTTCCTGAAAGAGTCACTGCATTCTCCGATCAACCCCAGAATCACAGCAAGGGAAAAATTAACACTGACCTGGATTCTTTGTGAACAGGACGTTGGGAAGGATCGCCCGCGGCAGGCCCTCGTGGCGGCTGGCTGGGAACCTCCCTGGTTTGAACTTTATTCCTTTTCTCACTGCCTACACTTGTGGTACACCATCACACACTCGCGGATGAGGATTTAGAGTTGTTTTCGGCCAGCGAAGCTCTTAGGGTCGTTATTTTTGGAAATTATATTAGCGCAAAGCGCTGTTCAACTCAACTCGCACGCCATATTTATTTCGACTCACGTTTCGGCCAATCACAGGCCGTCTCGGCGAAGGAAGTAGATATAGGGGGGAACGGATCAAGGACCACAGATAGGTAATTTTATTTGGGTTTTTAAAGTTAATGCTTACACAATCACATTAAATTGAGAAACCACAAATCAGCATGACTTTTTTTGTATCATTTATCAGAGCTAGTGATTCGTAAATGACACAAACAGATTCCACATTTATGGCTTTTATCCTTCTACTTATATCTGAGACTCGATCCTCGATCGAGTCTCACTAACTAAGATTAATGACAATGCTTTATTCTATTCTAGCCGCCCGCCAGGCTTCGCACGGGTAGGTATTTAGATAATTTTGGTATTTTTTTCACACCTTGGGTTACATTATCGAAGTTTTCATACGAATCCCTAACTAATTTGAAGATATGATATAGCCTTTGTTCATCAGGGATAATGTAGGATTCTAACGGTAAAGGATTTTTTAAATCGATCTATTAATTTCGGAGCCTACTCAATGCAAACAAACCATCAAATCCATCCTTTTTATAATATTTATTATTAGTGTAGATAGTCAGCGACGGAATGTGGTATAAGAGTCGCCACATACTGGAGGGACAAAATTTGATTTTAATTTAATTTATTTGAGCCAATCGACATGAAAAGAAGATGAAGTGTAGATAGTGTGTAGAGTTGTAGATAGATCATATGGTTTGCAGGGCATGGATATAAACACGAAGAACAACTTGCTTTTTACTTTACCCTCGACATAGACTTGGAAGGTTGACAAACTTTTCTTATGGGACCTTGAAAAATATTCGACATTCTCATAGAAAAGCATTCAGCCAGTCAAATAAATTACCTAATTTATGTGGGAATGCCTTTTTATATCGTTCCCTATTTGTCTCCCATAGTAAAAGTTCTTCTTATTAAGTCACCACTTCAAAGCTATGTTGAGTGTTAATTTCCGGTAGACGAGACAGCTCTATGCTCCTCAGAGGAATATTGCAAGCTGTTAATGATGATGTCAGATATATTTGTAGGAAAATAACAATAACAACACCACAGAGGGTTTGTCAAGCAGGCAGCTGGCAGTAAAAACTTTACCGAATCATTATGAAACTTTACTGAAAATAAACGATTTTTATTTTATTTTATTTATTTATTATAATATAAAACGAATAATACTACTATGCTTTCTTAACAAACGCACCCGAACCATGGCTCTAAATAACCACGGCTTAGATTCCCAAACGTTTGACGGTTTTGTCAGGATTCCGTACCGACCTTATTTTTGATAAAATCCAACATACGTCACAGGACTGTATCTATTGAACCGTAATAGGTAAAGACTAAGTACCTAATAAGAAATGTTCACAGATTGTGTCTTATTAATTCCGTTATAAAAAAACATAAAAAAATAATTATTAAAATAGAAACTGTTTTTGAGTGCTTTTGTAGATTAAAATCAAAACGTTTATTCAGAAAATTGGCCTTTGCAGGCAATAATATTTCACAATCTAATTTAGTCATATTTATATTATTAAATAATGTGCAAAAGCTACAGACTACTAGCGTCGGAACCGACCACTGCAGAAAAAGTTAAATATTTTATTAAGATACGGAACCTTTAGCGTGCGATTCTGACTCTGACTTAGCCGGTTTTATTTTATTATTGCAGTGTCGTGACAAGATCGAGCACTAAGCAAGATAAATCTATATTATATAAAGGAAACTTCTAAAAGACATTAGCAAAGGTTGTTAAATGACGTCTTTGCAAACTTGGGACTGCAACAAAGAAATTCACTTAGTATTTTTACACGACTGTTCAAAAAAGGACTGTAATGTTTTTACATAGTCAATGTATGCATGCATCCGAAAATTTAAATGTGAGTTACTTTATTCCACTATAACTCCTAAATGCCTAAAAAGTGTATGCATCGTTGTAACCCTGACATCAGCCCAAGTAACACTGGCGTTAAGTATAAGGCCGGACGTACTTTATTAAAAATCTTTAAAAAAAAGTTTTTATCTCTTTGGAGAGCAAGTATTTCTGACTTGATAACGTCTTATAAATCAATGAACGCCAGCTGCACCTATAGTGATTTTCAATGCACGTCAAAAGTGTCAGTGCAGTGTGCAAGCGAGAGCGCGAAAAAGCGATGAGTTCTTGGCGGGAATTTTGGCGGACTGCACGGTTTTTGTTTTGGATTGTTTTGCAAATTGCTTCTAGTGGACTTTATAATGTGGAATCGGTGTAATTTGGTGTTATAAATGCCCATGTTTATGAACAATGTGTGGGATAACTAAAAGTGTCATGGCGCGGCTGTAGTGAGATTTACATAGCGGGTTGGTGTTCGCCTTACTGCTACTGCATCTATAATCAAACCAGTGGATTCTTGGGATTGTCGCCAGGGGCTCCATTGAATCAACGAAATTAATTACACCACCATTTCGTTGATAACTCATAAAAAAATATAAAGGGCTAAACGCCATGGAAAGCCAAATGCCGTAAAACAGATATGAAAAAAAAAGGAACAAGCTATGGAGAGGCACGGTCGGACCAAGCGTTCTGTTTTTTTGTTTGATGTTTAAGAGATAAGCTCTTGACGGTATCACTGTGTGGAAAGAAACGCACGCAACGACTATTTTAGGCACAATATTATGGACTGGTTTGCCATTGCCTTCTCCATGTTACATACATACATAACATATCATCACGTCTTTATCCCTTACGGGGTAGACCAAGCCTAAAGTCATATGACCGAAAGGCCACGTTTAGCGTGTCGAAAACGGAATCAAAATAATGATGGGTTGCAAGCCGCATCGCCTATTGTCATGATTCTTTAGATTTTCGCCCATTCTTCGCTGTGTGGCAAGAAAATCAGCTGGCACATTTTTCCTTTTTTCTTTTGTCCCATGGAAGATACACACTAGTGAACAATCAACTTGTGTGTTGCCTCGCGATGTTTTCCAAAAGGAAATAGTCACGGTAATGGAGTGGTCGATAAATTTTACCATACTTGAGTCAGAGTGATCTACAAGCTCAGAGGTACGGGTCGTCCGGACGGGGTTTGAACACGAGACCTTTCGCTTATAGGTCTTAGATCTTTGATCACTGAGCCACATCCGCTTCATCTATACATATAATAAAACAGTAAAATTATTTTGTCTGTACATTTCGAATTTTTGACTAAAATGGATAGAGGGACACTTAAAAAGAATAATAGAAAGCAAAAAAATTTTTTTGGAATTTCTTGTCTTTCTGTCTGTCTGTCTGTCTGTCTGTCTGTCTGTCTGTATGTATGATCACGATTATCTCCGAAAATACTGAACCGATTTACTTCAAACTTGCACCTATTGCTTTGTTTTAACTCAGTTTAACATTTAAAGTTTGTTTCATCAAAATCGGTTCATTAAAAAAAAAGTTATCGTCATTTGAATGAACTCAAGGCATGAGTTTGCCTGCAAACATATAGAAAAATAAAATAAAATAATAAGTAACATAAGAAAATTAAAATCCAAAGTCAATTCATCATCATTATACGACAGCATTATACCTATCCATACTATCCATAGTAATCCATACTAAAAAAAAGGAGAAGCTGACTGGCTGACTGATATATCAATGCAGGGCCTAAACTATAAGGGTTAGGAACTTGAAATTTTGCACAGGGGTTCCTTTTATAACGAAGGGGAGCACTAAGAAAGGATTTTTGGAAATTCATCTCCTTAGGGGGAAAAACGGGTTGCAAAGTTAGTATGAAACTTTGTTGTTTTTGAAGTTATTCGAATGAAATTCAGCATGAAGGTTCTTTACTAAAAGGCATGAAACACGAGTAAAATATTTTTCTCAAAAATCATCCCTTAAGGGGATATAACGGGGATGCAAAGTTAGTATGAAACTTTCCGTTTTTGAAGTTATTCAATTGAAATTCAATATTAAGGTGTTTCATTGAAAGTCATAAACTAATGTATTCCGGGTAATTCTACTGTTCCTGAGAAATCATTACTTACGCGGGCGGAGCCGCGGGCCAAAGGCAAACCTGACTTATATATCAACGCACAGCCGAAACTACTGTGCGCAGAAACTTGAAATTTGGCACAGGGATTCTTTTTTTGATGTAAATGAGCACTAAGAAAGGATTTTTAGAAAATCAAAGGGGTTGAAGTTTTATGGAACTTTCTCATTTCTGGACTTAGAAGTTTGAAAGTAGGTACGCAAGTTCTCAATTAAAATTTAAAAAGATCTGTTTAGGTGAACCAGACAACATTCTCCCTTGAAGGGGTAAATAGGGGGTAAAGTTTGTATGGAATTTTTCCATTTCTAGACTTAGAGGTATGAAAATAAGTATATACGAGGTTACAATTAAAAAAGATCTGTGTAGGTGAAATGTACAAAATTTCCCCCTTAAGGGATAAAGGGGGGGGGGGGGGATTGTATGGAAATTTTCTCATTTCTGGACATAGAAGTATAAAAATATATACTTAATATATGTTTACATTACAATTAAAAAGATCTGTGTAGTTAAAATGGTCGAAATTTCCCCTTGAAGGGGTAGATAGGTGGGGTAAAGTTTGTATGGATTTTTTTTATTTACTTAGAAATATGACAATAAGAAGTTCTCCATTACAATAAAAAAATATCTGTGTAGGTGAAATGGGCAAAATCCCCTCCTTAAGGGCTAAAGATCTATGCAGGTGAAATGTATTAAATTCCCCCTTAAGGGGAAAAAGCAAAGGGGCAGGGGTTTGTATGGAATTTTTATCATTTCTACTGTTCCCAAGGGAACGACATTAACGCGGGCGGAGCCGCGGGCAACAGCTAGTACGAAATAAATTATTAATAACTAGTCTACAATAGTTTTCTCTATCTTATCTCTAAAAACCTTCCCACAGCAGGTTTTTAAAATTAAGAGAACATTGTGATCCTATTATGACAGTACGTAAAAATATAAAAATGAGCCCCGTGTATTTAAAAAAAGTAAATACAAATATAAGGTACAATGAAAATATTCCTTGCCATTTTTCATGAACTGTCGCTGTAAATATCCCTTCGAACTTTGCAGAGAAACGAACCTCTTTATCATTTATTATTTAGTTCACAAAGAAAATACGTGTTCATTCAATATTTTTTGATTATGTAACAGACAGACTTATTTCAATATTAATAATTTGTTACTATTGCATTCGCAAGAATGTTGCACTGCATAAACATAAATAACAAAAACAACGGTTAGTTCAATTTATAGCAATAATAAAAAAAACCGGCCAAGTGCGAATCGGACTCGCGCACGAAGGTTCCGTACCGGTATCTATAAAAATGGCAAAAAAATCATGTCTGTTGTATTGGGAGCTCCCCTTTAATATTAATTTTATTTTTATTTAATTATTTATTTTTAAAGTGAATGTACATATAATTAAATATTCTGTGAAAATAATTCAAGCATTTACCTGTTGCCGTTATCAATATCGAGCAAAATCAAGCAGAAAAATCACGTTTGTTATATGGGAGCCCCCTTGAATATTTTTTTCACACACGGTTGACCCGGTTATCCCCAGTCTCATTTCAAACCCTTGTCTGCCATGTCCGTGTTAATTTTCACTTTTAATTTAATAATTCAATAATTATAACCAAATATTGTATTTTTTTAGGTATCCATTTTGCTCATTTAGTTATATAATATAATATAAATATATATGGACAAATAACACAGATTGAGCTAGCCCCAAAGTAAGTTCGAGACTTGTGTTATGGGATACTAACTCAACGATACTATATTTTATAACAAATACATATATAGATACACATCCAAGACCCAGGCCAATCTGAAAAAGATCATTTTTCATCTTGGCCTGGCCGGGGATCGAACCGGTCACTCCGTGTCGCAGGCAGGCGTGTTGACCGCTGCGCCACGGAGCTATACTTATTATAGACGTAAAAAAGTTGGTAGTTGTCGCTGAAACTATCAAGTAATTGGCGTCGAAAATTTTTCCGGTTATAGTTTTTTGCTAGGTTTTAAAAATATTTTTGAAAATATTTTGTTATAATCATTTATCTTTGAACTTTATATCATATTTTTTTCATGTTAGTATTCCATGAAAAATAATGCTAACTGTGCGACAAAAAAATAGACGTTTTACGGTACTCTTCTGATGCACAGCGCCTTAAGTCTACGTTAAGCTTCTTATCCCAAATACTTAAAAAATCGCAACTTATGAAATATTTAAGTCACGTGCTGACAGTATGTCTAGCTAAGTTATTGTCAAAACATTGATAGAACGAGATTTGAGAACGTTATTAGTTAAAATGCCTTTAAGTATTCATCAAATGCTTTTAAACTTTCGTGCTGCACATTTATTAAATGCATTAACGTTTGCAGAAAAATGGTATGTTTGCGCTAATTGCCGATAATGCATTTAAGTATTCAGTCGTTATTTACCCGGACGAAATTGCGGAAAAAGCTAGTAATAAGGAAATAGTTAATGTACCTAATTCTAATATCGTTGCTTTTAGGACGATATCAACAACAACGCCAATCACAAAACAATACCATTTTTTTTTTCATAATACTGTTATACTATAATAACTATGAATACTGTTTTTACGAATTACTTTTTATAGGTAATTCGTTAAAACAGAAAATCTGAAGTTAAAAAGAAAATTACGTTCTTATATACACGTATACTTATTTAAAATTAATTACCTGTGCAACATGTATATGAAGTTGAAGAGGCAGTTGAGAGACGCCATCATCAGGTCAGCGAAGGATAGGTTCACTAAGAAGTAGTTGGTGACTGTCCTCATTCGTCGGTGAGCTGCAATTAAAAATACCATGTTTACATTCTACTTCAGCGTCTCTTTTAGGAGGAAACACTGCGTTCAAGAGAAAGTAAATTGTAAAATAGGTATTTGTAAAATCTATTGCTGTCGCGCTGTGTGGGCATACAACTACCCCCGCAGAATGCGATAGAGACAACTGCAGCTTGGACCAAAATACCTATGAAAATTACACAAAATTACCGCTTCGTAGTCTCCTGATTTTTTCTCCTAAACTTAGATTTAATTTACTTTTTCATTATAAATTTAAAATAAGTTATGGTTGTATTTCTATGTTTCTTTTTGTAATATAATCGCGTTGTTTTCTTAATGTTTGGAAACATCGGAAATTCTTACCAATTTTTCAGGTTTTTGAAGATTTATATCTCTTTAAATAATTAAATTATGAAAAAAAATAAACTTACTTAATTACTATATCTATAGATATTTTTGGTAAAAAATCATTGCTCTACTTGTACCTACTATCTGGATGGAAATACGGCCCTACGATTTCCTCTTAACACACTTCAGAAACACATTCTGTATTCGATCCTATTCATGAGTAAATATAACTAGTTGTATATACGTCTTATTCACAATTTTACTCTCTTTGCAGACCACTGCAGAGAAGAAACGCCTAAAGAAACCTTTCAACAATATTGGTCGGGTCGCCTACTCGCCTGACGGGCTTTGTATGACATTTTATATTTTCCTTAAATTTTACTAATTTCTGTAATTTACTATTTTAGTGAACTTAATTTTGTAAAGTCTACTTAAATTCTTCCATGCTGGTCTGGGAGAAAAGAAAAAACGTAGAATGTGCCAGCTGCTTCTCTTCCCGCGTAGATCGTAAAAGCTGATCGAGGGAATGGGTAAAATCTGAGGAATCATGTTAATTGGCGATGCGGCTAGCAACCCAGACTATTTTGATTCCGTTTTCCACCTAATGCCCACCAATATATTAAACGCGGCCTTCAGGTCGTATAGGCGTAGGCTCTGTCTACCCCGCAAAGGAAAGACGTGATACTGAGGGAGTACTTTAATTTCCTTTTTATCAGAAAATCATCCTATTTACTCTCAGGATTTCATTACTTCACCAAAGCTTTCAGTTATTGCCTTAGTCATAGAGATTGTTATGATGAAATTACTCTCTAAACTTAATCCGGTACTAAAACGTCTGCAAACTTCCTGAATTCTAGGCTGGAAAATTATGTATCTCGTTCATAATAATGAACTACTAGTTTCTGCTTGCTTTAGATTTTCTGAATTAAAGGAACTATTCACTAACGAGTATGCCCTTCACAGTACCCTGACGTACAAATTGTCAAAGTTGCACTCTGGGCGTGCCCCGGCAGAAGTAAAAACTCGGCCAGGTAGAAAGAGAGGGGGATATTACTTCCTCTCCTACGCCGCGCCGGCGGTTTCAGGTCACGTGTCAGTCTTACGAATTTTGGATCAGGTCAAGTGTCCTGACGCGAGTTTGACGTTTTTTACCCATCCCAAAAAATGCACAATGCCGCTAAAGAAGTTTTCATCTCAAAAATAAAAATGATTTTATATGAATCAATAACTAAAGCTTAAAAACTAGTATAGAAACAAACGAAAACTCAATCTTATTAAATTAGGAATAAGATATGGTAAAAAAATGGTCAAAACCTAACTTGAGGTTCAAACCCTGTCCGCGTGAAATTTTTACCATATTTTATTTCCCAATTTAGAGTATAGCAGCAATATCATAGTAAATCAAAACTTCATGGTAAACTGGTTTATAGTCACACGACTTCCAAAAAAAAAATATTTATTTATTTATTTATTGAATGCTACAGCGTTACAAATTGGTACTTATCAATAGGAACTTATAGAATATGTACGGCCAATTACAGAATTCGATAGAAGTAATGCTGAAAAGTAATTATACAAAGCGTAGTTTAAATGTCTATGTATACTTAGTTAAAAAGTTATACAAAGCAGGAGGTGTACTTATGCATACTGAAAAATATTATGTGTCTTCATTAAGTTCTTTAATCAACAACATGCGAAACTACAAAATGTATATTTATTTATATATAATATAATATTATGGTTAAGAAATTTAATTTAATTGAAATCTGTTCAGCAGCCCCAGAGTGAAAAAAAAATTGTTATGCTTTTAGAATTCATGTATGTAAGTATGTATGTATGTTTGTCAACTTCAAAATGGCTGAATATATTTAATGAATAGGATTCCCTTAGAATTCTTGTTTTATCACGAGTGATATAGGCTAGACTTTGTGGTAGGTACACTTTACTTGGAAAATGGTTCTTTACACACTTTTAATACATAGGCCTCTCTCGACGCGTACTTACTATACTTTAGCATTATTTTGTGAAGTATTACATTATCTTGGACCCAAAAATCGGTTCATAAATGACGTTCTGAGGTAACAAACATAAAAAATACAACCAAATTGATCACCTCCTTTTTTTAAGTCGGTTAATAATTAAAGGGCATTGTTAGGACCGGGTTCGACTTATTTTGGTTTTGGTTACCTTAAGTATTTGTGTAAAGTGTTTGTATATGAGAGTAGCCACCTGGAATACGTAATATAATGTGATTCAAAATTCAAAGGCGTGAATTTCAAATATGAATAACATAGAAAATTAGCATTCTATACATCAAAATGAGGCATTCAACCTGTTATTTATAATGAAACACGGGCAAATAAATTGTATACACAATTCCCTTTTGTTGCGCTAATAGGATTACACCTAGTCAATTAAAAAGTGTAAATTCAGACAGGGCTGTGTACGAATATATTATGTCCGAGTCGGCAGCAATCTTAGCTAAATGTGTAGGATGTCTGTAACGTGGAAATATTTACTTAAGAATTATTTAACTCATACAGATGTATACTAACATAACAGATGTCACACCTAGTTGGGTCTATAAATCGTTTTTTAACTTTAAGAGACAGGGAAAGGTGATAGGAACCAATCCATTGATTTTTGATAAAATTGAAACTTTTAACATTTTTTTATAAGTATTTTATTTTGCATTTATAATGCTATTTTGATATACTCTTATTAAATTGAGAAATAAAATATGGTCAAACCCCGGCCGCATGAAATTTTTTCGCCATATTTTATTTCTTAATTTAATAAGAGTACTTTCAAAAAGTTAAAATAGACCCATAAGCGCAAATAAAAAGGAAGGACAGAATAGAGTATTTGCCAAAATCAAAAGTTTGGGTCTTGACTATTCAGCATTAAATGTTTGTATTTCTGGTTTGTGTGTTTTTAATCAGAATTAAAAATAAAAATATGCTGTATCTTTATTGATATACACAAAGTTCAATTTACTATAGCATGCTTACTTAGATGTTGTTCCAATCCCCTGAAGTGGGCTTAGAACTCCAATTAATGCAAATTTAATGCAAACAGATTAATTTCACCTAAATACGCAGTTGCCTACTAATATTCTGATATCTATGACCCTAACAAAACACACTAAGTCCTATTTAAGTAGTAAGGTATAAATAAAAATAATCTTTTATTTTATGCATCTTGACCCTGGTTCAAATTCCTAAAATTCGTACCAAGCACTTTTCCTCATCTTTTATTATGCGCACAGTTATGGATTGGAATGCGTTGTCTGCGTCTGTATTTTCACGTATTATTAGCGCTTACGCATGTAAAGCAATAAGCAAGAATATATGAAAGTTATGACTAGATGGCAGTTGTTAAGCTATGTCAAATTCTATTTATTATGCGCACAGGTAAGGATTGGAATGCGTTGTCTGCGTCTGTATTTTCACGTATTATTAGCGCTTACGCATGTAAAGAATAAGCAAGAATATATGAAAGTTATGACTAGATGGCAGTTGTTAAGCTATGTCAAATTCTATTTATTATGCGCACAGGTAGGGATTGGAATGCGTTGTCTGCGTCTGTATTTACACGTATTATTAGCGCTTACGCATGTAAAGAATAAGCAAGAATATATGAAAGTTATGACTAGATGACAGTTGTTAAGCTATGTCAAATTCGATTTATTATGCGCACAGGTAGGGATTGGAATGCGTCTGTATTTCTGAGCGCATATAACCTGAATCTCTTTAAAATTAGAAAAATAGGCTTCTTCTGGGTGAGCTGGCTCGATCTTAGTCCATATGGCCTTTGACCTAGATTATGGTCAAGAGTAAGCCCATTTAATATAAAAAAATGCATCTAACAAAATGTTCGCGTTTTCTGTGGCTATATATTTCGGTAGAATTCACGAAGTCCACTGACAGCACTTTGTGGTATTATTATCAAGTTTTTTTTTTATAATATGACATGTATTTTACTATTTTTATGAGGGCGAGTGAAGCGACGGAACTATGCTACATTCTAAGGCATTTATAAACATCATTTTTTTTATCGGCACAAAATATTAAATACACACAAACGCAAGTCTCCCAGATGCCTGTGAAGCAAAGATTCGTAATTCTCGACGTACATTTTAAAATCCATTGCTATCCCTTTATTCGATTACCAAATTATACCTCTGAAATGTAACGAACTGAAATGGGGTCCAAGAAATAACCCGAATTATTAATATATAAAATCAACATCTGCAAATTATAGGGTGCGTACACAAGTAGGCGCTATCGATTGTTGGTGTATAATTTATTCAGCGTAGTTGTAACCTGTATACGTATCGCTTTAGTTCTGAATTGAACCGTTTGTAACTTTTTGAGCGTCTAACTCAAAAGTGAAAATGGTCTGACTCGCCTTATGGGTCTTGGCCTTTACCACAAGTTTCAATCATTTGTGACGCTTCTTCTTCTTTTCGAGTCAAAATAGTTATTCTCTACACTAGCCTTGACCAGAATTTGGCCACCTCCAAAGCACCATCGTTCGCCTCAACTTAGTCCTCAACAGTACGAGAAGTGGGGCAGCTAGAGTAATCCATCAGCTGGGCCATCGTCCGGATAGCGCCGCAGCCACACAAATTGTCACCCTACTTAACTCGTTGTCCTGGCATCTTACAACACCAGCCCAAGGTCTATTTAGCGACTTACAGACTGCCCTGGAAAGTTTACCTTATAGAAGTTTCTCTGCATGTAAAACGATGTTCATTTTTGAAGGGTACAAGTTTTGTCATTTTTCCACAAGCTCCTTTGTTTCTTTTCTCTTTTTTTTTTAAATATGTGCTATCTTCATTAGGTTTTCCACAACTCAATACACCTCTTCTTTGATCGTTTCTGCTGCGGCGTCCATTTCATCATAACTTAAGGCGCCCTGTTATCCGGTATACACCTCATCTGTCTGACCTGCCATCTCAACTATTGCAACTTACATAGTTTCTTAAAATGTCGAGTGCGTTGAAGAAGAAGTTCGTCAAACTCGTAGTTCATTCGGTGAAGGCATGTGCCGTTCGGAGAAAAGCAATATAATAAGTTTAAGATAAAACATAAACGGGTATACATACTTAATAAGGATTAAGTATGTATTCTTTGACTTATCAACATGGAAATAGGATACCATATTATAACTACCGATTTACCCAAGGAGAGTTGACGTCAGGAAGGCGGCTGGCTGAGGTTGCAAGAGGTAAAAACTACTGATATCCTTTTTCACCTTACACTCGAAGTGCAAATATGACGCGAAATAACGACTTCTGAAAAATCATTATGATAAGTTTGGAATAAATATAACTTTTGCGTCACAAATTCCTTTTTAATAATAATAACTTTTATTTTTCTCCAAAAAATCCTATAACTATGACATGTACAATATAACTGCGAAATGTAAAAAATATTATAAAAAGACTAACTATAAACATATTATGGAGAACTGGCGCCCATACTAGGTTTCTGTAAAAAACCTGTATTACGGGTCACCAGGACTCGACATTAATTCTAGGATCATTTAATAATTAAATCATGATTACTATAATTATAACAAAAATACAATAAATAAATCTAGTGCAAAAACGCAGGGAAAAAAAAATACTACTTAATAAATGTTGTAAAGATAATTTTAAAATTAGTAAGAAGTGCAGGTGCCTATTACATAATAAATATAGCTTAAGCTTAGGTTACAATTTGCAAAAGGCTCTCAGTCTGGTCATACGACAGGTTTTGTAAAAATTCGGTGATAACTTTTTTGCAATTATAATTATTGAGTGCATATATGAAAACATTGGAATTTATTTTTTTATATAAATATGGTCCTAAAAAACAAAAGAATCTCTTTATGAACTCAGTATTGAACACAGGGAGGGGATATGTTAGTCTATTATTTCTTGTTAGTAGTCGAGGGTTGAAAGGGAGTTGTGAATGCTGCTGCATAATTGTCGAGAGGATAAAGAGCTGCCGCACTGTCAGTACCTGGCAATCCCTATATAGGTCTGATATAGGGTACCTATATGGCTTGAATGTGCATACTTTTAGGACGGCTCTTTGTGCCCTTTCAGCAACGAGCAGATGTGATTTTGATGCACCACCCCAAGACGTTATGCAATAGGCGATAATCGATTGGCAAAGAGCCAAATATGTTATTCGGAGAATATTATTGTCCGCTATAAACCGTAATTTCTTAAAAATGTACAGAAGTTTTCTGATTCGGGCAGAAAGTTGGGTAATATGTGGGGAGAAATTAAGGTTTGAGTCAATTAAAACTCCTAGATATTTAGTAGTGGTGGTCATTTCTAATGTAGGACAGTTACAACTGCCATTACTGCAATCTGAAGACGTAAAGGCATGGGCATACAATTGACATGTATTGGAGTCAGGAAGATTTGCATTTCTTATACTAAAGGCCATGTACTTAGTTTTACTGACATTTAATGTCAAAAAATTTGAATCTAGCCATTTTTTGACAAGGTTTAGCCCCAGTTGAGCGGAATTAAAGGTGTCTTTCCATGTTTGGCCCTTAAATATTAAGGCCGTGTCATCAGCGAAGGATACAACTTTACAGTTTTGCAGAGATAAGTTGCACAGGTCGTTCACATACAACAGAAATAAACTGGGACCCAAAATACTTCCTTGAGGGACCCCAAAATCCATGTAAAACGATGTTCATTTTTGAAGGGTACAAGTTTTGTCATTTTTCCACAAGCTCCTTTGTTTCTTTTCTCTTTTTTTTTTAAAATATGTGCTATCTTCATTAGGTTTTCCACAACTCAATACACCTCTTCTTTGATCGTTTCTGCTGCGGCGTCCATTTCATCATAACTTAAGGCGCCCTGTTATCCGGTATACACCTCATCTGTCTGACCTGCCATCTCAACTATTGCAACTTACATAGTTTCTTAAAATGTCGAGTGCGTTGAAGAAGAAGTTCGTCAAACTCGTAGTTCATTCGGTGAAGGCATGTGCCGTTCGGAGAAAAGCAATATAATAAGTTTAAGATAAAACATAAACGGGTATACATACTTAATAAGGATTAAGTATGTATTCTTTGACTTATCAACATGGAAATAGGATACCATATTATAACTACCGATTTACCCAAGGAGAGTTGACGTCAGGAAGGCGGCTGGCTGAGGTTGCAAGAGGTAAAAACTACTGATATCCTTTTTCACCTTACACTCGAAGTGCAAATATGACGCGGAATAACGACTTCTGAAAAATCATTATGATAAGTTTGGAATAAATATAACTTTTGCGTCACATATTCCTTTTTAATAATAATAACTTTTATTTTTCTCCAAAAAATCCTATAACTATGACATGTACAATATAACTGCGAAATGTAAAAAATATTATAAAAAGACTAACTATAAACATATTATGGAGAACTGGCGCCCATACTAGGTTTCTGTAAAAAACCTGTATTACGGGTCACCAGGACTCGACATTAATTCTAGGATCATTTAACAATTAAATCATGATTACTATAATTATAACAAAAATACAATAAATAAATCTAGTGCAAAAACGCAGGGAAAAAAAAAATACTACTTAATAAATGTTGTAAAGATAATTTTAAAATTAGTAAGAAGTGCAGGTGCCTATTACATAATAAATATAGCTTAAGCTTAGGTTACAATTTGCAAAAGGCTCTCAGTCTGGTCATACGACAGGTTTTGTAAAAATTCGGTGATAACTTTTTTGCAATTATAATTATTGAGTGCATATATGAAAACATTGGAATTTATTTTTTTATATAAATATGGTCCTAAAAAACAAAAGAATCTCTTTATGAACTCAGTATTGAACACAGGGAGGGGATATGTTAGTCTATTATTTCTTGTTAGTAGTCGAGGGTTGAAAGGGAGTTGTGAATGCTGCTGCATAATTGTCGAGAGGATAAAGAGCTGCCGCACTGTCAGTACCTGGCAAATTTTTATATAGGTCTGATGTAGGGTACCTATATGGCTTGAATGTGCATACTTTTAGGACGGCTCTTTGTGCCCTTTCAGCAACGAGCAGATGTGATTTTGATGCACCACCCCAAGACGTTATGCAATAGGCGATAATCGATTGGCAAAGAGCCAAATATGTTATTCGGAGAATATTATTGTCCGCTATAAACCGTAATTTCTTAAAAATGTACAGAAGTTTTCTGATTCGGGCAGAAAGTTGGGTAATATGTGGGGAGAAATTAAGGTTTGAGTCAATTAAAACTCCTAGATATTTAGTAGTGGTGGTCATTTCTAATGTAGGACAGTTACAACTGCCATTACTGCAATCTGAAGACGTAAAGGCATGGGCATACAATTGACATGTATTGGAGTCAGGAAGATTTGCATTTCTTATACTAAAGGCCCATGTACTTAGTTTTACTGACATTTAATGTCAAAAAATTTGAATCTAGCCATTTTTTGACAAGGTTTAGCCCCAGTTGAGCGGAATTAAAGGTGTCTTTCCATGTTTGGCCCTTAAATATTAAGGCCGTGTCATCAGCGAAGGATACAACTTTACAGTTTTGCAGAGATAAGTTGCACAGGTCGTTCACATACAACAGAAATAAACTGGGACCCAAAATACTTCCTTGATGGACCCCAAAATCCACTTTTTGGTCTGAACTTGTGTAATTACCAATCTTTACACGTTGAGTGCGGCCCAATAAGTAGTCCCTGAAAAACTGTAACTGTGTACCTCTGATGCCAATGTTGGCTAATTTTGAAATAAGAAGGGGAATAAAAACAGTGTCAAATGCTTTGCTGAGGTCTAAATAAATGACGAGGCAGTTTTCATTAGAATCGAGTGCTTTAACTGCTTCGTCAACAAGAGCATTTACTGCTTGAGCAGTAGACCTGCCCGGGCGAAAACCAAATTGATTATCCGAAAGAAGGGAATTTTTCTCGAGATAATTGGTAAAACTTTTACCGACAATACGTTCTAGAATTTTGGATATTGCTGATAATATAGAAATAGGACGGTAATTGTCAATGACATTATTTTCTCCTAATTTATGAATAGAATGGACTACAGCCGTTTTAAATACTGTCGGAAAGACATCACTGCTTATACATAGATTACAAATATGGGCGATGGCGGGAGATAAAAGAGTTTTGTACATTTTTAAAATGTTTGTAGATATGTTATCCCATCCTGGAGCGGCATCAGTTTTCAAAGTGTCAATAATGCTGCAAATTTCATGCTCATCGGTGGTATTTAGGACAAAGGAATTAATTTTTAAGCAAGGAGCAGTTTGAAGAGGAATTGGATTAATTGGTTTATGTTTGATTTTATTTGCCAATGATGACCCAATTTTTGAGAAATACTCATTGATGCTGTTTACAGACTCCAACGGTGTGGGTTTAATATAGAGAAGGCATTCAGATTTATTATCCTGTTTGTTAGTATTAGTTACTTTACGGATTACCTCCCATAGTTTTTTTGTATTTAAACCAGCTTTGGCTAACTCTTCTTTCTCATAAGTTCGTTTGAGCTTTTTTATTAGGTTGCAAACGTAATTACGGTAGCGTATATAGGTTAGTTTAAGTACAGAAGTCTCGGGCGTTAATTTAAGTTTTTTATGCATATTGTCTCGATGTCGTATACACCTTAGTAAACCTGGAGTAATCCATGGTTTAAGGGTACGTTTACGACAAGAGTTGTTGTTAATTTTTGAGCTTGCTTGGATACAATAATGTATGGAATCTATATAGTATGACGCTGCAAAGTTAGGGTCTTTGGAATCAAAAATTGGGGAGAAATAATTTTGTTCAATCTTCGTAGCAAGTATAGAATAATCAATTCGTAGTTTGTGATGTTTACGAGTGCTAAGGCTTTTTATTGTTGACATAGCAAGTAAAACTGGAGCATGGTCAGTAATGACAGTATCGATTACTAAGCACTTAGCAGGTAGTTTGGACTTTAAAATCATGTGATCGAGACACGAATTAATGCGTGTAGGAAGATTGTGAGTAGGAAGTAGTTCATGATATGCTAAAAGATTTAAATAATCAGGGCTACGATCGTCCACACTGTCGTTCGCAATATTTATGTTTAGGTCACCTACAACAATAATATTTTTAAAAGAGCGAAGTTCAGATAGAATTATCTCTAAAGAGTCTAAAAAGTTTGAAATGTGTTTGTAAGATGGAGAACGATATATGGCTATGATGGCCTATTTTTAATACAACACTGTTGCAATCAAACAATGTATGAGACATAGAAACGACATTTGAGACCGCTTTATTTACATATACTACGACTCCGTCATTTTGTAAGCAGTTGTTTATGCTACTATAATACGAATAACCATCTAGGTGAGGTATTTGTATGTTGGTATTAGTTGAGAGCCAACACTCTGTGAGGACAATAATATCTAGGTGTGTGTTCAATCTGGTCATAAGTAAGACAATTTGCGAAATATTTTGGTTAAGTAACATCAAGGAATTATTTGGTTTATAGGATGATAGCTGCTGGTTGCAGCTTTCGATATCGCATACCTGTGACTGGTATATCGAGAAGTTGTCTAATTCGTTAATAAATGTCTCCGACATTGCAATTTCTTATTTAAACTAACTATATAATACTTAATTAATCTGATACTTTTTGTTATGTAAGATAGTAGGTACCTGAGTAATATGAGAAGTGGCGCTCTTAGGCGCCTTCATAATCTATCGAATTTATATACCTTTTCTCTGCCATGATTTTAGCTGGACACTCAGAATCGCCGGTTTTGTGATTGTGTGTCTTTTTGAAGTGCATACAAGTCGCACATTTTGGCGATTCGGCCTTCTTGGAGCAGTCATTTATTGCGTGGCCTACTTCACCACAATGACCGCACGTGTTTGATTGGGCTCTGCACGACTTAGCCGCATGGCCGTATTGTTGGCATTTAAAGCACCTAGTAACAAGTGTAAAGTCTCTCACCGGGCAGGACGACCAGTTTACAAAAACCCTTTCTTGCGTAATTAAGGCCTTACGGATGAATGCCGGAACTTCGATGACGTAATTACAAGAGTCTGCGTCTTTCTTTCCTGACTTGTGGCTTAGCTTGACAGATGATAGGAATGACTCTAGTGACATATCTTCAAGTTTGTCGGATAGGTTTTGGTTGTATAGACAATTGAAAACATCATTCTCCTGCATATTCGACGGCACTCCTATAATAATTATTCTGGGCTTTCGTTTATGAGGTTCGTCCACAGTGAGTCCGGAGGATGTGAGTTGCGTAGATTTTTTCAGTTTTTCAATATCCGCTTTGGTGTCGGTGCTGATGATAACACCGCCATTTCTTGTCATACGCAGACCTCTAACATGAAGCTTCATTTCTTCAGGCCGTATAATTTTTTGGACTAATGATTTAGTCTCCTCACTAGACTTCAACTTATCTGTAGGGTAAATTGCTACAGAGCTAGTTTTGGTGGGCTGAATATATTTTTGAGCACTGTTCTTTACCATGTCCGCAAACGAAACTGGTCCTGCTTGTGGCTTAGAGGTACTGGTCTCCTTGATGCTCTGCTGTAGTTCTTGGAGCTGCTGCTGAAGGTCATTTTTTTCTTTTAAGATTTGGACAGTACTATGTGTTTGGATAGCCTTTTGTTTTAAGGGCTGGTACTGAACAGCCATTTGCGCTGTGCCATTTCCTACCTTACGGCATAGATTACTGATCCTCAGCTTTTGTTCAGTATTTAATTTTCCTTCGGACGATATGGCACACACCTCCTGAAGGCACTGCTCTATGGAGCTCAGCCACCCCTGAATTTCGGGCGTGCTTACTATTTCCGGAGGATCATCATCTCGATGACTGCATCTGGGCTCGGGGGGTTGGCTTGAGGGTGTGGGCGGAGGACTACGGCGCGTTAGTCCGCTGCGGTTAAATGGACTACCGTCCATGATCAATAGCTAGGTATTTACTTCATTCACTAACTTCATATGGAAGAAATAATTGTTTATTTAGTTACACTTATAACGTCTGACACAGTAACAGCGCACGGAATCTAGAGTAGGTCACTCACAGTTTTGCAATTAATTGTTTGTTAAAATTATATCACTCGACTAAGTCAACATGTCAGCTCACATCGGCGAGTAAATGACGAGTCCTTTTTGTTTTGAATTGTTGCTATAAAGGCATATCAAACAGTTTTTTAAAAGCCTATGTGCGGGTTGTCCTAAAATGCTAACTTTTTTAATAAATAAATATATACGGACAAATCACACAGATTGAGCTAGCCCCAAAGTAAGTTCGAGACTTGTGTTATGGGATACTAACTCAACGATACTATATTTTATAACAAATACATATAAAGATACACATCCAAGACCAAAGCCAATCTGAAAAAGATCATTTTCCATCTTGACCTGGCCGGGGATCGAACCCGGTCACTCCGTGTCGCAGGCGTGCGTGTTGACCGCTGCGCCACGGAGCTACTCAAGTCAACTTCTGATTATCATAGCATATGGTCGCCTATAACGTGCTCGGATTTGTTCATGATATGTTTGGCGTGTTTTTCGAGGATTTATTTACTCGCTTCAAATCTTTTGTATCTAAAATCTACAACATAATCAAAATCTCAATAATAAAAATTAGATACCTGTAACTATCCAAATGACGATAGCGTTTCCTCCAATAGCCACAGCAAGCATGGCAGCGAAGAGGCACACCCAAGAGTTGTGAGCCCAAAGCGGCATGGTGGTGGAAGACGGGGCCGGCGTGGGGTTTTTAGGGACCAAGAGCGTGGCCGCTCCCAGCGTACTCCGATTGAAGTCCATCTTCCACGTGTACACAACCTAGTAACAAGAAAGTTGCTTTTATTTAAAGCAGTACCAAACAACTATGATGAACATGACTAAGGACATGTTGAGCCGTTGGTCCGGCTGTCATCACTAAATAGCGATCGTTACGGCATGTCAGATGCCTTTAGGTGGATTGAAAAATCTGACACCAATGATGGCCACTTACACACTCAAGTAACAAGAGCAAGCATGACAACCTGATAACAAGAAAGTTGCTTTAATTTGAAGCAAGTACCAAACAACTATGATGAACATGACTAAGGACACATTGAGCCGTTGGTCCGGCTGTCATCACTAGATAGCGATCATTACGGCATGTCAGATGCCTTTAGGCGGCTTGAATCTGACACCAATGATGGCCACTTACTTACACACTCAAGTAACAAAACCAAGCATGACAACCTGATAACAAGAAAGTTGCTTTAATTTTAAGCAAGTACCAAACAACTATGATGAACATGATTAAGGTCACAGCGAGCCGTTGGTCCGGCTGTCGTCACTAGATGGCGGTTGTTACGACATGTCAGATGCCTTGAGGCGGCTTGAAAAATCTGACACCAATGATGACCACTTACACACTCAAGTAACAAAAGCAACCATGATAACTTAGTACCTCTATATAAATACTTGCATTCAACAAAAATTACTCCTTTTTGGGCAATTGTGTAGTTATATGACACATGACACGAGAAAGCACACATTATGTGTATGTTTTTTGATAAAGATGGAATGAAACGTTAAATTATTATCTGGAAGTTAATATTTATTATCCTTACTAATATTATAAATGCGAAAGTGAGTTTGTTTGTTTGTTTGTTACTCCTTCACGCCGTAACTACTGAACCGATCATCATGAAATTTTGCATACAAGTTCTCTGGAGTACGGAGAAGGGCATAGGCTACGTTTTATCCCGGGAAAAAGTACTATTTCCGAGGGATCGACATTGACGCGGGCGGAGCTGAGGGCGAAAGCTAGTAGTAAATATCGTAGGCTTTTCTACGCTCTATCCGGAATGTATTGATCAATACAAAAAAAAAAAACAATCAGATGGGCACCGTAAACGTAAAGATTCATGAAAATATCAAATTATTAAATTTAGGTCGCTGTGTCAAATCCTGCCCGCGTGGAATTTTTTCACCTTATCTTTTTTTATTAACTTATTAAGAGTATATTACATTTTTGCTTTAAAATTGATGAAGTGCCAACACAAGCCAAATTAGAAACCTTGACTTGGTAAAAAATACGCAAATATTCATTTAGGGTTCGCTCGCCCAGAGCGAAGCTATCTTGTCCTCATTTTCTCCTTTTGAGTAAATTAACTATATCTTCGGATTTTCTTGAGATTTTAAGATTTTTTTGTTACAGTGCATCCGGATGGTAAAACATTTTCATCAAAATAAGTCGCAGCAACGTTGAAGATTAGATATATCTTGATGCTTGCTTTGCTTTTCTGGTTTGTAAGTAGCCAATACTGGTGTTAGATTTTAAAGTTATCTAATAGCATCTGACATTGCTTAACGACTGTCAACTAGTCATAACACCCAGGAACAACGACACATGCCTTTCGAAGTATGGAGGAGAAAAAGTACAGTTTTTTTGCCGGACTTAAATTTTTCATGTGGTCTAGTCTTGGGATGAGGTACAAAACGTACGTATATTTCGTTCAAATGAAGCAATCAACGAAATGTAGGAACAAGCTAAATCATCCCACTGCACTGGCGCCTTTATCGCCCATTTAAATAGTCTTAGTAAATTAGTAAATAATCATTAAATATTATTATGTAACACGCTCATACGGTTCTACAATATGATGCCTACGCTGGATGTCGACTGAAGAGGGAAACCTAAGAAAGCCTTTATGTTAGGGCTACGAATCCTAACTAATATTATAAATGCGAAAGTGAGTTTGTTTGTTTGTTACGCTTTCACATTGTACCTACTGAACCGATCATCATGAAATTTTGCATACAAATTCTCTGAAGTACGGAGAAGGGCATAGGCTACCTTTTATCCCGGGAAAAAGTACTATTATCGAGGGATCGACATTGATGCGGGCGAAAGCTAGTAAGTAATAAGTATTAAGGGGCGTTTTATGCCAATAGTTTCACTCTAGTAATGTTTTAATATCTGTTGTCTCACTTAACAGAGATGTATAGAGTGGGCCTGCCGGCGTGGCAGGTGCGAACGCTTTAGTCTCAAACTGATTATATTTCTCTATAACGTGACAACGTTTTAGAGTAGGGAGTTAGGGTGCATACGTGTAACCCTTTTGTTTTGTTTTTCTTAAATGCTATGTTGTGCAGCTTTTATGTGCAAAATTGAAGCTCTGTTATGAGTCTAAAACATCATGGCATCGCCTGCCATAAGTAAGTGTCATAATATTGTGTTTTTGAAGCAAAAACTTGACAGATATTTAACTGGATACATTGGTACCTACTCGAACTAATTTCGACCGGAACCCGACCTAACCTAATAATATTCTCATATCTATGATCTCACTAGTGTGCATGCCAAAATCCTTTCAAAGTGGAAAAGAAAAATCTTCAATGCACTACAGCTCAGGAAGCGACTGGATACACATTCAAACTCAGAAGAATAACTAAAGTTCAAACTCAGAAGAATAACTAAATCATAGAAACCGCTTATGAAAAGCAACTGAAAACAGATAGCTGACACTTTTTTTGCTTATGAGCTTTCGCGTATGATAGAGTGAGACAAAATGTTCAATCATTTTCTATTATTTTCATGATTGTCCGCAATCAAATGATAAAGAGATGATGCCAGATCAATAGCTATTTTAAGTGAATTCTAAGATGCCGGAATTCAAGTCTAATTGAATGCAGCATAGTTCTCTGTTCAGTTTCCGAAACTTCATAAATTGAATTATCTGTTCTACGGTTAACCGAAGTTTAACTACAATGAAAGTTGTTATAGGAAATCGCCGGAAATTTTACACAATCACTACCCTTTGTCAACTGCAACCTTTGTGCAGTACGGTCGACTCAACATCAAGCGGGATACCACGATTTTAAAAGAGACTATTTGAACGCAATATGGCGCAGTAATCGCTTGTTCGTTGGATGCACAGGAGACTTCAAATATTACAAACTACCATTTTCCCTCTGTTTCTCTCGTGTGAATCCTTCAGGATAAGGACGTTTTTCCGAGTTCAAAGGTACCCTAAGACCTGCTCTTTAAAGTTTAAAAGTTAAGCCATTTTCACTGTAAATATGTCATCAGAATAACTTAATAATAACATAATATTGAGGCTAGTTTAAATTACTTTATGTATGGACATGTTATGCGCCACTAACAAAATTAACACCCACGTCATTTCCTTAATCCGATGTTAAAAGTAGTACAACCTACATACAAGTCTTTATCCGTTACGGAATAGACAGAAACTAAGGTCATAAGACTCGTAAGGGAAATCAAGAGTTTTAGTGGGCGTTAAGGTGGAAAATGTAATCAAACAATAGGTTTCCTAGCCTATTGACATTATTCATAGATATACGCCCATTTTTTCGGCTTTAACGGCGTGCACGGGAAAATAAGCAGCTGGTACTATCTACGTTTATTTTTTCTTCCAAACCAGCATGAAACAAATTATTTACAATATATTATATTTGACAATATGTGTTTTGTTTGTCATTATTGGTCTTTGACGCAAACGTCCAAACTCGGGGTTTGCCAACGGCCTATGGAGCGAAGTATATTGATCATCATGATACTTTGCTCCATAGGCCGTTGACAAACCGTTACTATCGAGCAAAATATACAGGGCTTTAAATTGTCGGATCGTGTACGGAATAGCACCATTCACTCCAAGACCAGATTAATGGATATAGAGAGAAAAGCAGCCAAACTGAAATGGGATTGAGAGTGTCATGTTTGCAGGATACACCCGGACAGTTGGGCAAAGTTAACTACGGAATGGATCCCTGTAGGATGGCGACGAACGAAATCAACAGATAGAGACGAATGGCGTACGACAGAAGAGGCCTTTGCCCAGCTGTGGGAAACAATCATCATCATCAACATCATCAGGTCTCTTTAGCCACCACTACAGGAGCATGACCCTCTCTGTACTACCGGATATACCATACTTGGCCAGAGCAGACAGAGGATTTGGCCTACACTCTCGGCGACGGGTTGGAGAGGTCTCATTGATGTTTATGAGCTTTGTTTAGCTTGTATTTCCTATGTCGCCTCTTACGACCTCCATGGGAAGACTAGGAGTGGTCCTATTATACTCTGTCGGAAACCACAAATTCTGTGGGAAACAATAGTCTTAACAAAATATCATATGTAAAAACCTAGTTATTATATGCTCTTTGTTGTATATGCTCAGACACCAAAATAATACGGGAAGCTCGGGATATCGTACTGTACTTGGCACTCATCCAAAGTGTCAAAAGTTTGTACAATCCAGCAACAACACAAATAACCATTTATTATACGAGTATCAAACGACTTTTTACATTTTTCGGAAACAACTTTTGTCTTCGCCTGTCTTTTGTGTTTCATGTCAGGTTTCATTAATTACAACTACACTACATATTATACGATAGTTATAGGTTTTAATATGACATTTGCTTCACCATTTTGCTTGATTTCACGTAATCTGAGCGTTTTAGCGTTGCATCCTCAGCTGTAGTACATCGGAGCCCAGGGTCCGCTATTATGAAAGTTATATTCATGCTGTTATTATTATTGATCGTCATCATTTCAGCTGTTAGAAGTCTACACCTGGACAAAGGCCTCTCATAAGAATTTTTTGTTTCACGGAAGGATATTGCCACTTTTACTCACCGTGCTTGACAGGCAGGTTGGCGAGTGCAGTTTCTTTCACTACTTATGCTGCCGACGCTGCTGCCCATCGAAAGCATTTTTTAGCCGGTTAAGGTTAGGAATTTGTTGGATTTGGGAAGGGCAAAAAGGAATTGAGATACTACTCGGATAAGCTCCAGAACCGCGGACTAATATTTGTGAAAATCAAGTTGGAGACAAAAGAGTAAAATTATCATTATCATTACATAGTTAAAAATAGAGACCCCTGATGCCCTGATGATACGCATCAGGTTAATCATTAAATTAAATACATACAACTAAATGTGCGTATAGAGACACAGATATACGCTTATCCGTGTCTATATAAGCAAATTTTGAGACTATTGATTTAAACTATTGAGACAATTACTATACGGTTTTTAACTATACTATAGAAATAACCAGGTGTAGCTTCGATGGGCCGCTAGAAAAATATAATATCTCAAACCTAGTCTTGAAAACAATGTTCTTTTATATTAAAATAATTTGTCTGGCTATAAATACCGCTGTTCTTTTTGAGCTAGATCGGCCAAAGCAGGAATTTATACCCAATTTTCCGCTATCATATACATTGGAAATAATGGGAAAACCTTTATTCGCCCACACATTTTCCTAAGAATAACCCAAAGGCCCATTTGGAATTGGCGTAGCAAGTTTTGTAATAAAACAAGCCGTAACCGTTGATATGATGGGTTGAGTTTTATCAGTTTCGGGCATATCAGAAATGCCTGCAGCGTTTCTTGGCACAATTAATTAAACAATGTTCAATAGAAGTCTGCAAAACGCTTATAAAAGAAACTTTGAGACGAGTTTCCTACAAATAAATAGTGGGGATATTATTTACCAAAATTCTGGTCAGAGATTTGTTTCCTCAGCTGAGTAGATTTCGATAAAAATAAAAGGAGTACCTAGGCGACCGAGTTTCGCTCAGTTATTACTGTTTATTGCAGGGCTTGGTAACGATACCAATTCACATTAAAAATACCGTTAAATAACGTTATTTTCGTTTCGATACCTTTGATATCGTTAAAATGTTTAACGTTAATTAGGTAACGGAACAGTATTAGAACGTTACTTTTTAACAGTAATTTACCGTTAAAAAGTATTTTATCGATATTATAACGTTACTTTTTAAGTAACGGAACTGCATTATAACGTTACCAGGTAACAATTCTATTTAACGATACTTTTATGATACCTCTCCGACGTTGCCGCTCCGTACAAGTTTCTCGACTCAACGACTGACGTGCCGCGCGATTCTCGAGGTGCGGGGGGGCGGGAATCGGTAAGAACGGCAACAATGCGCGCACATCGTCTTACCATCCCACGCGTCACGGGTAACTTAGATCGAAACGCGAGAGTAGTACATGTGTGAGGCCATTTGTAGCAGATAGCGCTTAGTAGCCCGACACGAAATTATTTTGATTAGGGTTGAGACGACTCTGTAGCAGTATGGGGCGAAGATGAAAGAACGCGGTATACCGTTTTTCATTACAAATGAAGAAAATAGGTCTTCCACATGCAATCTATGTGGTTAAATATTGAATTTAACCACATAGATTGCATAGCAGGTTAATGCTTGGTTAAAGCTTTTTACACTTATAGGTGGACATATGATTTAAAGATTATTTAAAATACAAATTCGTTTTACATGAATTTAATTTTTCTAGAAACACCAATTAGTGTTCTGGTATAATGTGAGAGCAACGAGTACGTACATATTTTGTTTGCATTTTTAAGACGCACGCTTTGTGATCTATAATAAATAAATAGCTGTCTGAATTTCCATGATCATATGAATACGTGTATGGCAGCTTCTAAAGCCCTTGGTTTTATACTGAGAGTGTCTTCTGTCAGATGTTTTGCGCGTATTTAGTGCGGACGTCAGGAGGAATGCCTCCTGCCATCCGCACTGAATACGCGCAAAATGCCCCAACGCGAAAGCCCTGAGACTGCTCAGTGACAAGCTCGTCAATAACAATGACATTGATGTATTTTATGACTCGTTTAATGTATTTCTAAACAAGGCAGTTGATTATTAAAATTCTATATAATGTATTACTCAAGGACGTTCTAGGAAAAAACACTTACTATATAGATGGTATTACTTGACATTGACATAAAACAGCTAACATAGATAAAATAGATATCTTTTTGACATTTGTTTATAATTGTAATTTTTGTTTTAGTAATATTTACTTTTGCTTTGTAATAATTTTATATAAACCTAGCATTGTGAGTGACTAGCATGCAGATGATGTGATTTCTATAATAATAAACAAATAAAAAAAATGTTTGTTAACTAACATTAGAAATTAAAGAATTACTTACTACTAATAAAATGGCACTGCCTGTTAAAATCAATGATATGTATTCTTAACCCTCGTTCATAAGTACCTACGCGAGGAAGGCGCACGCGTTACGGCTCGTTCAAGGGTACGCGCGGCAGGCGCACGCTTTAGAGGCAGGCGCCTGCGTTTCCGCACAAAGTCATACAAATGGTAAAAGATGTTCACGAAAAAAAATATAGAGCGGCATGGATGCGCACAAACACAGCGCGGCAACTTTGCGCCGAAATAGAAAGAGATGACATGCTGTGCCAGACCTTATGTTAGAACAAGAGCGGTAGTGAGTCAGTGGCAGTGGACGTATTTAGGAGAATAATTCTAGGTATAAAATGATTCTGTTTTCTGATGTAGGTACGGTACTTGATATTTGAGATTTTGCTAGTTTTCAACCGACTTAAAAAAAAGAAGTTTATTAATTCGATTGTTTTTTTTTAAATATTAGTTACCTACCTTAGAACTCCGTCACTTATGAAACAATTTTAATTTTTTTTTTGATTGGGTATGCTTTAAAGTTGGTTCCATTTAAATTTCATCACAATCGGTTCAGTTGTTTGATTAGAGTCGACTTTTGTTTCCTATATGAAAAATTATCTATTTTTACACTACCTCCAAAAAAAGGAGTGTGGACGGTTTAGACCTCGAAAATGACGTCAGTTTTGGAATCCAAGAGCGCGGATACGACGTTTCATGAAAAATTTATATGGGTGGCGCTTTCTGAATTTTTGGGGTAAGGATCTCAAAAATGACATCCGTGTTGGAATTCAAGATGGCGGACGCGAGTTTTCATGAAAACTCGACATGGGTGACATTTTCTGGATTTTCGGTGGTGAAGATCTCGAAAATGACGTCAGTTCTGGAATTCAAGATGGCGGACCCGAATTGTCGTGAAAAATCGACATGGGTGTTGTTTTTTATGTTTTCTGGGGTGTAGATCTCAAAAATGACGTAAATTTTGGAATCCAAGACGGCGGACGCAACTTGTTGTGAAAAGTCGACATGAATGTCGTTTTTTAGGTTTTTTGGGGTGTAATTCTCGAAAATGAGTTCAGTTTTGGAATCCAAGACGCCAATTTTCATGAAAATGGCGACATGGGTGTAATTTTCTAGGGTGTAGATTTCGAAAATGACGTCAGTTTTGAAATCTAAGATGGTGGACACGACTTGACGTAAAAAATTTACATGGGTGTCATTTTCTAAGTTTTTTTGGGTCAGTGACAGTGTAAATGACGTCAGTTTTGGAAACCAAGATGGCGGACGCGAGTTTTTATGAAAACTCGACATGGATATCATTTTCTAGGTTTTTGGCGGTGTAGATCTCGTGTGAGTGGTGTAGTATTGGAGTCCAAGATGGTGGACGCAAGTTTTTATGAAAAAGTTACATGGGAGCCGCTTTCTGGGATATTTGGGGCGAGGATCACAAAAATGACGTCAGTTTTGGTGAAGGTGAAGTTTTTGAGAGATTTTTGTTTTTGTGTTGATGGTGTCGTTTTTTTTCAGTTTTTTTGGATGAAGATCTCGAAAATGACGTCAGTTTGGGAATCCAAGATCCTAGAAAACGATACTGGGGGCTTAGACTGTATTATAAAATAAATTAGCGTGCGTTAAGAGGCAGATTAAATTGAAAGCAGCTTACCTTGCTGGACTACGGGGTGTCTCGCAGTTGGCGGTGTTATGTAAGTGAGTAAGTAAGACTTATTTGTACACCAAATAAATAAAAGTTTACAAAACATTAATTTTACAATGTATGTGTTATGGTACCTGGGGTAGCTTCCTACTCCTGAAGGATTGTTCGAACTCATCAAATGGATCGGTTACTTCCTGTACCAACCGGAACGCGGCAACGCAAAGCTCCTTATATTCAATTAGCCTCGAAGTTATGTGCACATGCGGTTTTAAACTTGATATGATATGAAACTCGAATTAAAACTGACATCATTTTCGAGATCTACACTCCAAAACACCTAGAAAATTACACCCATGTCGATTTTTGATGAAAACTCGCGTCATCCATCTTTGATTCCAAAGCAGACGTCATTTTTGAGATCCTCACCTTAAAAAACCTAGAAAGCGACACATATGTAAATTTTTAATAGTAACTTGCTTCCGCCATCTTGGTCCCAATCTGACATCATTTTCGCGATCTATTCCCCAAAAATCCTTGACAACGCTACCCATGTCGATTTTTCATGACAAGTCACGTCCGCCATCTTGGATTCTAAAACTGGCGTCATTTTCGAGATCTAGACCCCAAAAATGCTAGAAAACGACACCCATGTCGATTTTCATGAAAACTCGCGTCCGCCTTTGGAATTCGTAACTGACGTCATTTTCGAGGTCTACACCCTAAATAACCTAGAAAACAACACCCATGTCGAATTTTTATTTTAAGTCGCGATCGCCATCTTGGATATTTTGGAATCCATGATGGCGGACGTGTGCTCGTGTGCGACGCGCAGATTCTAAAACTGATGACATTTTAAATATCTAGACCCCAAAATACCTAGAAAACGACGCCCATGTCAATTTTTAGTGACAAGTCGCGTCTGCAATCTTGAATTCCAAAACTGACATCATTTTCGACAGCCCTAAATTCCCTACGTAAAAGCTATCAACAATATTTGAATAAATATTCAGTCAGTTCGTCTTAGACCAAACTATTATTTATCTTTATATCTTCAGAAATTGGGTTGGCCGGTTTGGTTATTCATATAATATACGTTTAATAAAACATATTTTTTGACATAAATAAATTATAAGAAAAGAATTTTAAAAATCAGTCCACTGAGAAACCGGAGAACGTTCACAAAAAAACATTCATACTGTCGAACATGGAACATTTTCCATTTTTGAAGTCGGTCAATAAGCACGTACCGTTATAATGGCATCCTTCAAAACACGTTTGAAACAATAAGTTATTGTATTATCCAAAAAATTACTGTATTATTTTTTGATCTAAATACGTCCACTTTTATTGCCGCCCGAGCGCACCGCCGCCCGTTCCCGTGAACACCTGGCGCGGGCGCTTACCTCTGCCGCGTGCGCCTGCCTCTGAAGCCCGTTGCAGCCGCGCAACGCGCGTACTTGTGGCATTGCGAGATAGTTTTTTTAGCCTATCACTATGGCAAACAGGCGTGACTTTATATGTATGTATGTATTTTGGGTTTTGATTTGCGTTTCATGTGTGTAAGTGGAAACCATTGGTGTCAAGATATTTCAAGCTGCCTGAAGATATATGACATAGGTGGTTTAACGACCACCATCTAGCGATGACGGCTTAACGTGCCTTCCAAAGCACGAACGAGCTCGAGAAATTTTTGTCCACTTGTGTTCACCCATCCCAGTGGGGACCACGCGGAGATTTGTTTACATGTGTAAGCGCTTACTAAGTTACTACCAGTTTGCCTCAAGTTGGCCGTTACCTCCTGCCCCGCTAACCCTTACTTATTTATTAAGTACTAACTACTTTTATTTTATATAATAAATAAAAAAATTATGAGACAACACGATATCGTGTTAAATTTTGCATAAACAATGTCAAACAATGCACTAAGTAAAGCCCCCCGAAATCTGTATGGGAAAAGTATCGACTCGTTCATCCTTAAGCGCCAAACTCCTTATGGTTAATTTACCAGTGGAACGCCACAATAATTCTAATACTTAACAATGTAACATTTAAAAACTCACCCAGTGCCGGCGTCAGCATTATTGGCGCCCTGGGCGATAGTTCTACGAGCGCCCCCTGTTATTGGGGAGAGGGGGGTACAATGGAATTGAATCACACTGCCCTGCGTCTTCTGCCCTTGCTTGATTGTTTGTTTTTCGAGTGTGTAAGTGGTCAACACTGGTTTCAGAATTTCAAGCTGCCTAAAGGCATCTGATATAGCTTAACGAATACCATCAATGATGACAGCCGGGACCTTTATGCCGCATCGGCCTAACGACTTAACGTGCCTTTCTTGCTTGGTGGAGGCGCCCCTTTCGTATCCAGCGCCCTGGGCGGTCGCCCAACCGCGCCCTACCCTAACGCCGCTACTGAACTCACCAATTTTCAAAACACCCAATCTTTAGACAAAGGTATCAAAGAAAAAGTAGAATTTTCAAATTGTCTTGACCTACTATTATATGTAGGTACATTAGGTAACTAGCTGCGCGTATGACCGGAATTAGTTAGACCGGCGAAATAAAGTCAAAATAATGGGGCCTTCTTATACGCGGTATAGCGGGTGGGAGGGAAATATCCTTAACAATACCTTTTACTCTTAACATTAACGCAATCTGAGTTTATCGGTAAATGGTTGGAAAAATAACGTTATCCACCACAGGTATCGTTATTTGCTGATAACGTTAACTACGTTTGATAGAAGTAACGTTACCAAATATTAACGGTATAGACATGTACCGTTAATACATAACGTTAAAATTAATTTTAACGATACTCATTTTACCGGTATAATGGCACCAAAGTAACGATACTTATAGGTATCGTTATTTTATAAGTATCGTTACCTTTGCCGAGCCAAATTACCGTTACCAAATTTTTAACGGTATTCCAAGCCCTGGTTTATTGTAATATGGTGGTGTTTAGGTGATAATCTATATTTATGAGATATTGTTATCGAAAATTTCAACTGTCAACTACTTACTATCAAGATTCATGAGATACAGCCTGGTGACAGATGGACAGACAGACGACAGACAGATAGACGGACAGCAGAGCGATATTAATAGGGTCCCGTTTAACCTTTTGGATACGGAACCCTTAAAAAAGATATGCAAATTACAACATTTTTAACCATATTAAAATCAATTCAGTATAGTTAGAGAAAATAAACGAAGAATAAACAAATCAAGGCAACAGTAACAGATCTTAATCCATAAACTTATTACTTCAGTAGAGTTACCAATTAATCAAATGATAGCATTTGATTAATCCGTCAGTTACGGGTTTTTCCATCAAAGCCCAATTGGACCTCTTCGTCGTTGACGGGTTTATACTCATACTAAATCCTATTTCAATAAATTCACAAACCCTAAAATAATATAAATGGGAAAGTTAGTTTATTTGTAACGCTTTCACGCCATAACTACAAAACGGATTATTGTGAAAATGTTTATATGCATTGTTAGAGGTCCTGTTAAAAAGTTCTGTTTCCAATGAACAGAGCCGCGGGCGAAAGCTATATACATAACTTTGTTAGATTTCATAAATACTCTGTGTCGTTTTTATATGTTATTATAGCGGCAAATGATTCTTTGAAAATTTCTATTCATTACCTATTTTATTGTATTGCCCGATTAAAGTGATTATGCATACTTGATTCAAATTGAATAAGGTTTAATACCACAAACATCGTTCATTAATGTAAAAATAATAAAAACCACGTATTTAGATCTCTTTTCGAAATATATTGCTGTGGTGTAGTTGATTGAGTTGTTTTGTAGTGAGTTGAGGTTTAGAGAGCATTCGTGCTTACTACGTGCTTGTACTACCAAAATCTCTCAGTTTACTTCGTGATAAAAACCAACTACTATTCAACACAGGGTTGACTATTTATTTGATACAGTTTGTTAATTCCACTTGTTTGAAAAAGGAGTGTTGCCTTGCTTCAAATTAAGTTGTTATTTTTGAAGTGAAAACAAATTTCTTTAGCGGCTTTTCGCACTATTTGTGATGTGACAAAAATGTTAAACTCGCGTCAGGACACGTGACCTGATCGAAAATTCGTAAGATGGACACGTGACCTGAGACCGCTGGCGCGACGTAGGAAAGGAAGTTACATCTACGGAGGTTACATCCCCCTCTCTTTCTACCGCGGGGAGTTTTCACTTCTGGCCGGCACTCCTGGAGTGCAACCCGTTGATTTTTTTTTATTGGTAGTAATGAAATGGCAACACTAAATCTAAATTTTCAATATCACCACTACGTCGGCTAAATGAAACACAGCTATTCGAACATTCATATGAAACTGAAAATAAACAGTTCAATAGTCTCAAAACCAAGCGCATATTTTGGTTTTTAATAAATAAAAACCTTGTTGTTTTGAAATCCCATATTGCTGGTAAATTATGCTTCATACGAGAGTTATGGCACTTAAAGCATTTACATCGCTATCATACAATAAGCACCTCCGTTTTGAATTACCTAAGAGGAAGCGCTAATGGCTTCATTTCCATACAAATGTACCTACGTAGTATTCACTTATTTTCTTTCTTCAAAGAATCATAGATTCATTATAAAAGAAAATAATGGTGAAGTTATTTTCTGATTGTAATTATTGTTTGTTATATTTCTCCTTTCTAATTAGTTGTAGAGAATAAAATACAGTGGAAGCACAGCGCAGCTATTGCAGGGAAAGTAAATATTGTTTTAAAGAATTACTCAGAGAGAACTTAGAATATATTTGCATGGAAAATTCAGCTCTCTACAGTACGTAGAGAGGGACTAACGCTAGCTGACTTTTACACTTCAACTATACCCAAAAGATAACAGACATAACTTCGTAGTGGCAAGTCAAGGCAAGTCAACTCGACATTGAACATGTTGTAGGTAGACCTACAACAAATTTAATGCATGTTGAGTAGGCTTGTTTAATAGTTGGTGTATAAGCATATGAAACCTCTTCGTGACGTTGTTTGTAAAAATGTTATCTGACTTGTCCTTGTTGTTGTTATGTATCAAAATAGTAATAAATTCTTCTAAGATGATAAAAATATTGTATTTTATTTGGAAATAATTTTTGGAATAAAAATATATACAGTCCACGCTCAAACAGTTGGTGTACCTTGTTTAATTGTTGATGTTGACGTACCTTTTTTGTGTGATATGTCCCTATATTATTCACTATTTATTTATTTAACTTCGCCTCTTTTTCACCCTAGATACCATACTATTCGAACGTTTATCAATGTGCTATTGGCTTTGTAAATATTGTTCTATAAGAATTACCCAGAGAGAATAAATGGGTATCTCTTGGATAGGCATGTAACATCCTCGTCTTCATCGTCACTTACCATCAGGTGAGATGGGAGACAAATGCCTAATTCAAATTTTGTAAAAAAAAAAAAAAAAAGAGAACTTAGAATATATTTGCACGGAAAAATACAGCTAGCGTTCCCTCTCTACAGTTCTCATTGATTACTTTTGGGTACATACAGTTGAAGTGTAAAAATGTACACTTAACTGTACACAAAAAGAGAACAGACATAATTTCGTAGAGACTTTAACTGATTGTGTGGGTGATAGGTCTATTGCCTTAATTAGTTAAGTTTAAAAGCTCACTTTAACGACTTTTACACACAACGCAATATCGTATTGACATTGACATTCATTTGAGTTTAATTGATATATTAAATGCCAAAGTCAATTCAACTTGAGATTAATTAATAAATTGAATGGCGGGAAGGCAAGTCTACTCAACATTCAACGTTCTTGTCGTTGGGTCGACTGTCCTAGCATCGACAACAAATTGAATGCATGTTAAATGGTGAGTAGGCTAGTTGAATAGTTCATTCAACTTGGCGTCATTATCACCCTAGATACGATACTATTCGAACGTTTATCAATGTACTATTACCGCTTGATTTAACAATTGGGATTTGTGTAACATTCAAAAGGTGTTAATCCATACTTTTACTAATATTATAAATGCAACATAAATGCGAAAGTCTGTCTGTTTGACACTTTTCACGCTTAAACCATTAAACTGATTTGAAAGAAAGGTAGTTTGAGGCCCACGGAAGGACATAGGGTACCTTTAATTCCGGGAAATTCTCCTGTTCCTGAGGGATCAGCATTAACGCGGGCGAAGCCATTGGCAACAGCTAGTACTTATCCTTATCCTTACTAATCCTTACTTCCTTACTAATATTATAAATGCGAAAGTGAGTTTGTTTGTTTGTTTCTTTGTTACGCTTTCACGCCGTAACTACTAAACCGATCATCATGAAATTTTGCATACAAGTTCTCTGGAGTACGGAGAAGGACATAGGCTACCTTTTATCCCGGGAAATAGTACTATTCCCGAGGGATCAACATTGACGCGGGCGGAGTAGAGGGCGAAAGCTAGTTAATCATAAATTACTAATTATGGTGGTAGACTGCCAGTTATCCAGGGATGAAATTTTGATTTATGTCGGATGGTACGACGGTGAAATTTTGCGGTAGGTATTAAGGTCGAACAATTCCTCATCATCATAAAGAAGCACAAGGATGCGGCGAAATCCCTACCTCAGAGCCAAACTTCAACCTCAACAAGTTAAGTTGACAAATTGAGTGCGAAGTTGAATCGTGTGTAGGCTGTTTTGTATGCTAGTGTTATTCTTAGTGAACTTAATCAAAGACAATATATATTATATTGTCTTTGACTTAATGTATAAAGTTAAAGTGGCTTTCAGCTACGAGATAGTAGCTTTGTAGAGTCGTACTTGCACTAACGAAAGTGTCGTGGTGACATTGATTGTGAAACTCCTGGCAATATTTAAATCCCCTAATATTAAGAGTGTAAATTTACCCTTGACAGTCCTTTGAAGAGGTGTCTCAGACTGTCAGAATGAACAAACAGAACACGTTCTAAGACCTATAAAGTTTCCCATACTAATAGCATCTGTACAAGTATGGCTCCGGTAGAACAGAGAGGGTCATGCTCCTGCAGTGGAGACTAAATCAATTTCATCAAGGTCAATTTCCATGCTGTAATTTACCTAGGTTAAGCCCATTTCTTTGATTAGGCCAGGTAATATTCGCGCACGTGCTATTGACCCCGGTGCTCACGCGTCATTTCTTGGCCTACTTATTATAACTGGCACAAAAGGTGAATTTTTGCCCAAAAATATCAAGGAAGATATATAACAACCAGATACCTATTTCCTGAAAGACTTATTTATCATTATATAATTTATCAATCTATTTCCTGTTTGTATCTATTTTTTTTTAAGATCGTGTTATTACGAATGAAAAAGCAACTAGATAGAAAGGCAAAGTATGGAAATTAATCTGCTTGAATAGAATTTTCAGGTGTAGACAAGAAAGAATTTATATTTTTTATTACAACTTCCCACTCATGAAATATGTTGTAATATGAATGTTAGAAAGTACAAAAAACGCGAGAGATCAAAAAATGTGGATGGATTTCTATTTACTTTGGCGTTCTACATATTACTAAGTCCTGTTAAAATGCATGAAATGTCAATAGATAAAGCTAAATTTGCAAGATGAAAAATTCAAAACTGTACATTAAACTATAAATCTTCCAATTATTATAAACAATAACTTCGGTGGATAAATCGGTAGAACATTGATTTGCTATTCTTGGGGTCGCTGGTTCGATTCCTTGTCATTGGTTTACATGTGAAAGTGTGTGAAGATGTTTGTTACTTTTTATGCATAGACTACTAATACTTCAGCTCTTCGTAACTGCGTTCTTTCGCGCCTTAGCACTTCAAACCTTAGTCTTTCGAACTTAAATTAAACACTTAGTGGATTTTGATGAAATTTTACAATATGAACAGACATAGTCGCGGAAAAAGGTTTAGTCACTCAAGTAAATATCATCATCATTATCATTATCATTATCATTATCGGGTCTCTTTAGTCTCCACTACAGGAGCATAACCCTCTCTGTACTACCGGAGCCATATTTGGCTGGAGCAGACAGAAGATTTGGCCTACACTCCCCTCGCTGGCCAGACGGGTTGGAGAGGTCTTATTGTTCATGTTTTTGAGCTTTGTTTAGCTTGTATTTCTAGGTAGCCTCTTACGACCTGCCGGAAACCACACGGATAAAATGCAAGTAAATATATAAAAGTGTATTGTCGTATTAAACCGCATACATACAAAGTTAAATGCAAGCAGCATTTCAATTATAGCTTAAACACTAGGAAACTTAATAACAAGTCTGCACCGGTCCGTTAACAAGCGGCAAATTACGCGCTACTCCGATTACCATGAATACTGATGGTTTGTTCACAAAGGAAATGAGGGCTTAATCGCGTTACCAAATATGAACTAGTTTTTAATTTTACTTGGTTTAATTCTCTTGTATTTTATACGTCACATTTTTAAGAACAAACGTAAAATATTATACATGGATTGTTCCAGCTGCTCCTCTTCTTTCGTAGATTGTAAAAGCTGGTAGAGGTAACAGGCGAATAGCTCAGGAATCATGTGAATAGGCGTTTTCCATTTGACAACCTCTGTGGATCAATATAGCAAGTGGCTTCGAATTATAGGGTCCGGGGGTTCGATCCCCGCCGAGGTCATGGTGGTCTGAGTCTTGGCTTTTATCTATATTTCTATATCTTGGATATTTATGTATTTTTTTTTTATTAAGTGTTGAATTAGGCATTTATTTCCCATCTCACCTGATGGTAAGTGACGATATATCTACTATAAATTATATTTTCGTTGAGTTAGTATCCTCTGAAAGAAATTGTCAT
Source organism: Elegia similella (assembly GCA_947532085.1). Classification (NCBI taxonomy): domain Eukaryota; kingdom Metazoa; phylum Arthropoda; class Insecta; order Lepidoptera; family Pyralidae; genus Elegia; species Elegia similella. Next base: position 12,663,246 of record OX383931.1, on the reverse strand, counting down.
GAAATGTAATTTGTCCATATGTATATTTATATTTATTTACGCACTCGCCTACGACCTAACGGCTTAGGACTGCTATACCAAGTCAGGGATTAAGATATTATAGGATTTTATGTATAAAAATACTCGTCGAAAGCGAATGATGATGATGATGATGATGATGAGGACACGCGCACTGAGGCTCTCTTTTTACGCAGATGTATAAGAAATTTTATAACTTTCATATGGAAGAGCCCAATGGCTTAGTGGGAAATGCGCCCGGAGTTACTTAGCGTACGTTAGAGCGCTAATGGTTTAGTGGGTCTGAGCATTTTCAGCCCAGGGTTGCTTAGCTTTAAGGGCTAATGCACTCACTTACAATCAATCAAATAGCCTATTGCAGTCCACTTCTGGACGTAGACCTCCCCAGGGCACGCCACAGTGCACGATCTCCCGCTGTTATAAAAAATAACTCGAGCTCCTCCGTGCTTCGGAAGGCTTGTTAAGTCGTTTGTCCCGGTTATCATCATTGATGGCAACCGTTAAGCTATGTCAGATGTCTTTAGACACCTTGAAAAATTCGACACCAGTGTTGGCCACTTACATACCTACACGAGAAACAAACAAACTGTCAAACAAAATACACACAGTTTTCACAATGCCAAATATTTTTCTTACCTCCAAATCCTGTGAACTTGATGGGTTTTTGAAATCGTGGGTCGCGTAGAACTTCTCCCGCTCTAACGTAATGTTGCTCATAATATCCATCCTTTTTACACTGGGTATCCACAGATTATAACCACAGTGAATGCCATGGAATTAGTTCGATGATCAAAAGACATTTCAATGTCCAGGGTGAGCACTTCCTTTGAAATGATGTCGATATTAGCTTGCACTGTACTTCACTTTTCGTTTTTTATTGAAAATCCACATACTTCACACGGCTGCAACAAAACATAATGCTCCATTAATCATCTGTATTTGTTATTAAGTTTAAAAATATATTTGTGTCAGAAATACTAAAAAATAATAATAACATCATCATCATCCCAGCCGCTCTAAGTCCACTGCTGGGCATAGGCCTTCCGCAACGATGTCCAATACGACCGGTTGGAAGCGGCCTGCATCCATTGCCTGATCATGAAATAAATAAAATGTTAATAAAAAAAACAATTGTCTAAGTCCTAAGTTAACCGTGTTCTCCAAGGTATCGTAACTGTGAATTTATACGACTGTGAACTCAGATGAGCAATACTTATGATTAATGATCACATTTAATAAACATAAAAGCTTCTGTGAAAGCTCAATTCAACATTACATATTCATCTTAAAACTGTAATAACTGGATTTATCTTAAAACTGTGATTTCTGGAATAACAGTTGCATTTTCTTTGATAGTACAGAATCTGAATAAAGATCAACCTCCACTCATCTGTTTATCGAAGAAAAGTACATATTTAGTATATATGAAATACGTATAGCGGGCGGGTGCCTTAGAAGAACTCCTATCAAGTACATGACCAACAAAAATTCAAATTTCCTTTTTAGAGTTCCGTACCCAAAGGGTAAAAACGGGAGCCTATAAATATCGCTCCGCTGTCCGTCTGTCTAGCTGTCTGTCTCTCTGTCTGTCTGTCCGTCTGTCACCAGGCTGTCTCATGAACCGTGGAAGTTAGACTTTTGAAATTTTCAGAGATGATAGAGATATTTCTCTTGCCGCCGTGCTTTGGAAGGCACGTTAAGCCGGTGGTCCCGGCTGCCATCTGGTAGTCGTTAAAGGAATCACGTCAGAGGCCGAGAGGCGGTTCCGAAGAACTCTGACACCAGAGTATGCATGGTCGATTGACCATGACACCTACTCGAAATGATGATGATGATGATGATGCCGCTATAACAAAAAATACTAAAAAATTGAATAAAATAAATATTTAAGGGGGCTCAATACAACAAACGTGATTTTTTGCTTGTTTTTGCTCGATATTGATAACGGCAACAGGTAGACGCTTAAAATATTTACAGCATATTAAGTTATAAATAAATAATGAAATAAAAATAAAATTAATATTAAAGGGGGCTCCCATATAACAGACATGATTTTTTTGCCCTTTTTATAGAAACATTTTTGAGGCAAACCACTGATGATATATTTTTTAACATATTTATTGTGATATAAAATATTTATTTTTTCGAGTAATTAAGATGTTTGATTTCGAGCTCCCTTCAGATCTTAAACTATGACGACTACAACAGCGTTATATTGCTAGCAAAATACAGAACTGTCCAAAACTAGCGTAAACTTCTATTGACTGACATATGCAATTTAGATGCAGCGGTCGTTGACAATGTAAGAAAATACTGAAGAAACAGAAAAGGCCTTATTTTTAGATATTTGCGCAGTGTTAGCTTCTTTGTGATTTTGAGCCTAAGCCAGCATAATTTAACACAGAAAATCAACAGAGTAAAACGGAAAAATAATGTTATTTGACACAGTAGGTACATGAAACCACCGCCATCTACAAGATTTTAATAAACATACATACACAGAATCACGTCTTTTTCCCTTGCGGGGTAGACAAAGCCCAAGTTTATAAGACTTTATGGCCACATTTCGCAAGTTGAGGTCGTGTAGATGGAAAACGGCGTCAAAATAGTGATGGGATAGATGGGCTTCGCCTATTGACGTGATTCCACCGACTTTTGCCCATTCCCTCAATCGGCTTTTACGATCTGCGTGGGACAAGAAGCAGCTAGCACATCCAACGTTTATTCTTTTCTCCCAGACCAGCATGGAAGTTTTTTAATAAAGAAGAACGAACCACTGGACCACGGAGGCAGTTCACTTTAGGAATCCTACATTATCCTTGATGAACATGGGCTATGGATTAAATACCTATCTTCCCGTGTGAAGCAGGGGCGGCCAGCGAATCTATACTATCCATACTAATATTCATCATCATTATCATCAGGTCTTTTTAGTCTCCACTGCAGCAGCATGACCCTTTCTGTACTACTGGAACCATACTTGGCCAGAGCAGACGGAGGGTTCGGCCTACACTCTCCTCGCTGGCCAGACAAGTAGGAGAGGTGTCATTGATGTTTATGAGCTTTGTTAAACTTGTATTTATAAGTATTATTATTATATTTATAAGTCGCCTCTTACGACCTCTATGGGATGACTAGGAGTGGTTGTATTCTACTCTGCCGGAAACCACACGACCTAAAAGAAGACAGACAGACAGACAGAGTTACTTTCGCATTTATAATACTAATATTATAAATGCGAAAGTAACTCTGTCTGTCTTCTTTGCACGCTTTAATCATTGAATCAATTTGGATGAAATTTAGAGTAAAGGCAGTTTGAGAAGGACATAGGGGGTACCCTATGAAAGGTATTTCATCCCAGGAAATTCTAATGCTCCTGAGGGATCGACATTAACGTGGGCGGAGCCGCGGACAAAAGCTAGTATTCTAATATATGCTAAAAGGTTATGTGCATGTCTTTTAATACGCGAAAAATACAATGCTGCAAAACTTTATTCTATACCGTCACTACTTTACGACTTTGAATTACCAGCTCAATGTCGTCACTTTGCAGCTGGTTGCAAAGCCATTTAGCATTTCAATGAACACCAGAAATAAATGATTGCCTTTTGAAGATAAATGGTTTACATTCTAAGCTTACGCTAAACTTTGAAATCACAAAATGAAATTTCACGTTAAACTTAAAATCACAAAATGAAACTTTAAAACCACACAAGAATCTGAAAATGAAAAGCGATTGAAAAATAAAATTTTAACCTAAACCTGGAATAAATGGGTATCTCTTGAATAGGCATGTAACATCCTCATCTTCATCGTCACTTACCATCAGGTGAGATGGGAGACAAATGCCTACTTCAATAATTAGTAAAAAAAACCTTTCATGGCTTCCATGAAATAGTGGTAACTACGACAGGCTCTACAAGGAGCCGCGGGCAAAGAATATATACACTCCCTCGGGTTCGAATCCCGCATAGAATCGCAGATAGATACCTATGAACATGAAGTACAGCTATTTAGTTGTACTTCATTTTCGACGACCTTTTTGGTTTAGTGGTGGCCTTTAAATCGCAGGGTTCGATCCCCGGCCAGGTCATGATAAAAAACGATATTTTTCAGATTGACCTGGGTTTTGGATGTTATTTATATAAGTATCTGTTATAAAATTCACAAGTTCACAACTTACTGTGGGGCTATCTCAATCTGTTTAATTTGTCTCTATAGCTTTTTATTATCATTTAGCTAACGAAAAATAAAATTAGGTTTCCCATACAAAGTCGCCGATCAGCTGGACGAATTTCTATGAAAGGTTTAATTTATTTTTTCGTTTTTTACCTTTTTTTCTTGCAATTCTGTGTTCCATTAGGGATTCTGACTCCCAGATTTCAATAAAGCTAAGGAGTTCAAAATCACGTTATATATAGTAAGCACTATTACATATTTTTTTTTGTATATAAAGTCATGTTCATGTTTAATACATTCAAACAATGCTCAGAAATAAATAAAACCGGCGAAGTTCCAGTCGTACACACTACTGGGTTCCGTACAATATTTAACAACAAAAACCACGTTTCTTATATGTGGACTCTGATGTATAAGGACTTAAAACCTCTTGTGACTTCTCTTGTCAGGGTAACCAAACTCTTTCTTGCATGGACACTATGCACTATTTTGTTATTTGTCTATGGTTTGAAACAACTACCAGAATAAATAAATAATATATATGAAAGGGCAAGGAGCAAAGAGACGCGATTTTTTTAATCTATGGCAAGGAGGGCTTTCATAGACGAAGTTAAAGAGAAAGCTAAGGTCGTGTCGTATAGAGAGGTCGAGTATATAGCGGAGGATCGAGAAAGATGGAAAATACTACACTGATAAGGTCATTGTTCTTAAAATAACGATGATGAAATATATATATATATATATACTAGGGACAAATCGCACAGATTAAGCTAGCTCCACTGTAAGTTGTAAACTTGTGGCGTGGAATACTAACCCAAAGGTACTATATTTTATAATAAATGAATATAAAGATAAACATCCAACATAATCAAACAACCAAGAACCAAGTTTATTGTATGAAATCCCCTTTTTTTTAATTTTGATTATATGTTTTATTTTAATTTTGATTATATGTTGTAGCAGCAAAAGAAATACATTACAAAATACATTTTGTGAAAATTTCAAGTCCCTACCTATTACTGTTAAACAGATACAACCCATACAACCTGTGACAGACGGACGGACGGAGATTGCAAGCTTACATAAAAGGTTCCCGGTTTAACCCTTTGAGTACAGAACCCTAAAAAGGGCATTCTTGACTTCTTTACAACCATTTAGATTGATATCTCTGTTTTAATATCGAGTATAATAAAACCTAAACGATTTCGAAATACAGTTGTAAATCATGAATTCTTGAGTTATTGATATTAAATTGCCTAATTTATTGCCGTCTTTGCGAAATTGAAATGATCATAACGTTAAGCTTGCACAAAATACAATACAATGTTACCCGACTGCCTAAAAAGGGAGTGTAATGCTTTTATTTTATTTTATGATATATGACGGCAAATTATATGACGGCAAACGAGCAAGCGAGTCTATTCAAGCATTTTACAGTCTGAATTGTTCAAAACGAAAACTTGTCACCAAGATGTAACCTATTATTCCCCTGAAAAAACTTTTTATGAAGTAAGCACTAAAAGGCAGTAATGAGTATAACCAATAATATTAGATACTAGCTTTCGCCTGCGGCTCCGCCCGCGTCAATGATGATTCCTCGGGAATAGTACTTTTCCCGGGATAAAAGGTAGCCTATGTCCTTCTCCACACTCCAGAGAACTTGTATGCAAAATTTCATTATGATCGGTTCAGTACTTACCGTGTGAAAGCGTAACAAACAAATAAACAAACTCACTTTCGCATTTATAATATTAGTAAGAATTAATACTATGTAAGGACGAAAAGTATATGCTAGAATAAATACGATTCGTTTACCAATTGTGGCTTTTAATTAAAAATAAAAGTCTCACTTTCCCATCGATGGGTGTACTTTACCCTTGTTAACATTTTCATAGAAAGGACAGGCCATATAGAGATTTTTTTTACTTATTCACCTAAGTCGTCTTGACTTTCTTCGGTATGTTTGTTTGTTGCCCTCATAGATTTAAAAAAAAAATGAGACTTCATTCTTCTATGGTTGCCCTTAAACAACCAGTAGTACTATCATAGAAGTATTTTTTTTTTAATCTATGTACTATGGTATAAACAACTGGTTGCACTTCGGGAGGGCCGGCAGAAGTGGAAACTTCGCGCGGGAGAAAGGAGAAAGGAAGAGGAGGGTATTACTTCCTCTCCTAAGTCGTGCCGTCGGTCTCAGGTCACGTGTCTGTCTTATGAAATTTCGATCAAGTCACGTGTCCTAGCGCAAGTTAATTTTTTTTATCCATCCCAAAAAGTGCACAACGACTATAAAGAACTTTTCACTTCACAAATGATTATGGATACTACCGGGGTACCACGGCTAAGAAAATGTACCCGTGGTATCACCGCAGTCTTTAGTATTGAAAAAATAACACCTCTTATTCCAAGATTGAGAAAACAAAATGGCATTAAAACTAAAGTGAAAATCGAAAAAACAAAGACAATCGCATGTCTCGAAAATCAATAAAATCAAAAATATCACATCAATAGTTTTTTCTTTATATAATACGAGTAATCTCTAAATCGTAGATTTATTTTTTACTTTTAAGTTTATAGATGCCACCACCATTTCTAGTTATAAATGAAACCTCACCTTTATTAATCTTATTTCTGTGTATACTCGTACCTATAGTCCAATGAAATGTTAGGTTTTTTGGGCTTAGCATGCGTTTGTTTGTTAAAATTTTTTTTTAGATCTATTGTTTGGCTTTAAAAACAATTTGAACCCCTTTTTCCAAGAACGCGGCCATAGGACAAGGGTTGCAACCTCACAAAGTTGGATTTAACTTTACACTTACCCCTTTCATATCTAAAAAATAAAATTGCGTCCTCTGACAACTCCAAATCTAACTTTTATCTATTAAATATCAGAACCCCAAATGTAACTTTTCAATGAACGACTAATAAGTTCATCAATGCCTGGCTTAATCGACGAAGTTTGTTAAAAAAACTACAACTACAGAACGACAAAATTTGAATGCTTAAATTTTTCATCAAATATCATAGAAAACTTTCAATTTTAATATATTTTATATCTGCATACGTCTCACGAACAAGCATGATACTTTCCAGACTTTAGCCTCCCGAACAAGCCGGTTTCCGAAAAAAGATAAGGAAACGTGATTTCCGAAACTGTTCACCGCTGCTCTGGAGGATTAGATTTGACCAATTAATTCTAGGAGTTTGAAGGGTCAAACTCCTAGAATTAATTGGTCAAATCTAATTCAAATCTTACAGCTGCATCTTTAAGCAATAATCCTCACCTGATTGAGCAGAAATTTTATTTACTTATATAAATTGGAATACTGCGGAGTGACTTTGTAAACTTGATCCGATGATGCAGAATACCACAGTACTGAACCCTGCTCCAAATATTTGCAGCAGAAATTTGCACATTATAAAATCTGATCGCAATATGAAATAAAAATAAAATACACTTTCACTCTTCATGTTAAAATGTAAATTTAAAGCTATTTAAGACTTCGGTTTAAAGTCCTCCTCTGACAATAATCAGCTTTCTCGAAGAATGCGTTATGGCAAGTCATTACGTTTACGCGCTCGAGAATAATGTCATTTAAAACAATATTGTAGGGCACGTACGGCGTTTAAAATACCATACATCTTATATTATCTTCAGTTTTCAGGTATATTAGGTTGCTTTCAATAACAGCAGTACGCGGTACGCGGTAGACAAGGGAACGTAATTTTTTTCATCATACATGAGATACATGATATACAAATTTGAATAAAATTCTATTTCATCACACCTACTCTTAAAAGATATCAAAAATGGGTATGAAGTGAGCAGGATACCCTTTATTATAGCTTTGCTTTTCATATAAATTCCATTATGTTTGAGAGTGCGTTAAGTTATTTTTTACGTACTACGATACCACGTACAAGAATCGATCAAATATAATGGTAGATACACAGTCTCATACAAACTAATGCCTTAATAATGTATCCGAGTCAAAATATCATGCATACTTACAAACAACGACAAAAACGGACACTGGAAGTATAACTCCATCTTTTTTTCACTTTTGATGCGTAGTTTTTGCATCTTTTCACTGTACCTTCGTCATCGCGAGACGTGTAAGTGCTAGCGCGGTTTTTGAAACTGTGGACAAAACAGCTCCGAAACTCGTTTAGAGGGCTGTTTAGCCGGTGCCACTTTTCGAGCGCGAATCGAGTGTCTTTATTTTTGATCGAAGCGTACAAGCGTCAAATCCGGTTCCCTATTTCGTTTCGAAGTTTTGTGATGCGATTTTCACTCTACGTAACACGGGTGTGTCGTTAAATTATTACTACGATATTTGACTCCGTCGATACTTTACTGGTTCTATGTCACGTTTGTGCGACAATCCGTTACGATAAACCTGTAGGGTTTAACTCTTTAGTTCGGTAATTTCTTAGTTCTACATAATGATAGTTCGAAATACGTATTGCTATCCATAAAATAATTTATTTGGCTTTACATTATTTAATCAACATTTGAACAAAATTATATGACAAATTAATATTAAACCATTAAGAATTTAAACTTGACGATATATTACCAAGAAACCGTCATCAGGTTCTGCAAGTTATAAAGATGACACCTGAGTTTCGAAAAACATATATGGATATTTCTCCAAACGAAAAAAAAATAGCGTCTTAGTGGAGAATCCAGTTTTCTGAAGATAAATTTGTTATTCAAAATATTGTTTCTTGTAGTTTGGCATGCAGGCTATCTTGGACATTTATTTAATGGTTCCTAACTTAATTAGAAGTTAATTTAAAAAAAACCCGAACCATCAAAAGTTGATCGATCTGGTGTGTCCTTACTCCAGATTTGTTACAATAATGTTTTATATTTTTTTTCTGCTGCCTTATTTTGACGAGCATAAATGTTCATAATATTAAAAAGCAATGTGGTTTTAATAAATAAAATCAATTTCATGCAAATTTTACTTAGTTTTGCGTCAATGCAAAAAGAAAGATGTGTCCGACGGTTTTCGTTGATTACTCTGGGACGATATAAAATCGTCTGCACCTCCCTAGTTTTTGAACGCATTGCCCCGTTTTCCCATCAGCTAGCTATTCCCAGTCGCGTTTCAACATTTGTAAGGAGTTGTGGTGCGCTGCTTTCACGCATTGGCGATTTACGAAGGTAAGTATCTGATCACTCTGGTTTTGGTTTCCGAAATTATTGATTGCTATGTTTTGATTTTTTAAATGACAATTTATTTCTCATGCTAATTGTTAAGCATAGAGTATTTATATTGAAAATATAAAAATAATGTAAAAGAGTGAAATTCTTAATGTTATTACTTTTGCCAAAATTGATGAAAATGTAACTTTTTTTGACTGCTATGGCATTGATCGCTCTGGAAAAAGTGACCATGGTGATCAATAATGTTATCAAATTAGTGAGGTATTGGAGTAATATTAAACTATTTTTTTGTAAAAAGTTTGCTACATGTGTTTTTATCTGATGTATTTTTGTAAATAGCCCCAATTGGCTATGTTTTACGAATGTATGGGTAGAACAGTATAAAAATATATTGTTTTGAATTGAAACAAAATGTTTTGTTTCTGCTAAGTCACTTTTAAACTATTTACCTAATATAGCAATAACGCATAATTATAATAGTTATCTTTTAAGTGTTAAATTCTAGGCTTCGTGATGATCGGTTTATTAATGAGCACTTGAAGACATAACAAACAAACATTCAAATTTTAATATCTGTTAGTATTAGATTGTTACAAACAAATAAACAAACAATTAAATCTTTCCTATTTATAATATTAGTAAAGTTAGTATAGATAAGTTATATTAAGATATATATGCCACTAACAGATAATTAATATTATAAATATAAATTATTTTTGGATGTTTGTTCTGCTTTAGCCCGACGGTCGACAAAAATGAATAAAACACATGGCATACTTGCTATAATGTATGAAACTATAAGCGACTCTCTATTTTAATGTGCCCAACATTAAAGTAAAGAGTCGCTAATAATTGTTTAGATTTATTTATTATATAACGGAAGTAACTAACATTAACTAAAGGATCAATAAAAAAAGCTTCTTATTTTTATTTTTCTTTTATTTCTGTTGTTTAGGAGTCATTTAATTTGATTGGCGCTACTTTGCTTTGTTCGCTTTTATTTTAATATATTTTTTTTAATTTTACATGTAATTTTGATAGAAAAATAATACCTGTACTTACGAACATAAAAAGCAAGAGAATTAAAAGTATACATTTGAACGGTTTTTCCTTTAAAAAATATCCTGCTAACTTATCTGTTCATGTTTACTTCATTGTGGTTTTACGATGATATTTCTATAGTTGGTTGAGTGTTATATTTTAATGAATTTACTTATTGTCACGTTTTGTCACAAATAATATTCATTATATTATTATTTGCCTATAATTATTGGTATTCTTTGATCGATCTGGAGTCTATATTGATAGCTCTGGTCTCAAAATTTTCAACAATAAATATCTCAAAAACCATTTGTTAAAAAAAGGGCCAATAAGAAAATAATAATTCTCTTACGGTCTTCGGTCTAAATCAATATATAAAACTTATTTACTACTGGTAAATAAAAAGCACCAGAGCGATCAACAGAATAACGTTTTTTTGGAGAAGTAGCCATATAAATGGACCCCACAATAGGAAAAACCCTGAGGAAGGCATAGAAAGCGGTAGAAGGACTGCCTGGCGGAGGATCTGAAGAGATTAGGCAAGAACACATCTTGGAGACGGGAGGCTAGAGACAGCGAAATGGAAGAAGATCGTACAGGAGGCCAAAATCCATAAAGAGTTGTATGTAGCGCCGTGTGTGAATAACTTAATTGTAGAATTAAGGAATTGTCTGAAACTTAGACCTGATATATCTAGATAGTCTTCTATTTCTAAGTGCTTATAAGAAAGGCCCCATAAGAAAAGTTGCTATTAATCTTAAGGAATACAAGAAATGAAAATGCGAATGAGAAACTACACGCCCACCAACATGCTAAACGGGACTTCGAGGTCTTATAGACTTCGACACTTTCTACCCCGCATGGAAAAAAGACGTGATAGTATGAATGTATTGATGGTATCTTTTTAGAAGAAAAGAAAGGGAGGCGGGCACCATCTGTGGGACACAATACCATACAGAAAATAGTATAATAATAGTTATACGAGTATATGAAAAAATCACACAGATTGATCTACCCGCAAAGTAAGTACGAGACATGTGTTATGGGATATTAAACATCATAAAAACCTTCAAGACCCAAATCAATCTGAAAAAGATTATTTTCAATCTTTACCTGACCGAGGATCAAACCTGGGACCACCGATATGACAGCCTGGCACGATGAATACTACGCCACAGACGCCATCCATTAAAAAAGGATTCTCTACCTTATATTATATATGTCAAAACAGACATTTTTGAAATAAATATCTACTAGCATCGTTTTTAGGGTTCCGTACCCAAACGGTTCGGTTAATAGGGACCCATTTTAACCATTTTAATATGGCTCCGCAATCCGTCTGTCACCAGGCTGTATCTCATGAACCTTGATAGTTAGACAGTTGAAATTTCACAGGTGATGTATTTCTGTTACCGTTATAACAAATAGCAAGAAACAGAATAACATAAATATTCAAGCTCCCATACAACAAATGAGATTTTGTTGCTCGTTTTTGCTCGATATTGATAACGGCAGAGGTAGGCGCTTGAAATATTTCCAGAATATTGCGTCATATTATTGACTTTAAAAATAAATAATCAAAAAAAAATTACAACAGTCATGATTTTCTTGGCGTTTTTATAGATAATGGTACGGAACCCTTCGTGCGCGAGTCCAACTCACACTTGGCTGATTTTTTCGTTTCCTTTTCTAACACTAGTGAAAATTAGCAATAATTGGCTGGTCATCATTCCATTCTTCGGGAAGTGAGCCTTTGTTATGCTAACGATCAATTTTCGAGCGCCTCAATTAATTTAGCAAATTGCACTCTGAAAGTTGAAAGGACTCTGAGAATACTTCACTTCCCTGCAATTTCCCGGCCCCGGGTTCAGTAACGGAATGGAGACTATCTACTTCTTTGAAATGGATTAATCACTTTAAGGATTTATCTAATCTTAGTCTTTGTATAAATGAAAATAAATATTGACTGTGACATGCGGATGGACAGACAGACATGACGAATCCATAAGGGTTCCGTTTTTTTGCCGTTTGACTACGGAACCAAATGCTTTATTCTACTTAAAACAAAATAATGTATTTTTATGAATTAGTAGGTATGGTATGGACAACAAATAAGTAATATTTGAAAAAGATAAACTTATATTTTATAACTATAGGTTGGTTATTTTTAAAAGACTACAATTTTTTTCTCTTTTTAAATTATCACTACGCTTCAAGTTATTTAAGAAAAAACTTTTCCAAGTTACTCGTAAAAAGTATTTAAATTCCATCATGATACTGTTCAAGTATTGTGATAGTTTATGATTCGTGAAATGGATTTTGAGAATCCATTCTACTTAGAAAAAACTAGTTCAAAGTTACGATGCTTTTTCAAGTAGCTGAATATTTCGAAAGCTCTTTTTGCCTTCGCAGGATTACTGATTTTTATATTTATTACTTTTATCAAGAAAATTATGGATAAGTAAGATTAGAGCTGAACTTTTATAAATCACTAGCTACCGCCCGTGGCTCCGCCCGCGTTAATGTCGATTCCTCGGGAACAGTACTTTTTCCCGGGATAAAAGGTAGCCTATGTCCTTCTCCTTACTCTAGAGAACATGTATGAAAAACTTTATGATGATCGGTTCAGTAGTTACGGCGTGAAAGCTAACAAATAAACAAACAAACAAACTCACTTTCGCATTTATAATATTAGTTAGGATTATGCCATAGGACGACAAACGAGTAAGCGATCACCGCTGCCCACGGACAAATGCAACACCAGGTTATAACAGAAGCGTTGTCAGCCTTCCAAGGAGTTGGGGGAAGGACATGGAAAGGGGAGAGGGAAGGATGGGCCTCCGGCTCTCTCACTCACCGAACGAAGCATAGAAGCCATAAAGCTTCTACTCAACGTCGATTTTCTGAACGAGTGTAGTAGTGTGGCTCTCCCGGACAAGCCGGCCCATTCATGCTTCTGCAAGCAAAATTAATTTTGCCAGTAGCGTGGCTCTACCACAACTAGGTATGCAATAGAAAAAAATATATATAATTTTATTAGTAGATTTGTTATATTTACCTACACTACTTAAATTATTGCTTTGAACATTGTGAAATTTTGCATACACCTTGTGTGGGGTACGGTACTCCGGGATGAAAGGAGCCCTAAGTCAAGAAGGCTGGATGTATTATTTCCGAAGTATTTTATGTAATACAATACATACCCGAGCGCAGCTGGGTTGGAAGTCTAGTATGTAACAGTGTAAATCTACTCACCGTAAATCACCTCAAACCTTAAATGAATTCGGACGTAAATTTCAACATAGTTAAGATAATAATAATTATCCTATAATGAAATATTTAGGAACAACGCGATGTCAAGATGTTGTCGCGGTGATAAAACAACTTACAAATTATTGTAAGGCAGGGAAAGTAAATGTATTGTTCTTATAAAATAATGATGCAACGTCGCAGTATAATTCCCTTTTGGGAGGAAATTGAAATTGTTTCCAACAATTTGAAATCTGTGAACGTTGTAAAAGCGTTCATGTAATCGTGACTCGGATACTCAAGTGCCGCATAATTAAGATTTTCGTCAGATAAGTCAAGGATTTCTAAAAATACGAATGCGGAGGAAAACAAGCTAAAGTTGGCAATTTCATGTACTATGCTTATAAAAATGGATCTTTATATGTCTAATTCTTTATGACTGCCCAAAAGTTCTTTCTTTCATGGACACTATTTCTCTTAATTATTTGTGGTGTAGACACTGTTTTAATTTAATTTTGTTTCTTGTATTGGTTGTTATGTTACTCGTATATAGCGACAATAGATATACACAGTCTGTGAAAAATTAATTGTCTACCTTTTACGGTTAAAGAAAATACGGCCCTTAGACAGACAGACGGACGGACAGCAGAGATTTACTAATAGGATTCCGATGGCACCATTTGCATAGAAATGGGTAAAAAGTCTTGTCTATCCGACCATGATACAGTAAAACTATTACTACTAAGGGAGGATACGATTCTTTGTGGATAACTACTCGATTTTAATTTCTAAGGTTTTTTGCTATATTGTATGTAAGATTGTAATATTGTTAAGCTGTACATAATAATATACCTAACTAGGATGTTAACCACATTGTTGTATACAATACAACAATAGTCTAAAAGATTGTCATTTTGCCGTATGGTACCCGGCAGAGTAGAATAGGAGCACTCCAAGTCTTCCCGTGGATGTCGTAGAAGACTTAGGTAAAACAAGCTTATAAACATCTGAGAGACCTCTTCAACCCGTATGGCCAGCGTGGAGAGTGTAGGCCAAGTCCTCTGGCTGTTCTGCCCAAGTATGACTCTAGTAGTACAGAGAGGGTCGTGCTCCTGTGTGGAGACTAAAAAGACCTGATGATGATGATGATGATTGTAATTTAACGAATGGAAATAAAGAATGGCTTCAAATAGTTAACTACTTCTTGTCTATAATGTCCCACTGCTGGGAAATGGGTCCATTATTGTACGTTATTGATTTATATCGGTTGTAAAAGGCCGCAAGTTGTTATCATGGTCCGCCGAGTCATCAGACCATCGTGTTTTTTGGCCTTGTTTTTGTCGCTTGCAAACAGAACATCATTATGTAAGCGGATCACTTGTGATCTGACACAAGATTTAATTTAGTACAGGACTCCAGAAACCTTTGTTTCAATGTAATCTTCTGATGGATAAATAATTTATGATTTACTAGCTTTCGGCCGCTGATCCGCCCGCGTCAATGTCAATCCCTCGGGAATGGTACTTTTTCCCGGAATAAAAGGTAGTTATGTTCTAATCCGTACTCCAGAAAACTTATATGCAAAATTTCATGATGATCGGTTCAGTAGTTATAGCGTGGAAGCGACAAACAAACAAACTCTTTTTCGCATTTATAATATTAGTAAGGATAACGGTGACAGACCCCGAGGTCTACACGAACGGTAACACAAAAAGATTGATCGATGTGTGAAAGACTTCAAGCTAAAAATAAATTGCACTTTATTCTTTATCTTGTCATTTAGTGTCTTTATCACTTTTTTATTACTAGTATACTAGTAATAAAAACTAGTATACTAGTAATAAAATGGAGATAGAAATACTGATGTACTGGGAGCAACCGTATATTGCTCCGTGACCTATAGATCACGGTAGCAGCGGCAGCAGATGTTATTTCATATGCAGATTTAATCGCCACAGCAACTTGTAGGAAAATTGCTGCGTTGTAATAGTTGAGAAGTAGAATTAGGCCAACTGCCATTCAGACGGGTGCCTCAAGTGGACTTCCTCAGATAAGCTTTATTCAGCTTTTTATACTCGTATCTCCTCCAGGCTGGTCTGGGAAAAAAGATAAAAGGTAGAATGTGCCAGTTGCTTCTCTTTCCACGCAGGCCGTAGAAGCCAGGAAAAGGAATGGGCGGAAATCTTAAGAATCATGATAATAGCCGATGCGGCTAGGAACCCATCACTGTTTTGATCCCGTCCACCTTTACACCTACCAACACGCTAAACGTGGCCTTTTGGTCTTATAAATTTAGGGATCTGTCTACCCCGTAAGGAATAACGACGTGATAATATGAATGTATGTATATCAGCCATAATGAAAAAATCACAAATCAGATTATTGATACTTTAACCGCGGGCATTTTTATATTTCGTTCTCAAATGATGAAATAAGGCTTTTTTATTTATATTTAAAAGAATCACGTTTTATATACAAAGGTTCATTACGTTGGTCCTGCGTTTGCTCTAAGTCTCAATAACGTACTAACTCCACCGAAACCACAATTAGTGTTCATTAAGCACCCGTCCTTGTTTGTATTCGTACCTAATAATACTATTTACTATTTATTTCGCCGATCACGCATTGGCAACTTAATTATTAATGATTAACAATATGGACTACAAACAGTATGGACTTATTTAAATTAAATCACTTAATATGGTTTTATCACGTTTATTACATTATTATTAAGACGGTACTGCACGAAATTGTGAAAATTGACATGTTTTCAAATCACTAGTACTATGCGCTTAATTATTTAAATGACATCAAAAGATTTAGGTCGATCCTTGAACAAGATCGCCTCCTTATTGGAATTTGAAACAAATACATATGATATTTAAAAATGATATCTTAATATATATAAATCTCGTGTCACAATGTTTGTCCTCAATGGACTCCTAAACCACTTAACCGATTATAATAAAATTCGCACACCATGTGCAGTTCGATCCAACTTGAGAGATAGGATAGTTTTTAACTTATGGCGAAACGAAGTTCGCCGGGGCAGCTAGTATATATATATTATATATATATATATGTTATGATATTCAAAAATATTTTTCTTCGAAATTTTTATTTTTAAAACAATACTTACATGACAATATTTATATTTACATCTTGGAGTTCGCCCCTTTTCTTATTTTTATTTATAAATATATAAATAGGAAAATATTAAGACTTTTCATCTTTTTTGTACACTGAACGAAACACTATACAAGTTTTATTGTTATCTATGCTATAGCAGTTCACTCTCCAGGAATTAACAGGTAGACTACCTGCGATCATGAAAATTGTAAAGTTTTCGAAACGTTAGGTGTTAAAAATAATGTAATAATCGCGATAATACCGTATTAAGTGATTTAATTTAAATGTGTAACAATCGAAAAAACAGACACTAGTATGGACTTATTGTTGGCATGACAATATGTGTTATTATTAATGATATCGTACAAAAAACAACAGTTTAGAGTCATCCGCTTGTGTGACGCCAGCCCTCCTTGTGTAATTACAAAATCGCAGAAAAATGCCTGTCCTGAACCTGCGCTTAGATTCGACCAAGAGCTTTTGGTTAGCAGAGTAGCAAATTTATCTAAATACTAGCTTTCGCCCGCAGCTGCGCTCGCGTCAACGTCGTTCCCTCGTAAACAGTTATTTTTTCTGGGATAAAAGGTAGCCTTAACCTTCTCCGTACTCCCGAGAACTTGTATGCAAAATTTCATGACGATCGGGTCAATTGTTACTGCGTGATAAACAAACAAACTCACTTTCGCAAAGATAAGATCGCTCTCCTTTCTCGGGGCTACTGGAAGAAAATTCTTTAGGAATAAGTAGTACCCTTGTACTAATTCTTTGGATATTATATATTGTGTTAACTTTTTCTGTGTACATAAATAAATAAATAAGGATCACGGTCTCTTTGGCGCTGTAAAGGCCGTTCAATGTAACAGTACATATTCTGACCGGATTTGAAGGGTTCACTGTAAAATTTACAGGCAGACAAGAAAAAAATTCCAGAATTGACCTTTTAAACTTAATAAAATAAGGCAATTTAGTATGTAAATTAAGGAGGACGTTCAGTAGTCAATAGCTTTGCCAGAAAGTGTTTTAAACGAAACGAGAACGTATACGTCTGTACAAAGGTTACAGAGGTCCACCAGTTGTCGGCCGCAGAGAAAAGGGAGAACGGCGCTCCTTATCACCGACACTCCTCTTCTTCCACGACCCCTGCTACGACTGTGAGTGTAGGGAGAGTTCACCCCCTTCACTCACATGCACTATCAGGCAGCATCGAATTTAAAACCCGAGAGCTGACATCCTTATTTTGAGGAGGTTTCCAAGCCATTTAAAGTAACGCACTCTAGTCAGACACAGCGCTTACAGTGTACAGTCGGATGCAGATAAAACTAACCCCTCTAACAACAGATTTTAAATTGTAGGGGGGGGGGACACATTTATCTGTCCCAGACTATACATAGATAAGTAAAATTTGTGAGATTACCATGAACATAAAAGAAAGCAGCAGTGACTGATAGAAAGTAGTGAGCGACCATAAACAAATGGTCCGCCGTAAGAAGTCCCAAGTATTGTTCGTTCCATGGGAAGATATTGCCATACTTACCACGCTTGGCAAGCGGGTTGGCGAGCGCAGTTTTTTTACTTCTTGTGCTTTCGACGCTACTACCCATTGAAAGTATTTTTAAGCTGAGGAAGGATACTCATTTGTTATATCTGGGAAGGCAATGAAGGCATTAGGATACTACTCACGTTCTTTAGTTATTAGAAGTAATATTCAAGGTCAGTCTCTACTTACTCGGACGAATGGGAGAAAAGCAAGAAGCAGCTCGGGAGGCCAATGCCGTACCTGCAACCATCGGACAGGCAATTGAGAATGACTCCCCTAAATATTATATATAATAATAATAATAATCATTTATTTCAGATAACTTTAGATCCATATTTTGTTAGTACATCTTAACCTATATTAGTATACGAAAAAAACATTACAAATGGTATTTTTTAAACAACCAATAATAAACGAATTGTATTAAAAAGCCTGTCGATGGGAAATACTACAGTTAGTACAAAGAGTTGAAAGAAAATCGATAAGTAAATATTAATAAATTATATACATATTTACGCTGTCATTACTATAAGTTGACTCGCTTGATCTACGAGAATAAGCGACTAGCAGTAAGGTCACTGGTATATATTAACCATATAAATCTGTCTTAGAAGTTAATGTGAATTGCATTGAAATCCCCCGTAGTTTTCAAAATTACTCTACACATAAAGACTGCAGATATATGTGACGAAAGACTTAAATAATAATAGGTTCTATGTTGATGATAGGAAGACATAAGTAAAATATATGGTATTAAACCAACCTCTATAAAGTACTTACCAAATTTTATATAATTTGTCAGTCCACTACTTTTGGGTATGGTAAGTAACATTTAATTACCTAACCCAAAAGTAGTGGACTCATTTAAACTAACTACCCTATACGGTACAATAACTTTGTTAATTATTTTAACTGACCGTAACTGTGGTTCACTATTTTGATTGTGAGAATGAGCCAATTGTATCATTCTTAGTAACATTAGAAATAGGTTATGCTTAGGAGATTAAGGGCTTTTGTTGAATTTTCCTGGCAGAAACACAAGAAATTGTCTGCTATGCATCGTAGATGCGTTCAGCAAAATAAGATTCATTTTATTTCCTACTAGCTGTGCCCACTGCTCCGTTCGCGTCGAAAAAGCAAATAATGTTTGTATGGGGCCATGTCTTATCATAACTGACGAAAAATTTAAGTAGCCTGTAATATGTCTAAATGTTTATCTACCAGGTTTCATACAATACAACATACATACATACAAAAATCTAAAAATTGTCATTTCCTTTCAATATCATCTGAAAACAAGGTAACTTACTTCATGACCAACCCTTACAGATTTATTATTAGTATTGATGATGATTGATGAATTATTATTTTTGCAAAGCTAACAGTACAAGGATATAATAAAGAAGTTTAAAGTTTGCCTGAGCTTATGTTGAAGAGTCCCATATCAAAGAAACCAAAGCTAATTTCCTGTGAGTTGAGTTACTTTAGCAATTAAAGTGGTATAACTTCAACTAATTGAGTGTTAAAAACTCTCAGAACAATTATGGTAATAGCTTCAGCATCGTAATTTGTAAAATAACGACTAACTTCTAATTACTGATTCTTAGGCGGTGAAAAAATAATGGCAGCTCACGTTCTTTACTTATTAGAAGTAATATTCAAGGTAGGAGAAAATTTTTAGGGTTCTGTACCTCACAAGGAATAAGACCCCATATACGAGTACGAGTGGGTTTACTCGGATGTCCGTTTATCCGTCTATCTGTCAAGCAAGACTATTTTACTCATGAACGCGTGGATTCAGAGTAAAAATGTATATTTCATACTGAAATCTCCGGTTACTTAAAGCTGTGAAAAAGTTAAACTTCCAAGTCAATGCTATTAAAATTATAGTCGATTTGTGACATTGTATTTTGCAATCATATACCTACACTCATATGGAAATACTTATATAAATTCCCGTTGACTATGAAGCAAAGATGTTTTTTGAAAACTGCTCATATCTTTTATGTTTGTTTGTGATCGAAAGGTGTCTGTGACGTCATGAATGATGTTTTTATAGTTCTCCATGACTTCTACTCTACATGTTTCTGTAAGCATGCAGAGACTTCGTTGTATTATATACAGTAAACTGTTCGAATTCGCGGTAGAGGCTTTCAAAAAAAGTACCGCGAATACGGAATCGGCGAATACAGATTGGTATTTTGTATGAAAATAAAGCTAAGAAATACGTTCCAAAAACTACAAAATAGTACGTAAGGTGCCAAAATGTAGCCCAAACATTTAAAAAAAGGAAAAAAAATGGTGTTTAACGTAAATTAGTAAGAGATTATTAATATTAAATCTTCAGTTCTTGGTATAGTTTCATAAAATTTGCAATTTTCAAAACTTACAAGCAGAATATAATTCTAATCTAACGTATAAACTCTATTAACAAAAATATATGCATAGTTTTTATTAATTCAAATAAAAACTCAAATAATGGAATTGAGGAATTTAGAACTTAAGCATTTTTTCTCTTGATACTTGTAGATATGATTTATGAATTCCATAATTTGGCTACATTATTAAGTATCACCTTGAATCTTTATAAACAGACTTCATTTCATAAAATTGATTTTATTAAGTAATATCGGATTTTATTTTTCATTCGCAAAGGATTTTCTACTTTTAGCTCCGCGACATCAAAATAAGGTCTTCTAATAAACTGTTTGTTAACACAATTTATGTTTTAAATTTTATGTTATTGTACGGATTGTTTTGTCATGCTGCCAGTGGAGACTAAAAAGACCTGATGATGATGATGTTTTTATTCGCGATAACGGAGAGTGAGTCACAACTTCTCAACCCATACGAATAGCGTATCCGCGAATATGAGATATGGTTGGTTTGTATGTGTGAAATATGAAAAAAAAATCACATGAAAGGCGAGTTATAATTTATTTTGCAGGAGAAGCTACTCCCAGTAAGAATGCATAATAAAATAGAAGCTGAAATAAAAAATATATGGGTAGCAAGAAATCGGAAAAGTTGTCGAAATTTATAGGTACCTATAAAAAAATAAATAAGCTTTTGACTTCGGCATTAACCGCTCGAAGTTTCTTTTATGACTATTCTTTTTTTTTAAATCTGTTAATTTATGATATATTTAAAACATGTTCCTACTAATTAAAATGTATACTGTACAATAAACGAGCTTAAAAACATGTGGGTATCTCTGATAATTAAGTGCTAGGATCTTGTCAGAGTCATTGTGGAAATGGATGACCTTTTTCGCATTTAAAATATTTATTAATAAATTAAAATACTTACGCAAACTTCAATTCAAACTTCTACGAAGTTCAACAAACTTTTACCAAACAAACAAAAGCGTCAAAATCACACATTATTATTCCACATTTAATCTCTTTCTTTTTCTTAATTTTGTAAAAAACAAGAGGACTGGCCAGTTCGAAATTCGACTCGAAATCACTTAGTAGACCGTCGGGCATAACACGTCGTCGTTTACCGACCGCCCGTTCAGTACTGCAGCAGTGTTCTCAACCCTACGGCAATGTCACAAATTCCTTTGCCCCTGAAACGCTGGAATCGAAGCTCGCCCTCTTAATGAATAGAGGTTTTATCCCTGATGCCTTTTCATTAGCCATATTTTTACACTCTATTAAAACGTACGTATAGGCTATTAGGGCACATAGTCTCAAAAAATATTCTGCGGACCAGAGATACATATATTCATACTATCACGTGTATTTCCTTGTAGGGTAGACAGAGCCCAGGTCTACGACCTGAAAGCAACGTTTAGCATGTTGGTGGGCATTAGGCGGAAAACGAAATAAAAAAGTGATGGATTGCTAGCCGCATCGCCTATTATTATGATTGCTCAGATTTTTGCCCATTTCCTTAATCGGCTATTACGATCTACGCGAGAAAAGATGCAACAGGTACATAGAATTTACTTGTTGCATCTTTTCTTTACTCCCTTACCAGCATGGAAGATCTGTTGTTGGACCAGAGATCTGTTTCTAATAACAGTTTGAACATATTTATATGAACTTCATTCATGCATTAGTTTATAAGCTTACCTGATAATGTATTTTATTTTTTTCACATATTGTACGGTACAATTGGCCGAAATTTACACGATTCAATCCCGAGCTGTGAATATAAAATCGCTTATTACAACATAAAAATTATTACAGCACAAAGTATGTATGAAAATCTTCAGCTTGACTGAAACTTTTAGTTATTGTATTCACTCTCAAGTTTCGTGCGGATAATAACGTTCATCGAAAATTTTGTATAAGTTATAAAGTTCTTAAAAGCACACAACGAATATAAATATGATTTGTTCAAGCTTTAAGCTACTTAGTACTTAAATCTATATACAAGGTAAATTTTCATTTATTTCGATCTTATAAATCAATGAACGCCGGCTGCATGTACGAAAAAGTGTCACGTTCCGTGTGCAAGCCAGAGCGCGGAACAAGCGATAGAGAAGCACGTTAGGTCTAACCGTTCCGCTTGTGATGCATCTTTGTCTTTTCCAATTTCACTTCTTACACTTCTCACGTAAAATGATCGTCAGTAAACCGACTTTATGAAACCGTTTTATAATGGGAATTTTTTGGCCTGACACCGTGATTTCCAACGAAGATCTGTGGAGACTATGTCACGAAGAACAGATAGACGTCCAGATCCGGCGGCGAAAGTGGCGTTCGATCGGGCATACCCTGCGCCGCCCTCATGACCATATCCCCCGAAGAGCTCTGGACTGGAATCCGCAGGGCATACGAAAGCGAGGACGCCCAAAACAAACGTGGCGCCGCACTGTCATAGATGAGGCAAAGAAGCTGGGTTACACCTGGAGTGAAACTAAGAACGCTGCGTCGGTAGAACCAGATGGCGCCAATTTGTATCTGCCCTTTGCCCCGACGGGGGGACATAGGAAGCCAAGAAACCGACTTTACAGATAACCATTTTATTTTATTGTATTTTTTCTTATTTCTAGGGCTTTTGCACAATTTCCGCCTGGAAATCTTATAGCGGAATAAAAATGTCCTATGTGTTAAGTAAGGACCTATTTACAAAGTTTTAGTCAAATCAAAGTAAAACAACAAACATCTTATAAAATAAATAAACTTTCTTCCTAATATTAATGGTCTCTGGGCGAAACTGTGTTTTGCCGGCGTTGGATTGAGGTGAATTTGAAAGGTCGACATTTTTCGAATTCCGAGCATATTTCCAATAGGAAATTTCGTTTTTTTATGGGCTTAGGCATTTCTACAAGGATTTGTTAAGGGTGGTATTTTGTTGTCATCTGAACATACATTATAAAGAGGAAAGATTTGATTGTTTGTGCTTTTTTGTAATGGATAAATAAAAAAAAGCTACTAAACCGATTAATAAAATACCAATAGAAAGCTACATTATGTAGCTTTCTAAGTACCAGTAACCAGTAAGTAACATTAGGCTTTATTTGATTTTCAAAACATTTAGAAATCCGTAGGAAAATTGGGAAATGTAACCCCATTTATAACATTTATAAATAGTTGTAAATATTATTATTGGGCAAGTGCTGAGAAAACTATTGTAATATTTAATATCTCTGTTATCTGATATTTAATATTTTAAAAAATGTTTTTATTATGAATGTTTGTGCCAAAATATTTCTTTTTTAAATCTGAGATGTTTCTCGACCCGGGGTCTGAGACCTGGGTTTGATCCTGGCTCGGATAGATAGCGTAATAAAAACCGAAACCCACGCAGACAAAGTCGCGGGAAAACAACTGGTTCAATATATCTTTTTAATTAATATATCTTTAAAATTTAAAATTAAGCCAATTATTTTCGCTATGAATTTTCGAATTTACCGTCGTTTGTACGAGTAACAATTCCACGTGAGTTCATATCCGTTTTGAGATCGCATCCTGTAGAAACAGTAATAAAATGAAGTCAAATATTAATAAAAAAATCTGATAGAAATAAGATTGTTTGTTTACTGATGCGTTTTTCCAATAGAAAAACTACATGCAATCAAAAATATCGCAAATGGATACGTTAACACAAAGTCTCCTGCATGGGTTCGCTTTTAGATCATTAACCACTAAGTTTATATTAGTGATTCTACTCATTTTTTTGCAAACATAGATATGGATTTATAATACCAAACTACACCAGTTTTACGCCTACTGGAATCAACATTTACAAAATAAGCTAAAATAAAGCCGTAAACATCGCTCGCCATTGACGCCGGAATCATAGAGTTAAAATTATCCGATCTGTTTGAAAACGTTTTGATTTTAAATATAAACTCTTTGGAGACTTGCTAATAATTAAAAATATGACCTAGTGAAAAATGACAGCTTGTCACCCATATTTTTTTGATAACCCATAAAATTATAAACACAAAAAACGGATAAATTTAAGTGAAATGCCTAATACGAGGCGAAGGAGATTTTCGGTGCAAAACAAAATTGGTTCGAGTACGCCATCTGGATTACAAAATGATACAACGCACAGGTAATTAATAAATATAAGTAAATAAATATATACGGACAAATCACACAGATTGAGCTAGCCCCAAAGTAAGTTCGAGACTTGTGACTGGTTTCTAACTCAACGATTACTATATTTTGTAACAAATACATATATAGATACACATCCAAAACCCAGGCCAATCTGAAAAAGATCATTTTACATCTTGACCTGGCCGGGGATCGAACCCGGGCACTCTCGTGTCGCAGGCTGGCGTGTTGACCGCTGCGCCACGGAGCTAGCCAAATTTAACATAAACATAACTAAACCGGCCTCTAGGTGAACTATGGTAAGAAAATAAAATGTCATTTTCATACAATTAATTTTACACGACTTTTTTTTTAGCCGCAAGATAAACCCAGAAAATGCAAGAAACATGAAACGAAATAAATTTTCACCAAGTTTTACACACGCTAACGCCTTGGAAATTGTCACTGAATGTGACAGTGTTGCTTCGGTTGTAGCAGCATCAGCTACTAGAAAGTTAAATGAACCTGACCCAGCAACAACCATGGACAAAGATGTGACCGCTAGCTCTAGCAACATTGATTTCTTTATTAGCACTACAGACGACATGTCTGCAGAATCTTCAAAAGAGATCATAATTTCTAGGGAAGCATCAAAGAAAATCGATAATGAAACTAATAAACCGCCAGGCAAAGACAGAATGTCGTTTAGAAAAGAAAAAGTTCCGAGACCACATCGTGTCAAAGTTCGAAGTCCTAAAAGAAGTATTCCAATAATAGATGGAAATGTTCCAGAATTGAATGAAACTCGGCGATCAATTGCAGTTGATGCCATAGATTGGACTAAAGAAGTGAAAGAAAATGCTAAAGAAGAGATAACAAACAATTCTAATATAGAAGTGGTCACCAATATAGTTGAAGTAGCAGACGAGATTCGTGAGAGCGAACATTCGTTGGATGATATGTGTCGTATATGTCACGGTGGAGAGGCGTTATCAGCAGAATTAGGGCCGCTGATTTCAGCATGTTCGTGTCGTGGGACAGTTGCAAGAGTACATGTAAAGTGTTTGGAGCGATGGTTAACGGAATCTGGGAAATCGAGATGTGAACTATGTGGGACGAGATACTCTACGAGACGGGTGCATCGATACGGCGTGCCGAGAGCCCTTGTCATGTGGATACTGAGCCAGAATGCTAAGCAGGTATGTTATAATGTTACCCGTAATATACATGACGCAGATACAGCGAAATTTTAATGTATTTATATTTTTAATTTACGGACTAGCATTTATATCATACAAACTTTATAATTTCTAAAATATTTAGAGGCTTATAATTCTTATACCACTGATCTTTTAACCCAGCTCTATAGAAACGTACATAGATTATGATGAGACAAATTGAAAAATTGCATGAAATTGTACATTATCATATATCGCCGCCAGTCTCTTTCGCCGTGTGTATGGAGGTTTTTGCCTCCAGGACAATGTATTTCCCGCCCACCTCTCGCCGCCGCTACCGCTCATGGCCATAATGTCTGCTCTCGAACTTTTTTTCCACTCGATACCATACCCTAAAAGATTATATGGCGAAATTAAAATTAAAAAATATTAGTCTTGTCTATTGACACTGCATCGAGAGATCGAGTTATTGATCACTATTTAAATGCAAAATTTGTTCATGAAAATAATAGTAGTTAATAGCATTAATAAGTTGTATTTAGCATTCCACAAAGTTGTTTGATGCAAGAAAAATATAAATAAATAAATATATACGGACAAATCACAAAGATTGAGCTAGCCCCAAGGTAAGTTCGAGACTTGTGTTATGGGATACTAGCTCAACGATACTATATTTTATAACAAATACATATATAGATAAATATCCAAGATCATTTTCCATCTTGACCAGGCCGGGGATCGAACCCGGGCACTCCGTGTCGTAGGCTGGCGTATTAACCACTGCGCCACGGAGCTGTCGCTCATGAAATGTTTAGCATAATCAGGCTTACTTAAGCACTCAACTAATGTTTTCAGCGTTTTATAATCCGTTTATTTCGATTGAATACTTCAAAATAATATAATTCTTAACAGGGGCTTTAATAGATTTTTTGAGCGCTGGCAATAAGACGTACGTAACAGCTTCCCATTAAGTTGGTCGTATACTCGTACCTCATATAATTTTATTCTAAAGAACGATATAAATGGATTTATCACTTTAATCATTCGAATCAGAAATGAGGAGATCCGTAGAAGAACGAAAGTTACCGACATAGCTCAGCGGATAGCTCTTTGAAGTGGCAGTGGGCGGGGCACAAAGCGCGTAGAAACGATGGCCAATGGGGCAAAAAGGTTCTCGAATGGCGACCATGTACCGGCAAGGAAGCGTCGGACGCCAACCTACCAGGTGGTCAGAAGACCTGACCAAGGTCGCAGGGAAACGCTGGATGCAGGCCGCTTCCAACCGGTCATTTTGGAAATCTTTGGGACAGGACTATGTCCAGTAGTGGACTTCTTGCGGCTGATATCATGATGATGATGACTTTAATCATACCTACCCAACTCAAGTCTTTTTACTCCGCCCTGATGGGTAAAGCAAACAGACTTGACAATATTACTTTTGTTTTTAAACAAGCAGGGAGAATTTTATAATACATTCAGAAACCTAGTGGCAGCGGGCTTTCGTTTCCTAAAATTCTTACTTTCAAAATGAGAACTTAAAATATACTGTTCATAATCTGAAATTAAAAACAAGATCCCTATAAAAAAATACATTTATTCATCCTTTACTATCCTAACTAATATTAAAAATGTGAAAGTGAGTTTGTTTGTTTATTTGTTACGCTTTCACGCCGTAACTACTGAACCGATCACCATGAAATTTTGCATACAAGTTTTCTGGAGTACGGAAAAGACTACCTTTTATCCCGGGAAAAAGTACTTTTCCCGAGGGATTGACATTGACGCAGGTGGAGCTGCGGGCGTAAGCTATTTCATCATGAATATGACAGGGCTATCGTACCTTTACATTATAGTACTTATACATATTACAGTGACTTGAAGCAAGTGGATTCTACAAATCGTTCCGCGATAGTACTAGAACCAATCCTCCAAGTAAGATGAAATTTGGAACGTTTGTTAGAACAAGTTTCAAGTTTATCGGCATCAAAATCGATTCAGTATATTATGAGATATCTAAAAATATCTCTAAGTAAAATAAAAACGATGAACTAGGTACTAACTAATAAGTTTTAGATATCATGATAAAAAATTTCCTTTATATAATGTTAACTTACAGAAATTTCAAACTGAAATTATGTACCTACCTATCCGTAATAATTAACTGAAGAGTTTGAAATTTGCGTAACATTAATAATTTGTGTTTGTTTGTTTTTCATGCGTGTACCTAAGTGGCAAGCTCTTGTGTCAAATTGTCAAGCGGTCATAAAGCATCTGACATAGCACTAAGGCTAAGAGACTAAAGGCTTAATGTGTCTTTCGAAGCACTACGCTACTTACGGTCATCCATCCCTTTGCCACACCCAGGATTGCTTTACTTGCGTAATCGCTAATAATGCTTACACCCTCTAGGCCATCGAGCTCCTCATTCATTACCCTAATTATAATTTAGTTTTATGTTATTTTAAGGTATTTTTAAAGGGTCCTACACACAATACCGGCGGCACAGTTGGCGCGAGGTTATTGCCGCGCGGCTCACGAATGTGCCTTATCCATACTTAATATTGTAAATGCGAAAGTAACTTTGTGTCTGTCTTCTTTTTACGCTTTAACCATTAAACCAATTTGGCATGGAGGTAGTTTGAGGAAAGACATAGGGAACTCTTCATTCCGGAAAATTCTACTGTTCGGCGGAGCCGCGGTCAACAGCTAGTAGTACATATTTATAGGCATATAATGGGAGCCGCGCGCCGCCCGTTACACAGCAGCCAGACCGGGGCGGGCGGCGAGACCGCTGGCATTATGTGTAGTAGCCTTTACAAGATCAATGCATGCAACTTAATTTACATGTCAAATTACAAGTCTCAGTAACATTACTCTTAAACAACATCTAAGAGCAAATTACTCTGCTCTCATTAAATAGTAATTATTGCGTTAATCCTTTTGGATATATAATATACGTTTATATTAGTAAAGTGTCATTAAAATACTTAAGTTAAAGTACTTACATATGCAATATGTACAAGTTCACTCGTAACTTTTTACGTAGTCATTCTTCTTTTACCAATAATTTTTCATAAAAGTCTCAGCTTAAATGCAGTGAAATCAATTTAAAACTAGGTAAATATAACAATGCGTGTTGTGAAAGATTAAGTGTGCGTAATAATTGATATTTTTTTGTTTATTGCTTAATAAGAGTCGAAAAGTTTTGACCGTGATTTTTTGAATTGGAGCAAACGTTGTATTGGAGAAATATAGTTAATGTGTATGTTGTATTGGAGTATTTTTAATTATGTAGTGTTCAATTGAAGAATAGTACATTACTGCAGAGGCCGGGAAGTAAGGGATTGCCGAACGAGTAGTTTTCAAGGCCGAGCGTCAGCGAGGCCTTGGCAATAAATACGAATCCGGCAAGCTGATTCCCGGCAAAGGCACGTATTGTGCTTTTCTCAATAAATGCGAGAAAATAATGAAACACGTACTACTGGGAATAAATGAAGTATAATATAAAAAACTATAATAGTATGTACATTTTTATTTTCATATCTGTTTTACGGCATTTGGTGTTCTACGCCTTTTCCTTCATATGTTTCAACGTTTTTTATCAAAGACATGATGGTATAATTCATTTCGTTGATTCGACGGAGCTCCTAGCGACAATTCCTACGAATCCTCTGGTTTGATCATAGACGACGCAGTAACGCGAACGACCACCAGCCCGCTATGTAAATCTCTAAATCCGCACCATGACACTTTAGTTAGTCCACACATTGTTCATAAACATAGCCATTTATAACACCAAATTACACCGATTTTACATTATAAAGTCCATTATAAGCAATCTGCAAAACAATCCAAAACAACAACCTTGCTTGCAGTAAAATAAATAATAGTACATACCCGCGTTATTTTCTTTTTTAATTTCAATTGTCATTTCGTGCTAAGGAAACATAGCCCATACAGCCCAGGCATATTTTAATCAAAATGTAATACCGAAAAAAATCTGCTTTTCCGCGTTTTTTCTTTTTATTATTGGCATATTTTTGTGTGATTTTACCAACATTTTAATTAAATTATTTTCATATTCATATACTTATATGCTCGATGAGTGCATTATTTTAAAATGTGGTAGCCATTGGCTGTATGACAAGTTACATAGATTAATTAAAAAGTTTTGAGCAGCGGCCAGGAATGAATTTTCATACTTACTTTCCTGGCCTAGGCCGGTAAAGTAATGGACGAGCCAAGAATTACAAACTTCGTGGCTTCATTTTACTACAATAATGCCTACATTTCCGAGCATGTTTGAGAAAAGTTATATTAATCGTACGGAACACTCTTCACGCAAGTTGACTCGCACTTGGTCGTTAAGTTTAAATTTGTTTTATAACATATTTACGGAGATTGTCACCATTTGTCAAAACAAGACCCTAAATTAAAGTTTTAAGTACCTATATATCTTATTGTTGAAGTTGGGCACACTCAATAAAATACAAACTTTAAGTGCTTAAGTACCTCAATGTTTGACTTCCCGACAAATTAGTCTTAAGTATCCGAATTTGAGAGAAACTTTTGTGCGTAAAATGGCTTTCATTCAATGCTACTTCTATTTTAGTCCAAGAGCTGATAAAATATTTGAGTAGGTCCTTCTGGTAGACACAAAACAGTGTTCAGTGTTATCGTTTAGACCTGGCTGAAAGATCATGGTTAATAACGGGACCACGACGTTTTTAAAAGGTTAAACTTTATGTTTAATTAACTGTTCCAGTTAAATCGTTGTGCCTTAAATTATATATCTATATATTTAGAGAGCTCTGTGGCTCTGTGGTCATCATGCCAGTCTGCCACCCGGGACGGGTTCGATTCCCGGTCAGGTCGATATGGAAAATATTTTTTATATTGGCCTGGATCTTGGATGTTTAACTACATATGTATTTGTTATAAAATATAGTATCGTTGAGCAATTTTGGGGTTAGCTCAATCTGTGTGATTTGTCTGTATACATTATTGATATATTAGTATAGTTTTATTTACGATATAGGTATAAGTATTAGTGTAAAAGATACCTATATAGATAAACGTGTTGAACCCTGGTCAAACAGATTTTTTTATAGATTTGAATCTATAGTTGCGATTGCATTGAGCCACAAATATCAACTAATTATTATATATATCTAATAAAATTAAATTAAGGTTGTCTTTTAAGGATACCAGCAAGCACTTTGTTCAAACAAAGTGTGAGCGGGACGTGGAGCGGGACACATAAATTAATATGGGCAAGTTTCGCTCACACTTTGTCCAAATTGTTTGCCGATACACTTATGGAACAAGTTTCAGTGGACAATTTTCGTACTTTAAACATACAGCATGTAAATTCACCACCGACATTACCTCTAAGGGGTAGCACCGACCGTCTAAATGAATAACTTTTTTATGGGACCAATGGTGGGACATCAAAAAATTCTTTGATAGTTTCATACAAATTTTCCAGGCGGCTGAACACTTTTGTGTGGAAATGTCGGAAAACTTTTGAGTTGCCAGCTGTGCTCCCATAGGAAAAGTTGTTCATATTAATGGTTGGAGTCGCTCCTTTAAGGGAATCTCGTGGGTCAATTTACACGCTAAGCAGCAAGCGTTTCGAGTAGGTGACAAGGGCCAATCGACCATGAACACCCTGGTGTCAGAGTTGTTCGGGACCGCCTCTCGACCTCTGACGTGGTTCCTTTAACGACTACCAGATGGCAGCCGAGATTAACGGCATAACTAAACAAATTATGCTTCCGGTGGGAATCGAACGACTTCCGGGTCTACAGGCAAACGCTGGACCACGGAGGCAGTTGACACAGTTACAGTTTAGAGAATTTACACGCTGATAACAATCTTGTTTTGGTTCCAGTTGATGGTCGATAGTCTCGGCATCATGCTGATGTCTCCTCTGGCTGTACTAGCAGCTTGGCTCTCCGGAAGAACTCTTGCTGGTTTGATGACACAAGAAAGCCATGTTACACCTTGGCCATTGGCATCTACCTTCGTACTGGCATGTATGACCCTTGTAAGTTGTCTTATTTTTATTACCTTCTTTCCACCTTATAGCGGCGATTCTAGAAGTTTGGCTCTTTGGCAGAACTATTGATAGCTTGATGATGCACGAGTGCCACGTCACACGTAAGCCATCGACATCAACCTTGGTATTGGCAATATAGACAATGATAATCTTTTATAACTACTGGACTGATTTTGATGAAATTTGTATGGGAACAATTTCAAATGAATAAGTAATTGTTTAAATCGGTCAAAGATATGAGGTAAAAACATACTTACAACTGAATTCAGAACCTTCTCCTTTTTTTGAAGTCGGTTAAAAATGAGCATCAATTTATGGCTTGTATGTATGTATGTAGATCACAAAATGATAAACATGTATTAAACATATTCAACATCATAGCAAACATCACCATTGAACAAGTGAGGTTGGTTCTTAGTTCCCTTTACTATGTTGTTCCTAACATCTACAATACTAGTAGTTCGCTGCGAACGTGGACCTCGCGATTATTTAATTTTCCTGATAATTCGTGAGCTAGCCACTATTATACTGATTTTGATAAGCATGTTGTCATAGTGCTATTGTTTAGATGACTTCAAAAGCACTCTTTTTATTTTACTCACCACGACTTATTTTTAATTAACATACAATGAACACGATGTCCTTACTTTCTTGTACTAATAGTTAACATTCATTTCTATCCAAACAAATAAACTGCCATACAATGTTAAACCCCTTTTTTATTACTGTTGCAAGAATAGTTGAAATAGTTTTTCCCTTGCAATCCCTAAATGCACGAGTAGAATTTCATCTAATTAATATGACAAAATCAAAACCGGCTTTTTACCGGTAATACAACATCTGTGAGGCGTTTAGCTCTCGATAGTGCAACGTGTAGCTGAAGAGCTGCGTTGCACTATCGAGCAAAAATTTATAATTTTACTAAGGGTCAAATAATTGTAACAGTTTCGTCATATCTGAAAGACTATGGTTATTAACGGAATCACAACATTGGACATTTTATAAAAATAATTTTCGTACCAAATATTCCACAGGCGTTTTTGAGTGTTTGAAAATGTCAATAGGCCTGCGACTTCAAGGAATAGAAATACAAAATGCCAGGTATCCGGGTGACTGAGCTTCGGTCGGCATGATAATGATGATTAAGGTTCTAAAAACGAGACATATGTGTTTTGCTTTCTAAACCTATATGGTTTTGATGTGTACCCTACAATGTTTAATTTTTTTAGCCCCGATAGACATATTACCCCCTTTTCTTCGCTTGAGCTTTATACTTATAAGTTTTTGGTTTTCATATGTATCAATTTTCTGGTTTGTTTTGTCCGGACAACCCCCCAGCTCATTTTTCATTTGGCTTTTGTTTTTGTTTCTCTCGCAGAGTGCTGCACTCCCATACTCCTCTTTCTATGCTTCGGCTTTACCTTCCAAATATGGTTTTCGTACGTCTGGATTCTACATCTGTACTTATCTTTCGCCCACCGAACCCCATTTCTTTGTCTTTATTGTGTCTGTTTTGCGGAATTATATGTTTATTCTTACACTACTTTTTTCATGAATTTTTATTGTTTCGTATAGGGTAAAAACGGGATTATTAATTTATATCGCCTATTAATATCGCTCCACTGTCCGTCTGTCTGTTTGTCTGTCTCTCCGTCCGTATCTCACCAGGATGTATCTCATGAACCGTGATAGTTAGACAGCTGAAATTTTCACAGATTATTTATTTCTGTTGCCGCTATAACAGAATATACTAAAAAATAGAATAACATAAATATTTAAGGAGGCTCCTATACAATAAACGTGATGTTTTTGCTTGTTTTTGCACTATATTGATAACGGCAACAGGTAGACGATTGAAATATTCATAGAATTATGTAGTTATATATCTATCCCCTAAAAATAAATAATTAAATAAAAAAATAATAATATTAAAGTGGGGCTTCCATGCATCAGACATGATTTTTTTGCCGTTTTTATAGATAACGGTACGGAAACCTTCGTGCGCGAGTCCGATTTGCACTTGGCCGGTTTTTTACCAGCTTTTATTGTGAAAGGATTGAAACTGTAAAATCCTTACTACCTCACACTGCTTTGCATGATTGACTGTTATATCAATAATAATTAAATACTCAATTTGAAATAAAAATGCAGCAAAGTTCAGAACTAACTCTGGTAACTATATGACTCAAAAACACGATTGCGTTAAATTTTCTCGATAGAAAAAAATTGCAAAGTTGCCTCCTAATCACGTCTAATTTACTCGGTATATAGCATTATTCACCAAATACATCAAAATTAACCTTGAAACTTTTGATTATTATTGCATTACAGATAAGGCAGCCATCATATGTTTTTCTTTTTCGAATAACCCTTGAATATTCCTAAAAAACTAAAATATCCAAAGTAGCCAACGCGTTTAGACCATCCGCGTTTGTATCGCAACGCCGCCTGGCATATGTCGGGCTCTTAAATAGCTCGTCATCTTCAAATCAGATCAGTGATTTTTTATAATTATCTTCCTCTACCATAAAGTTAAGTACAATGCGAAATTGCAGTTAAATTAGTTGTAAATAACTGCTTTAATTTTTGGTTGCAGGCTGAAACCCGAACAAACATATACACACTTAAAATTAAAGAAAAATTTAAACTTATTAAAATATCCCTGCGCATTTTTGGACCTCTGTCTCCATCTGTTGGAGAAATTTGGAACTAACAACAATTTTTTATGGAAATTTTCATGGACTGGTATTTTTCTGTTATAATAAAATATTGTAAATTAAAAATAAGAAAGTCACTTGAAATTTAACTTGGAACAGACATCGAAAGAAATATTTGCAATCATTGAAAAATCAAATTTTCTTGCGCGGCTCGAAGTCTAAACTTTTCGATCGAGTAACTACCGTACTGCGAGCATTCGATAAGTATAGAGGAAAAAGTACCGTTCTAGTTTATACCTAATTGATCATGTTTTGTTAGTAAATTTAAATTTAATACACAGAGCATGGATAAAGCAGGCTCAACGAAATACCGCCACCTAGCGGCGGCTGTGGTTACCTTCAAAATTAAAATTTATTTCAGCGCCATCTTGTAACATATTCAGCCTAAACGTCATTTTCAATTTTCATTTCTCGAAATTCTTTAACATTTATTTAAATATCTCGTAAACGGCTGAACCGATTTTAATGCCCAACGAACTTGAAAATTGTATTTATAAGACCTATATACATTGTAAATTTCATCTTAATTGGAGCATTGGTTCTAAAGTTATCGTGGAACAAACATACATACATACATACAAAAAATGTCTTTTCGCCCTAACTTGAATTGAAGACCTCGCTCGCTTCGCTCGCTCGGTCAATTATTGTATTGACGAATATTATCTTCAAAGCCCTTAATGGTTGAGTAAATCTGCTTTATTGCGATATCTCACTACTGAAAGGATAACAATATGTATTTATTACATATTGGTAATTACGACATACTAAACAATCACAAATCAAATAAGATTCGTGTTTGATTTAGAGAAGTATTATTGTATTGTCGAGTGTGTTTTCTCAGAAGGTTGTTTGAATAAACATTGGACATTGGACGATAGACGAGCAAATTGTTAGTCACTATATTTAGATTTTTTGTCCACGTGTAGGTGTATCTATGGCATCAAAGATTACTTTCATTAAAAAAAGGTCAATAGTAAGCCTATTCAAAATAAAAAAAAAAAAATAAAAAAAAAAAAATAGAATTAGCTGAAAATAAACCTAATTAAGTCTACTTAGCTTTTGAGTCTTATTAATGTTTTAATTAAAAATTGAGGTAAAATCAAGCATATTTTTTGATGAGAAAGTGTCGCCAGAAAATCTAATTATTTGATCTAAGTATGTTTTTCATACAGGCAAAGAATAGTTTAATTGTAGTTATACAGGGTGAAATTTAATTCATTAGCATACGTTTAAGGAGTGACTCAGACCACGAATCTGAACAACTTTCACTATAGAACCAACTCCGAAATTGCAAAAAAAAAATGAGCTGTTCCAAAGATTTTGGCCAAGTAGATATTCCACTTTTGTATGAAAAAGCAGATATTTTTTTTACGATGTCGAAGTTGGTCCCATAATAAAAGTTGTTCAGATTCGTGGTCTGAGTCACTGTTACGGAAGGTGCCTGTATGCTGTACATACTAGGAATCCCTATCCGTGATTTAAAGGAAACTTCGATTTGCATAGAGGACTGTATAATGAAAAAGTAAAATAAATTAGGGGTACAATTCGTGACCCGACAGTAATTCGAAGCGGCTATCGCTCGGAGCTCGATTTGAGAAGTGCTGTCAGATGGACAGATGTCACTTAACCGAGGGGCGCCGCGGGCCGAACTGCGCCCGCGGCTCGTTGTAGTCGATGGTCTCCGATGTTGCCATCAACATACTCCCGGCCTTGAAGTATCTTCAACAATTGGTAGGGGGCAGATGGTGTTGAAGGCCCGGCGGATCGTCCCCTTGCGAGTACGAATGTCGGCCACCCTGGCCACTCCGTCAAGTCCCGGCAGCACCCGGATTATGCGGCCCAAGAGCCACATGAGAGGCGGCGCTGAGACGTCCTTGACGAGCACCATCGTGCCCTCTTCTAGCTGGCCCCGTGTGGCGTGCCATTTCGCCTTCCTCTGAAGCCAGAAAATATATTCATTGTGGAAGCGATTCCAAAAATGTTGTTTGAGATCCTAAAAAGCTCGATGCGGTGGAAACGTTGGAGGCTGGTGGCGGATCTGTCGGTGATCTGCGGGTGTGGCACGCAAATCAGAATCGCCCGATGAGGAAGTGAGCAGGAGTAAGTGGAGTAAGGTCAGTAGGATCCTGGGAAATGGGTGTAATTGGACGAGAGTTGAGAATAGCCTCAACCTGTCTTAATAGAGTCGACATTTCTTCGTAGTTTAAATGAGTGAAATCTAAGACGCGCCTAAGGTGGTGTTTTACAGATTTAACTGCACTCTCCCATAGTCCCCCGAAGTGTGGTGTGAATTTTGGGATAAATGAAAAATTAATACCTTGGTTGGCGGCAAAAGTTGACGTCAGATTGGGATCTTTGAGAAGCCTTCCCAACTCATTGAAAGTACCTACGAATGTGGTACCATTATCTGAGAAGATGTTCTGTGGTTTTCCCCGGCGCGAAATGAACCTATTCAGAGCTGCAATAAAAGCCTCTTTAGTCATATCTGAGATAAGCTCCAGATGCAGCGCTTTGGTAGCTAGACAAACAAAAACACAAATATAGCATTTAATTAAACGGGAACCTCTACCCTTGCGGTCGGCTATCAGAAGAGGACCGCAGTAGTCGCAGCCGGTTTCAAGGAAAGGGAATTCTAGGTGGACGCGTTTATCAGGTAGATTGCCCATTATTGGCTGAACTGTCTTTCCTTTAAACCTGCAGCATTTAACACAGGAGTGTACTATGCGTTTGGCAAGCCTCGTTCCTCCTAGAGGCCAATAATTATGCCTAACGGTCGCTAAAAGTAACTGAGGTCCTGAATGTAAATGTGTCTTATGTAAGCTTTCAAAAATTAGTTGACACAATCTATTTTTACCACAAAGAAGGACGGGGTGCTTGGTGTTATAATCGTAGTGAGAGTTACCAAGCCTTCCGCCAACGCGTATTACTTTATCTGTGTCTATGAATGGTGATAAGGATAGTAAACGATTTTTATTTGGCAACGGTTTATTGTTTAAAAGTAAACTACGCTCATCAGGAAACGATTCATGTTGAGATGTAATTAAAAGTTAAGTCGTAGCAGCTTTCAGCTCTGCCGACGACAAATGTGCTCTAAGCTTTGTGACATTTTTACAATTATGTATAAATCTTACAATGTAGGCAGTGATTCGTTGTAATTTAGAAAAACTTGAGTATTTAATTATAAGACTTTGAATAAAATTAACATAAAAATGGGGTGTTGGTAATGTATGAAGTGTGTGTATTATCTCCGGCAACTCCACAATTTGGCTAGGCTTAGTTGGCCATTGAGACTGATCTAACAGTAGAAATGGGGCTCCCATCCACCATAAGGAACAGTGCTGTAAGAGATCGGCTCCTAAGCCTCGGGAAACTAAATCCGCAGGGTTTGTTTTGTTGGAACGTAGCGCCAATTGTATGAGTTTTCTTGAATCTCTACTACGAGGTGTCTGACAAAGGGTTTCAGCTGAGTGGGAGAAGAAGAGAGCCAACCCAACACGATTGTGGAATCGGACCAACATGTACACGAGCTAAATTCAAAGGTAACAGATGAAATAACCTTCGCGCACAGTCTTGCTCCCAAGAGAGCTCCGCACAGCTCTAGACGCGGAATGGTAGTAGGTTTGATAGGTGCTACCTTACTCTTTGACGCAAGAAGCCGTACACATACAATGCCATCGGTACCTACACTCCTAACATATACACATGCACCGTACGCCTTTTCGGATGCGTCTGTGAATACGTGAATTTGATTGTCAATAGATGGACTAATTTTAACACATCTGGGTATATTAAAACTATTTAATTGTGATAGAGAATTGGAAAAATCTATCCACTGTTTTTTGAGATTCTCTGGGACGTCCTCATCCCAGGAAATCTTCAGGATCCATAAACTTTGTAGTAGAATTTTGGCTTCCACTATGCACGGTGAGACTAGTACGATTGGGTCATACACTTGTGAAATTATGGATAGGATAAGACGCTTATTAACCTTATCAAATTTAGGGATGTTTATACGAAATACCAAAGTGTCAGACAGGCAGATCCAGTTAATATGGAAGCGCTCTCGCTTGCGCACGGAACGTGTCACTTCCGTAGAAGTTTGTTATTAAAATTGTATAATTAAATAATAACTAGTTACATATAAGTTATTTCGAAGCCGACTAAATAAGCTGCAAAGTGAGATTAAAATCACAACAACACACAGGATTTCGAGTGAGTAAATAGTATATAAAAAGTGACGTTGTAAAACAGCTGATTTATAAAGTTGCGCCTGAGTCATAACATCGCTGTATCTCACTTACACCTACCGCAGTTTATATTTACGTACCAGTCGCACATATGCAAATTGGACTTTGACCTAACATGGATTCAAATGTTACTCAACGCAACAGATTTCAAACACAGTCTCAAAATGACATATCATCTGATGAATCTACTGCATCCTTTGAAAGTACAGCCCTCAACACAACAGCTGAATGTGATGAAATCACAACCCTCAAATTACGTCTCGAACAACTAATTATGGAACTCGACGGCTCACATATCGAGATAGAAAATTTAACCTCAGAAAATAAACGTCTGAAAAAGGAGCTTGACTTGCTTAAAAAGGCAACGCAAACTGATAAAGCCCTAAAAGCAGGGAAAAGCCACCCGACGTCACCCCAAATACCCTCAAAGACAAATAACCCTAAAAAACGAATGTCAAGAGAAAAAGCTATTTATAATAATAATGCAATCACAGATAAAGACAGCGTAAAAATTGTCAGCAGTGGAGAAAGTTCACCAAATTTAAACAAAATCGCGACAACATTACAGGGTAGTGACTGTATCAAGAAAAGTAATATAGAATACACGCGACACAAACCACAATCACCTATCGACACAAATAAAACCATCAAAAAAGAAGACGAGAACATAAAAATTTGCTTAATTAGTAGTAATACAACAAATAAAATATTATTAACAGCTAGAAACGTATTCCCTTTTGATAATGTTTGTCATTATGTTTCTGCAGGTATATGTATAAAACAACTTATTTTAGGACTTGAAACTAAATTGCAGAAATTTACGCTAAACGACTATTGTGTAATTATTTTTGGTCCAAATGATTTTAACAGTACCAAAGATTATGTAAATTTAATACACGTAATAAGATCTGAAATCTTAAAAGTACAACATACAAATGTCATCATATGCTTGCCAAACTATAGACTAGATAAGTATTCCAACCTATTTAATAGACGTGTAGAAGCATTCAACAATCTGCTTTATAACGATAATAAAAAACACGAATACGCCTTTATCCTAGATTCTAATAAAAACCTTGTTTACACTGAAGAAATGTTCTCAAAAATTAGAGGACACATAAATAATTTAGGCTTAAGGACTATTTTCAATCACTTGAAAGACTTAATATATGACATCCGAAAACATTATCAATATAACTGTAAGACATATAACAGCTTAAAATATGATAACTTACCAGGTAAAATACCCTTCTACTTTAAAAGATCTCCAAAAACTTCCACAGATACACACACGCAGTTTTTTCGACACTCACTATAAAATACTAGTCCAAAATATTCAAAGTCTTAATAATAAACAACACATACTCGAATGTTTTGCTAATAATAACTTTCAAGCGATATATTTACAAGAGACATGGATGTCAGAAAATCAATCAAACCTCATTAAAATACAAGGCTATGAGATTGCCACCGCATTCTACCGCAGCGAGTACAGAGGTGGGGGGAGTGCTATTCTGCTACAGGAAGGGACAGAATACATTGAAAGGGCAGATATCACTAATCTCTCAGTCGAGTATATTATCGAATGTTGTGGAGTAGAAATACCTAAACATAACTTATTATTGATTAATATTTATAGACTAGATCGACATTTAGAATTATTTTTTGACAGATTACATAA
The DNA here is from genome assembly GCA_947532085.1 of Elegia similella. Lineage (NCBI taxonomy): Eukaryota > Metazoa > Arthropoda > Insecta > Lepidoptera > Pyralidae > Elegia > Elegia similella. The sequence continues at coordinate 12,622,533 of OX383931.1, read as the reverse complement.
ACTCTTAGATATAATAAAACACCAAGAAAAGAAAATGCATGTTATCATCGGCGGCGACTTTAACATTGACATGAAAAAACATTCAAATACGTCACAAAGACTCGTAGATCAAATGCTGGTATACAATTTGGCCCTAAGAAACGATAAAACAAAAGCTACTAGAATAACCAAATCATCGAATACTTGTATAGACCTAATATTTACAAACAAAACCATGAAACAAACCATAATTGTAGAACAACAAGGTATATCTGACCATAGTAGCGTAATCTTTGAGTTTGAAATACAAAACTCCCAAAAAAATAAAAATACAATGCACAAATTTAAAAGACTTTTTAACAAAACAAATATGACATTATTTAAAGAAGCAATAGGGACAATCGACTGGAACTTAATAATTAAGAACGAAAATGACATTAATAAAAATTATGACGCATTTCATAGCACAATACAATTATATCTTAATAAATATATACCTAAAAATAAAATAATATATAAAAACTGTAAGAAAACATGGTTAACGATTGGGCTCAAGAAATCTTGTAAACACAAAAGGTTATTAAGAATCCTTGTCAACCAAACAAACAATAGTGTAATTAAAACACACTACAAAAAATACACAAGTATATTAAAAAAATGCATAGTTCAAAGCAAGAGAAATATTTTTTCAAAACGATTGCAAAAGTCGAAAAACAAAATAATAACTATGTGGCAAATCATAAGAGATCTTACAGAAAACCACACTAGTACCATAAAAAACATAAAACTAAAAAACGGTGACTACATTACAGAATCGCCCGAATTGGTTGCAAATACTTTAAACAATTATTTTGCCACAGTCGGAGAAGCGCCACCTGCATCTTTGTGCGGGCCGCAGTCACAGTGCAGTAGGCATGCACCTCGCACGCACGCACCGCAGCCATCGCCTAGCGCAAATGTATCGAATACGATGTACTTAACGCCAGTAACCGATCGCGAGGTGTTTAACACTATAAAGAGCTTGAAAAACAAACATAGCTATGGAGTAGACGAGATCCCACCGACACTGGTAAAAACCTGTGTTGTGGAATTGGTCTCCCCTTTAACACGATTAATAAACCAGTCATTTAAAGAAGGTTGCTTCCCGGACAAATTAAAACTCGCTAAAGTAAGACCCGTCCAAAAGAAAAAATGTAACTCACCGGAACCAGGTGATTTTAGACCACTAGCAATTTTATCTACATTTTCAAAGATTTTCGAAAAGCCTATGACAAATAGAATTTATAACTTTCTCGAGAAATATAATATTCTGGACAAATATCAATATGCGTTCAGGAAAAATTTTTCGACTATTTTCGCTGTCTATACATATATCCAACAAGCTCTTAACTACATAAATGACAAGCAATATGCAGTCGGATTACTGTTGGACATGACAAAAGCATATGACAAAGTTTCCCATAATGTATTGTTACAAAAACTTTATGACTGTGGTATACGTGGAGCTGCTCATACATGGTTAAAATCTTACCTACGCGACCGGAAACAATTCGTTCAACTCGAACACTATTGCGTTGACACCGGTGAGGTACAAAATATCGCCTCGGACTACAGGACTGTAAACTGTTCTATTACACAGGGCAGTGTTATCGGATGTGTCCTTTTCCTAGTATATATAAACGACTTGCCTAAGTTTGTTGATCACAGTCTTTGTGTAAAGTTTGCTGACGATATTTCCCTATTATTTAAATGTGACAATTCAAACGAAGCTAATAATATATTATTGACTGCCCTAGATTCTCTGAAGTTATGGCTAGAAAAACAAAATTTAGAAATCAACTTTAAGAAGACAAAAATTATACAGTTCAGACCTTACCAAAAACCAGCATTAAATTTGACATTGAAGTATAATAATCAAACTATAGAAGAAGTTCCAAATTTTGACTTACTGGGCCTTTCAATTGACTCACACTTTACCTGGAAGAAGCACGTAAATAAGACAAAGACCAAACTTTCCAGGTTTATATATGCACTACGAGTTATAAAAATAAACACAGACTTTAAAACAGCCCTGTCAGCGTATTATGCGTATGCATATGCTTGGCTCAAATACGGCGTTATTCTTTGGGGTAACAGTGTTGAAGCACAAAACATATTCGTTTTACAAAAGAAATGTATTCGCATCTTAGTCAACATCAGGCGAAGGGATAGTTGTAGGCATCACTTCGTAAAGCATAAGATTTTGACATTGACTTCGATTTATATCCTAGAGGTGGCCTTATTTGTAAGAAAATATCCCCAGCTATTTACTAAAATTTACGAAACACATAGCCGAAATACTAGACATAAAAATAGACTGGTAACGCCAAAATCAACTTTAGAGATATACCATAAGGGTCCGTATTGCTCATTAATAAAAATATATAATAAAATACCTAATGACATAAAGACCATTGAGAAGGACCAGACATTCGTAAATAGGTTGAAATGCTACCTTATTAACAAATGTTTTTATACAATAGGAGAGTATATGGCTGATAGGCATTAAAATTATGTACGTGTATTAAATATAAATTTTGATGTGTGATGTTTTTTAATTTTGACTAACTTTAATGCTTTGACTTATATAAATTTTGACATTCCAATTAATATTTTATTTAATAATGTGTTGTAAATTTATATCGCGACACCCTGACAGGGTACATGTAAATGATATATTATCGGTGCTTTGTATCATCTTTATATTATGTATTACATGTGTGCGATAAATAAATGAATATGAATATGAATATGAATACCTAAAGTTTTCGATGTCTCTTTGTCGCTGAGATCTACGCTGCCAGACATGTCAGCATCTTCACAGATTGCACTTAGAATTTCTTGGCTGTTTGAATGCCACTTACGCAGATGAAAATCAGCCGATCTAAGCGTCTGAATAACATTTTGGCATTGTGAAATTGTACCATTTATTGTACTTTGGGCCGGATAAATAATCATCTACATACATATCATGGCAAATAGACCGTTTTTTGTCTGGGTTAGGTGAATCTAAGCCTAACTGTTGTAGACATCTCGTAGCCAAAAATGGTGCAGACGAGATGCCGAAAGTAACGGTATTTAAGGTATACGTTTTGAGTGTATGAGAGGGATTAAATCTCCATAAAATTTGCTGTAGAGGACGTTGTTCTTCTGTTACTAAGACTTGTCGGTACATACGAGCAATATCACTAGAAACAACGTACTTGTGCTGTCGAAAACGAAGAAGAATAGAAATTAAATCGTCTTGGATAGTAGGCCCGATGCGTTGTATACTGTTAAGTGACCTACCTGACGACGTCACGGCAGAAGCATCAAACACCACACGAAGCTTCGTCGTGGTGCTGCTCTCTTTGTAAATACCGTGATGTGGTAGATAACAATATACTGTTTCGGGCATTCTCGACTTCGTTTCCGACATGTGACCTGACCTTAAGTACTGGGTCATATATTCATCGTAAAGGGCTTTCAGACGTGGGTCTTTTTCTAATCGACGTTCTAGGGAAAGAAACCTACGTTTTGCTATAATGTACGAGTCGCCCAGGACCCCTGGGGGCTCTTTTAAAGGCATGGACATTACGAAGCGGCCATCTGAATTCCGTTTTGTAGATTTAATGAATTCTTGTTCGCATACAAGTTCGTCTAGGGTAAACTCATGCTGAGACGGATTTTCATCTAACTCCCAAAATCGAGATAAATCTATTTGCGGTTGAATGTCGTTACTAAACATATATACAGATTGATGAGTACCGGAAGTAGCTATGGCGCCTGAAACCAACCACCCGAGTTTGGTTTCAAATAAGACCGGTTTGTGTTTACCTAACTGGATCCGATTGGTGCCTAAAACTCTCCAAAATACGTCCGCGCCCACGAGGATATTAATGGCTGACGGAACGTTAAAGGTTGGATCGGCTAAACGAACGCCAGATGGCAATTCTAGTTTATGTAAGTCGATGTATGTGTTAGGCAGTAAAGATGTGATATTCGGTAACACGTAACAATCAATTAGGGTCTTATAGCTACCATCTAAAGACTCAAACGTAAGAGACCAAGACTGTAAGCTACTAGACGTTTGGTTATTGATACCTGTCACCTTGGAACACGCAGCGTGGGTGCGTATTTGTAACCTGTCACAAAGGTCATATGTGACAAAATTTCCTGTGCTACCATTGTCCAGCAGTATCCTGGCAGTGTGAGGTGACCCGTGGGAGTCGAACACCTTGACCAGTGCTTTGGATATCAATACATGGTTTGCATTAGAAATGGATTGTTGTGATTGTGAGTGCTCAGCAGATAATACAACACTTTCGTGGGACATAGGCTCTTTATTATGCGAGTCTAAATGTAAAAGTGTGTTGTGTTTGATTTTACAATATTTGCAGTGAGATAATGTGCATTGAGAATCACTGTGCCCAGGCCTTAAACAATTTTTGCATACGTTATACTCATTGACTCGCTGAATGCGTGTTTCTATAGGTAGCTTTCGAAAGCCAAAGCAATTAAATAAAGCATGTTGTTTATTACAAAATGGGCAAGTCGACGGTTTACGTTTGCCTGTGGAGACTATAAAACTCCTCTGTTTTTGAACAGGAGGGATCTCTGTCTTACCTTTACTGCTTCTAGCCTCTTCCAGCGTCTCCAGAAGGTCAGCTCTGTTCGTCAAAAAGGTTAGAAAAATGTCTAGAGTTGGTGGCTCACTACGATTATTACGATGCTCCTCCCACTCCCTATTTGTGGTAGGATCTAATTTTGAGACCATCATGTGAATGATAAGAGTATCCCAATGTTGTGTGGGCTGATCAAGCGTGGCTATAGCTCTTAAGTTTTTATTTGATAAGTCCACTATGTAACGCAGCGCTTTGCTAGACTCTTTTTGAATTGAGGTTACATTAAAGAGTGCTTGAACGTGGTTATTAACAAGCAAGCGTTTGTTGTCGTATCTTTTGCATAGTAGATCCCAAGCAGAGGCATAATTATTCGCTTTGAAGTCCAAGCTTTTAATGACTAAAGCTGCGCTTCCGTGAAGACAAGCGCGCAGATAATGAAATTTGTTTATGCTATCTATGCTGTCACTAGAATGTATGATAGATATGAATGTATCTCGAAATTTAAGCCACTGCTGATAGTCGCCATCAAAGGTAGGTAAATCAATTTTAGGAAGCCTTACAAAATTATTGTGTTTATGTGTGTGTGCATCATGAGAGCTTACCTCAGCACTATATATGCATCGAGGTGTTAGGCGATGACACTGATGACACAGCGCCTTGGCCGCACCGAAGGCAGCGTAAAATTGACTCTCAAACGCCTCTCGTTCCTGGTACCGCACTCCCGGATCGTCAGAAAGCTCCTTAAGCTCCCCCTGAAGCATATCAAAATCGGAATATAGTAATTTAATTTTTTCGAGACGTGTTTTCAGTTCGTTTAGGACGTTAGAGTTTTGAACCGAAGTATTATTCAATAGATTCACATAATTGCAAAATGAAGTTAATTTACTTTTAAATGTTCCTCTTTTTTTAATTAATTGGGTGACCTTCATGTCCGTCATTGTATAGGTTAAGCAAAGACAAGAAAATACTAAGATGGAAAATAAAAGATTACAAAGTTAAAATGCAATCAAATAAAAACCTGTCAAAAATAAATACAAACGGAACGATACGTAAATTTTGCTCTGATGTTTCGTCAGGCGCACCGCTATGTGGTACAAACCGTTAGTCGCTGTCAGCTGACTACCGATCTATAAAAACAAAGAAATATGTAAGCACAAAAAATAACGGTGAATTGTATTGTTGATGTTATGAGGTTATGATTACTATGTTCAGGAATGATTTGCAATGAATAATTTGATGTGATTTATGAGGCGAAAACAAAGAAATTTATGAATTGATGATCATAAAATAAAAAGTAAAAAGTGAGATGTGTGTTTATGATGGAAAATAAGCACTGAATACGGCACTACGGATAACTACGCTACTGTGTACACCACTAACTACACAAATACACTATTAGGCTATGATATTTAAAACTACAAGATTATGAAATGCCAACTACTAATGATCACAAATGAAAATGAAAGGGAATAATGAGCACTAAATACTAGGGAAATAAGCACTAATTACTGGTGAAAGAAGAGTGAAAGTAAAGGAAATTGGGTCGATCTCACGATTTTGGTGCCCTTTTCCTTGTTTCTCCTTATGGCGGAATATCTTCTTCACGTCACTTCTGCTCGCTGCTGCGATGAGTCCGCCTTGGAGCCGAAGAATCTGCCAGGGAACACGACGATGATGCTGGATTGGCAGGAACTTATTTGATGATGCCCGGTGACCGTTGTAACCGCCCGTCTTCAATCTTGAATTTTGACAGTTAGCCGGTTCAAATTCCTTTGTTCTTGAGGCGACGAAGACCATATGTTTCGGAAGGTGCCTGTATGCTGTAGATACTAGGAATCCCTATCCGTGATTTAAAGGAAACTTCGATTTGCATAGAGGACTGTATAATGAAAAAGTAAAATAAATTAGGGGTACAATTCGTGACCCGACAGTTATTCGAAGCGGCTATCGCTCGGAGCTCGATTTGAGAAGTGCTGTCAGATGGACAGATGTCACTTAACCGAGGGGCGCCGCGGGCCGAGCTGCGCCCGCGGCTCGTTGTAGTCGATGGTCTCCGATGTTGCCATCAACAGTCACTCCTTAAATGTATGCTAATGAATTAAATTTCTAGTATTGTTATTTACCTATAGATGCTGATAAGCTGTTATCAAATCATCATCACCATTCATCATTTTAGCTGCAAAAAGTCCACTGCTGGACAAAAGCCTCTCCCAAGGATTCTTTATTCCATGGGAGGTTATTGCCATACTCACCACGCTTGGCAGGCGAGTTGATGAGCGCAGATTCTTTGTCTTCTTGTACTTCCGAAGCTGCTACCCATTAGAAGCTTTTTAAGCTGAGAAAGTATAGCAATAAGTTAGATTTCTTTTAGAAGAACTATGTTGCTATCTACGAGTACCTCCCTCCCCGTCCGGCCAGTTTGTATGGGAATGTCGATTTTTTTTTAGTTCCCAGCCTTGTTCCCATAGGAAAAGTTCTTCATTTTGATGGTCTGAGTCGCCCTTTTAAGGGTCCAATACGATATAATTTTCACTGTGTATAATCCTCAAAATATTATTTGCCAACAGGTCTGTTACTATTGTTGGATAGTGTCAGCGGCCACACGACACGCCCTCAGCTGGTGGATCTGGTACCGCTCGCAGTACGAAGTGAGGCTGCAGCTCCAGGAGTCAGATGAATGATGGGACTATTGAGAAGATTTGATTCGGTTATTCCACTGAGCGAAATTGCCTTTTTAGGACAATGCTGGCCAAACTTGTAAAAAAACGAGCAATGTAAACTAAAAACTTATTTTTATGTCGCATGTCTTTCAATCCCGTGACCAAGCTACATTTCACGGTCGTTAGCTTACCTTTCTGTCTAAAAATACTCACTTCGCTGACGCCGCATTGAACTTCTAATATTGTGATTTCACAGTGTCGAGTCTATTTAAGTAGCGTTTTTTTTTTCTAATCGCAGTCTCATATGGGTGTATTTCAGAACCGTTGGTTGTAAATGATCGCCCAAAATACAAATTGTAAATAAGTTCTGATTGTGCACCACTTAATAAAAGTAAGTCTTCAATTTACTCAGATACTAAGCAGCGCTCTCATTATCGATATTAGGGATATTGTTTGCAAAATCCATTGCTCGATGGCGCTATAAGCAAACGTATTTTAAACTAACGGTAGAGAGTTTCTTAAAAAAATACTTTGAATGATTAAAAATCCGCTACTTGCACAAAAATGAACTTGCTTAATTGGAAAAAAATTGAAATATTTACAAAAAATTTAGAAAAAGCGTAAAGTATAGAAAAAGTAGGAAAAAATTATACTGCAAGTCCTGGTTTAATGAATGTTAGAATACATGAGGGTACCGAAATCTCCTTTAAGAGCCTCAAATGTGAAAGTTTACGTGTAACTAGTAAAATTTTAGTAAATTTGAATTAATTGTCACGTAGGTACATGACGAAATATAATTGAAATTTATACTGGTGAATTTTATTTAACCTGTCAATCGCGGAAACGCATACGTGATGGAGTTTTAATTTATATGCGGCCAGATCTGGCCTCTCGGTAGCTGAGGGATTTGTTATCTGACTACGGTGCATTCAATAACTAAAAACTTTTATCTTCACTATGGGACTAAGCGCGATTGAATTTAATTTTATCTGATATTTCGGCAATATTGCAGCTCTTAGACACAGAAAGTTAATCTGTGTAAATGGCAGCTGCAGTGTTGGCGAAATATCAGATGAAACTCAAATTCAATCGCTGTAGGTCCTGTAGGGAAGATAATATTGAATGTGACCGCGAAAGCTTTAAATCATTTAAACTAAAAACTTGGATTTTAATCCTCCATTATGCTAATTGGAAGTAAAAATAACAAAAACCACTCACACAAATTCATAGAACCAACTGGTCAAACTTCTATGGGTGTCTGAATTTTCATTTTTTTAGGGATTCGTATCTCACGAAAGAAACCATTATAGGATCACTTGATTATCCGTCTGTCCGTCTGTCTGTCAAGATCCTTTTTCTCAAGAACGCTTAGAGATATCAAGCTGAAATTCATATCAAATACTCAGGTCTACCGTCCTTTGGAGCAGTGAGAACTTCAAATTCGCAAGGGAATCAAAACCTACAGGGTACTTCCCGTGAACTCAGAATTTTGAATTTTGGTACGAAGCAACGTCTTATAGCACAGATAAAAAAAATTGAGAAAACCATTGTTTTTGAGCTACATAATGTAAATAAAATATTTTTTATAAACTTATTATATATACTTAATGTACGGAAACCGTCGTGCGCTAGTCCGACTCGCACTTGGCCGGTTTTTTTTCTTTTTATTTTGCATTTTATTAGTTATTCTGATTGTAAGATTTAAATATGCTAGAGGATTGAAAATCAACCTTGGCCGTTTCAGACTCTACTTGGCTGCATTTGACGACCTCTATGGCATATTGGGCATCATGCCAGGGTGTCACACTGAATGTGCTGGGTTCGATCCCCGGTCAAGTCAAGTTTGTTATTATTATCAGATTGGGTCTTGGATGTTTATCCTAACTAATATTATAAATGCGAAAGTGAGTTTGTTTGTTTATTTGTTTGTTTGTTTGTTTGTTACGCTTTCACGCCGTAACTACTGAACCGATCATCATGAAATTTTGCATACAAGTTCTCTGGAGTAAGGAGAAGGACATAGGCTACCTTTTATCCCGGGAAAAAGTACTATTCCCGAGGGATCGACATTAACGCTGGCGGAGCCGCGGGCGAAAGCTAGTTTGTTATAAAATATAGTATTGTTAAGTTAGTATCATAAGTCTCGTACTTACTTTGGGGCTACCTAGCGGCTTAAATATATCATTCATCCATCTATATTTATTAAAAAAATAACTAAAAATACTATAAGACACTTCCATGCTGGTCTGGGAGTAAAGAAAAATGTAGAATGTGCCAGCTGCTTCTCTTCCCGCGCAGATCGTAGAAGCCGATGGAGGGGTTGGGCTAAAATCTGCGGAATCATGTCAATAGGCGATGCGGTTAGCAACCCATCACTATTTGATTCCGTTTTCCACCTACAAACCCTCCAACATGCTAAATGTGGCGATAAGGTCTTATAGAATTAGGCTCTGTCTACCCCGCAAGAGCAAAATACATGATTCTATTCTATGTATGTACCATAAGACAAATTTCAATAGTTTCTGCGCCAGTTAGTAGCCAGAAGTACTTCAATAACTAAGGCTTTATGTTCGATTCCTAACGCTGATACTTACATGAACGTACAGTCACGAGTCATCGGTTCTAAAGTCAATGTGATAAGATCTTAAATGGAATACATACGAGTACAATTGATTTTTACAGCTCTGGAAGTTATGAATTTAGTATAAGATGATAGGGGTATAACAATTATATACGGTATAACATTATAACGGGTTAATAGAAAATCGGAATCGAAACAATAAGAGATAAATGACGTAAATTATAATACTAAGAGAAAAAATCAAGTATACTAATGTAATATTCCTAGTAAGAATTCATACACGGCAGGAAGAGAATACTAACTGCGTGCACTTGTACTATTCATGCAGATACAGGGGGTCCATCACCGAAACGACAAAAAGTGAGCTGGAATAGGAACTTTTTGACTTTGAAGTAAATGACTTTTGTAAAGTCGTTTGAAAGAAAAAATCGTACTTGAACGTCTTATAGGTGGAGGTAAATTGTTCCAACATTTTGTCGCCTGAAGACGGAAACTTCCTGTAAATGCTACGATCCTATGTATATAATAAGATAATTGAGACCGGGTGTCTCTAGTACCATAGCGACTGTGACGCCGGGAGAATTTTATTTTATCATAGAGATAATCGGGCGCTCTGTGCTGTAAGACGTTAAATAACAAACATGCCAAATGCAATTTTCTTCGCGAATCCATATTTAGAATTGAGGCCTTATTAATATACGGCGATATATGGGTACGGGGTGGTATATTAAAACAGTATCTAGTACAAGCGTTTTGCACTTTTTGAATCATTCGGCGGGTTTTCGCCAATAATCTGGGACCAAAAACAGAATCGCCATAATTCAATCGAGATAATGTCAGTGACTCACACAACTTTATGCGTACCTTTGGTTTAATCAGATTGCGAATTTTATATAACACCTTTAGTCTATAAAAGCAAGTACGCACCACGCTTTCTTGCTTCACTCACACATTCAATTCGTTCCGATAAAATGCGAATGGCAAGTCTCTTACTTAAGATGCCAGCAGTTTGTTTGTTAGAGCCTAATACCATGTATTTTGACTTGGTAGGATTTATTAACAAGGAGTTCCTTTCCGACCAATGCGCTATCCTAGTCAGGTCTGAGTTTAATTTATCGACGGCATCCAAAACATCGTCTGGCTTTGCCGATATGTATAACTGTACGTCGTCAGCATAAAGGTGAAACCTGCAATGAAGGATTTCTTTACACAGATCCGCGCTATATATAATAAATAGAAGCGGTCCTAGGATTGTTAGTAAACAATACACGTCTGGGGGCCCTAAAGTCCGGTAACATAATACGGTGGTAGCTACGCCCCTGTTTGACTCCGGTTCTGTAGCCTACTCAACAACAAACCAAGAAATGGAGTCAGCCAGGCGACCTACAGTAAAAAATGCACTAAGTCATCAATTACAAATAACTTAAATTATGTAATCCGCAGCTATGGTACGCAAGCAATCGAGAACACGCTCGGAAATTCGGAAACAATTAAAATCTGTTATTATTATTAATAAATATAATAATAATAAGCGCAGCACACCTCTCGACACCCCTGAATCGCCCACACCGGCGTTGCCCCTTTTGCCGGCAATAATCGTTAGCCCATCTAGTAGTCTATATCCCCACGCAAGCCTCTCAAAGGACCGGGGTAACACCCGTGAACCGTAAGGATCTCCTTTATGATCCAAAGATGGTCGAAATTAAAGAATTATTATTATTATTTGTATCTACAAATAATAATAATTCTTTAATTTCGACCATCTTTGGATCATAAAAACCCTTCTTGAGATTGATAGGCAAGTAACATCCTCGTCTTCATCGTCACTTACCATCAGGTGAGATGGGAGACAAATGCCTACTTCAATACTAAGTAAGAAAACATCCCTTAGTTGCGAACTGCATAGAAGTACAAATGGGTTCACTTAGCTACCTACCGAAAACATACGCAACCGATCCGTAGGGTAAGTAAGCTATAAATAGTCAATACACGAACGCACCCTAGACCCAATTAATATCACATATGAGGACACGTTATACTCGTAGATACCGGGAGCTTTGCGCGGGTTATCCTTACTAATTCTATGTACCTAAATTAAAAGATGTTGCAGCGTAGTTGCATTAGGTTTAGCCTGTAATAACACGCTGTATGTGGTTAAATAAATAAATAAATAAATAAATAAATAAATAATTGACCGAGCGAGCGAAGCGGACAAGGTCTTCAATTCCAGTTCGGGCAATTCTTTATTTTTATTTACATATGTTTTATATTTAGTTGTTTTTTTTTATTTAAATCAACATATTGTTCCAATGGGCCGCAGGCATGTGGGACGAGTTGTGGAATTACTCGTTTAAACAGAAAACATTATAATTCTTTTTATTTCCAAATTTCCAACAGACGGATCTACGTCCAAAATGGCGTAGGGATAAATATTATTATGATAAATAAACCTAACTAAAAATGGCATAGCCTACCTTATACAAATACTGACTAATACTCTGTGACAGATGATCACCTGGGACTGTACGATTTGTAAATATATATTTTTAGGTGCGTAGGGATATATTATTAACTAAGTTAAATTTATCTTACAATTTAAGTGCGCATGAGATTAATCGTCATCATTACCATGCCACCGCATTAAGCCGCAAGTTGTCCACTATTGGTCAGGTCTCTCCTTAGGATTTCCAAAATGACGGTTGGAAGCGGCCTGCATCCAGCGTTTCTCTGCAACCTCGTCCGATGCTCCGCTTGGTAGACGTGGTCATCATTCGAGAAGCTTTTTGTTCCATCGGTCATTGGTTCTACGCGTTATGTGCCCCGCCTACTGCCACTTCAAAGAACTAGTCGGCTGAGCTACGTCGGTGAATTCAGGTTTTTTACAAATCTTCTTTTTTCTGATCCGTTGAGAAACACCGACAGAGCTTATAGTAAGGGACCATGTTTCTGAGCCGTAAGACATCACTGCAACACACATTGACTTTTGTCTGAAGGCACTGAGGCATTTTAGATGAAAACGCTGCCCAGCCGATTCGGCTTCGTAAAAGTCCTGGTATTTGAAGCCAGAACTGCCTGCCTGGATTAACTATCCCAAGTAGAAATATTGTCTACAAGTCCAAGGTTGTCCCCAACAATAACCGGTGACACAACATAGACATTCGACATGATCCTCATTTTGTCCATGTTAATTTTAAGGGTCACTTGCTATAAACTCCATTGATATCATTGGCATGTTACTTAAGTCCTCCAGCGGTTCCGCTATGACAACGATATCGTCGGCAAATTGAAAATGAGTGATAAACTCGCCATTAACGCTGATGCCAAATTGGCGAGCTTCGTGGCGCAGTGGTCAACACGCCAGTCTGCGAAACGAGAGTGCCGGGGTTCGATCCCCGGCCAGGTCAAGATGGAAAATTATCTTTTTCAGATTGGCCTGGGTCTTGGATGTATATGTATTTGTTATAAAATACTAGCTGACACGGCCACGCGTTGCTGTGGCTAAAAAAATATGCGACTATAATTTGAGATTTAAACTATCCTATCTCTCAAGTTGGATCGAACTGCACATGGTGTGCGAATTTTATTATAATCGGTTAAGTGGTTTAGGAGTCCATTGAGGACAAACATTGTGACACGAGATTTATATATATTAAGAGATAGTATCGTTGAGTTAGTATCCCATAACACAAGTCTCGAACTTACTTTGGGGCTAGCTCAATCTGTGTGATTTTTTCGTATATATGTATTATTTATACAGCGAAATAATAACTCCTACTAACTGAAAGCAAGGTTTCCTCTGGTGGGGTCAGTTTTGCAGAGTAGTGTTGTTCTGACTTTACTTATTCGTAGGTTTTGTAGTAGCACCCTCTCGTATCACTCTCACAATGGCCCAGGCAGACAATGCAACTAGCATTATTTTTAGTTTTTTAACAAATATATACCATTTGATGATATTATATAATTTGTAGAATATTTCAAAATTCTTCCGTAAATTTATTTATTTATTTATTTAAACTTTATTGCACAAAAAAAAGTACAAACAGGTGGACTTAATGCCATAAGGCATTCTCTGCCAGTCAAACCTTGAGACCAATCCGAGATAAATAATGGGTGGTGCGATAAAGTGTTGATAGATAATTTAAATAAATATTTATATAAATAAATACATATACTTACAAAAATATAAATTGAAATACATAACGATAAACATACATAAATACAACAATACATAATTACACATAAAAAAAATGTTACTAACTACATAATATATAAAATATAAGTTATACGGATGATTATAGAGAAGCAAAAGAATTATCAAGAAAATATTTGTGCACTGCCTCCTTGAACGCAAATCTGTTGAGAGCCCTTCTGGTGGATTCTGGAAGAGCATTCCACAATCTTATAGCCTGCAACTGAAACGAGTTGGACATAAAACTAGTGCGGTGAGAAGGAGTAGCAAGATTGAGGCTATTAGAAGAGCGGAGAGAACGAGAGTGCGTAGAACTGAGAAGACAGAATTTTGATTTAAGATAATCGGGTGAAAAAGGGTCATGAAGTATGGAATAGAGCATAGTTAAAATTCTAGCTTTACGACGAAGAGGAACTGGAAGCCAACCAAGTTGGAAGCGAAAAGAGGAAATGTGATCATATCTACGAAGACCGAAAATGAATCGTAGACAATTATTAGCAAGTCTGTCTAGTTTAAGTAAGAGCGTTTGGTTTAGATCGCACTAACAAACGTCTGCATAATCAAGTATTGGGAAAATTAGGGACTGAATAAGTAAAATTTTTGTATTAATAGGAAGAAAGTTTCTAAGTTTCTGTATAAGGAGCGCAACGTGCCAGTAACTTTACGACTTACCTCTGTAACTTAAGTAGTCCAACTAAAGGAGGAGTCAATGTGCAGGCCAAGATCTTTTACACTGGTGCAATAAGGGATAATAACATCATTATAGCGAACTCGTGCCACAGTATCGAGATTAATATCACACAATCGTCTTAAACTCCCGACAATGATAGATTGACACTTATTTGGATTAACATAGATACCGTATTCCTTTGACCAATCAGCGATTTTTAGGAGATCACTATTCAATGAAGCAACAGCCAAATCAAGCTCGCTAATATTGCAAGATTGATAAAGCTGCAGATCATCTGCATACAGATGGTGAGATGTGGTAAGAAGATTAGTGAGCGAGTCTATGAAAATTGAAAAAAGAAGAGGAGACAGAATTCCACCTTGAGGAACGCCAGAGGATAAATCACACCAATTAGACAAGTTCTGATCCACACGGACTGCTTGTTGGCGGTTACGCAGATAGGATGAAATCCAATCAAGGACTGATGGTGAAAGATTGAAACGGGACATAAGAGCTTACAGGATATCATGGTCTACTGTGTTGAAGGCGTTCGAGAAATCTATGAGAACAAGTACGGTTACCTTACCATGTTCTATGCCATCTCTGATGTCTTCCGTAACTTTTAGTAAAGCGGTACTGGTACTATGTCCTCGTCGAAAACCCGATTGAAAATTATTTAAAAGATTATTAGTCCGTACGAAAGTAGCTAATTGAGACTGAACGACAGTCTCAAGTATTTTAGAAAGGTATGACAAGATTGAGATGGGACGGAAATTATTTAAAGAATTTGGGTTATTAATTTTTGGAACAGGAATAACAAAAGCTTTACGCCATAAAGAAGGAAAAACTCCGGAAATTAGGGAAAAGTTAATGATGTGCGTTAAAATAGGAAGAATAAAATCGATTAAAAGTAGAACCATTTGACGGTTGATACTATCAAAACCAACAGCCTTGGATTTAATGGAAATCAGAGCTTCACGAACCTCATCATCAGTCACAGTGGAGAATGAAAAGGTATTAGGTAAAAGAAGAGGCAAGGAAGTTATTTTGGAAATAGTTTGAGATTTAGTTATAGCATCGACACTGGAGGCAATTGAGAAGTGATCATTTAGATCATTTAGAGAAAAAGAAGAGTGAAAAGCTTTGGAATGACTTTTGCCAAACCCAAGGCTTTTCAGAAACTTCCAAGTATCAGCCGAAGAAGAGTTAGAGATGGAATCATGAAAGTAACGACGTTTTGCAGATCTCACCATCTGATTGCACCGATTTCTAGCCTGTTTATACAAACCCCAGTTAATCTCACATCGGTCACGTTTATATACAAGGAATGCTTTGTTACGCTTAGCCATGGCCATGCGCACTCCCTTAGTAATCCAGGGACAAGGCGGCTTTTTGAGTTTTACAGGACGGAGAGGGGCATGTCGATCAAAGAGTGCGACTATGGTGTCATTGAGTAAACTAACTTTAGTGTCAACTGTATCAGCATCCAAGATTGATTGCCAGTTAGCGTTAGCAGCATCGGCACATAGGGCTTCCTCATCCAGTCGAACGAAGTTGCGCATCATTACTGTGACAGGTTTATGTTTGGTGGCATGACGTGAAAATTCAGGTGCTGGATGCTGACCATGCAACAGGATTTTAGAGGTAGTGGATGTTATAATAACGTCGAGCCAAGTATCTGCAGTATATAAATTAGAATGGGTGGCATTAAGAGGTAAGACTGAGAGATTGAAAGAAAACATGAGATCATAGAATTTTGTACGAGGGTTATCATCTAAAAGATTATTATTAAAATCACCAAATAAAAGTAGATCGAAGAAAACAGAGATAAATTGGTCTAATTCCGATTCAAGAGTAGGATAACAATTGATACCGGGGGCAGAGTAAAAAACACCAAGAAATGTTTTGACCCTATTTACTTCAACCTCCAAAAAAAGGAACTCGGGTGACGTAGAATAAACAAAAGGAGACTTATTATGGATTTTGAATGGAATATTGCTACGGAGATAAATAGCGACCCCACCCCCGCGAACGGTTTTCTCTATCATTTCTTATAAGGACGTAACCAGGCAAGGTGAAGAAGGAAGATTCCAGACAAGGGTTAAGCCAGGACTCAGAAATTAGAATCGCATCCAGGTGCTCCACAGAGGCGAGGTCAAGGACTGCAGTATAATGAGCTTAAACACTCTGAGCATTGATATGGCACAAGTTAAAATACTTTTTAACAGGAGAGAAATCGTTAATTAATAGATTACGAAGAGATAAAGCATCAAGAAAAGAAGAATCGTCTTCACTACAAGCAGAATGAAAAGAATCATCCATTTAATATATAAGTAGTGTACTATAAATAAAATATATATTAATAAATATGACAAAGTATGTAAAAATATATTAATATAGGAGTCGAATAAGTTATGCTTAGGCACTAGAACTACTTTGACCAATATCTGCATTGGTCCGCCGGCTTACAACATGAAAAAGTAGGTATATGAATTTAAATTTCCTGCATTTAATAGATATACAAATGGTAAAGAATTAAATAAAACAAACAAATTTTAATTAGTTACAAGTGTTGTTACAAGTTTGTAGTTAGAGCTCATAGTATTCTATCGACATAAAACAAAGAAACAAACTAAAAACGAAAATATCAAATTAAATGAGTTTCTGAACGAAAACATATAACGTCAGATGACAGCTGTCAACTAAAAATAATATTGACAGAACAACAACAAATATTTGTTAGAGAACGATGGTTGGATATAAAACTTTGTAAACTAACTACCTGCATAACGTTTGTTTAAAAACTGATAGCATCAACTGATAACACGAAGTGAAAGTTACTATTTCGGCTTTGCCCACCGTTTCGGACGCTGCTGTCTGTCGCTAGTCGTAGCACCTGTTCCAGCGCACTTAACAGTAGATGCTTTCTGGGTTTTCTCGGCAACCTCGATCGAAGAGCTGGACGGTCCACTCGCCGTCGTCCCCTCAAAGGCTTGGGCAGCCACCTCAAGATCGGCTTTAGTGTTAACTATGGTAGACTTGCCACTGGGGAGTTTTACAAAGATGGTGCCATCAACGGACCAACATTTGTAAATTATACAGTAGTTATACAGCGTGTAACATAACCAACAACATATAATAAAAAAAAAAAACTATCAAAAAAAAATTTAAAATTAAAAAAAAATTCAATAAATCCTCAATGATGACGAAATAACCGTCAGTTATGCAACAGAGGCCAGAGACGCCTGGCGAGTTCTAGCTCCAGATTCCAAATTCCCTGATTACCTTTCCTCGCAAAGACAATGGGATGGGCCGCTTTACAAAATTGCTCAAGATAATTTACTTGAGACGTCTGGCAATTCTGTAGAGCGTGCCCGCCTTTTGGCTGTGGCAGAGTGGGAATCCGGGCTTTGGTTGCAGGCCCTGCCGTCAGCCAACCTAGGCACACTGCTGCACAATGACGCTTTCCGTCTGGCAACTGCGCTACGACTAGGCGCCACGTGCATAGTCCCTCATCGTTGTCCCTGTGGGGATACCATCGATAGCTTTGGTCACCACGGCTTATCTTGCATTAGGAGTGCCGGCCGTTTAGGGCGTCATGCCGCCCTAAACAATATTATCCACCGCTCTCTTGCAACCATTAATATACCGGCCGCTTTAGAACCTAATGGTTTGGTCCGTGATGATGGCAAGAGACTGAGTGGAATGACTCTGGTGCCTTGGCGATTGGGGCGGCCTTTGGTATGGGATGCTACATGCGTTGATACCTTAGCGCCGTCTCATGTTCAGGTCACCAAGTCAAAGGCCGGTACAGCAGCAGCCGCAGCGGAATGCCTGAAAAGGCGCAAGTATGTAGGTATCGGAGACAGCTACATATTTGAGCCTTTTGGGGTAGAAACAATGGGTCCGTGGGGTCCATCAGCCCATCGTCTCTTTGTCTTTCTGTCAAAGAGACTGATCGAGATATCTCGCGACTAAAAGGCTGGCAATTATCTGGCTCAAAGGATAAGCATTGCCATCCAACGTGGCAATGCTGCCAGCCTTTTGGGCACGTTTCCACAGAATGACGGTTTGCAGGGACTATATAATTTGTAAATATTTATATATTTTTTTAAGTAGTTGTAATAATTATTAGTTATTTATAAGTAAGTATTGCGCCAGAAATTATGTACCACAAAAAATAAATAATATAATAAATAAATATATATACGGACAAATCACACAGTTTGAGCTAGCCGCAAAGTAAGTTCGAGACTTGGTATATGGGATACTAACTCAACGATACTATATTTTATAGCAAATACATATCTATATAGATAAACACCCAAAACCCAGGTCAATCTGAAAAAGATCATTTTCAACAACGTGTTCGTTTCAAGTAGTATTTTAAAGAATCTTTACTCATAGTTATCACCAAGACCATAAAAGTACGTGTCGATTTTACGCTACAATGAAGGTTTTTGTCATAAAATCCGGTAGATCAAACAATTATAAATAGTCGTACTAGCCACGAATTCAAACTCATTATTTTTTAATTATTTTCTTATTGTTTTTAAAATATTTTGATAGGTTTGAGGCGACATGCAAATTGAGAAAAAAATGTGGAGTGAGCGCCAAAGAAGATAGGTCCTTGACGTCAAAAATTTACGAAGGCAAGATAGGTATACAAGAGAATTTTGTAGAAAACAACAACTTCTTTAATGTTTTATTTTTGAAACTTTCGCGTTTAATTCACTGTCAATATCAGATTTATTTATGAGGAAGAGGCAAAAAAAAATTTAGGTTAACATCAAAGAACTTAGTTATGTATTTAAACGGGACTAGGACGAACCTTTCTCTAACTAAAGAGTCTCGTTGTGATCACTTCGTATGAAACTCCACTGAAACGTGAACGGAAACAAATAATATAAAAGTTCGTGCTAAGTCCCGTTTATATACTATGTACTTTGATGCTAACCTAAAAAATATTTTGCCTCTACCTCAGAAAAAAAATTATATTGACAGTGAACTGAAACTGATGATAAATAGTTAGTGAGCAATAGTTATATTTGAACCTCCGTGATTTGAACCTACGAATAACCTAATAAGATTTGAACACATCAGAATAAAAAACTAAACTATGATTTTTTTATGGAGCTGACGTCTTCTAGCCACTCGGGCCAGGATCTGATGACGTTGTACAGCTTCCTTCCAGGGCTTTCCACAGCGACGAGTTGACGGTGCGCCACCACATGGTAATCGGGTGTCAGGTGGCCGTTTTCCACGCCGCATTTGAGCAAAGCCTTGACGGCGTCTATCATGGATTGCTTTACTTCATCATCTGAAATAATAAAAATTAAAGTTTATTAATAACTGACTTTCTAAAACGGTATAAGAAATCACTGGACAGGCAGACAGCCCTTTGGAGGTTGCCGCGTGGTGACGCTTTGCAGGATCCTAGTCAGGATTTGTAAAGAATTATTTTTTTAATGGTTTCTGATGTTTTCGCGATTATTAAAAATTTAAATAAAACCACTTTAATACGGTATTATCGCGTATATTACATTATTTTTACACCTAACGTTTCGAAAACTTTACAATTTCATAGTCGCAGGTAGACTAAGTTGACCTTTGTCTTTTTGTTATAAGAACTATACAAAACCTACAATAGTTAGTGATAACGTTTCTTATTTGTGTATTTTTTTTGTAGGTTTAAAGCTCAATTACTGAATTCAGTAAGTTACTGAATGACGAGAGGGACGCTACAGTACGTTAGACATGGTGGGTGATCTTGGGTGATACATATCTCATATCGTGTGGTCGAATTCAGTAAAATATGATCGGGCTTTAGTTATTATTGATGCTCTATTACCATCACAAATAAAATGTTCTTGTAAACTAAATGTATAATTTTCATGCTTATGTGACCAATGTCCATCACTTTACCAGTGTTGACCACTTACCCACTCGAAAAACAACAAACAGACAACAGACAGAAAGACGGACAGCGGAGCGGAATTAATAGGGTCCCGTATTTACCCTTTGGGTACGGAACCCTAAAAATGAACTGCATTTTTATTTTTGCCACCAGATGGCGATTGTTTGAGAAAAAATAAGCTATAGTGAGTGTACAAGTATTTTTGCTGTACCAAAATAAATAATCTTAATTTATTCTTGAAAAATGTAATTTATAAAATGAGATGCATATTTATTTTTGCCACCAGATGGCAATTGTTTGACAAAAAAGTTAAAGTGAGTGTTCAAGTCTTTTTGCTGTACAAAATAAACAATCTTTATTCTTTATGTTGAGTTTCACAAAAAATATTTTCAAGCCTCGTTTGCCGAATCATGAATACTAAAAAAACTTTGTACATCTACCGTAATGGGTTCCACTGTAATTATACGACGGGCTGAACATTTTTGTTTGAAAATGTTGATCTGTTATTTACATATTTAGCCTCTTCAAATCTACGTCAAGGGCAAATTGGCACCCGGTCCGAATGGCCACGCAGTTGGTTGTTGTTTAGATTATTTTCTTGTATAAATTACAGTGTATGTAAAATGAATTCTAATGCATACTCGTATACGTTTTAGCGCGCTTTCTGTCTACTGAATTGGAGTTCTAAAGGCGTACGCGGATTTTTTAAAAATCATATAGAGATATTTATGAGAGTGGGTATGGTTTCTCTTCCAAATTTTTTTTTATTTCTTTTAAACTTTTGCGCTGCAAATTTACTAAATGCACTAACTACTAAATGCAATGGGAATTTAGGTATATAATTTAATTAATTTGACGAAACGTCTGGAAAAAAACGGTATGTTCGCTCGCCTGCACTTACACCACTACATATAACTTTCTAGCATTGTTTCGTGCTTTATTAACAAGAAATAACCTAAAACAGAGAGACCTCATAAAGGACTAATTTGACATTTAACAAAATGCACTCTGGCGTTGCGCGTATATTATGTTGGCATAGGTTAGCATATAAATGTTCAGATTAAAAAAAGGATAAAAAAGATCGTCGTTTGCAGACACACTAAGCTTACTTTTCTGGCAAACACTCACGCGGAATAGTTCTCTATTGTCCTATACAAACACGAAACCCAACGACTCGTGGATTTCGTATTTTGTATTATATTCGAGATTTTAGTTAATAAGCTGCTCGACGAGTGGAAATAGTCTGTTATTTTGAAAATAATTTATCTGAGTTCGGTGAACATATCCTAATTTCCTGCACACAGTGAATTTTATTTACATGTAATGATTACGTACAGCTAACAATGGATTGGAATAGGGTTTATAGTAATGGAAAATAATCACATTTCAAGCTCTTGTTTGTTTCGAATAGCTCCCAAATATGAGCAAATATTGGCCCAAGTTTGTGTTCACAACTTAAGTAATTATTTAATGCAATTTGGTTATGGTAAAATATGATGCTGTGTTATATATCTTCAGCCTATACCTTCAACAAGTCAAATGACAAGGACACATGTTAGTTGTTACATGAAGTACGGAATTACCGCTGAATAATTTTCCTTCCTTGGGAGAAGGCTTACTTTTACAGACTACACTTCGGGGAGTGTGCACAAGAACTGCACAAATTAATCCCACCTTCCCTTTTTTACCATCGAACTTCCACACGCTCGGCAGGTCTACATCCCTTCTTGTTCGTGGGAATGGGTGGACTATCCACCGGATTTCAAGGTTTTTTATGTACATATAACCCGACAGCGAGTGAACAGGCATCTTCTAGGCAAGCTCGCTCCATCGTAGATTTTGTCTTTTCTTTACCCACTGGGTTAGTCTAATGTCAAGAGTAAGACTAATCCATAGATTAAAAAAAAAAATGCGTCTCTCTGGCCTATTCAAAATAAAAAAAGCTTTCAATAGAGTGAAACATTATCCGATAATGTTTACTCTACTTCTTTTTTCTACTAGTATTTATTTTCTTACTAGCTATCCCAGCAAACTTCATATCGCTATTGCTCTTTGTCGTAAGTATTATTCTGCTATTTTGGGTGATAACAAATCCAACAAATCAAAGATCATAAAAATTGGTTCATCCGTTTTTAGATTATAAGTGCTCGAGTGCCAACCCGACTTTGTTTTAAATATAAAGATTTCGTTATACCTCCATCGGTATCAACTCGATCAAAGACACAACAAATATACAATTACCGTCTTCTATTTTAGCAATCCACTGATTACACACCTAAATTTCACATTTACGAGTATTAAACATACACATTCACTATGATTAACTGACTGTGGCAATTCCAGTCAAATACTCCAGGCCAGTTCAGGCCAATTCAACAACAAGTCTCAAATCGATAAATGGCAAAGTTTGGGATTGCATTTTCGGTTGGTGAACTGATCCAGGTTTTAGAATTCGTCGGATTGAGGTTTTATGTTTACAGGAGCCGTCTCAGTTTAGTATTAAACGATGGTTAGCTGCAATCAATCATCTCACAGTCTATAGAAATAAATCTTGATTTTCAAGCTAATAAAGCCCAAGGTTTTTTAAATGTTACTTCTAAGGGAGAAAAGTTATTTGCATATTTCCTGAAAAATGTCTTATATTTTTTCCATGTCGCAGGGCACATACAGCTAAATATCATTGACTGTTCTCTGCCCAAATTACATAAAAATATTAATGGAGAATTTCAAAATGTTGATATTCTAAATGAATTCGTGGAAAAAATAGATGCCTCTAGCGCATACAAAGTTGTGAAATTTCTGTTTAATTGAAAATTAGTTCATACTTACTGTTGTAATTGCCAATGAACGTGATGCCAATAGACTTGGAATTGTAGCCATATGTATGGGCGCCGACGTGCAGCCAGCCTGCGCCCTCATACACTTTCCCATTGCCGCCCACTAAAAATCTATAAAAAAAATGCAAGTTTTAAATAATTTTATCATATTTTGGTCGAATCAACTGGATAAACTCGATATAGCTGGTCTCGACAACTTCCAATTTAAAGAGAGTGACGTTGCATTAATGACTTTTTTATACAATATCATATCACCTGCGAGGTTTATTATAAAAGCGGCTGAAAATTGGTGGGAGTTTACTAAATGTTGTATATATTATGAAAGAAAATTAAATTGAATTATTATTGACATAAAGTGAAATATTAAGTTAACCAATTAATTATATATTTTAAATTAGTATTAAGTATGCTTTGTAAGGATTTTTAACTATCTGAAATAATCATAATTTTATTTTATTTTATTTATTATAACGAATCATAGGTCTTTCTGGTTTAGACTACGGTCTAAAATTTATGGTAGAAGCAGATTGTCCAATGTTTCCTGTACCCCAAACAATATAGTTTTTTTTTTATATAAATTGTTAAGACTCTATCTATATATAAACTCTAGAGGTGCAAATTCTCAAACTTATCTCTTGACTAAGCATTAAAAAAATTACAAATATTAATCCCCATTTGCTCTTTAAGCTAAAATATACATATCACTTACGAGGCTCCAATATCCCAAAAATGAAGGTTCTCCATGTGGTTGCTCTGAATATTCCTAACTATCTCAGCACATCCGTTGTCAGTACTACAGGTGGGTGTGACGGTGTGCTGAATGATCACCAAGTTGACGGGTCTGGGCAAGTAACTCACGTGCACGGGGTTCAAACCATCCCATTGTTTCTTGCTCACCACACCACAGTCTGAAATGTACAAGAGGGATAGATATTATAACTGCATATTTTTTATACTTAATCTGTTTTATGTGGTTAGCCTGTATGTTGAGAAATCATTGTAGAACTAAATAAGGACTGCACTGTCAAAAAATCCTTAGTTTCGATGGAATAAGGAAACCCGCATACGTTCATGAACTCTAAAAAATGTATTTCGAGCATCCGCGTAGAAAAAAAAATTGGTTTCCTGACTTTACAGACGTAAAGTCGGTTTATGGACGATAAATTAACGTGGTTGATTTTACGTGATAACGGTGGAAGAGAGAGGTACTACTAGAACGTCACGTCACAAAGAAGAGACGTCACAAGCCGAACGCTTCCGATAGATGCGCCATAAACCAAACGCTTAGACCGATCGTGCCTCTCTATCGCTAGTTCAGCGCTCTCGCTTTCACGCGGAACGTGACATTTTTCGTGTGTGCAGCCGGCGTTTATCACGTCAAAAGCTGTTTTCGAAAATTTCCTTGTTTAATTATATTTTAAACCACTTAACGTATTTATAGAAGCAGGCCTTCGATCATGTACAAAGTAGCAGGCAAAGCTCTTAGCTATTGTTTGTGGATATTAAATTATCCTAAACAGCCGCAAACACGCCGCCAACAAAAGCATCTGTGTAAGTATACCAAATTGAACGTCGAATTTGGTTCTATCAGATTCGTATAGACAAGAAAATTCATTTTTAAGTGGTACAATGACACGTACAGAACAGATGCTCACACAAACGGACAAAATCATGAAGGAAACTTATAACAACTCTCTTTATGATTGAATATTTAAAATCAAATCAAAATTCCATTAATAGTTGCACGCTTAACTGAATATATACCGATAATCATATTTTTTTACATTTACGTTGTCAGGGATAGGTACAAAGAAGTATTTATACTTAGGTTAGATTTCATCCAAAATAAAAGTTCCCGAGAGACCTATATTATCGCAATTGGAGACGCGAGCAGAAGCTCGCACATTATGAAACAGTATCTTTAATAAAAACATGAAAGAATATTATTTATCTGCAAAGTCCATTAACGGACAATAATTTTACGTCATAACGGTGGAAGGAAGATAGATGCGTCACAAGCCGAACGTTTAGGCTGATCGTGCCTCTCGCTTGCACGCGGAACGTGGCACTTTTTTGTGCGTGCAGCCAACGTTCATCAATTTATAAGACGTCACGTCAAAAAACATATAACGACTCAAAACATGGTATCTATTTCAACCTAAGAATATTTTAACCCATGTTTTTGTTTTAAAATTATTGGGAATCATTTTTAAAATATCACGGTTTTGTATTAACTTCTATCCTAGGGAGGCGTGTGTCCAGCAATGGACTTCTTGCGGCTGATATGATGATCATCTTGTATGTAAAATAAGTCAGGTTATTTGCTTTGATTTATAACTCAAGAACGGGTTGACTGATTTGATTTCTCATCCCGGATTAAAAAAAATACACAAAAAAAATTGGTTGTATGGAAAGTCGGTTTACGGACGATAATTTTACGTGATAATGGTGGAAGAAAGATAAATGCGTCACAAGCGCAACGCTTAGGCCGATCGACGATCGGCCTAAGTGTTCGGCTTGTGACCCATCTATCTTACAAGACTTGTGACGCATCTATCGCTTGTTCCACGCTGTCGCTTACACAAGGAACGTTACAGTTTTTCATGCAACCGGTGTTCATTGATTTATAAGACGTTATCACATCACAAAGGGAAGCTAAGCTTTTAGCGGGAAGTTCACCGGACCAGCTGGTTTATAAAAGTAAATTATAAAATTAATGAAAATGTTAATTTGTAAGTTTATCCAAAATTAAAACAAACGCACTTCTTTCATTTTATATGCATTTGGACACTCCTTGACATTACATATTAAGAAAATAATATTCTTCTCCTTTTAATTACTTAGTCGGTGATCTTTTGCATAACCTCTTACAAGTGCTAGTTGGCAAATTAACCTTAACCAACCTTAACCAACCTCAACCTTTTTGTTATCTCATTGCAAACATCAGACAGAGTCCGGTTCACTCGTAGAGTAAACAGTAGAGTGTGTGCTCGTGGTGTGCTCTACCAATGCGGGGTTCTCTACCAGTTTTAGTAAAGTAGATGTTTGTTTTTCGTGTGTGTAAGTAGCCAACACTGGTGTCAGATTTTACAAGCTAACGACTGCCATCAATGATGACAGCCGGGACCAACGGCTTAAAGTGCCTTCCGAAGCACGGAGGAGCCCTAATTAATTTTATACCACTTTCATTCGCTTCCCAATGGACAGCGCCCAAGCGCTAATAATGCTTAAAATTTAGGCGTCTTATACAAAGTCGCCGATCAGCTAGGCGAATTTTTGTTGAAGGTCAAATTATTTTTTACGTTTTTTACCTTATTTTCTTGCAATTCTGTATTCCATTAGGGATTCTGATTTCAGGATTTCAGTATAGTTCATAACACAAGTTTCGAATTTACCTTGGGGCTAGCTCAATATGTGTGATTTGTCCAGATCATGTTCATATAATTTTTTAAATGTCTTAATTCACTCTATCAATGCTGTTTACACTGGTATAGTAAGTACGAGTACTCTACTAGTAAAATTGCACTGGACTTGTGACGACCAATAGTAAGTAGACGAAATCCATGCATTGAGATGACATTAATTGCAACAGTATGCATGTTTGAAGATATAACCGCTCTTTATAAGTAGACACTAAGTACTGACAGCATGTCAGAATATTGAGTGTTTTCGGAATCGATATTTCCCTAGGTGGCGCCACTGTGACAAGAGGTATTTTTGACAGCAGCTGACAAAAAACGATACTGAAAGCCTCAAAGAATACATAAAGTATTTTCGAGTTAAATGTCAATCGTAAAAGATTCGATACAACCACAATACAGGTACAGCCTGGGATGGGATTATTGACATTATTTGATTAAGACATTAATGTCGAACAATAAACGGATGGAGATACCATTGATTTATTTTTATGTTGCTAGTATAATATCCTCATTTGCTATAACGCACACTGTGACACATATACAACTATACAGTTGTAAATATACATGTGTCACAGTGTGCATGAGAGTAGACGTATTTACCACAAGTAAATCCCGGTAGACTGTGAGTTGCACGAACAATTACTATATTACGTACACGGCATACGATTATTACGTAGGTACGTAACCTACGTAATAATCGTATCATCAAATATTCTTTGATATAAAAAAAACCGACTTTATTCAAACTACTGATCCGATTATGATGAAATTTAATTGGGACGAACTTTAAAGCATACCCTTTGAAACAAAAAAGATTTTTTTTTTAATCTCTTCATCAATGACAGTGTTCTAAGGTAACAAACATTAAAAAAATACAACCGAATTGGTAATCACCTCCTTTTTTTTTTAAAAAAAAAAGGTTATAAATACATTATTACGCGCCTGTTTCCTATGGGGGAAGGCAGAGACTATGATTTTACTGACAAATCTTTACACTGATCTGAACTGACTGACTGAAAGATACCTTATTAGACACTTCATCATTGTCGACAGCCTTCTACATCCCACTGCTAGCTACAGGTCATTTCAAACCTAAATCTACTAATAAATTACAGATCCTCGAATTACATTGCTCCTTCGCGAAAAGACGACAAAATATTTTGTACTTATTCCAATATAATACATCTCTTGCGGGAAAATGAAGATCACTTAGACATTGGTTCATTGGAAATAAAAACATTTTTCGCTTTTATTCGAAGAATTCTGTATCCTATTTAAGCCCCCGCTCACCGTCTATCCTATCAACAGGCCGTATCTCATGAACCGTAATAAGAACGAAATGTTATTTAATAATTTGTTTTTTTCTATTACCGCTTTAAGAAATAAATAAACAAGAACACTACAAAAAAACGTTTTGTTCTATAAAACCTACACCAGAAACTTCCCCGAAAGACTCGATTTGTTTATACAAAAATCATTCGCGTACCTGTTACAATTAATTTCGAATAAAAGAGAAAGATTATGTGATTCGGAAACGAGCAAACTAACATCGTAGTTTCATATTTAAATTATTTATAGAAGTTCCATTTACTCTATATAAATCATTATTTTATTGAACTCACCAGCTCTGACGTGACACCAACTTATAATAAGACAAACACACACAACAATCAATTTTAATTCCATTTTCGTATAATGTATTTTAGGAAAAACAATTATTCTTAATCAATACAAGCTATCACTAAGACGCTCATAAAGAGAATAATACAACATAGCTGTTTCAATCAGCTCCTCAATACCTCTCTGTCACTGTCCTAATGAAAAAACGTGACAGGCGATGTCCGTGGAGGTCGTTTCGGTTTCTTGAACCTGATAAAGTTCCTTCTATAGGTCAATTGGTTCAGTATAATATGGTTAATATGTAGAAACTGCATCGTTATGCGATTGATTTTAGATGTAGAATTATATATAAGTCAATTAAGTACATCAACATTCAAATTAATTAATCGTTAGGATCCTTGTTACTAAAACAGAAGCTACGTCCCAATCTTAGGGTGTAAAAGCTTACATCGAATATATTATAGTGGCTTATCTAAGCCACTATAATTTAAAGATATCTATCTTATATCTTTAAACGAGCAATTCTTGTATATTTATATATAAATTTATTTCTATGATCACGGAAACGGATCAAAGGATTTCACTGAAATTTGGTATATGGCAGGGGTAAAAAATCGATCTAGATTAATCTTATGTTTGGGAAAACGCGTGTTTTGGAGTTTCCATGCGTTTTTCTTTCTACGCAGAATATGGTCGCTAATTTCGTCCTGCTGGCCACTGTTCATCTGGTCCAGCGGCTTAAGACGAACAGTGGCCAGAAACGAGTGTCACGGGTTCGAATCCCGCTCGGTTAAACTTTCTTTTGTTTTTTTTTATATGTTCATGTTTATATATTTTTTTTATTAACCTATATTGTCCCACTGCTTATATATATATGTTTATATATATGGTTTCTTAAAAAAATTTTATTGTTTTAAGACAAGCTTTAAAAAATTTAGTTAATGTTTGAGATAACAATATATATTTCTCATAAATATAGATTATCGCCTAAACACCACCATATTACAATAAATAGTAATAAACTAAGTACTTATTTTTAAAACGCGCTAGTGATGACTTAATAATTTTTAGAGGAGAATTATGATATTAAATTAGTAAGTGGGTTTAGTAAGCACCCATTTAGATAATATATAAAAAACGAATACGTGATTTATAGATTAAATTATACCTTAATTTGTTTGGCCATAATAAGTGTATAATATATTTTTTGTGTTAACAAGCTACAATCAATCCGGACTACACAGAGTGAGCTTAATTCAACTAGTAATAGCTAAGAACGTGGTTCACTAAATCTAGCTCAAAATAAAGAAAACCACATTTAATGCGCCAACAGACAAACACGGAGACCAATCAACAGATCAAACTATAATTGTTGGTTGGTTTTTACAATATAAAAATAAAAAAAATATGTATGTGTATTCGAATAAGTCGCGGTAACTCCGTTATATTTATGTAGTTATTATATTAAAGAACTGGGCTCTCCTCGTAGATAAATGGTCACCATGCCTACCATCTAATCATACCACGCCAAAAAATTACAAGGTTTATCAACATGCCGAACCCTAAAAATAATATTATCAAAACTTTGTTCCGTTTTAATGATTAAAGGGAACTCCCGAACCACGGGGATTTCCTATTTTCTAAATGTTGTTAACAATGTGATTTCTATGTTCTGAGAACATCACATTGTATCTAAGCAATTTAATATACTGATTTCTTTTAAGTTATATTTAAAGTACGTAGGTATATTGTAAGTAAACTACAAAAATATACAATTATGCAACTTTTAGATATACATATAGGCTGATTCTAAACCTTTGGCAATAGTTTAATCTCAAATTAGAATCTCTAATAGAATATATGTAGAATCAGAAAAGGTAAGCAACGAAAAAAGATCCATCCCACAGAAGAACAACCACCTGATATTATACTTTATATGTATATTGGTACGTCCTTCAAGCTCTAGGTGCATGGGCCGTTGAGTATCGTTCGTGCCAAAAATACGACGAATTAACACTCAAATCTGTCGAACATATTCCCTTTATATAAACATTGAAACGAGAAGACAGGAAAAAAACAACAGTAAATACTTACTATCACTTGATCACAAAAATAACAGTTATCTCTTGGTAATCTCCAATAATTATTACGACACATAACATTTCTGAAAATTGCATAAACTTGTTTTACAGTTTTAGCAAGTATCTTATACTAATTACTATAATGCCATTATGATTATAATGCAATTTAAAATTACACCTATTATTGATTTTATTTTAATACATACATACATACATACATATTATCACGCCTCTTTTCCATGGGGGTAGGCAGAAACTATAGATCTCCACTTGCTACGATCCTTACCAAACCTCTTTCGCTTCATCTACATCCATCACTCTTTTCATGCATGTTCGCCGGTTTCGGGTACTCCTTATTTCTTCTTTTGCAAGAACCTTTGCAATTTGGTCACGATACGTTCGTCGAGGCCGGCCCTGACTGACTGTTCCAACCACATGTGCCGTATATATACCTTTCGTAAGACTTTTTTCATCCATCCTCTCTACATGTCCAAACCATCTCTATTTTAATGCAGCCACGAAAATAACCACCACAAAATAAAAAAAGGCCTTTAAAATATTATAAATATAAATAAATATATATGTGGTCCTACTTGGGAAATCAATTTATTCTCAAGTTATAGATATAAACCTCATCTTGTGAACGACTTCATCGGACAAAAGCTAAGTATACAAATGGTCCACCCTCAGATGTTGTGCAATCAACGCCTTACTGTAAAATGTTTCTCCGCACAGGTCGCACTTGCAGTCGGCTAGCTTTAGTCTCTGATGCACCTTCAGACAAATAACACAGATTGAGCTAGCCCCAAAGTAAGTTCGAGACTTGTGTTATGGGATACTAACTCAACGATACTATATTTTATAACAAATACATATATAGATACACATCCAAGACCCAGGCCAATCTGAAAAAGATCATTTTTCATCTTGACCTGGCCGGGGATCGAACCCGGTCACTCCGTGTCGCGGGCAGGCGTGTTAACCACTGCGCACATTATGTAATGCTCCGTGCTTCGGAAGGCACGTTAAGCCGTTATTTCAGGCTGTCATCATTGATTGTAATCGTAAAGCTATGTCAGATGCCTTTAGGCAGCATGAAAAATTTAACACCTGTGTGGGCCTCTTACACATACGATAAACAACAATAAATAAATAAATATAAGATTTTTGTCCATTTCCTCAAAAGGCTTCTACGGCCTGCGTCGGAAGTCAAGCACCTGGCACATTAAGTATTAAGTTATTACATTAATAATTGATTGTGTGTGCAAATAACTAAATAATACATTCTAAGTTTTTTCTTATCTCCCTGACCACCATGGATGAATTATTCTCTACCTAAGCATATGGGAATTTTATATAATAGTACATACGTGTACATTTTTATCTCTAAATTCCTACTGTTCCTGATATATAGGTAAATATTTTTTTTACTATTAATTATTATTTAAAGCCTAACTTCATTTTTTCTTTTTTTATTTTAAATAGATGCATTATTTGTCAGTATTTCCAAGAAATATAAGACAACAATTATTTGTTTGAAAAAGTAAAAAGGATATAAAATTTTGGCAAGTCACGTAACGTATTCGTAGCGTAGATCCATTTGGATCAAAATATTATAAATGGGTTTGACTTTACTCGACTCTTCCATAGGTCATGCTATCAACGACGAATAAAAATGCAACATGGGTAACTTTTATGAAAATAACCGCCCAGAGACAAACATGAAAGGTTGAATAACAAATTTGAGTTGCCAAATAGATACCTATAACTAAATAAGTATGTTTTTGATTTATCTTTTATTAGCAAAATCTTTGTACCCCTTTTTACAAAAACAAAGTAGTATGAAATTTCACACAACAAGTTTTGCGCGGACAAAGGAATATGAAATTTCGCCCATAAAGTTTATATAGAGAAGGAGTTCAGAATACATATATTTATTTTTTAAATTAAAAATACATTAAATCAATAAAAATACATTACACACACTACCATGTATTTGACACATAACATAAAATTTAAATTAATTATGGTCGAATTTCGACGACTGGGCGACCAATAGTTTAAATCACTGAATAAGGTTTTATCGCGTTAATTATATGGGTTTATTACAGTATGGAAACTGTAACTGAAACGTTAGGTGTAATAAACGCGATAAAACCGTAGTAAGTGACTTTATTTAAATTAATTTTAAAACAATTGCTTAAACATTATTAACCTCGTCTAACCAGTTATAAGTTTGAAGACATATCTTGAGTTATCAATGAATATTAAAGTTACTAAAGTGGTAAAGGCTTATTACATACAGCGTAGTTTTGAACCTCTGAGCTATGTATAAATCTCAAAATCAAAATCCCAAATCAAATACATTCTGTAAAATGTGCAAGAAAAAATTAAAACAAAAATTGAATAGGTAAAAAGCCGGGACCAACGGCTTTTATGATGGAAGAGCCACTGCTAATTAAGTATTACTCCCCATTCCATGGAATTCCCAAAGCTGAATAAATTTTTCTTAACTCGAATCGGTCGTAGCGTTGATATCTGGCTAGAACGACCAGACGGTTTGCCGGTTATAGGATATCAATATGTATATTGCAATTGTATTGTATTGATTTATAAAATACAATTCACACAAGAATTAGGTTTGCAACAGGCGACCCTACGGGGCAACCGTAAATGATACAAAAAATATAAACTACACTGTTCTGTTTCCAACAAGTAATTCGACCCCAATACGAGGATAATAAATAAAAAAAGTTCAGGCTATATGGATTCATGCAATGACACAATCGTCAAACTTTAAGCAAGGTCGTTCCTCCAAGATAAATTATAACCTACATTCCTCCAAAATAAATTATACTAGTTTTAGCTCGCAACTCCGCGCGTGTCGATCGGAAATGGAAGGAACTTTTTTCCCGCATAAGAGTTCCTTAGTACCTATGATCTTCTCCGTATTATTGACAATGTAAAAGCAAAATATTATGACGATCGGTTTACGGTTAAAGTGTGAATAGATCACAAACATACTTTCCCATTTATAATATGAATGTATAGATGGATGGATGGATATAATATGGATGTAATAGATGTCACTGAATTTGATGATTCTAACTAAAGTTTTTGATGACCTCTGTGGCCAAATGGTTATCATACCAGGGTGTCACAACGGAGGTCCCGGGTTCGATCCCCGGGACCTCGTCTGATCAAGATGGAAAATTACCTTTTTAGATTGACCATGGTCTTGGATCGTTATCTATATACTTATTTGTTATAACATAATTATAGTGTCTTGAGTTAGTATCCCATCCCATAACGTCGGGAACTTGATTTAGGTCTAGCTATATTGTATCAGTGTCATTAATCCGTTTATATTTTTTTTATTAAATAGTACTCCATACAGACACAACTATTATAATACATTAAAAAAACGATACTCAGACTTTTGATACATAGAGATAAACATACATGAATGAACCTCGAAACCATTTAACTATTGTGTAAATCCACATTAATAAATCCCCGACGCAAAAAGAAGGGTGCTTTAAGTTTACGAAGTACTAAGAAGAGTCACGTCATTGGTTTACAGTTAGAGATAATTTAAAGTCACATCTTAAAATACTACATACTGAATTGGCTCACCATTTACATCCCATAGAATTCGATTTGATAGATCAAAAGGCTAGAGAACTCGCCTCTAATTCTATTCACTCTAAATACTTGACACAAAACAATAAACTGTCGCGCCTTATTTCAGAGCAAAGGTCAATTAAAAATAGTGATAATAATAATACAACTTTAAATTCACATACATTTTATCCTAGAGTTAAAAACCTCTCAAATACTTATTTTACTCAAGAAGAAAACTCTTTATTAGAAAAGGGACTTAAGTATAGTATAACAACAAAATTATCCCAAAAATCTTTAGAAACATTAGCATTTGACGCGTAAGTTGCAATAATTAGAAATAAAAAAGACAACTTTTTTAAACATGTAATGCTCAAAACATTAAATCGGCTAAATCTAAATAAAATTATATTTTAAATTTGTCAATAAAA
The DNA here is from genome assembly GCA_947532085.1 of Elegia similella. Classification (NCBI taxonomy): domain Eukaryota; kingdom Metazoa; phylum Arthropoda; class Insecta; order Lepidoptera; family Pyralidae; genus Elegia; species Elegia similella. The sequence continues at coordinate 12,587,882 of OX383931.1, read as the reverse complement.
GAAAACCAAACATTTGTGTCTGTCCAACAAAAACTTGATACCAACAATATTGTACTTACAAAAGCCGATAAAGGTAAAACAATCGTAATTATAGATTGCAATCAGTATATTTCAAAAGTACACGATATTTTAGAGAAAGAAGAATTCCAAAACATAAGTCACGATCCAACAAACAAATATTTAGCTCAGCTTAAATTAACAGTTAATAGCTCGAAATTTATCTTCCCAGATCATTCATATTTAAAATCAAAAATAATACCGATGAACACTCATGCTCCAATGTTATATGGACAACCAAAAACACATAAAGATAATGTACCAGTGAGACCAGTAGTTTTCTACATTGGAGCCCCGACATATGAGCTGGCCAAGTTCCTCAATTATTATATTCGGGAAAAGATAAATTTTGACCCTAAAAATAGTCTAAAAAATAGTCTGCAATTAATAGATAATATCAAAAACCTTAAAAATCCGATAAATTCAAAATTAGTTTCGTTAGATGTAGAAAGTTTATTTACCAACGTACGACATATGAAGTATGTTTAAATATTTTAAAATTAGAACTAGAAATGAATAGAATACACCCCGGAGAGACGGAAGACATCATACGACTGACAAGACTATGTATGACACAAAACTATTTCCAATTTGATAATAAATATTATACCCAAAATAATGGGTTAGCTATGGGTTCCCCTTTAAGTCCACTTATGGCAGATTTATTTATGAATAATTACGAACAACAACATATTATAGGAAAATCTAATAATATATTTTATTACTATAGATATGTCGACGACATTCTTATTTGTTGGACAGGTACAAATCGCCAATTAGATTTATTTGTTTCTAATTTAAATAAAATTCATCCTAAAATAAAATTCACCACAGAAATAGAACAAATAATAGTATAAACTTTCTGGATTTAACGATTGCGAGAAACAAAACAAATCATGAATTTTCAATATATCGTAAACCAACACACACCGATACAACAATCCCCGCGTCATCTAACCACCCATGGCAACATAAACTCGCTGCATATCGATCGATGATACATCGACTTATGATCGTTCCTTTAAATGAGGAAAATTACAAAAAAGAACTCCAAATTATTTATCAAATTGCTATATCGAATGGATATAGTAAGAAAATCGTTGATAAAATAATATTGAAAAGGAAACAGAACACCGTTAAAGACCTTTTATATGCGGTCCCACAAGATAAAACGCAAAGATATGCAGCGAGTTTATCTTATTACGGTAAAATTACAGATAAAATAGCTAAGATATTTAGAAAAAACAATATTCATATCGCTCTCAAAACAAACAAAACATTAAAATCACTTTGTAATACTAAAGTTAAAATTCAATCAGATAAAAAATCTGGTATATATAAATTAACTAGCGATGATTGTCAACAAGTTTATAGTGGACAAACAGGACGTAATTTTAAAATTCGTTATGACGAACATATCAACGCGTTTAAAAATAATCACCCCGATCGATCACATTTTGCAGAACATCTATTGGAAAATAATCACACATTATTAAATTATCACACATACAAAATATTACATACAGCGGAGAAGGGAATAAAAATGAGTTTATGGGAGCAATTAGAAATAAATAAACATAAAAGATCAAATATTACTTTGATAAATAAACAAATAGATTTGATAATTTCCCATTATTAAATATATTTTCAATACAAAACCAAAATAACGATCAATCCCCTCCCCCCTCCCAGATAGTATAAAAGGCGGCAATACGGCGTAATTTTTATCTTAGCTCCGATTACTGGTGACCGCCCGGCGGTCCCGGGTGACTTGCACCCAGGATAGGCCCTTCTGGCAACGTAGCTTTCGGCCCATAAGGCAAAAGATGAGAGTTGCTGCTCTCCAAAGGCTTTTGCCATTGATTCTCAGATTGGCCCTTCAGGCTTGCATGCACGCATACGTGGCCCATCAGGCAATATGAGAGTTTGCTGTCTCTCCAAGCCTTGCGCACACAGGCAACGCCCAAAGCCGAGGTCCGTCCCTCCTGGGGGCCCTTTGGTGATGTTGCCTATAAAGGTTGAGGGCACTCTGCCCTCGCCTCAAACGCCCGGTGAAGTAGCGAAAGTTCACTTGGAGCTAGCTACATAGTCATTTCAAAAAAAAAAAAGTAATTTTTATCATTCTTTGCTTGTCATTCGAACGATCAACATCTAGGTTTCACTGCCTAAAGATGCCTCGTGTAGAGGCGAAACACGTGTCGCGAGCACGATGGCCGACATTGCTGCAGCCTCAACGGATGCAGCAGTATCGACCAGGATTGCATGCATCAACTATTGGTGGCGGGTATGAAGGGACTAACAGTGGGTGGGCGCTGGCCAGCAATAGTTTGCATGAACTAACTGATGGCGGAAGCACGCAGTAAATTGTCTCAAAGTAAATGTAACTTTGACTTCCGCAAAGTAACACCTGAATCTATTAACTAGCTTTAAGTTTGACTTGCTTGTGTGTTTGTTTTTGGGTCTGCCTGCAATCTCCGTACCTCCTGAACGGCTAAACCGTTTTTGACGTAGGTTAATCTTTGTAATTTAGTTGAAAGGATTCTTACCAAATATAACTTACCTAATATTTGGTCAAAATCGCTCGAGTCTTTTACAAGAGAGGGACTTTTGTGCCGGAGATTGCTAAAAAATATTAATTTCATGTAGTTATGAACGGAAAAATAAATAGTTTTCTTCATTTCAGGCATCGCATTCTGAACACAGCCAATTACTTCGGTCCTCTTTAGGCCTTCTTCATATATCACCCGCTTCATTCGTCTCTATCAATCGCAACTTTCTTGCGCATATCGTCTCACAAAATCAATCTTAGCAGTTTATTTCTGGGTTCTGACGATTCAACTAAAAAGTGATATATTACAAAGAGCAATCACTATGTATTTGTTGTTTTAATAAATATCAAAGACTTTTGGCCTCATTTTAGAGACTGTATACTTATTTTTGATAAAATAATTGTTGGCTAGGGAGCAGGCGAAAAACCTAACAAGGTTCTGAAGGCAATGTGAAAACTTGTACAGTTTTACTTGATAGAATGACACCTAAGTGTCACAGTATAAATCTGGCTAAAAAGAACCGGTTATTTACGAAAGCACATTTTTACATAAAATATTTGTTTTTACCTAATCGGTTTTAAACTGTAGCCAGACGCTTATAAAACTGCTAAAACATAACCTCAGAAAAATATTTTAGGCCCGAGAGCATAAGCTTATAAGTTTTATGGAGTGGTGAAAGAAAGATATTTCCATCGCTTTACAAATTACACAGTAAGTTGCGGACTAGTGTCGCAGGATTGTAACTCACTGATACTATATTTTATAATAAATTCACATATAGATAAATATCTAACACCCGGGCCAACCCAAAAATCGTTTTCTATCTTAACCTAACCGGCGATCGAACCCGGGACCCTGCGATTCAAAGGCACTTGCTGTACCACTAAGCCACAGAAGTCATCGACTTTCTTTATGAAAGAAAAACCTTACCCACACTCCAAAGATTCTTGTAGGACTGAATTTATTAGTGAGAGGACAATTTCCACTCACCAATGAGCCTGGCTTTAAAATAAGTGAGGAGTCATAGCTGGCAGAAAAGTTTGCATAGCTGTATTTTAAATATGAAGGCTGTTATTTAAAACTGAAACAACTAACTAAAATATATTTTCCGTAGGTAACAAAGAGGTAGGGCAAAGTATTGTTATAAATACGTTTCATAAATTTCACACTTTCTGAATGCATTGTTTGTAGCATTGAGAGAATGCCTTTTCATGTCGTTTGAAGAGCGCACATCATTCCCTATCAATTTATAATATTCACTGGTTAGTAATGAATGGAATTTTCTGGTTAGTAATGATTGGAATTTTCTGGTCAGTAATGAATGGAAATATCTGCTACGTTATACTTTAGTAGTTATATTTCAGTATTAAATGACTAGTTTTGTTCAAGGCATGTTCATTGCCTTTACTTTTGATCTTTATAGAGTATTGTGCCCATCTGTTTCCCGACTCGTTAAATTAGGGATTTTCATGGCAAGAGTGAATAGGCATTATTTGTGTTTGCGTGTGCCATCCTAGACCTCATCGTTGCTTTCCATCAGCCAACATAGAGGTCAAACACACTCACATTAGAAAAGATACCCTTTTCTAATGAGTTTTAATATTGGTAAAATTTACTTTTCTCTTATCCCAATTGATCTCATAGTAACGTTAGCAATTTAATTTTCTTTGTTACGAAAGTTGCCAAATATAAAAACTAGAAAAATGCAAAAAGGGTCAAGAATATCTCCAATATCCGTGTTAGATGCAATTTACTGGTAGCTCTGACTGATTTATTGCTATCACACTCTCTCTTATCCGAAAAAGGGTCTTCGGGCAGGGACAAAGAGTCCCACAGGGCCTTCTGAGCTTTGTGATTTGAAACACGTGTTAGTGTAATGGGTCACGTGCGCGGTCACTTAGAAACTAGTTGTCTCTTTATTTTTGGTGTAAGGTGAAAACATTCAACGCATTTGGTTGTTAGTTTTATATTATAGTATTGCTATCTGCAAAATAATCAAAGAAAATAATGTTTGTATGCTTTGTATATTGTGGTTTGTCAGTGATCGGAGGAGATTTAGATACTAGCGGCCCGCCCCGGCTTGGCATGGGTAGATATAGCTATTAAATTCCAAAGCCTATGTTTATCAGGGATAATACAGAATTCGAATGGTAAATGAGAACTTTTTGAGGCTATTCAGTGCAAACAAACACACAATCAAATGTTTCCTCTGTATCTTAATGTAGATATAGATAATAAAATTATAAATGCGAAATGTAACTTTTTCCATCTATCTGATACCACGTCACGCTTCAACTATTAAACCAATTGCGATAAAATTTGATATGGCGTAGTTTAACATTAGTATTAAATTATAAAGTATAGTTTCTACTACCAAATTATGCTAAAATTATATTCCTATACCTATGGCATTAAATCAAAAAATATAAGTACATCTTCGATCGCTTTGCTTAAAACCTATCTCAAAATACAAATACGATACATTTATTATATTAGAGCAAACAAAACTGTTGAAAACGACATACATAAATTGTTTTATTGCATGGTAAAACAATTTATGTCAATATCATAGAGTCTAATTAATTCATAAAATTAATTTACACGTGGTGATTTTGAGTTGCCTGGCAATATTGTAATGACTGAATGAAAAAAGAAGACAAATTAGGAAAAAAAATATAAAGATTTTGACATATTTTACCTTTTTTCAGAATTTGACATTAAAATATTGTAAATCAATTCAAATTTGACATATACTTACTACAAGTCATCAACAAGTTACGTAAGTACTTCACTGCTAGTCAATCATTATTGAACAAAATGATGAAAATCCTTTAACCATTTGATCAAAGTTTTTATAAATTGATTGAATTAAAGCTGTATATCCGCCGGCCGTTTATTGTATTCCGTTATACACATAGCAAAACATTTTTTTTCCAACGTAATAGCTGGAATATATTGACAAATATTTTTAATCGACTTCAAACAAAGGAGGAGGTTATTAGTTTGGTTGTATATTTTTTCTGGAATGTTTCTCTTTTGGAATATGCGAGCCTCATTTTATTTTTTATTATAATGACAAATTACACAGATGGAGTTAGTCCTACAGTAAGTAGAGAACTCATTTATTTAATGGGATACCTTTGGTCTAAGCTGCTCAAAGAAGTCAATTTCCCAGTGAAAAGTTCTGGAAAGCAGTAGTACTGACTACCGCTATCGTATTTGCTATAGCCAAGAGCTAAGCCCATTCAACCTAGTTTCAAATAAAGGAATCCGCATGCAAATCCGTCCACCCGTTTGGTGAAATTGAAATGGCTTTTAATTGAATGTGTAAAAAGTTTTACAACGTGAACGAGTTTTATATCATAGATGAATCTCATTGTAGACGGTGAAATTTTGATCATTCTGGACCCTTAAAGGGGTGTTTCAGCCGGTCGATATGAACTACTTTTCCTATGGGACCAAAGTTGGGAACTTAAAAAAAAATGGGCAGTTCTATACAAAAAATTTCGGCCGCCCGGTCAATTTGTACGGGAAAGTCAAAAAATTTTTTGAGTTTCCTGCATTGGTCCCATGGGAAAAATTGTTTATATCAACGGGCTAAATCATCCCTTTAAGTGTTCAGAACGATAAAAATTTTACCGTGATAATATCGATCCCTATGTTTATGTTGGACGTTGTGTCTAGTGATTTGAGTTATAGAATTATTATGTCCAGGCAGGGTAAGGCCAGGGGGTGCCATTCTTAACGGTCGGTGATTGCAGATAAGGCTAAAGGGTACGCGCAGGATCCGCGCACCCGGCTCCCCGAGCTGCTGCCCATACATCTCCAATTCATCCAAGTGAGTAGTATCCCAAACACTTTTATCCTATTTCCCTTGCTTAGAAAGTTTTCGATGGGCAGTAGCGTCGGAATCGATATAAGCCAAACAAACTGCGCTCACCAATCCGTTTGCCAAGTGTAGTAAGTATGGCAATATCCTCTCATGGAACAAAGAATCATTGGGAGAGGCCTTTGTCCAGCTGTGGACATTTACGGCTGGAATGATGATGATGAATTATAATGTAGCTTTGATTTATATTATTAATTTCTGAAGTGATTAAGTTTTTCATTTGCCAAATAACATTTGCATGCTATTATTAAATGGCTAAATAGGCAAAGAAACATGCTGAAAAATTTGTTTTACTTTATATATACTAATATTATAAAGCTGAAGAGATTGTTTGTTTGTTTGAACGCGCTAATCTCAAGAATTACTGGATTTTGGATTGGATAGTCCATTTATTGAGGAAGGCTTTAGGTTATAAAACTATCGTATCGTTTAGTTAGTATCCCATAACACAAGTCTCGAACTTACCTTGGAGCTAGCTCAATCTGTGTGATTTGTCCGTATATATTTATAAAACTTCACGCTGCGACCAATAGGAGCGAAACTTCAATAAAAAATGTTTTGAAGACGGGGGAAAATTATTCATTTTATACTAATAAAAAACCAAATTAATCATAATAACAAAAATTGCCGCGGAAAAATCGCGGGCAACAGCTAGTAATACCATATTATGCCAATCTCCTGGCTTGTTTCCTAATTAGGGTCAGCCCTTCTGATGCTTTTCCTCCAAACATGACGATTTTGTGCCATGTTCGGTTTTCGCCAATGCCTTCATATCTGATTGTACACTCCTTACCCAGATGGTCGGAGTTCATAATTTCTCTCGTCAATCGCCAACACCTGTCTCGTCACGAGGACCACAAGCATTACGTGACCATAATATTTTCATGCATTATCCTAACTAATATTATAAATGCGAAAGTGAGTTTGTTTGTTTGTTACGCTTTCACGTCGTAACTACTAAACCGATCATCATGAAATTTTGCATATAAGTTCTCTGGAGTACTGAGAAGGACATAGGCTTTTTATCCAGGGAAAAAGTATTATTCCCGAGGATCGACATTGCCGCGGGCGGAGCCGTGGGCGAAAGCTAGTAAGTATATAATGCATAAAATACAGTAGTATTTCAGTCACTTTGAAGGTTCGCCGAATATTTTCATATTTTCTTTGTCAAATTTAGTCAAGCCCCAGACCACCACAGCATTTTCTGGCGGCGTCACTTAATATGGCAAAAAAAGACCATAATCTATAACCCTAAGAAAATAAGTATTTTGACTCGGAATTCTAAAGCCACACACAGCCACAGACATCGTTTAGTTAGTTTTAAAAAAGATCCTTCCCTTCGATCTTTACTCAGTTTTCCAAGCCGCATGGCTTATTGTTTTGCACTATATATTAAACTAGCTGTTGCCCGCGACTTTGTCCGCGGCAATTTATTTTATTATGATTAATTAGTTTTAATATAGATGAATAATTTTCCCCCATTTGCAAAACATTTTGACTGATGCTTCGCTCCTATTGGTCGCAGCGTGATGATTTATAGCGTAAAGCCTTCCTCAATAAATGGACTATCCAACAATAAAATAATTTTCCAATTTGAACCAGTAATTCTTAGATTATCGCGTTCAAACAAACAAACTCTTCAGCTTTATAATATTAGTATAGATAAAGGATATTCTCACATTTGCTTGAAAGTCACGTATTCCCTATATTGATATTCAAAATTGGTTATTACCTCCTATTCAGCTCAGCGCCCACACAGAATAATTCATGCAAAATTTATACCTATTACTATTATTGGATGGAATGAAAATTCCATTGTAGAATTAGGGGTGTGACAGGCATAAATCATTAGAATTACCTACTTGTTTATGATCTACTTATATCTGTGTTCCAATCTCTGCAAGGGTTTTCTGATGGTTTTCTGGAAGACATTGCTCGCATGTTTGCAAATTTTGTGTATCATCATCATTTACATTACATGGCACGGTTTCTGAGGTCTTTCATGCACTGCTGCTGGCATTCGTCATCTTAGATACATTTGGTTGTTAAACAGTAATGAAATACATTTATTAACAACTGTTAAACTGTTAACATACTTCTTACATCGCCTTTAAGTTACCATGTGTCCCGAGTTGAGCAGGCACTTATGGTCATTAAAATGTTTTGTATCCTTTGGTGCAATTAAGAATATTTCATTCATTCACTATCTCATATCCGCGGCTGGCTTATGGTTCCAGAACACATTCAGAGATGTTAAAAGTTTATTCATCAGCATTGACAATTAGATGATCAAGATATATGGGTAATTTTATTTTGCTTACCTATATATTTCAAATCTTTTTGCTATCTTCCATAAAACGTGTTCAATTGTGAGAATACTCTACTGTTTACTTCTACTTTACGCTGTAAAGTTATCTTGATATAAAGAAAACTACGAAATACTGCTGTAAAGAGTACCTGCTCGTTGTAATTTATAGGCGTTCAGAAAATTTAAAGCAATCTTTTCGACGCGTTTTGTCGGTTTCTATATTATTTTTAAGTAGGCGCTAAATTAAAAAATACATTTATATTTAATCCTACCATAAACAAAAATGTACAAATGGCTGCCAAGTTCTGTAGATATCTACTTAATAGAACCTCAACGAGACTCATTTTTTTTTAATTCTATGACCTCAACATTTAAGCTGACATGATTTATAAGAAAAACAAACAGAATACGAGTGTGAAACAATAACTTTGTATTACACAAGGTTGAAAAGCTGATTACCCAAATATAAGGTAACTAATATGACAAAACTAGCCAAGTAAAATTTAGAGGTTCTATAGACATCAACAGATGGTGTAATATAACGTGATTTACGCAAAATAAAACGTGATTTAAGTACTAATAAAATTGCGAATAAAAATAAATTTTAAATCTTCTAATTTTACATTTAGCTTTAATAAAATTTGTCTATATCATAGATATTCTCTGTTTTCGGATTGTTTCTTTGTGTAACACAGTTACCTAGTTGAATACCAAAATTGAACTTTCTGGGTCATCTGGTAGTAGGTTACTTTTCGTTTGAATATAACAAACCTCTGTTCGTCCTTTTAGGTCATAGTCCAGGTCTCGCAGGAGTAAGTTCGGATGATAATACTATAGATGGTCTATACTGAAAGGGATTTAGTGCACAATATAGCCAGACACTACATCGTTGGTCGCTGTATCGAACCCGTTCTTTACCATCGAAACGGGGTCAACATCGATGCTGTTCACCATCGGTATGGAACGCGGACAATGCAGTTGGTCATTGATACGGTATGCCAATGATACAATTATTAATATAGATAACTAACGAAAGGAGTGTGGTGGGACACTGTCGATGTAGCGTACTGTTAGGACGAGCCACTCAACCGAGGTTTTAAAAAAAAGAAAAGACTTAGTAACGTTTGGAACCGGCGACCACCTCGGACCGATGCTTAGAGTAGACTGGCGAGATCGTGAAGCGAGCTCGCCTTCGAGGGTAAAAATGCTGACTTAGACAAAGTTAGGAGTAATAGGGTTGTCAGTCTTTTAACTAACATCCTAGGGATGTAACACCTCCCCCCATAAGACTAAACTTTGGGGTTGATACTCAAAGTTTATGGATTTTACAAATGTGTGCGGATTTTGGGGGGTGAAGCTTTTTTGATTTCGGGGTCTGATCGTGTAGGGTTTGTCTGTGAGTCATCTGGTTGGTCTAGGGGTTGAGAAATAGTCGTAGGCAGTTCTATGCGGTCAGGGATGGTCACAGATCTTTTTAATTTAAAGTAAAGTTTATAAATCACAACACATAATAGCGATATGATACAAAATATAAATAATACAGAATAGTGTGCCCCGTATTTAATTATATGAGGTTCCTGAATGATATCGTTTAATTCTCTAATAATTTTACTATTATTAAATTTTGAAAAGTCTAATTCTTTTAAGTCCAAACTTTTTAAATTTACTGTAGGTACATTTCCTAATATTTTATTAAATTTAGACAGGTTGCAACAGGGGTCACTTATAAGCTTAAAATCTAGGTTCACTACGGGTAAACTTATATTTAATACATTGTAATTGGGTAAAAGTTTGGTGCCTTTGCAATATGCCTTACAGTTTACGGGCAGATTGACCATACCGGTACCTATTATGTTTACATCTGTGGTTTCGGCATTTTCACAGTCTATGGATAGTTTACTCAGATAGGTTTGTATATATAGCCAGTTATTGTTTCGGAGGGGCTTCCAGATTTCTAGATTTCCACGTATAATTTCCGTTTTACACTGCACTGGGAGGTTGGATATCACTTTCGACAATAGTTCACTTTCACAGCTGGGGTTTATATTTGAGGAGAACACCGTTGTTATTTCACAAATATAGTTCTGGGGATCGACGTTTTTACACTTGTCCATCGACTCTAAATTACTGTAGTGGGATTTATCCTTAGTGATAGCGATGTATTCACTGCCGGGGATGATCATACTGAATGAGTCTGGTCTGGTCTCATTATGCGGTACAGGTAAAGGTACATTATGATAAAGGTAAAATTCTCGTGGGCTCACTAGGGGAATTTTTAATACAAATATAATTCTATTATCTATACAATAGCTAATTAATCTGGAAGTGCTTATAATACTATGAATTGAGTTTAAATTTAGACTTACAACTAGTTCTAGATCATTGGGTAGGTGCCTGTAATTATCGGCAAGCTCTTGGTATAATTGTTGTGGTGTTATAATTGAAGGATGTATGGTGTTAAGAGCACTAAACAATACTGCGTTAATTATGTCTTCTAATTGAAAAGATAGGCAGAGCAAAGATGATTCTAAATTGTTCATAACTGTATTTATTTGTGAAATAGTTGATAATTTATTCAAGATAATTGATTCATTTTTTAAATTTTCCGCAAGCTTGTCGATGGCCATATTTAAATTGTCATTATTAAATTTTAATTTATATAAGGTTTCATTATACGCAGATAATGTTGACCTTGTCACTAATATATGTTCTTTCATTAATGAGGCTATTCTTTTCTGGTCCTCCTGAACATGATTAATAGCATCATTATAATATACAGCATCATTCTCGTCTAAAGTACCAAATATGTGTTTCATCACAGTCCCAACACCACCTATCCACGCTTCACGTTTGACTCTATTATCAGTCATATGAGCTATAGATAGATAGTCTTTGGCTATTTCTTTAAAACGGTTAGTTAGAGGTTCAAGCATATTGTGACATTCCAGATTGTCTATGATTTCTGTTTGTTTACAAAGGTACCCAACTGTTCCTATTATAGAATTTATGTTTTCAATATGCGGTTTTATGTGGGAGACATCCAAGGGTGTCACTACGCTAAGATGTCCGTTAATTATTTTAGTTTTTCCTATATAATCGAAATAAACGCCAGCGCCGGATGACATTGGCTTGATGAAATCTGATACTGCCAATCTTGCCGTCATACTGAAAACATACATAAACCATGATAATGGCAAAACTTAAAATATAATACTACCTTACAAGCTACTTATATATTAGGGAAATAAAACATGTCATATAGAGACACGTATAATGCATACAAATTAGAGAGAGATATTGATATTGACTTATGGGGAACTAGGAAATACGCCTGCTAGCTTAATTTCATCGAAATGGTGTTTCACATGGCGTCGATTAATTAATAAAGTAAGGGTGTTGTTCCCGTGGATGGCAACAACCTTATAGGGACCTTTCCAAATGGGTGAGAGGGCCTTCCTCAGCCTCAAATGATTTTTTAAGTACACGTAATCGCCTACTTTGTATTGGATGGAACGAGTTCTTGTATCATAGTATGATTTAGACCTTTCTTTAGATTGTTGAATATTTTCGACTGCTTTTTCCCAGGATAGTTTAAGGCGGTGTTGGAGCATTCTAATATAGTCAGGGTAAGTGGTTAGATCTTGTGAGTATAATGAATCGGGGATAAATGCTTTATGTCCAAACATAAGCTCATATGGTGAGAATTTTGTTGTGCAATGCACAGCGGTGTTATATGCTAGAATGGCTGTATAAACATATCTGGGCCAATCATCTTGATTTTCATTTACGTAGGATTTAAGGTATTCTTTGAGAGTAGAATGACTTCTTTCTAAGGCACCTTGTGTTTGTGGATGATAGGGAGTAGACCAAAGTTGCTTTATTTTGAGGAAATTGCAGGTCTTTTTGAAGAGGTCTGACGTGAAATTTGTACCTTGATCAGTAAGTATGGTTTTAGGAATTCCGAAGAGGGAGATAAAGTGTACTAGGCAGTCTGTTGTCTCTTCTGCAGTAGTGCTACGCAGAGGGTAGGCTGCAGAGAATTTAGTGAGGTCATCTTGAATTGTCATGATATACTTAAGCTTAGCAGTGCCAGATTCGGGGAGTGGACCAACTATATCTAGGGCAACTCTTTGGAATGGACTAGTAGATGTAGTAGTAATTTGCATTGGAGCCCGGTTGGTTCTGCGAAGAGCTTTGTTTTCTTGGCATAGAGAACAGTTCTTAATGTAATTTTCTATGTCAGATTTCATTCCTTTCCAATAATATTTCTCTTGGTTCTGGACAGCATCCTATTAACTCCTAGGTGCCCAGCGATTGGAATATTGTGATTATCTTTAAGGATTTTCTTTATTTCACTGAGTGAAGGAAATGCAATTTTATCATGGTATACATTTATAGTTATATCTGTGTTATGGAATATGTACATTAAAATGTTATATATTTTAGTAAAAGAATGCTGTTCGAAAGGATTTTTGAAATTGGAGATAGCGATTTCTTTTATATTGCTATCAGATGTCAGTAAGTGTTTTTTCATAGTCTTTAGTGTCTTAAAGATTTCAGTATATGTGCAATCTTCGAAGTGATGAACCTTTGTGAAGATGAGGTAAGTGTTTTTGTTACCTGAAGGTACCTTTTCAAAAGAATATAATTGTTTTTCGCTGTAAATAGTATCTTTAGGGTTAGTAAGCCCTTCTAGGGTTTCTAAGACATATGGATTGGATTCATCTAGATCTATAGAAGTAGGTATAATGATTGTTTTACATGAGGTCTTCATCAGAGATTGATTATGTTCTATTATTTTGGTGTTAAATTGCTTATTTTTATTATTTATTTCTTTAAGGAATTTAGAATAATCTTCATTGATTGGAGTATCATCGTGTACTAGGTTAGGTGTATGTGGAGATGACAGAGGTACAGGGTCACTTTCGGGCCTAGGATCTTCTCCATTGGGATTAGGCGGAGATGTGTGTTGTGGTAAGTCCCTTCTATTTGCAGGATTCAGGAGTTCTTGATTGGATGATCGTGAAGGTAGGGTTTCTTCTGTTTCAGGTGCCGAACCTTCCAGGTTAGTAGTTTTTAGATTTTTAGGGGTTGTATTGTCTTGAGCAGTAGTATTAAGGCCATCAGAGTTAGCAGGTTCACAAGGATTAGCGTTAGATGTAGTACTGCGTCTATCTACATTAATATCTTCTCTTTCAGAAGGAAATGGGAAATCTTCGTCTCCTAGTAAGTCAAGACAAGGTAATTCGCTGTTATCGAGATTAAGTGGCGTAGGAGATTGTATTCCTAGATCTTCTAGGGTTAGAGGGCTGAAAGGAGGTGATGAGTGTGATTCATTTTCTTCGTTTCTAAGTATATCTTCTGAAAGGTTATTAGGATTTAGGTTCTGAGAATTATTAGGTAATATTGGATTTACAGGATAGCGGGAGAGTGCGTCAGCTGCTGAATTGAGTTTTCCTTTTCTATAAATTACTTCATAATCGTACTCTTCGAGTTTGAGACGCCAACGTTGCATCTTGCTACTTGGGTCTTTATGATTGAAAAGCCATTTAAGAGGTCGATGGTCTGTTATAATTTGGAACCTACGGCCATATAAATAGGGGCGGAAGGTTTTGCAGCCAAAAACAATAGCTAATAATTCCTTTTCTGTGGTGCTATAGTTGCACTCACTTTTATTTAATGTACGTGAGGCGTATGCTATGGGCCTGTCCTTTCCGACCGGGCCTTGAGATAAAATAGCGCTGACAGCGTGATTAGAAGCGTCACATGAGAGGACGAAGGGTTTTGAAAAGTCAGGGTAACACAGTACAGGGGCTGAGGTAAGTTTTTGTTTTAAGTAATCAAAAGCGACTTGTTGTTGGTTCTGCCAACAGAAGGTAGTGTCTTTCTTCAAGAGAGATGTAAGTGGCTTAGCAATCTTTGAGAAATCGGGAATGAAACGGCGATAGTAGGATACCAGCCCAAGAAATGATTTAATATCTCTGGGGGATTTAGGAGTAGGGAATTCAGTGACTGATTTAATCTTATCTGGGTTAGGTTTGACACCATCAGCGGATATTATGTGGCCAAGATAAGCTACTTCTCGTCTTAGGAATTCGCACTTATCCGGCTGCAATTTAAGGTTGAAGTCTCGCAACCTTTGGAATACAGAGGCTAGATTTTGAATTTGAGATGGTAAATCGAATGAGTATATGACTATATCGTCAAGATAAACGAAACAACGGATGCCTTGTAAGCCTGACAGGGCTGTGTTCATCAGCCGCTGGAAGGTAGAGGGTGCGTTTTTCAATCCAAAAGGCATTCTGGAAAATTGAAAATGACCTTGAGGGACATTAAAAGCTGTTTTTTCAGCGTCATTGACTTGTATCTGATGAAAACCGGAAGCTAGATCCAATGTCGAAAAGTATTTACTATTGCCTAGTTGATCTAGAATTTCAGTTATCTGAGGAATAGGGTAAGTATCTCCGATAGTGACGTCATTTAATTTGCGGTAGTCAATGACTACACGCCATTTTTGTTGACCTGAGGCATCTAGTTTTTTTGGTACTACCCATATGGGAGAGGACCAAGGGGACATAGAAGGTTCAATTATGCCTTGGTCGAGCATTTGTGTGATTTGCTTATCTACTTCTTTTTTGTGAATTTCGGGAAACCTATATGTTTTTGTGTGAATGGGTTCATTGGATTCCGTTTTTATGTCGTGTCTAATAGCGTTAGTACAAGTTAGTCTCTCATCTGGAAGGTGGAAAATATCAGAATAATCGGCACAAACTTGTAAGAGGGCCTCAGTTTCTTCACTGTTCAAATGATCTGTTCTTAATAATTCTAAGACACGTTGTGTCCTAGTAACAGAGTCCCTTTTCTCGAGGTAGTTGTTAGTATAATTTATAGTAGTTGTTTCAGTATTGTCCTGATGAAGTATTTCTGTAGAGGTAAGTTTAAGATTAAGATTTGCTCTTAGATTAATTGGAGTTTCAGAGATATTAGCCACGGTTAAATTAATTCTTTTGTTTTCTTTAACACGGACAACACAATTAGCTATGAGAAGATGTTCGGATGGGCTTTGATCCAAGATAATTCCTTCCTTGAGGTTAGGATTTGATACGGTGCATTCGATAACTCTTTCAGTGCGAGCTGGAATTACGTAGAATGGGTCAGAGAAGAATAATTTAAAATTAGCTGTGCCTAGTTTTAGAAGTTCTTGTTGAAAGTTGATTCGACCTTGAAATTTATTGAGAAGGTCGTTACCAATAATTCCATCATATGGCAAGTCTACATTACCTACAACGTGAAATACGTGTGTTATATATTTTTTATTGGTATCATCTAAAAACAATTTCAAATCAAAGGAACCCAGAGTTGGTACGGCGTCCTTGGTAGAGTCAAACCCTTTAAGTTTCAGGATTTCGTCACGTAATGGCATTTTGGGTTTTACTGATGAATCTTTGAGAAGGCTTATTGAAGCACCGGTATCTATTAGAAGAGTGAGAGGTAAGTCTGAAGCTGTGGAATTAATTACAATATGTGGTAATGACCGCTTAGACGGGTCAAATGATATTTCATAAACATTTGTTTCAGAGTTAGTTGTGGGTTTTGCAGATATCGCGGATACAGTGGATTTAGTAGATAAATCATGTAATGAGGTAGGTATAGCTGATGTAGTGGATGATATAGTGGGCGCGATGCGTTTAGTACATGACGATGTAGGTATAGATACAGTGGAGAATTTAGTGGGCACAACGCGTGTGGCGCGTGTTGAGTCGGATATAGTGGATACAGTGGGTGCGCCACGTATGGTGCGTGGTGAGGCAGATACAGCGGATACAGCGAGAGATTTAGTAGGAACAGTGTGTGACGAACTGGATACAGTGGGGAATTCGGCGGACACGGCGCGTACGGCGCGTGATGGGCCGGATACAGCGGATGCAGCGAGAGATACAGTGGGCGCACCACGTATGATACGTGATGAGGCGGATACAGCGGAAGCTTCAGTGGGCACGACGCGGTCGGCGCGTGTTGAATTGGATACAGTGGATACAGCGAGAGATTTAGTAAGAACAGTGTGTGACGAACTGGATACAGTGGGGAATTCGGCGGACACAGCGCGTACGGCGCGTGATGGGCCGGATACAGCGGATGCAGCGAGAGATACAGTGGGCGCGGAGTGTACGGCGCGTAATGAGGTGGTGTCTTTATAGTTAGGAGGGCGTCCCGTGCGACACCCGAACGGGACGTGGTTTAGTTTAAATCTTCTGGATTACTATTTGCTTCTTCAGAGCACTCTTCTCCTTCTTCAAGAGTGAAATTAATTCTCCTCATTTGGTTATCATTATTTAAAGGAGGTCTGGAATTAAACTGGTTCCTAATCTTATTATTATACTCTCGTTTACGGCAGTTTTCGATAGAATGGCCTGGAAATTTGCAGTATCTGCAGATCACTGAAGGCTGTTGAGGTTTAAAAGGAACCAAAGATTTAGAAGTAGACGGATTCGAAGCAGAGGGGTTAGAAGAAGATAATGATTGAGTTCGGCGGGGTTTGTTATCTGCTACATTTCTCCTATAGAGAGTCTGTTGAATTCTCTCTTCAGAGACAGCAAAACTTATTGCCTCGCTTAGATTTTTAGGAGACCTGCATCTGACAATATTAGATATTCTAGGTTGCAACCCCATTAGGAAGTGGTGAAGGGCCAATTCCTCCATAGCGGCGGTTCGACCTGGGAGTTCTTTGATTTTCGTATTACTGAGAGAAATTTCGATTAGAAGTTGAGATAGGTAGGTTTCTATACGTAGTGCATACTGGCTTACGTTTTCGTTGTTATTTTGTTTACTTTCCTGTAGCTCCGATAAGAGATGGGAATAATGTTTCCTTTCGGAAAACTGTGTCTTCAAAAAATCTTTTAATTGTTCCCAACTATTAAAATCTTTGATCGAGCAAGCGACTTCCGCCTTCCCTTGAAGCTGACATAAAATATATTTAAATAGTATAGGCTTCTGCGTATTACTCGCTAGTTCGTATGCATTATTACAATTAACGATAAATGAATTCAGTGTCTCCCTACTGCCGTCATAGGGTTTGATAAATTTTAGTAAAATGTTAAGCTCTAAACTAGGAGCTGGTGTTGAACTTAGGGTCTTTTTACCCTTTCTACCCTTTTCTGCGGGGCTAATAGGCCTCTCTTCTTCAGTGTCTGAAGGGAGATCGACACCCATTGGCACTGAGAGCGTGTCTTTTGATGATTTAGCATCTGACATGTTGCTTATAGAATATAATGTTATAATAAAATAAACTAAAATAAAATAATTGCTATTACACGTGTTAACATAAATGCCCAACGAGATTAAGTTAAAATACAATACACATTAACACTGATTCGGTAATCACGTACAGTTCTAGTTAAAGTTTGATAAGAATTAGAACAATAGACCAGACTCACAGTAACAATGTTGCACAGGCGACGGCATTCATGGTGTCGACGGCGTCAGGAAGCGGGAATCGTAATCCCGGGCGATAAGGCGTTTCAGTGAAGTCGAATTAGCACTCACTGAATACGGTTGGAGAATAATGAATTTAGTAGAAGTATTTTACACTGGGTGCGTGGAATGTACGAGAGTAAAGAGATTTATGTGCAATTTGAAAGTACACTCTTCGAGGCACTGAGTTGAACTTTACCGGTATAGGGTTGCGGCACAAAGTTTGTATTATTATGTTTTGAAGCACTCTTTTCTTTTTTACACTGTTTCACTTTCACTGGTACGGGTTGATGCACAGTTTATTTTTGAGGTACAGTCTTACAAAAGGATGTAGTAGATATAGTAGAGATAGAACTGGAATCAGTGGGAACGGAGACGTACCGAGGATACTTTTTGGTATCCCTTATAGCTGCCACCAATGTTAGGACGAGCCACTCAACCGAGGTTTTAAAAAAAAGAAAAGACTTAGTAACGTTTGGAACCGGCGACCACCTCGGACCGATGCTTAGAGTAGACTGGCGAGATCGTGAAGCGAGCTCGCCTTCGAGGGTAAAAATGCTGACTTAGACAAAGTTAGGAGTAATAGGGTTGTCAGTCTTTTAACTAACATCCTAGGGATGTAACAGTACGTACAATCAACATGTCCTCTCACAAAAAAAGCCTTTGATGGAATGGATTTTATACAGCGACCAACGATGTAGTGACTAGCGATATTGTACAGTCGGCCAAGCAGTTATCTGACCCCCTGTCTTTTAAAACGTAAATTCACACTTTGCTGTGAAGCGCCACCTACCGTGATTTTTGGCAAGTAGACAGACAACTGCTAGTATAAACTTGTTTCTGATAACCTGCTCAGTTGCAAATTTTGTATTTCTAATAAGCTCAGCTAATAATTCAAGTAATCATCAATGGTAAGAACAAGAAAGAATCAAAAACAATCCTACGTAAAGTTCGATTCGAACCATGGACCTACGACTTGAGAAGCTAGCGCTCATCTCAATACGCCAACCGACGATATGACATCTCGGGCGAAATTGGCTATCTATTTCTACTGCTATGACATCATTGTCACCAACTGCAACGCATTGCTTTAACAAATAAATTGAGGGTAATCTATCAGATTTATTTATACCTGATACCAACTAATCAAAAATATTGTTCACTCGCGTCACAATTACATTCAAGATACTACGATTACTGTGTAGTGATCCAAAACCCCACCAGTTATTAGGCATCCCGTTTCATCTCATATAGCAGATTTTGTGAAACTTAATAGTGTATTGTGAAGACAACCACAGTATTTAAAGTCTCTTCTCTCTATATCTATCTATATCTAGAGATTTAGGTATCGCCGTAAGTAGAAATTATAAGTATTTAATATACTTACTTAATTGTCACACTATTTTTTGTTCCGTAAAACATAGGGTTTGTGATAAATGTCTAAGATAAATATATCTCTTACAGAGAAACACCGTCCGTTTGTGGATTCGGAGATTTAAGAAGACTCGATCAACTGCAATTGAAACAGTGAGGAAACATTTAACAAGAACGAGATCGTATTTTATTCTGATGAAAAAAGTTTTAAGTCTGATGATGATGGCAGAAAAATATTGCGGAGAAGACATGGCCAGCGTATAGCCATCAAAATAATTTGCCTT
Organism: Elegia similella; assembly: GCA_947532085.1. Lineage (NCBI taxonomy): Eukaryota > Metazoa > Arthropoda > Insecta > Lepidoptera > Pyralidae > Elegia > Elegia similella. The sequence continues at coordinate 12,567,950 of OX383931.1, read as the reverse complement.
TGAGAACAGTGGCAGGATAACATTAGGTAAAAATATTCATTAAATAGTTAAGTAAAATAATAATAATATTTAATACCTCGTGTATTACGCAGTGTAGATTATTAGGTAACTGATCGTATTATTGTTTTGCAGGTTATTGGGGACAGATGTCTTCAATGGGCCCAGGGGAACTGGTAGAATTCGGCGGCCGGATGAATAAAGAAAAATACTTGGAAATTTTATGAGATGTGGTGATTCCAACAGTGTGCAGTGTAGAATATATTTTATTTAAGACAATTGTTCTGTGATCTAACTGTTATTGAGTGACCAGTTCGCCACACCGACCTCTCGTAATTCAAGTGGGTCTCTTTACTGCGCTTCTTGCAATAGGACCTTCAAAACAAAATTTGGTTTTGCTAGTCATGCTCGCGCTCATGCAAGAGCCCAGGCAAAGACGAGCTAAGGGTGTCGCCGTCGACGGATACGTCTGGGAGGACATCATCATCATCATCATCATCATCATTGAGTGACCAATTACAATCCCAGATTGTAGGGTCAAATAGTGCTTAACTGAGACACGAGTCAGGAGTAAAGTTTGAACTTAAATCAATTTAGACAAAGAGGTTATACTAAATTAATAAATATGCGCATAAGTGATATGTGATCTGATCTAACATGGTAAGTGAAATGACAAATAGACTTGAACAAAAGCTTCAAAATGGGAGTCACCCTCTCCCATATTAAAATTCATTTAATGCCATAGGTTTACATATTCATTCTTATACTATTATCGAAGCAAAGTTATTCACATAGCACTATTTGACCCCACACATTTAAAAAAATATAATAGTATGATTAAAAAAAAGTTGAGAGATGTAAATTGTTACTTATTAAGTAACATGTTGGTTCTCTCTACAGAAGATTAATCATAATTAAAAATTTAAAATGCTTTTTATTAATAGTAATTAGCTCGGTAACATTATGTTAAAACAACCAAAATTACACCAACATCACAATACGAAGTTGGTGATATTTGTAAAAAATAAAAAGCTTTGGAGGATTTGAACCTGTTTCCTCATAAACACACTAACTATTAAACCGTAGTGCCTACCACTTGCGCCACATCTAACTATTGAAGTATCTTTGAAATAAGCGTATCGTATGCTAGGGCATGTTTTATTTATCAAAAATCGAATAGATGGCATTAGTCATCAAGGGTATCAGATTTCTGCTTATTAACCTTATTTGTTCATTCACAATTCAATAGATGGCACTAGTCGCAAAGGATATTACACTTGTATATTTTTATCTTTGGGTTTAAACCACGGATGGTTCTTTAGTTTGCGAAAAATGGCGCTGTTGTAGGGGGTCAGATATCTCCTTGGCTGACTGTACACTAGACCCCTCTGGAAGAGACATATTGATTATCGTTCGTTAACTGTCAGTACGGCCACTACATAATTGTATTTAGTAGGACAAGGTTACTTTAGTATGTATCGATCAAAAGTTATCTACTATTGTACGTACGTATTATCTGAGAATGATGTTAAGTGTAACAAAGAAAATTATTAAGTTGTAAGAAAAATAGGTCTCATATCTACTGTCCCTTAGAGCTGTGAAAAAATAAAACTTCTAAGCCAACGCAATCAAAAGATACAGTTGGCTATGCCGCAATTTTTTTTTTTGTTGTTTCGACATTCACAAGGGAATCAAAACCTACAGGGCACTTCCCGTAAACTCAGAGTCTTGAAATTTGGGACGAAGCAACGTCATATAGCACAGATAAAGGAAACATTGCGAAAAGCATACATTTTCAGTTACATACATTGAATAATAAAAATATTTTTAATAATTTCAAACTTATTATATATAATGTACGGAACCCTTAGTGCGCGAGTCCAACTCGCACTTAGCCGGTTTTTATTACATTCTGAGAAAACTATTACGGATAAAGGACACCCTGTAGCAGAGAGCGGAGACTTAGAAATATGGGTCCTATTGACACGTGATAGGCACGGTACCCTAAAATAGAAACTTCGTTTACTTGGCTACCTATTGCCTGTTATACCAAGCTTATAAATACAACCGTCCCATAAAAGTGAGCAATCTGCATAGTAATAAATCCAACGCACACTAATGAGAACTTTTCTCGTTAACCTGGAGAATATTCTCAACTTAATTAGTTCACTCTTGCAACAAAGTGAACTTTTATCTACAATATATATATTCTACGCAACATACAACTTGCAACTGATTGTGGCGTTACTTCGCCGAGAACATACTGATAATAAAGTTTAAATCTCGTGTAGGTGACACGGTAAATCGACCATGCGCACCCTGGTGTCAGAGTTCTTCGAAACTGCCTCTCTGCCTCTGATGTAGTCCTAAAGGACTTTTTCGAAAAAGAGTTAAACTCTACAGTGGGTTTTCGTGGTTTAATTCATTCAGCGTCTGTTCCCGTAATACGTAATAACTGTGTAGGGTATAACTTTTTTGCAAATCTATGTACTTTTTTATTACCAGACTACCCAAAAAGACAAAGCGGTCAAGTGCGAGTTGAACTCGCCCATGAAGAGTTCCGTAGCACCAAGTAACATAATATAAAAGTTTTTGTTGTTCGTTGTAACTTTGATTGAGGATCGAATGAAGACTTATCCCGAGTGTCATAGTATAGCGTTTATATTATTTTTCTCTTAAAAAAGCTTGTTTTCTCAAACATTGGGATCCCCATTTCTTAGACGTCCTGTGTACACTATAGGGACGAAACTACATCAATATTTAAGGCATTAAGATATTTTTAGGAGTCAAACAATCATATTACTGAAGTTAGAACTTAGAAAGAAGAAAAAAAGAGAAGTTAATATAGTACTCAAAAAGACACATTAATAAAAAAAATTGGTTTTCTGTAAAGTTGGTTTACGGACGATTGTTTTTGTGGACGAGAGATAGATGCGTCATAATCCGAAAGCTCAGGCCGATTGTGCCTCTCAATCGGTTGTTCCGCACTCGCGGTTGCAGATGGAACGTGACACTTTTACGTGCGTACAGCTGGCATTCATCGATTATCACGACAATAATATTAAAAAAAATATATGAATTATTGTTTACTATAATAAGTGGCTGCACCAGTGTACGCACATGAGGTACTCGTATAGTACATATGAGGTAGGTAAGCTAATACCCACTAATACCTCAAGAAAATGTCATTAAATATATCACAATTTACTAATTAATATATTCGTAACTTGAAACCGTCAATATCTCACGGTATTATTATTTCTGAACTTTTATCCTTACTAATATTATAAACTAGCTTTCGCCCGCGGCTCCGCTGCCGTCAATGTCGATCCCTCGGGAATAGTACTTTTTCCCGGGATAAAAGGTAGCCTATGTCCTTCTCCGCACTCCAGAGTACTTGTGTGCAAAATTTCATGATGATCGGTTCAGTAGTTACGGCGTGAAAGCGTAACAAACAAACAAACAAATAAACAAACAAACTCACTTTCGCATTAATAATATTAGTAAGGATGCGAAAGTGAGTTTGTTTGTTATGCTTTCACGCCGTAACAACTGAACCGATCATCATGAAATTTTGCATACAAGTTTTCTGGAGTACGGAAAAGGACATAGGCTACCTTTTATCCCGGGAAAAAGTACTATTCCCAAGGAATCGACATTGACGTGGGCGGAGCCGCGGGCGAAAGCAAGTCCCCTATAAATTATCTGATTGAAGAGTTTCTGAACTATTCACCTTACTACTACTGTGGCGAATGATAAAGTTTTTAACTTGTCTAATAATAATCATAACTGATGACCTTTGTGGCGCAGTAGTTTATAAGTTTGGCACGTGGGTCTTTTGAGTCGATTCCCAGAACGAGCAAATACTTGTACTGTATTTTCACAGCTAAACTTGCAGCTACTCAAGGTCAGGCTGGTTGAAGGCCTTCAAAACATTTCTTTTAGAAGAAAATAATTTTCGTCTACGCGGCGAAATAATATTAAAGCATGAATGCTGTCATTATAGCGGACCCCGGACTCCGACGTGCCACAGCTGAGGATGCAAGTGATAGATAGATAGATAACATATTTATTTTGTTCATTGTAACACACATAATCAAAATTAAAACCAAAAACTACAATAAAACTTAAGCGGGTGCCGCGCGAACGAAAAACATCGCTACTGCGCAAGCCATTAGGCTGCGCAGAACCATTCGGCGATTATGAAAAAAGATGAAAAGTCTTAATATTTTCATATTAATATTTCTATAAAAACAAATAAGAAAGGGGGCGACTTTCAATATGTACATATAAATATTGTAATGTGAGAATTATTGTTTTAAACGTAAAAATTACAAAGCTTTCGAAGAAAAATGTTTTAGATATCATATGTATCTGTTTCAAATTCCAACAAGGGGGCGATCTTGTTCAAGGAATGATCTAAATTATACAAATACTTTTGATGTATTTAATTCATTCAGCGCATAGTACTACTGATTTGAAAACACGTGTTTTTCACAATTTCGTGCAGTACCGTCTTAAAACTAAACATAATGTATGTGTGCCAATAGCACAAAAAGGCTACAAGCTCAGCGAAATGTTACTCTAGCTAGTGGTTGCCCCACTTATTTTCAGCTGTCACCTTAGTTGAGAAGACAAGCGATTAATGGTATATGATTCACGTCGAAACTTTTTGGATTTTCATGTGTTTAAATGGCCAACACTGATGTCAGATTTTCCAAGCTGCCTGCAAGCTTCTGACATAGATTCTGACGGGCTTAACGTGCGTTTCAAAGCACGGAGGAACTAGAGATTATGCCATTTTCGGTCACCCATCCTGGGACCGCGCCCGGGCTTGCTTTACATGCGTAAGCACAAAAAAATGCTCACTCCACCTGAAGCAGCGGGCTCCTATTAATTGGATGCAATAACAAATTACTTGTACTAATTTCCGAAGTACAGTTAAAACGGACAATTACGAGTATATTACCACCTCACAAGATTTATTTACTTCTTTGCACTTGTAGTTCGTTAGCATTTTTTTCTGTGGCTAAATGCCTTCTACCTTTTTAGGGTTCCGTACCCAAGGGTAGCTCCGCTGTCCGTCTGTCTGTCTGTCTGTCTGTCTGTCCGTCTGTCACCAGGCTGTATCTCATGAACCGTAATGGTCAGACAGTTGAAATTTACGCAGATGATGTATTTCTGTTGTCGCCATAACAACAAATACTAAAATATAGAATAAAATAAATATTTCTCGCTCCCATACGACAAACGTGATTTTTTTGCTTGTTTTTGCTCGATATTGATAACCGCAAGAGGTATACGCTTGAAATATTCATAGAATATTTATTAATATACCTATTCACTTTAACTAGTAGTTCGCTGCGAACGTGGACCTCGCGATTATTTAATTTTCCTGATAATTTCGTGAGATAGCCACTATTTTACTGATTTTGATAAGCATGTTGTCATAGTGCTATTGTTTAGATGACTTCAAAAGCACTCTTTTTATTTTACTCACCACGACTTATTTTAAATTAACATACAATGAACACGATGTTTCTTGTACTAATAGTTAACATTCATTTCTATCCAAACAAATAAACTACGAGCAATGTAAAACCCCTTTTTTATTACTGTTGCAAGAATAGTTAAAATAGTTTTTCCCTTGCAATCCCTAAATGTACGAGTAGAATTTCATCTAATTAAATATGACCAAATCAAAACCGGGTTTTAATACAACATCTGTGAGGCGTTTAGGTCTCGATAGTGCAACGTGTAGATGAAGAGCTGCGTTTCACTATCGAGAAAAAAATTTAAATTCACTAAGGGACAAATAAATGTAACAGTTTCGTCATATCTGAAAGACTATGGTTATTAACGGAATCACAACATTGGAATTTTATAAAAATAATTTTCATACCAAATATTCCACAGGCGTTTTTGAGTGTTTGAAAATGTCAATAGGCCTGCGACTTCAAGGAATAGAAATATAAAACGCCGTCAGGATTATATTATCTCTATGAAAACGCCAGATATCCGGGTGACTGAGCTTCGGTCGGCATGATAATGAAGACATATGTGTTTTGCTTTCTAAACCTATATGGTTTTGATGTGTACCCGTCAATGTTTAATTGTTTTTAGCCCCGATAGACACATTACCCCCGTTTCTTCGCTTGAGCTTTATACTTATAAATTTTTGGTTTTCATATGTATCAATTTTCTGGTTTGTTTTGTCCGGACAAGCCCCCAGCTCATTTTTCATTTGGCTTTTGTTTTTGTTTCTCTCGCAGAGTGCTGCACTCCCATACTCCTCTTTCTATGCTTCGGCTTTACCTTCCAAATATAGTTTTCGTACGTTTGGATTCTACATCTGTACTTATATTTCGCCCACCGAACCCCATTTCTTTGTCTTTATTGTGTCTGTTTTGCGGAATTATTTGTTTCTTCTTACACTACTTTTTTCATTCATTTTTATTGTTTCGTATAGGGTAAAAACGGGACCCTATTAATCGCTCCACTGTCCGTCTGTCTATTTGTCTGTCTCTCCGTCCGTATCTCACCAGTATATGTATCTCATGAACCGTGATAGTTAGACAGCTGAAATTTTCACAGATGATGTATTTCTGATGCCGCTATAACAGGAAATACTAAAAAATAGAATAACATAAATATTTAAGGAGGCTCCTATACAAAAACCGAGATGTTTTTGCTTGTTTTTGCATTATATTATATATTGATAACGGCAACAGGTAGACGATTGAAATATTCATAGAATATGTAGTTATATATATATATATATATATATATATATATATATATATATATATATATATATATATATATATATATATATATATATATATATATATATCCCCTAAAAATAAATAATTAAATAAAAAAATAATAATATTAAAGTGGGGCTCCCATGCATCAGACATGATTTTTTTGCCGTTTTTATAGATAACGGTACGGAAACCTTCGTGCGCGAGCCAACTTGCACTTGGCCGGTTTTTTTACCAGCTTTTATTGTGAAAGGATTGAAACTGTAAAATGTTGAAAACGGGATGTTCATCATTAAATAGCTCGTCATCTTCAAATCAGATCAGTGATTTTTTATAATTATCTTCCTCTTCCATAAAGTTAAGTACAATGCGAAATTGCAGTTAAATTGGTTGTAAATTACTGCTTTAATTTTTGGTTGCAGGCTTAAACCCGAACAAACATATACACACTTAAAATTAAAGATAATTAAAAACTTATTAAAATATCCCTGCGCATTTTTGGACCTCTGTCTCCATCTGTTGGAGAAATTTGGAAATAACAAGAATTTATTATGGAAATTTTCATGGACTGGTATTTTTCTGTTCTAAAGAAACAAAATATTGTAAATTAAAATAAGAAAGTCACTTGGAATTTAACTTGGAACAGACAGCGAAAGAAATATTTCCAATCATTGAAAAATCAAATTTTCTTGCGCGGCTCGAAGTCTTTTCGATCGTGTAACTACCGTACTGCGACTGAGCCAACCATTCGATAAGTATAGAGGAGAAAGTACCGTTCTAGTTTATAATTGTTCATGTTTTGTTAGTAAATTTAAATTTAATACACAGAGCATGGATAAAGCAGGCTTCAACGAAATACCGCCGCCACCTAGCGGCGGCTGTGGTTACCGTCAAAATTAAAATTTATTTCAGCGCCATCTTGTAACATATTCAGCCTAAACGTCATTTTCAATTTGCATTTCTCGAAATTCTTTAACATTTATTTAAATATCTCGTAAACTGCTGAACCGATTTTGATGCCCAGCGAACTTGAAAATTGTATTTATAAGACCTATATACATTGTAAATTTCATCTTAATTGGAGCATTGGTTCTAAAGTTATCGTGGAACAAACATACATACATACATACATACATACAAAAAATGTCTTTTCGCCCCAACTTGAATTGAAGACCTCGCTCGCTTCGCTCGCTCGGTCAAAAATAAATAATTAAATATAAATAAAATTAATATTAAAGGGGGGACCAGCAACAGATATGATTTATTTTGCCGTTTTTATAGATAACAGTACGGAACCCTTTGTGCGCCAATCCGACTCGCACTTGGCCGGTTTTTCTATCTGGCATGCTCAAACGTAAAGTACCTACAAAAAATTTGTGAAAATCAATATTCTGAACATCTAACTTCTGAAATCTTATCTCTTTTATAACCGACTTAAAAAAAGGTGCTTAAAATATGATTTTTTTTTTATATGGAAGTGTATACTTCTTAATTGGTCCCATTTAAATTTCAAAATCAATTTAGTACTTTCATTGAAGTTTTTTTTTAATATATGAATTATTTATTATGACTATTTAATTTAAAATTGGGATGTACTGTACATTAGTGTACATATGTCCACTTCACGCTCTGTGTGTTATATTATGTATATTTATATGTATGAATTACATACATTATTTTAGTATGAACTCTTACTTGTTATTTTTTAGAGCTTCTTGTAACGAAGTGGTAGAGGGAAAGGGTCTCTATTTTATACAAAAAAGTTCATATTTATAGCGCAATGAAGTTTCTTGTTACTGAAACTTATTTGTTAATTTTATCATCTGTTGAACAGCTCAAGAGTTTAATTTTGAGTGGCAAATATACACAAAGTTACGAAAGTTTACCCTGGAAGTTTAATGTGCAAGCTTAGTTAGGATCTGCTGATCTTAAGGGGCATCAACTACTCGCTTGAAGTAAGCCACTCTCCGTTTTCAATTTTACTTCCATTAATTGAGCTTACTGGATTCAGAAAATATAATAAAACAATACGTCTAAATTGAAGCCAATGTTCTTTTTTTTTATTAGGTACTGGACATTTTGCTACATAAAATAAAAATAATCTTCATTGTTACATATAGGCTTGAATCACCTGATTGTCTGATAACAAAGATGATTCCGTGCTTCGGAAGGCACGTTAAGCCGGTGGTCCCGGCTGCCATCTAGTAGTCGTTAAAGGAACCACGTCAGCGACCGAGAGGCGGTTCCGAAGAACTCTGACACCAGGGTGTGCATGGTCGATTGACCGTGACACCTACTCGAAATGATGATGATTGTCACATACCTACACATCACGTCTTTATTTCCTCACGTGGTAGACAGAGCCTAAGGTCATATTTATTTATTTAAAAACTTCATTACAAACAAGTAATTGGCGGACTTAAAGCCGTAGGCTTTATCTACCAGTCAACCGACAGGTGATGCCGAGAACAAAATGTAGAAGTAAGTGCAAAACAAAAGCTGAAGAATCCATATAGTTAAATAAAATCATAATAAACTTACATACCAAAATACATAAATACCAAATATTGATACATATATATTAACACTATTTACATAAATACTTTTTCAAATACTCTTCGTAATGTCATTAAGATAATATGCGCGTACTGCATTTTTAAAAGTCAGACGACTGCGTGCCTTGCGAATACTGACTGGGAGGGAGTTCCAAAGCTGCACGGCCCGTACTGTAAAAGAATGTTCGAAAAACCCACTCCGATGACGAGGCGTATGTAGAAGGAGATTGCTTGAAGAGCGAAGTTCTCTGACATGGGTGTCACCCAGAAAAGTAAAGTTGGACTTCAAGTACGATGGAGTTTTCGGGTCGAAAAGGATGGAGAATAAAGTTGTAAGAATATGCAACTTGCGACGTTGGCGAATGGGTAACCATTTGAGTTGATTGCGACAAGCCGACACATGGTCGTACTTGCGTAGCCCAAAAATGAAGCGTAAACAGTTATTTTGAAGCCGATCGAGTTTATTGAGGAAATTACAATTCAGATCTGAGTAACATACATCAGCATAGTCCAAAATCGGAAAAATCAGGGTGTACACTAACATGGTTTTAATATGCACGGGGAGAAAGTTTTTCAACTTATACAAGGCACGGAGAGCACCGGTAACCTTACCAGAAACCTCAGACACATGTGCATGCCAACAAAGGTTTGAGTCGATGTGTAGTCCAAGATCTTTGACACTCTGGCAATACGGAACAGTTTTGCTGTCAAAACAAACCAAAGGCAATGAGCTAGTGTCGATACGACTTAAAAGATGGGGGCTACCGACTATAATAGCCTGGCATTTATTTGGGTTGATAGTGACACCAAAGCGTCGTGACCAGTCAGATATAGCCAGCAGATCTGAATTAATTAGGTCAATGGTCTGATCTATATTCCCTACTTCCGTTTGCTTATAAAGTTGCAAGTCATCTGCGTAAAGGTGATACGGACACTGAAGTTCTTTGGTTATAAAATCGATAAAGATGGAAAATAATAGGGGGGAGAGGATTCCGCCCTGTGGAACGCCGGTGTCTAAGTTGCACCAATTCGATGAGAAATCACCGGAGCGTACTGACTGCTGACGTCCACGAAGATAAGATGAAAACCACTCCACAGCCGAGGAAGAAACCGAGTGATGGGAGAGGATAGCAAGAAGGAGGTCGTGATCGACGGTATTAAAAGCATTAGAAAAGTCCACTAAAACCAAAACAGTGACTTTAGTGTCCTCCATTCCTGCTCTAATATCGTCTGTCACTTTAAGGAGTGCGGTAACCGTACTATGTCCAGGTCGGAAACCGGATTGTAATGGGTTTAATAACCCATTAGTAGTAAAGTACGAAGTGAGTTGCTTATGAGCGCAAGCTTCGAGTACCTTGGACAATAGCGGGAGAATAGAGATGGGGCGAAAATGATTAGGAAGAGAAGGATTAGGAACTTTAGGTAATGGGCAAACAAAGGCTTTTCGCCAGAGAGAAGGGAACTGAGAAGAAGAAAGGGAAGAGTTGATGATGTGAGTGATAACAGGTAAGATAATGTCGAGTATACATTCGATCATATGACGACTTATTTGGTCATACCCCACAGCCCTTGTTTTAATGGCTAAAAAAGTCTTCTTGACTTCTTCCTGGCTAACTGGGGAAAAAATAAATTTTGATTGTGTATTGGGAGGAAGAGAAGCTATTCTAGAGATAGTATCAAGTTTTGTTAGACGATCCAATCTAGAGGTAGTGGAGAAATGTTGATTTATATCGTCCAACGAAATTGACGAAGGGATAACAGAATTGATCGATTTGCCAATACCTAGCGTCTTAAGAAACTTCCAAATATCGGCAGAAGATGAATTAGAGACCGTGTTGAGAATTAAGCGGCGTTTAGCGTCTCGTATCATCCTGTTACACCGATTTCTCGCAACCTTAAAAGACTCCCACTTTTCCTCGGAACGATCCCTCCTAAATTGTCGAAACGCCCGGTCCCTACGTCTCATAGCCATTCGAACCCCAGAGGTTATCCACGGCGCGGGAGGGCGCTTTACTCTAACCTTTCGTACCGGCGCATGTTTGTCATACAATTCAGTGAGGGCGTCATTGAAAATTACCAATTTTTGATCTACGTCGTTTGCTGCCCAAACTTTCTCCCAAATTATGTTTGCAGCGTCAGAAGCCAGCTTTTCATAATTGACTTTAGCAAAGCTACGCCTAAAAAGTATTTTTGGGGCAATCTTAGGAGGCCTGAGGTTGAGGTCATAAGACCCCAAGGGCCATTTTTACCGTATTGTGCCTCCATGGTCCAATGGTCAAAGCTTTTGCCTGTAGACCCGGGGATTGTGGGTTCGATTCCCACAATCATACTTTGTTTAGTTGTTTTCAGTTTGGTTAGGACATTGCAGGCTTGAATCACCTGATAGTCTGATAATTAAGATGATTCCGTGCTTGGGAAGGTACGTTAAGTCGTTGGTCACGTCTGCTATCTGGTAGTTGTTAAAGGATCCACGTCAGAGGCCGAGAGGCGGTTCCGAAGAAGTCTGATACCAGAGTGTGCATGGTCGATTGACCGTGGCAACTACACGAAATGATGATGATGACCGTATTGTGGACGTGTAGCGAACAATAGTGCTAGCTAGCTGCATCGCCCATTTCCTCGGCCAGCTTCTAAATATATTCTTTTCTCACAGACAGCATGTGAAGTATCTACATCACAAAAACTACATACCTATGGCATGTACTTATTGGGTGATAATTGAAACTATACCTACCTGTAGCTTCCATTTGATCTTATTGTGTTAATATCCTAGCAGGTGTAGCTAGGAACTCAAGAAAATTTTCAAATCCTGTATCTTAAAAACGTTTCCATGTTCGCAGCTTTGGTCACATACGAAAAGTTGTTCGTATTCGATTATATCGAATGCCTAAATTTAGGGCTGGATGGGATTTTCTTAGCTTATTGTATATCAAGATACTCTTCCATGCTGGTCTGAGAGAAAAGAAAAACAAAACAACCATTTGCGAGTCGGACTCGCGCAAGAACATATTATAATAAGTTTGAAAATATTAAAAATATTTTAGCGCAAAATTAATGCTTTTTGCATTTTTTCCTTTACCTGTGCTACATCACGTTGCTTCGAAGCAAATTTCAAGATACTAATTTCAATGGGAAGTACCCTTTACGTTTTGATTCCCTTGCGAATGTCGAAAGACAAGAAAATTTGCGCCATACCAGTTGTATATCTTTTGATTGCGTTGCCTTAGAAGTTTGATTTTTTTTTCACTGCTCCAAGAGACCTGAGTATTTGATATGAATTTTAGCTAAATACCTCTACGCGTTCCTGAGAAAAAGGGTCTTAACAGACAGACAGACGGACAACCAAGTGATCCTATAAGGGTTCCGTCTTTTCCTTTTGAGGTATGGAACCCTAAAAACATAGAATGTACCAGTTGCTTCTCTTCCCGCACAGATCGCAAAAGCCAATAGAGGAAATGGGCGAAAATCTGAGTAATCCTGTCACTTGGCGATGTGGCTAACAACCCATCACTATTAAGATAACATATGTTGGTCATCTATAACAGCCATTCTTAGTGTGGTCCGTGAAGCTACATGAGCTTAGAGCTCCGCAAAGCTTTTATTAGCGATCCTGCAAAAATACTAGTAAATACGAAAAAAAGCCAAGGTTTTATATTTTCAACAACTTTTTTAGGGTTCCGTACCCAAAGGGTAAAAACGGGACCCTATTAATTTCGTTCCGCTGTCCGTCTGTCTGTCTGTCTGTCAGTCTGTCACCAGGCTGTATCTCATGATCCGTGTTAGACAATTGAAATTTTCACAGATGATGTATTTCTGTTACCACTATAACAACAAATACTAAATAATAGAATAAAATAAATATTTAAGGGGGCTGCCATACATTTAACGTGATTTTTTTGCTTGTTTTTGCTCGATATTGATAACGGCAACAGTTACCCCCTTGGAATATTCACAGAATATTTGACCGAGCGAGCGAAGCGAGCGAGGTCTTCAATTCAAGTTGGGGCGAAAAGACATTTTTTGTATGTATGTATGTATGTATGTATATATGTATGTATGTATGTATGTTTGTTCCACGATAACTTTAGAACCAATGCTCCAATTAAGATGAAATTTAGAATGTATATAAGTCTTATAAATACAATTTTCAAGTTCGTTGGGCATCAAAATCGGTTCAGCAGTTTACGAGATATTAAAATAAATGTTAAAGAATTTCGAGAAATGAAAATTGAAAATGACGTTTAGGCTGAATATGTTACAAGATGGCGCTGAAATAAATTTTAATTATGAAGGTTACCACAGCCGCCGCTAGGTGGCGGTTGAAGCCTGCTTTGTCCATGCATTGTGTTATTTAAATTTATTACACAAAACATGAACAATTATAAACTAGAACGGTACTTTCTACTCTATACTTCGTTTATCAAATGGTTGGCTTAGTCGCAGTACGGTAGTTACCCGATCGAAAAGATTAGACTTCGAGCCGCGCAAGAAATTTGATTTTTCAATGACTGCAAATATTTCTTTCGCTGTCTGTTCCGAATTAAATTCCAAGTGACTCGCTTATTTTGAATTTACAAATTTCGTTCCTATAGAACAGAAAAATACCAGTCCATGAAAATTTCCATAGTAAATTTTTGTTAGTTCCAAATTTCTCGAACAGATGGCATCAGATGTCCAAAAATGCGTAAGGATAATTTAGTAAGTTTTTGTTTATTTTTAATTAAGTATGAATATGTTTGTTCGGGTTTAATACTGACACAAAAATTAAAGCAGTTATTTACAACCAATTTAACTGCAATTTCGTATTGTACTTAACTTTATGGTGTTGAAAGATAATTATGAAAAATCACTGATCTGATTTGAAGATGACGAGTTATTTAATGAGAACATCCCGTTTACAACATTTTACAGATTCAATCCTTTCACAATAAAAAGCTGGTAAAAAAACCGGCCAAGTGCAAGTAGGACTCGCGCACGAAGGTTTCCGTACTGTTATCTATAAAAAACGGCAAAATAATCATTGCTGATGCATGGGAGCTCCAATTTAATATTAATTTTATTTTCATTTAATTATTTATTTTTTAAGGATAAAACTACATATTCTATGATTATTTAAATCGTCTACCGTTTGCCGTTATCAATATCGAGCAAAAACAAGCAAAATTATCACGTTTGTTGCATGGGAGCCCCCTTAAATATTTATTTTATTCTATTTTTTAGTATTTCCTGTTATAGCGGAAATAGAAATACATCATCTGTGAAAATTTCAGCTGTCTAACTATCACGGTTCAGAGAGAGATACAGCCTGGTAATAGACGGACGAACAGACAGACAGCCAGACAGACAAACGGACAGCGGAGCGATATTAATAGGGTCCCGTTTTTACCCTTTGGGTACGAAACCCTAAAAAGGAATGAAAAAATAGAGAAAAAGAAACAAATAATTCCGCAAAACAGACACAATAAAGACATAAAAATGGGGTTTGGTGGGCGAAAGATAAGTACAGATGTAGAATCCAGACGTACGAAAACCATATTTGGAAGGTTAAGCCGAAGCATAGAAAGAGGAGTATGGGAGTGCAGCACTCTGCGAGAGAAACAAAAATAATTTTCGTGCCAAATATTGATCAATATATCAAGCGTTTTTGAGTGTTTGAAAATGTCAATAGGCCTGCGACTTAAAATTCAGTGAATAGAAATATAAAATGCCAGGTCATTTAATCCGGGTGACTGAGCTTCGGTCGGCATGATTATGATGATTAATCTATCACCAGATAGACGGACGAACAGACAGACAGCCAGACAGACAAACGGACAGCGGATGTCCAATGTTGTGATTCCGTCAATAACCATCGTCTTTCAGATATGACGAAACTGTTACATTTATTTGTGCCTTCCAAATTTTTCTCCTTTGGTTTTCGAACGTCTGGATTCTACATCTGTACTTATCTTTAGCCCACCGAACCCCATTTTTTTCTTTCTTGTGTCTGTTTTGCGGTAAAAGTAATAAAAATTTAGTGAAATTATATTTATTTTTCTGTGAGGACCTACTCAAATTTTACTCGATAGTGCAACGCAGCTACACGTTGCACTATCGAGAGCTAAACGCCTCACAGATGTTGTATTGAAACCCGGTTTTGATTTTGTCATATTAATTAGATGAAATTCTACTCGTACATTTAGGGATTGGAAGGAAAAATCTATTTCCACTATTCTTGCAACAGTAATAAAAAAAGGGGTTTAACGTTGTATGGTAGTTTATTTGTTTGGATAGAAATGAATGTTAACTATTTAGTACAAGAAAGTAAGGATATTGTGTTCATTGTATGTTAATTTGAAATAAGTCGTGGTGAGTAAAATAAAAAGAGTGCTTTTGAAGTCATCTAAACAATAGCACTATGACAACATGCTTATCAAAATCAGTCTAATAGTGGCTAGCTCACGAAATTATCAGGAAAATTAAATAATCGCGAGGTCCACGTTCGCAGCGAACTACTAGTTAGTTATATATTCACTTTAAAAATAAATAATTAAATAAAGGGGGGCTCCCATACAACAGACATGATATTTTGCCGTTTTTATAGATAACAGTACGGAACCCTTCGTGCGCGAGTCCTACTCGCACTTCTGCTGGTTCTTTAAAATGTAGCAAGAACATTGTTATTTAGAAGAAAATATTTTCGTCTGCACCCTTTGTATTTACATTAAGAGCAATGGAATGTCAGATACTTAGGCATGCATCAAAATCCTTTGATGTAAGTATGTTTGAAGTTTAAACTACTTGCATTTGAGAGAGCCCTTGTATTAGAATCCACTATGCAGATACAATTTAAAGCACTATCTTATCTATACACTACACATTCTTAAACATAATATATAAACGAAATCGTTAAATAATAAATTAAGGTTATTACTTAATAAAATATGTAACAACGGGTTAATCACGTACGAAGTCAGCTACTGGGTTCATGTCTGAACTTTAATGTACTTCCTACACCATATGTACATACAATGTAAACACATGAGATGCAATAAATGATTGAGTATTGAGTATTGAGTACTGGCCGACATGTTTCGACCTCATCCGGAGGTCTTCCTCAGGGTGAATGTGGATCGAGACGCGCGTCCTATGTCCCGTTAACTGAGGAAGACCTCCGGATGAGGTCAAAACATTTCTGCCAGTAGCTGTCTTCGTACGTGAGTAACCCGTTGTTAGTGTTGTTACATATTTTAATAATGTCTATATCTCACGTTAATTTTAATCAAAAAGAAATTAAGGTCAGATATAAAATCGCCATATCTATGCGAATTTTAAATTTTTTATATGGCCAGCCAACTCATCATCATCAGGTCTTTTTTTCATCATCAGGTCTTTAGCCGTGTGGTTTTAGGCAGAGTAGAATAGGGCCACTCCTAGTCTTCCCCATGGAGGTCGTAAAAGGCGACTTAGGAAATACAAGCTAAACCAAGCTCATAAACTGATGTTTCAATGAGACCTCTCCATTCCGTCTGGCCAGCGAGGAGAGTGTAGGCCAAATCCTCTGTCTGCTCTGGCCAAGTATGGCTCCGGTAGTACAGAGAGGGTCATGCTCCTGCAGTGGAGACTAAAAAGACCTGATGATGATGATGCTGATGTCTTTTTAGTCTGTCAATAAGACACGAAACACAGGTATTTGTTAAATTTTTAAATGTTTGTCTTACCTGCATAAAACTTTACATAAAAATAATATCCCTAGGCGGATTAGAACCGACAACCGACAAAGTGGCAAAAGGCACTTACGACTAAGCCAAATTGCAAATTAGTTCATTGTCAAAATAACAGTCGCTTATGCAGAATTATTGTGTGGCATTTCTCAGTTTGGCCATAAACACTTTTCTAATAATTGTTAGGTGTAAAACAAAGATTCTAATAACTTGTTAATTTTTGTAGGCTTATCAGTTAGGGAAAATAAATGTCATTTCGAGGTAACAAACATTTAAAAAAACGTACAACCGAATTGATAACCACCTTTTTTTTGAAGTCGGTTAAAAATAAGAAATAATCATGTATGGTAACTTTTCTTTTTTGGGCAATTGTGTAAAAATAAGATTACCATTAGATGCTGCGAAATCAACAATACAATGACAGATTGACACCGACATCTTTACTACTTTGTTTGTATTAAAGAATTTACATAATATGTCAATTATTATCATACAATGGTGACCCTCGTCATCTCACCTAGGCTGCGGAAGATAAACAGGCAGACGAATAACTGAACGAAAATAGAATATACAGTTAGGTACTTGTTCGGATTTGCACATAAATAAACAGGATATTTTATTAAGTAATAACCTCTGGCTGCTCTGGCCAAGTATGGCCCTAGTATTACAGAGAGGGTCGTGCTCCTGTAGTGGAGACCAAAAAGGACCTGATGATGAAACAGGAAAGCTTGTAATAAGTATTCTTTTGGATACGCATGTAGCATCCACGTCTTTCTCGTCGCTTACCATCACGTAAGATGGGAGACAAATGCCCAATTCAATAATTAATAAAAATTAAAAATCTTTCATATAATAAAACCAACTTCAATCAAACTACTGAACTGATTTTGATGAAATTTAAATGGGACCAATTCGAAAGCATACGCTTTCAATAAAAATAAATAAAATAGGTTCATAAATTACGGAGTTATGCGGTAATAAATATTAAAAGAAATGCAACCGAATCGATAACCTCCTTTTTTAGGCCGGTTAAAAATAAATTGATAAATTTCTTTCCTAAAAGAATGATAGATTGTTTGCTACATTATCGTCGACATTGCGTAGAAATTACTTAACTTATTTTTAACCTAGAGAAAAAAAAACAGTTAAAAATAAAGTATGGCCAGGTACGGAACCTGGCCATACTTTATTTTTAATTGTTCATCATCATACAATTAACTACAAAATCCACGTTTTTTATACGGGGACGCTGGTGTTGTATACTTAAAACCTCTCTTATGAAGTCAACGAAATTATTTCGAGTTGGTTTGACTAATAAATATGCAGCAACTGTGACAGGATCGCGAAAAAATGCCATAAGAGTAAGAGGTCCCCTTTAATTATTTTTTTTATTACTTGTTGTTATAGCGGCAATAGTTATTTAACATTCTTTGAAAATTTAAAACTCTACCTATTACAGTTCAATTGATACAGCCTTGTGACGGACGGATATCTGAACATAAAGTTATGGAGGGACATACATAAATACAGAAAATCTAAGAATCATCAATTTCGTTTCAGTATCATGTATTCATAGAGCTTCTAAACACGATAATTCTGGAAACAAAGTAAATTACTCCATGGCCAACCCTTACAGATTTATTATTAGTATTTTGATGGTTGATGATAACCATTTCAGTAGACCAGCGTCACCTGCACCACCTGTACCTACTTTAGTACTTACTCGTATGTGCTACAACTAGCCGCCGCTAGTCGTTCCTAATGGCATCTGAATCGCTACTGTCTTATACTTATAATGCATATTTCATGTTCGCTATTATGTTGTTTACAATCATATTTTTCTTCATGAGCTTTTTAAAAGTAAACCATGAGGCAGCTGTTACAAGTGCATTGAATCCTCCTATATTATAAATGTTTGAGATTGTATGGAGGTGAAGACGTTTGTAATAAAATAATAAAAATGATAAATAAAATAAAAATAGTGTGCGTGCTGCTACACTGCAAACGAACAGCGAGTGCTTAAAGCAATAGGTTTACTTATTACTCTTTGTTTACGGAACCCTAAAAAAAAACAATACACATATTAAAATATTGTTTGGTACGTATCTACCGACAGACTAGTTACCATTACCATGCAGCCAGTAACGTGGCTTAGACAAGCTAGACATTTAGCTTATAAATTGACTTCACTGTGCTGACTTGTTGCAGGCAAAAATTCATACTCATTTTAGTTTAAGTGCTTTCCAAGCCCAAATGGTTAAAAACCGTTTCAAGGGAAAAATCGCTTGGTTAAAAACGATTCTCTTCAACTTTGCATCTATAGCCCAACATCTGTATACGCTATTATAATAAGTTGCAAGAATCAGTCCTTGATATGCCTGATAGACAATTCAAAGCGTATGTAAAACAGTTACTTTGTAAAAAGGCTTATTACAGGACTGATGATTTTCTAAATGATAAAAAGATCTGGCGAAAGCTCGGTGCCGGACCCCCGTCATGATATTAATACATACTCGTAAATGACATGAATTGGTACAATTTGTACATATTGTGATTTGACATTAAATCAAAAAAAATTATAATTTTTTTTTCATTACTATTATTTCATATTACTAAATTAATTATATTTTATGACATGACAATGTAAGCTCAAGTCCACACATTTAGTTCTAAGTATGTCGTAGATTGTAAGTTGATGTCATTTGGAGAAAATGCGCTGTGCAGTTTGTTGCCACTTGTTCTGCACTCCGCCTTGGAAGCGGCGTAAACTTAGCTCTAAGTAAGTTATTGACGTCAACAATAATAATGTTGTAAATAATAATGTCTTATTTAAGTTAACGTTCACCAAATGATGTTTAAAATATCTTACGATGAATAAAATATTTGACTATTGACATCATACATGAATTGATTTTGCTGTTGGGTTGGTGGGACTGCAAGATCACGTCACGTAGAAAGTATATAATTTATTGTTCTTGCTGTTTATATGATGATAGTTGGTGTGGCAGTATTCCGTCCGTTAATTAGTTATTTTCTCCTTGTTTATTGATTCAATACAAAGAATCAAGTAGAATAAATGGGTATCTCTTGGATAGGCATGTAACATCCTCGTCTTCATCGTCACTTACCATCAGGTGAGATGGGAGACAAATGCCTAAATCAATATTTAGTAAAAAAAAAAAAAAAAAAAAATCAAAACAATACTTGATAAAAACACGTATACTTACCTAATTAAATTTATGATAGGTACATAGACTGTGGGTTACGTAATTAAGCCGTATTTAATACTTTGTTTATATCCTACATTGTAAGATAGTTAAGATATATTATGTAACTTTTTGTTTTCCTCAATAAAATAAAGTAAATAAATTGATTCCCTTCAGTTTATCTTATGTGGCGACTGGTTAACCGAATCATTTTGTAAATGTGATACAAACTCATGTAAACGCTACGGAACGAGCGTTTTTGATAATAGCATTAGAGAGTGAATTATCTTTATGTTGTAATGAAGTATGACAGAAAGAGAAACCCTTTTCACAATCTCTAAGTTTAGTATCATTTAAATAACATAAATATAACACAAACATGAAAAGAGTTATACCGAAACTATAGCCCTAAGTGTAACGTTTGACCGCAATCTGACATATCACGACCATGTGGAGGATGGAGCCAAAGAGGCCCATAGCTTAGGATTTGTATTGCGCAATGCTAAAGACTTCCAGAATACTGAAGTCATCTCTATTTTGTACAATACCTTTGTCAGAAGTAAACTGGAATCAAGTTCATGTGCATAGAACGTTTAATCAAATGATAATCTCCCTTTATGACATGCATGCTCCTGTTCGCCCAGTAAAAGTGAAACATCTACCAGCGCCTTGGTTGACAGACGACATCAGGGCCGCTATTTCTAAAAAACATGCTGCCAAGTCCAAATACAAGTCTGATCCCGACAGATATCGTGACAAGTATATTAGAGCTCGCAACGTCTGCAACAGGCTGTGTAGGGATGCACAACGTCGCCACATCCACAAATCTGTTGAAAACGGCGACCCAGCTAAAGTCTGGAGATTTCTCAAGTCAATGGGAGTAGGAAAGAGTACGTACAATATTTCAAATGATTTTGACCTCAGTGTCCTTAATAAACATTTCTCGTCATCCGTAGTCTTTAGTGGCAATGATAAAAGTAACTTATTAAACCACTTGTCTTCACTTCCTTCTCCTGACTACTCACCGTTTTTCTTTAGTCTGGTAACTGAATGTGATGTTCAGAAGTGTATTCAATCCGTATCGTCAAATGCAGTTGGTGCCGATGACATAAGTCGGAAAATGATCCTACCGATTCTTGATATCCTACTTCCTATTATCACTCTTATCTTAAACAACTCCCTATCGTCTGGCACCTTTCCGTCTTTGTGGAAAAAATCCTATATCACTCCAATACCGAAAAAGGCTCATCCTTCTTCTTTTTCCGAGCTCCGTCCAATTTCTATTCTTCCTTTCCTCTCAAAAATCCTCGAACGTCTTGTCCAAATTCAACTCGATTCCTTTCTTCGCCAAAATTCCATCCTCAACCCTTTCCAATCAGGATTTCGAGCAGGACATTCTACTACTACGGCCTTAGTTAAAATCACCGATGATATTAGATATGGCATGGATAATTCTAAAATTACAATCTTGACCCTACTTGACTTTTCCAGTGCTTTTAACTCGGTGGATTTTGACGTTCTTTTAGAACTAATGCGCGGACTGAACATATCTCCATTAGTTATCGACTGGTTTCGTTCTTACCTTCGTGATCGTCGGCAGTGTGTGCGTGTGGAGAATAAATTCTCAACAGGGTGTCATACATTATCAGGGGTACCACAAGGCGGCGTTTTATCTCCTTTACTTTTTTCAATATTTATTAATTCTATATCTTCTCAACTTCACTCCTCTTACCACCTGTATGCAGACGATCTCCAAATTTATTTTCAGATTGACTTTGATAACCTCACCATTGGGATTACTAATATTAATAATGATTTGTCACGAATATCTGACTGGAGAAGTCACGGCTTGATAGTCAATCCTTTGAAAACCAAGGCCATTACTATAGGTAGTCCTTACTACATATCACGTACTGATTGGCGTTCTCTTCCTAAAATAGTATTTGATGGAGTTGACATTGAATTCAGCGAAAGTATTAAAAACTTAGGCATACTCATGGATAGAACCTTGTCGTGGCGTCCTCAAATTAATGAAGTCAGCAGGAAAATGTTCGCAACGGCGGCTTCCCTTAGAAGAATCCGTAACTTTCTGCCAGGCAAAACTAAAATTGCGTTAGCACAATCTCTCCTTCTTCCTATCCTGGATTACGCTGATTCCTGCTACCTAGACCTCACGCAAGACCAATTGAATAAACTTGAGAGACTTCAAAATTTGTGCATTCGCTTCATATTTGGGCTTCGTAAGTTTGATCACGTTTCTAATTTTCGTTCCGATCTCAAGTGGCTCCCAATCAGGCAACGTCGCCATGTCCATATCCTTTCTTTACTTTATTCCATTTTGTTTAATCCTGCTACCCCTTGTTACCTTAAAGAACGCTTTTCCTTTCTGCGTGAGGTGGGTGATTCTTGTTCACGTGATTCAGTTTCCCTACGGCTTAGATATCCTACACATTCCAGTTCCTATTATTCAAATTCTTTTACTGTACAGGCTATTAAACTCTGGAATGCTTTGCCATTAGACATTCGGAAGGCACAGACGGTATCGAAATTCAAAAGTCTAGTGTCGTCACATTACTTTTCTTCTCTTTGAATCTTATTAAATTTTTTTTTTTTTTTGTTTGTAACTTTTTATCTTTTTCACTAGGGTATATGTACATTAATATCTATATAAGTATACATATGCATATATATATATATATAATTTAAATATTTTTAATATGTTTTTTTTTTTATTATTATTTTATGAAATCTGCGCCTACCATGCCTCTGTTTACATTATCTTCTACCCAAAGGTTGGCTGGAAGAGATTGCGTTATGCGATAAGCCCGCCTTTGTACCTTCCATAAACAGATAGTATCCTTTTTTGTTTACTTTTAAGTGTTGGTGCAATAAAGAATATTCATTCATTCATTCATTCATAGAACCCTCATCAGGTCACATACACAGGGATGCTTGAGAAAGTCCAAAAATCCTTCTTAAGAACTCTGTACAAAAAGGATTTATTGGTGGGTAATCAATGAATATTTATGTTATTACGCACTTATGTATTTGACTAAATTTTTACTCGGACACGTTGTCTTCAACAAATTGGAAGTTGGTCCAACATCCTACTAGATGGTGAACCCAATGGCCACCTGTCTCAAAGTGCTAAAGGGTTCATTAGACTGCATACTACCTTTGCTTCTACACAACATAGTTTTACTACAACACAAACGCTATTTGTACCAAATGTACTCGTATTACGAACAACATTATCAGTTTCAGGTAGATCATGACCGTATAGTTTCACAGGCACTATAGTTCGACCTCTAACCATCTCAAATTCGTAACACCAACTCTGATGTTCGCATTTTAATTAAATACAGACGCTTCAAAAGATTTATTATGATTGACTTGACATGCCTTAATAATTGATAATTTTATGCATTATTTTTTGCTTGTTTGCTTTTTAGGGTTCCATACTTCAAAAGGAAAAAAACGGAACCCTTATAGGATCATTTGGTTGTCCGTCTGTCTGTCAAGACTTTTTTCTCATAAACGCGGAAAGGTATCAAGCTGAAATTCATATCATATACTCAGGTCTACTGTCCTTTAGAGCTGTAAAAAATCAAACTTCTAAGCGAACGCATCGACATTCGCAAGGGAATTAAAACCTACAAGGTACTTCCCATGAACTCAGAATCTTGAAATTTGGTACAAAGCAAGGTTTATAGCACAAATAAAGGAAAATTGCAAAAATTTTGTGTTATGTAATTCATAATAAAATGTTTTAATAATTTCAAACTTATATTACTAGGCTCCGTGGCGCAGCGGTCAACACGCCAGCCTGCGACACGGAGTGACCGGGTTCGATTCCCGGCCAGGTCAAGATGGAAAATGATCTTTTTCAGATTGGCCTGGGTCTTGGATGTGTATCTATATATGTATTTGTTATAAAATATAGTATCGTTGAATTAGTATCCCATAACACAAATCTCGAACTTACTTTGGGGCTAGCTCAATCTGTGTGATTTGTCCGTACATATTTATTTATTATTATTTATTTATTATATATAATGTACGGAAACCTTCGTGCGCGAGTCCGACTCGCACTTGGCCGGTTTTTTGATAGCTATGTTTAAATAAATAAACATTTTATATTGATAGTTCGTTAGAATACAGTACGGTTGTTGTTTTGGATTCTTAAATCGGTTAACGGCCGTGCAACATAAATTAAATAAGTTGATAGTGTTTTTCATTTCTGGAATCCGTCAATACAATAAATAAATGTTTTACTTTAATTATCTTCTACTAAATGATTCTCATTTAGGAAAAATGTGGCTACCTAGAGTAATATGGGAGAGAGTATTCTTCTCAATTACGACCACGGTAAAGGGCATTGCCAGCCTTTGAGGCCGCAACTCGACGAAAAGGTGGTGGGTGTCAAAAGCTTAGATGCGTGGTATTATATATTTAGTTTATACGTTCAATGGTAGTTCTAATGTTCTAATTACCGCTAAACTAATAAAGGTTAAACTGAGACCTTCTTTCAGGTTGTCCCATCACTTCTTAGAAGAAACATATATAGCGAGCCTCTAGGGAGCAGCTCCCCCTATCCCCTGGCAATGACCTTGGCCACGGTGACGCAGTGGTCAAGGCACTAGTCTACTATACGACGGCTGATATTTAACCCCCTGTCAATATTTTATATTTCAACTTTGTAACGACGGCTAAACAATTTTGTATGGAAGTGTCGAATTTGTAACGTGATGATGTCTTATATATCGCTGGCTGCACGCACTATAAAGTGTCACTTACCGTGTGCAAGCGAGAGCGCGGAGCAAACGATAGAGAGGCACGATCGGCCTAAGCTTTCGGCCTGTGACGCATCTATCTCCCTTCCACTGTTGTTATCACGTAAAATTATCGTCCGTTAACCGACTTTACAGACAACCAATTTTTTAAAGGGGATAGAGTTTTCAACCTGTCAGCCTCAGTCAGAGAGGATCTGGCTTGGACGAATAAACCACTCTGGAGTCTAAGCTTTGTATTTTCAATTGAAGTTTCACTCAACACGCGGAAATTACATTTTGACTATACTGGAGAGGTTTACTACATCCCGCCATGCCGTAATAATAATCTGCTTATCAATTTCCTTTTAGGTATTAAGCTACTACACGCTTATTTTTATAAATGTTTTATTTTGCATTTACAATGCTTTTTTTATATACTCTTATTAAATTAAGAAATAAAATATGGTGAAAAAACTTCATGCGGACGGGCCTTGACCACACGCTTATTATGCTAATTTAACTATTGGAAAATAAAACGCACTGAATAATTTGAACGAAATACTAAGTAATAACTGTTATAGGTATAAAATAAACTAAAAGTTAAGTAAATTGTCGAATATGTTTCAAAGGACTCAAGCTTATCCTATTATGTCTATATCTCTCCACAAACAAAGTACATACAGTTTAATATTACAATCAAATTAAATTAAGTACTAAAACTACTATTTTGTGGGAACTGATGCTTGAAGGTGTACTTAGTTAATTAAAAACCGTCCAAGTGCGAGCGGACTCGCGCACCAATGGTTCCGTGCATTAAATATAATAAATTTGAGATTATTCAATATATTTTTATTATAGAATGTAACTCAAAATGAATACTTTTCGCAATTTTTCCTTTATCTGTGCTATAAGAGTTTTGAATAAGTTGCTTCGTACCAAATTTCCAGATTCTGAGTTCATGAGAAGTACCCTGAAGGTTTTGATTCCTTTGCGAGTGTCGAAAAATTATTAAAAATATTTTTATTATATCATGTAACTAAAAATTTATGCTTATTGCAATTTTTCCTTTATCTGTGCTATAAGACGTTGCTTTGTATCAAATTTCAAGATTCTGAGTTCATGGGAAGTACCCTGTAGGTTTTGATTCCCTTGCGAATGTCGAAAAACACGAAAATTTGCGCCATAACCAGCTGTATCTTTTGATTGCGTTAACTTAGAAATTTGATTTTTTCACAGATCCAAGGGACAGTAGACCTAAGTATTTGATATGAATTTCAGCTTGATACCTTTACGCGTTACTGAGAAAAAGGGTATTGACAGGCAGACAGACAGACGGACAACCGAGTGATACTAAAGGGTTCCGTTTTTCCTTCTGAGGGACGGTACCCTAAAAAAAACTAAAATGCAACTTTTTTGTTACTTACTTTTACATGATTTAAGTACATATTTTTATAATAATCTCAAAAAAATACCTACATTATTTGAAACCAAACAGAAATATGTCACGAGCATTAATTTATATGCAATTATATTCCATTTTAGACCTTATCACATTGACTTAAAAACTGATGTGTACGTATACATGTGTATGTAACCATACATAATAATGCTGTCAATTTCGCTTCATTCTTTGGTATTGAAGGTTTTCCAAATAGAATTCACTATACTGATTTTTTTTATTTATCTCTTAAAGGGGTCAAACATATAGGGGTCGTAAGTTGGCACGGAAACTTAATCCATACTTCGATACTAATATTATAAATGCCTAAGTAACTCTGTCACCCTTCCACGCTTGAGCCATTGAACTACTTTGGATGTAACTTGGCATGGAGGTAGTTTGAGTTCTGGGGAAGAACATAGGGTACTTTTCATTCCGGAAAATTCTACTTTTCACGTGGGCAGAGCCGCGGGGAAAAGCATCAATATAGTTGTCAAGGTTAGGTACTTGTGAATGACGAAAGGAACATTTGTACATTTGTGAACATTTGAACATGTAAAGTAAAATACATATTACTTTAAATTATTTTTCACAAGTATCTAAAAGACAGATGAGATTTGACTATAATTTAAGACAATATAGCAAAAATTCGTATATGTGCATAAAAATATTTAATAAAATTCCAAATAATATAAAACGTATAAACAATAGACAAGTCAAGTCCACATTAACGAAATGGTTAAAAATGAATGGTTTCTATAGTATAAAAGAATTTATGGAAGACAGATACTGAGTAATGAAATTTAATTGGCAAATCTTTTATAAATTTCACCTTGTAATGTTCTCATGCAAATAAAGATTGATTGATTTCATTACGAAAATGTGTTTCTAAGGTACCTTTATTAACGCAAGCAAAGCCGGGCAGATATTAGTAAAAAATATTAAATAAAGCCGTAAATGAAGCCGATGGAGTTTCTACAGAAAATAAATATTCATGCTTAGAAGGCATCAGGTTTTTTTATATCTTATAGACAAATCCATCAAAGTCATGCTTTTCCAGCACATTATGAATAACAAGGTCAGGTGGGCATTCAACCAAGCCACATTCTACGTCACACAGTATAGACGTTCTTTATTAACATTGTTGAATAATTAGACACCTGCGACGACCGACCAACAGGTTAACTCATCAAAATGATCATCGAAGATTAGTATACAAGAGTATATAAAAACCGGCCAAGTGCGAGTCAGACTCGCGCACGAAGGGTTCTGCACCATCTATACTAACGTCTAAAAAAACATGTCTGTTTTATGGGAGCCCCTACCTGTAGCTCAATATTCTGTTCACAGAATATTGAGCTACATACAGGCAGCAGAAAATTTGAAAATTTTAAGAGTCTACCTCTTGCCGTTATCAATATCGAGCAAAAAATCACGTTTTTTGTATGCGACCGCTTAGTATTTGTTATAGCGGGTACAGAAATATCATCTGTGCAAACGTCAACTGTCCAACTATCACGGTTCATGAGATTACCGCCTGGTGTGGTGACAGACGGACCCCTTAGGGTACGGATCCCTAAAAAGGTATCGACGTTGAGTTAGGTACATGTCCTGGGTTATAGTTAACTTTACTATAGCGCACACATTACAGAGGACATTATAATCATAAGACTAGTCTTTTTTCACAAGCTTTTGTTAAACTTGGCCTGTTACTTACTTAGTTTGTTTGTAAGGGTCAAATCTTGCAACTCAATTTTAAAACGTTTATCCTTAACAGATTGAGCTAAAATTTTGTGTAATTATGAAAGTCCGATGAAAATGTAATATTATGGTACCATAAAACTGGTCTGATGACGTAGTCAGAAGGTGGCCAAAAGCACTAATAAAACCATCGTGTGTGCTTATTTGATTTGCCTTAACGTGCATGTCGTACGAATCGCTAATAAAGCTAGCCACAAAAATGAATTTTGTGATAAAATCTTGTTCATTCTAATTATTCTATTAAACTATACCCAACACCTCTCTCAATAAAGTGGCATATTGATTTTATGCTTCTAGGCTCTGTCTATTTTGTAAGGAATAAAGACATGAATATACTATCATTCATACCGAATCAGTTTTGTTATCGTGTTACTACATAAGTACAAAAGAGCACGTGGGAATTCGACTCTCAGTCAACGGGAAGTAGGTACTTATTTTATACTAGCTGCGCCCGCGACTCCGTTCACGTACATTACGATTTCTTAACTAAACATTAGGTACGTTAATGACTGAAGAAATCAATTAAGTAGCCTATCCTGTATCCTGCACCCGTAGCATTGCACCCGCGACGCGGTTTATATCGCGCGATAAACTATTCACATCTCGTTCTTTAATATTACGGAAAACAAGATGGCGATAGTCGATAAACGTTGTCACGCGTCCCATGCTACGGGGGCTGTACGTCATATATAAATAAATGTTAATCTTCCAAGTTTCATAAAATTCTGTTAATTCGTTTAAGAGTTATGGAGACACATACATACATACAGAAAAAATCTAAAAATCGTTAATTTAGTTTCAGTATCATGTATAAAGCTCATAATCACGATATCTCTGAAAACAGAGTAATTTACTCCATTACTAACCCTTACATTTATTATTAGTATTGATGATAGATAATATACGAGTATAATGTGTGATATGATATGGATACCCTTGCGAGCGTATCTTTTGATTGTGTTGACTTGGAAGCATTTCCGAGATGTTAGTATATATTTATTAGTGTTAATGTATTTGCAGGTTTATTTAAACACCTTACAGGTGAGAATAGGTAACTATAGCATTATTTTATAGCAGTTTAGCATTATGCTATTCGTATTTGTCATCTCCCTGCTGCTAGGACAAATACTTGTACCAACTATTACTTATTCGGTGCTTGTACTTAATTTTCCGTTTATCTGGAGTTCTGAAGCTATGTTGGCGGTCACTCCTACAATTTTTTTACTACATGTTTAAGAAAAAACACTGCGCTTGAGAGGAATTGAATATTTTTTGTTAGTTTTATTTAAAAGTAGTATTATAGAGATTACAATATATATATTATGAAAAAAAAACATAGGAACATGCTACTATATCCATAGATATTTTTGAAAAAGAAATATTGATCTACTGTTACTATCCGGCGAGGAATCACGCTTGTCTTGAATGAAATACGGCCCTACGATTTGGTCATAACTTTCATAACTCCAATACGCCTTAACGTATCTAAGAAATTGAATATTTGTGTTTACTAATAAATTGCCCATCCACATTATACCCCAAACACTATCTTATACATCAGAAAATCTCGTTGGAACGACAGTCTATAATCGTCCTGTGAGAAGTTCTGTGACAATACCAAAAGCGATTATGTAAATATTTTAAATAATCGTAGCCAGACGTGTGTGACATTAATAACGCCCGTCTTATTCAGTTAAAATAAATGATATACTTATTCCCTGATGATTATCCAAATTATTTTGGGCTGTCATTAAAACTTCAATGATTATAATTAAACTAGCTATCGCCCGCGGCTCCGCCCACGGCAATGTCGATCCCTCGGGAACATAACTTTTTCCCGGGATTAAATGTACCCCATGTCCTTCTCCGTACCCCAGATAACGTGTATGCAAAATTTTATGATGATCGGTTCAGTAGTTACAACGTGAAAGCGTAACAAACAAACAAATAAACAAACAAACAAACTCACTTTCGTATTTATAATATTAGTAAGGATAAGGATTAGGATTAGTTAGGATAGTTCCCGTTTGTTCAATCCGCAAATTTATTAGTTTTATTTCGCCGAGCCACGAGAGAACACGTGAAATAAGTATCAAATAACAGCCGATTTCTATCGCTAAATGGCGACATATTCAATTATTCACACCTAAAGGCTGTCCAACAACATGGTGTGAAAAGGCCACCGATGTATCAATGTCACTTCGAATGAAAAACAGTCGAAAGTATCTGTCAATGTAGCGAATTTAATCGTAAAGATATCTAGAAAACTTGAGACCGCGCACGGCGCATAGTTTTGGACGAATAACCTACAAAAAAATGACCGGGCGCGCGTACCGAAATAACATATCTGCAACCACCAGCCAAGCAGTTGAGAATGACACTCAAGACTTCATCATCTTCATCATCAGGTCTTTTTAGGCTCCACTGCAGGAGCATGACCCTCTCTGTACTACCGGAGCCATACTTGGCCAGAGGATTTGGCCTACACTCTTGACTTATGCTTATGTATTTACTTGCGAATAATGTTATTAGAAAACGCGTGTTTTATTTGTTAAGAGTGTAAATTAGAATGTCAGAATTCAATCTACAATGTAAGAATTTAACACCATAATTTATCTTACAGTATTTAACAGTACCAAACCAAGCATCATTTAACACATTCACCCATCATTACAATAGAATTCAATGTAATGCCGGGTCATTGTGTTAGGTACGCATAAATGCTTTAAAAAAGTTTTTAAAAGTATTCACAAAACATTTATGATAGATCGTGGTTTTAAAACAATAAAAGCACTTTAAGCTTTTAAAACAATCTCTTTTTGAGAGAAAATTAATGGGTTTTATGCACTGGAAACTCAAATATCTAAAGTTAAAAATTCGAATAAAATCCTTGTTTTTAAAAATTGGTGATAAATGTTTACTTTGCAAACGAGTTAGAACCACAATTCTTTACACGTTTGTATTTCGAAGTTCACGCACTCAGTCAATAGAGGTGTTGGTCAAAGAAATAACGATGTTGACGTTCTATATGTTTTATTCATCTCACTAACTACCGAATAGTCAAAAGAATCTTAGCAAGTTAGATTCTTAAGACTCGTGCTGTTCAAAGAAATTCAACTACTAGTGCGCTCTTTGTCTTGCTAGACCAGTGGTTCCCTAAGTAAAGGTGGATCGGGGGTGGGGTCCACGGGAGACTCGGCGGGGGTCAACGCTGGCAGAAATAAACATTGGGGGTGCACAAATGGTAAGTATCAAGAAAAAAATCGAAAAAAGTATTGATTTCCTCTTCATTACTTGTAGAATAAATGACATTTATTACAAACCTATTACAAAAAAGGAGCAGATTGAACATCACAGTACGGGTTAAGATAAGACTTGCTGTTTTCCTTATATAACAAACCCAAATAATAATAATATTTTATTCATCAATTGGTTTTTACAAAAACTCTGTAGTTGATTGGAGTCTCTTTTTAAGCATTATGCCTGTGCCAGGAGACCCCGCTCTTCCATAACCATAACAGTTGTTTGTTGTATTACATTCTTATACTATAAAAGTATGAACATTGAACATGCCAATATTTAACAAAAGCACCACTACATAAATAACCTAGCACTAAAAATTGTCTGTCTGTCATGTATGTCTTGTATGTCTGGCTGTCTGTTTGTTTTTATTTATTAGTATTCGCAATCTTTACTAAAATTTAAAATTTGACCTATTGTATTAATTTTTCAATTTCCTCATAACTAAGGGGTTTCAACCATTCCTGCACCTTTTCTTTACATTGATGATATGTCATGGGATATATGTGTAGTTGTCTGTTAATTTTATTATACAAGATGGATGAGCGTTTTACATATTGTATACTTGCAAATAGTGATTTAGTTGTCGGGACCTTTGCCACTATATCTTTCCGCCTTTTATTTTGTAAGTGTATATCGTACGGTAAAGATTTATGTTTTTTTAATATTATGTGTAGCAAATATAATTTCCTAACAGTTAGTAGACCAGTCGTTTTATATAATTGATCTGTAGGAAATCTGTTGTTTTTGAAGTTTGCTACTTTTATTAATGCTCGCTGAGCACGTTCCACCGTCAAGAACTTAGTTTTTAAAGCTCCTCCCCAGACGGAAATACAATAAATTAGCACGGATTGTACCAAAGCAATATATATTTTCGTAAGAAGACTATTTGACATAGTGTTGTTTATTTCAGTTTTTGGAATCACATGTCTTAATGTCCTAAAAATCCAAATTAACTTCCTTATTCTACCTGCCAATTGTTCCAACTGCGGGTACCATGACAACCTTTGATCCAGTATAACTCCCAGGTATTTAGTACATGAAACTTTATCTATTTTAGGGCAATCACATTTTTTGTTTTTTGTATCCTCGCACATATGTATTTTTATTTGAAAGTCACTTTTAGGTTGCGTGTGGTTATTTATTGTAAAACATATGTAGTTGGTTTTCGATGTATTTAAGGTCAGTAGGTTGGCACCTAACCACTTTGCCACTCGAATCATTCCCTGCTCGGCAGTGTTTTTAATATTTAACCAAGATTTACCAGTAAAGACGATTGCTGTATCGTCAGCATATGAGAAGATGTTTGCTTGATTAATTTTCATATTACAGAGATCGTTAAGATATAGAAGGAATAATGTAGGGCCTAATACACTGCCTTGCGGGACACCATACGATATTTCTGCGTCTTCACTGGTAAACTCGTCTAGCTTAACTTTCTGTTTCCTTTCAGTGAGATAATCCTTGAACAACGATAGTGCCACTCCTCTGATTCCAGCTTTTTCTATTTTTTCTACTAGGATGGGAATAGAGACCGTATCAAACGCTTTTTTAAGATCTAAGAAGAAACATAGGCATTTATTTCCCTTATCAAGTTCCTCTGACAGTAGAGAGGTAAGGGCTGTTACTGCATCCTGGGTTGATTTTCCTTGTCTGAACCCAAATTGGGAAGGAGATAATATGTTGAATTTATTTAAGTAATTGATCAATCGGTTATTTAAAAGTTTTTCTATGATTTTTGATATTGCCGGTAGGACAGATATAGGTCTATAATTACTTAAATCATCTTTATCCCCTCCCTTGTGGACTGGCGTAATTATAGAACGTTTGAGAAGGTTAGGAAAAATACCATGTTTGAAACAAAGGTTAGCCATATGAGCAATTATGGGATTAATTTCATTTTTAACATGTTTTAAATATTTAGTAGTAACGTTATCCCACCCGGGAGCACTATCAGTTCCAAGGCTCATTAAAATACTGTTAACTTCTTCTACATCAGTTTCTAGGAGAACAAAGGACTGCGGTTGGGACGGTATCTCGCTTAGAAATGCTTTATTATTTTTATTTTTACGTGGGGTAATCTTCTGGGCAAGATCTTTACCAATATTTGCAAAATAATTATTGATTACGTTCGCGGCTTCTATAGGTGTAGGTTTAATGTTTATTAATTCTTTATTTTGTTTTTTATTTATATTTGTGTACGTTATATTTTTTATATTTTTCCATAGTAATTTATTGTTTTCCGTAGATTTAGCAATTAATCCCCTTTCATAATTTCTTTTTAATCTTTTTATTAAGTTATTGAAATAGTTTCTATATCGCGTATAAGTGATTTTTTTCGTTTTATTATGCGGATCATTTTTCAATTATTTTTGTAAATATTGATAGTATATGCTCTCAATCCATTAAGTAAATTCCCCCCATTAAAATGATGACAAGTTTTTTATAATTTATTTGCATTGTTGACATCACAAATGTTAAAATTTTGAGTATGATAACATATTATTTTTATGAATAGAATACAAGAAAATTTACACATTTTTTTAATGATTTAGCTAATTTTGTTTTTTTTTTTATGTATATCCGACGGCAAACGAGCAGACCAGCCACCTGATGGAAAGTGGTCACCGTCGCCCATGGACATCTGCAACACCAGAGAGGTGCCGATGCGTTGCCAACTCTTAAGATACCTGTAAACACGCCTTTTGAAGGACCTCAAGTCATAGCACACAGGGAAAACCTCGGGAGGGAGTCCATTCCACAATCTTGCTGTACGAGGAAAAAAACCACGTGACGCTCTGACATTTTTGGAGACCCAAGTGTCAAGGATGTGGGGATGGACTTTACTCCTGTGGCGAGCGGTGCGGTGGTAGAAAGGTGACGGTGGCACCAATTCAAAAAGTTCTTCAGAACACTCCCCATAGTATAGACGATAAAATACACACAGAGAGCCAACGTCTCTCCGTAGACTGAGGGTGTCTAAATCATCTGTGAGTGTGGGATCGCCGATAATACGAATTGCCCGGCGTTGGATGGAATCAAGAGGAAGGAGTTGGTATTGAGGTGCACCAGAACAGATATGAGAGCAGTACTCCATGTGGGGCCGGACTTGAGCTTTATATAACAAAAGTCTATGACCCGGAGTGAAGTACTGCCTCGCTCTATTGAGCACCCCAAGTTTTTTAGAAGCCATTTTGGCTTTACCTTCCAGATGACTCCGGAATTGGACCTCCTTCGTAACATCGACGCCAAGGATCCCAATACTCTTAGAAATGGTAAGAGAGGTGTCCCGGAACTTCGGTGCCATGTTAAATGGGGTCTTCTTAGCGGAAAACACGCAGACTTGTGTCTTAGTAGGGTTGAATTGAACTAGGTTTAGTTTACCCCATTCAGAGACCTGCTCCAGAGAGGTCTCAATGTCAGACACAAGTCTCTTTCTGTTTTCCTCCACCTGTGTTTGAGGGATATTTGCACGACCTGCATAGCAATGGATGCTACTAGTGTTAAGCATGTCGTTGATGTGCAGAAGAAACAGCGTTGGTGATAAAACAGATCCTTGGGGGACGCCAGCATTGATGGGCATGATATCGGAGCATTATCCGTCTACAACGACCTGAATGCTACGCCCAGATAAGAAACTAGCGACCCACAAGCATAGTCCCTCAGGAAGCCCGTAAGATGGTAACTTCGCGAGAAGAGCCTTATGCCAAACCCGGTCAAAAGCCTTTGTGATATCTAGACTAAATGCCAGTGCTTCTCCCTTGCTCTCGATGGCGGCTGCCCATCGGTGCGTTAAGTACACAAGAAGATCACCAGCACTACGCCCGTGGCGGAACCCGTATTGACGGTCACTAATTAGCTGAAGAAATTTCTATCGTTACATCACCAGCAGGCGAAACCAGTAGAACTTGTTAAGTGATCTACGAGAAAATCAAATGTTTGGGAAGCTCTGGTCTAGACAGTGACAAAAAAAGATTTGAAAACGTTTTTCATCACGACGCTTTTGTGTATTCGTGCGTAAATCTCTGATATTTTAAACTGATATCGATAAATGGAGATCTCAGAACAACTATGTTTGTTGGAGATCCGTGTATTTTTTATTATAAATGACATGTCATAGATATTTTTCTAGAGTTCTTTCTCGTAAACAATTTTGTTTTGTTTTAAAACAAATCTTGTAAATCCTCCTTTTTACCAGCTTTTATTTAGTTTCACCTGTCCCGATATAAGCTTTTTTGTCTGTCATCAAATCTTACAAGATAAATTTGACCACTTCCTGGTTACCGATTGAGCTGAAATTTTGCATGCATGTTTTTTGCAAAAATCCTTGTTTAACTATTTGTATAAACTTAACATATATTTTCTTAACATATTCTCTGAGCTTGACTGCAGTTGGTTGAGCGCAGCTTTAACACTCCATACCATTATTGACCCCAAGGAGGCTTGGAGGCAGAACCAGCTGTAAACATTATGCCAAATCATATTACAGTATGAATACTGTCAAGACTAACAGGACTAACGGACCCCGAAGCATCGTAGCTGACGGCGCAAATGGGAAAACGCTCAAATTAGGAGTTACCGTTATTGGTGCTTATTTAACGATGTCCTAGTAGAACAACGAACATAAAACACGAATACAAACTTACCTACCAAAAAAACATTAAATTTTGCGCTTAATAAATTCTTTCTTTCAAATAATCAGACAAAATTTGGAGCTGAAAATACAAGACGCGACAAGGAAAATGTTTAATCACCAAACCTTTAGTCTTCTATCGCATTTATTAGCTTAATCGTCTTATAAGTATCCTTAATACATTCCTCCTTAAATTCCTTGTCTAATATAGCGTGAATCTTGAAGATCATAACAATAACACGTTTCATTTTCTAAATATAATTATGTACGCTTTCTCTGAGAATGACAATAAGACAGGATAATGGGCGTTTCAGCATTCAATGCCGTAAGGCTGCGTTTCCAATGAAGCGAAGTGGAGTGGAGAAGGGTGGAGCGGAACGACGCGGGATATTGTTTAACACTTTCTATGAATTTCTCGTCCATTTTGGTTTGATGACGTGTGCAATATAATATGGCGTTATAATAATACTAAAGTGGGGTCGATTCCCACGGAAAGCATACTTTGTTTAGTTGTTTCCAGTTTGGTTAGGACATTGCATTCTTGAATCACCTGATTGTCTGGTAATAAAGATGATTCTGTACTTCGGAAGGCACGTTAAGCCTTTGGCCCCGACTGCCATCTGGTAGTCATTAAAGGAACCACGTCAGAGGCTGAGAGGCGGTTCCGAAGAACTCTGACACCAGGGTGTGCACGGTCTACTGACCGTGTCACCTACACGAAATGATGATGAAGAATATTAAAGTGCTATGCGTGTGAGTCACGCGACGCGGCGTCACACCCTCATTGCACGAACGTTCCTCTACTCCACCCGCACCGCACCGCGCCTCGTCGTCCCGCTCCGCTCCGTCGGGAACCCCGACGGGGTTGAGCGGAGGGCTCCATTCATTCTGCTCAAAAACTCGCATGCTCCTTATTTTTTATGAAAATCCGCTACACCCCATTGTTTCCATTATGGAAATCCTCCATCATGGAACATTGAAGCGGGGTGGAGATTTCGAGTATTGTGATTGGTCAATTCATACGCAACTAAGCTTTTCTCCGCTCCTCTCCACGTCAGTGAAGACGCAGCCTAATTCGGGTCAACAACGATACCTGACAGACAGATGGATACCAATTTTATACCGGGTTTATATTAACCCTCGATATAACCTTGAAAAGGCGACCCATTCGTTAAGGCAATACCACTGTAAATAAGGTCGTTCTGAACCTTATTTATCTCGCAAAATACTTAAATTAGGAGTTTCAAATCTAAGTAATATGATTTTTGACTATTTCATCTCCAAAAGTGTAAAATGAAAACACGTTTTGATAAAATTTTCTCGATAGAAATATTTTTTGAAAAATGGTCTTCGTTCGCAGAGTTTTTGTTATTGTAGCTCAAATGCGACGAATGAAATAATGATTTTCAGACTAAAAGATTGGTTATTAGTAATTCATCAAAATGTAAATATGAAAATACAATTAACCGGTCTGATTTTATATAAAATATAAATAACGAATTTGGCGCTTACGTTTTTTTCTTTGAGCGACTCGAGACTATCTCCTATCTCATCATTCACGGGCTAAACCGCCAAGCGCTATCCCTTGCGCGCACTTGATCAGTCTGCGTACGCCTTTGCCGAGCGATGGTACCAAACATTTGAGGCCTCGTCTAAATATAAGTAAATTTTTTCATAAATAATACTAGAGAATAATATGACCGCCAAAATGAACATTTTTCCTATGGCAAAATTTACATATCCATACAAATGTAAAAGTTTTAGTTAGTATGAAAATGTAAAAGTGTTCGGCCGGCCCGGCAATTAGTATGAAAATGTAAAAAAAAATGAGTTCCCAGTATTGGTCCCATAGGAAAAGTTGTTCATTTTGACGGGCCGAGTCACTTCTTCACGCGAACGTCGTCGTTGGTTATGTTACACGTGATCTCACGATGAAACATTGCGATAAGAAACATCTGTGACTTGAATAGATAATATGAACTATTGCTGTATGGATCTGAACTGGACACAACATTTTGATCATTACTTTAAAATACATTGCGTCTTTCGTATCATTTACTATTTTTATTTAAAATATATAAACCGAAATGGATGTTGAAGTGACCATTAAACCATTTTAGACCGAAATTGTCATAAATTAGCAAGTACACCAGCTGGTCGTCTTTATGTAAAACTGTGTATAATAGTTACACACACACACACACACACACATACACAGTATAACGTCTTTTTCCCTTACGGGCTAGACAGAGCCTAGGTCTCTAAGACCTAATGGCCACATTTAGCATGTTGGAGGGCGTGTAGATGGAAAACGGAATCAAAATAGTGATGGGTTGCTAGCCGATCGGCTTTTATGGTCTGCGCGGGAAGAGAAGCAGCTAGCACATTCTACGTTTTTTCTTTTCTCCCAGACCAGCATGGAAGAATAACAAATAATAAGAAGAATAACAGGGGACAATAACACCGCACTCATAAACCAGTTATCAGGGCGAGACGTAAGCTGACCCGGTTATTAGAAGACGCCACTCGAACATGTGATAGACCGGTTTAATTCTTATCTCATGTTAAGACACGTGCTGTGTATACGTTAGTAAAATTTGATGAAAACTTAACGCCCCAATCCTCTAGTTATAATTATTTCTATGGTCAACAAAACTGGCCGTTAGGAATAGGCTAGTTTCTTAATAAAATATAATTAGTCCGTCAATTGCTTAGTCAAAAAATACTGGACACGTATTTTTTCTTTTAACGTTAAACATAATGTTTAACGATAGATCGCCCGGGGTCCTGCTAGCAGGATTTTGAAACCTTCCGGAAGGACGCAACTATTTTCAATCACAGTTTCTTAATCGTATTTGATACAAGGTTCAAAATTATATGAAAAAATACAGCATTTCTGTTCCATTTCTTGTAAAAGATAATTTTTTTGCTACGCGGCACTGGCCTTTAGTCAGCAACCGATGGCGCACGAGCTGTGCGCATGAGTATACACGGCGCGTTCGTACCCAAGGGGCGCTTAAGTTCAAGGTCACCGTACTGCCGGAAGGACCAAACCATTTTCAAACAAATTTCGTACTCCCAGTAGGACTTATGGCGTCTTCCGGCAGGACGATTCCCAAAAAATACTCGTCCTTCCAGAAGAGCTTCCAGCAGGACAGGGTAATTCCGTGTGACGTCACTGTTTGCTACACTTTAGCTCACTATCGTCACGACCCCCACTTGTGAATTTTAACGAGCTTTATCAAAATCATTTATTGTAGAAATAATACGTGTCCCATATTTTTTGAATATGTGACGGATGGAAAAAACGGTCTTTCGAAGTTCCAATGACAGAGGTCAAAAATGTGGCTAGCTCCGTGGCGCAGCGGCCAACACGCCACGAGACTGTGACACGAGAGTGCCCGGGTTCGATCCCCGGCCAGGTCAAGATAATCTTTGATGGATCTTTGATACACATCCAAGACCCAGGCCAATCTAAAAAAATTATCTTTTTCAGATTGGCCTGGGTCTTGGATCAGTATTTAATTAAATTTTGTTGTTTGTGAGCGACAAGGAATTCAATTCGAGAGCTCGCTCAGTTTTGTATGAGACAATATGCTAACTAAACTACAATCCTTATCGTATCTGTCTCAACCACGGGTCTCAACAAATTTCAATAGCTATTCAGCGTGGTAATGCAGCCAGTATAATGGGAACATTTGAGCCGGGTACGATAAGAGGCGGTCTTTTAGACTAATATTTTGACGAAGCATGTCGCGGATACAGTCCAGTAACTATTTTGACGAAGCGTGTTGCGGATACACTCCTGTAACTATTTTGACGAAGCGTGTTGCGGATACACTCCTGTAACTATTTTGACGAAACGTGTTGCGGATACACTCCTGTAACTTTATACTTTAAAAAAAAAAACTTACCTACAATTGTTTTGATTAACTATGATTACCTAATATTGTTTTTGTAGACGTTATTTTATCAGGCCTGCCTAAAAACCTTTGACGTAACTTATGTAATGACCTTCATTTAGAGTTAGGAGTCTACGCCAGCAGTCTATGTATAATAATGTGTCTTCTGAATCACTAGTATTATTACACTAGTTACCAACCCCGAGATAAAAGTGGGACTAGTGGTCAAAGTAAGTACTGTAATTCATTTTGGGACGAAATAATTCTCTTATTAAATTAAGAAATAAAATATGGTGAATAAATTTCAAACAGCGACCTTAGCTCGTTCATAGAGCTAAGATCGCTGGTGAAGCAACCCTGGGCGCAGTCCCCACTGGGATGGGTGACCACAAGTGGCATAACAATATATTGAGCTCCTCCGTGCTTCGTAAGGCACGTTAAGCTGTTGGTCCCGGCTGACATCACTGATGTAATGACTGTCGTTAAGCTATGTCAGATGTTTTGACATCAGTGCTGGCCCACTTACACACACGAAAAACAAAACAAACAAACGAACGGACGCGGGTCTTCCCGTAAGTTTTAATAAATAAGTCTTATCCAAATAGACTGGGAATCACAAACCACATTCACACAATAGAATAATGCAGACGTGCTGATATGTATTGAGTATACTATACTTGATGTCCTCTATGATTAGTGATTCCACAAGTGCCTTTGAATCGCAAGGTGACCTAACCGGGGATCGAACCCGGCGATCCCCGGTTAGGTCATGATGGACAGCCGCAGCGGTCATTTTAAGATTGGCCTGCCGGCCTTTTTGCTAACTCAGTGTACAACGTTTTGACAGTCACTTCAAAATAAATTGCGGCTTTGGTATGATTGAGTATTTTTATTTAAAATTTATAAAACGTTATGTATTTTAAAGTGACTATCAAGGCGTTATACACTAAGTTAGCAAATAGGCCGGCTGGCTACGAATAAGTAATAAGCCGGCTGGTCTTGGATATTTATCTATGGCTAGCTCCATGGCACAGTGGTTAAGACGAGGACTCAAATGTTTGGTACCTTCGCTCGGCAAAGGACTGATCAAGTGCGCGCAAGGGATAGCGCTTGGCGGTTTAGCCCGTGAATGATGAGATAAGAGATAGTCTCGAGTCGCTCAAAGAAAAAAACGTAAGCGCCAAATTCGTTATTTCTATTTTATATAAAATCAGACCGGTTAATTGTATTTTCATATTTACATTTTGATGAATTACTAATAACCTATCTTTTAGTCTAAAAATCATTATTTCATTCGTCGCATTTGAGCTACAATAACAAAAACTCTGCGAACGAAGACCATTTTTCAAAAAATATTTCTATCGAGAAAATTTTATCAAAACGTGTTTTCATCTTCAATTTTTGGAGATGAAATAGTCAAAAATCATATTACTTAGATTTGAAACTCCTAATTTAAGTATTTTGCGAGATAAATAAGGTTCAGAACGACCTTATTTACAGTGGTATCG
This sequence comes from Elegia similella, assembly GCA_947532085.1. Taxonomy (NCBI): domain Eukaryota; kingdom Metazoa; phylum Arthropoda; class Insecta; order Lepidoptera; family Pyralidae; genus Elegia; species Elegia similella. Next base: position 12,526,411 of record OX383931.1, on the reverse strand, counting down.
CCTTAACACGCCAGCCTGCAACACGGGGTGCCCGGGTTCAATCCCTGGTCAGGTCAAGCTGGAAAATTATCTTTTTCAGATTGGCCTGGGTCTTGGATGTTTATCTATACACACGACCTGTCTGTCAGGCCTATGCCTGGCGTGCGAGTAAAACTATTTCTATCCAATAACACACCCGCTGAGTAATCTAGATTATCTCTTGACCCCAATACTCTTATCTAAGACTACTAGAAGATAGATTGAAACATACTATCACGTATTTTTCCCTTGCGGGGTAGACAGAGCCCACTCCTTTAAGACCTAAAAGCTACGTTTAGCATGTTGGTTGGGAGTACAGGTGGAAAACGGAATCAAAATAGTGATGAGTTAGCAACTTTTATAAAAAACAGCAACAAACTTTTTATCTAACACGCTTACCCCAGCAAAAAAGTACTGAATATTAAAACGTAATATTGCTAGATAATCAGTAAGTAACGTCATGTAAATGTATGTGAAAGTTTGAAATTTGCATGTCCATTAATTTTTGAGATAATAATTAAAATCAGATTCTGCTAGGATGACATTTCAAACGTCACGCAAGCAAAAAATTTTCTCGGATCCGAATGAAAGTTTATACAATAAGGACAGGACCTTACAGGAGTGTGTCCGCAACATGCTTCGTCAAAATATTACGTTTTGGTATTCAGTACTTTTTTGCTGCGGTAACGCACACAATCATCACACGACCTATTTGTGAAGGAACTTTATAATTTTGAAATTGTTCATGAAAAAATATTGTTATTATATTTAGGTATTTTAATTTTTAGGGATTCCTTACTGAATTTAATACAACTGTGATACACTGAATAAAAAAACTGGTGTAACAGTTAAGGATATTATAAAACTAAGTAAAAAGGAATATAAAAATTACTGTAGAATTTGCCAAAAATTCAAATATTAAAAACGATATTCGAATTAAACGTTATGTTGTTTATAAATAAAATAATCGAATTAAATTAATAAATGGCAAATTTATAATTATATTAAAACTTACGAGAGATACATTAATTATTTATTTACTGTTTTACTCGTCGGATTCGCCAACTAATTTCGGTCTGTTACGATGACCATCATCAGGGCGAGTTTTAGGGGTGGAAACACGACAGTTTCGCTTCCCTCAAAGCACTATATGTATAAGTATAATGAACCTACTTTGAGGAAAGCGAAATAGAATGGCAGATTTATGTTACGCAGCGCAAACTGTTTACATTCTACAAAAACTTGATAACGAAGTATTCCATTTTCCTGGACGCTGGGGACTCCCGTTTTTCCCTATTTTGCATATATAAAGGCGAATATTGCCTAGAGACCCCATTGTTATTTTAAATATCGTCAACATTGCTAAGGAATAGTCCTAATTATATTTTACTGTTTGTATAAAAATGAAGACTGTAATTTTCTTTTTTATTATCACAAAGATTTCGGTGGAAGCTACCGGTGAGTACTTTGATTTATTTTGGCAATAAAGTGAAAATATTACTTTTATTATGTATTGCATGTCAAAATAATTTCGACATTTTCATACAAAAAATACTTTTATATAAAAATCTCGATTTTTTCGAGTTTCCTACTTTGGTCACTTAGAATGTTATTTTTTTTTTTTTTTTTTTTTTTTTTACTAAATATTGAATTAGGCATATTCAGTTATTCAGTCAGTTATTCAGTTATTCAGTTATTCAATTTAACATGTTGAACCAGTAGGTATATGCATTATACGTAAATGCCTATGCGATAACTAATCAGTCGAAGTAGGATTCATGACCATCAGTGGCAAATTACCTCAGTTTCTCCGCTCTTCGGATGACACGTTTAGCCGTTAGTCCCCGCTGATAAAAAAGCTAATATTTTTTGGCAAATATTTTTACTTCTTCCAACCTTCCACTTTTTTTTTTGTTTTATTTTCTTGTGTGTATGTAGCAAATTATAGTATTGTCAGATTTTTTTGATTTGCCTAAAGCTATTGCACACGATCAATTCTGTATTTATGATGGTAAAAAAACCTGTTTGAAGAGCTCTGTGGCCAGGCTGCCACATCGGAGCTCCCGGGTTCGATCCTCGATCAGTTCAATGATCTTTGGATCTTTTTCAGATTTGCCTGAGTCTTGGATGTTTATCTATATATGTATTTGTTATAAAATATAGTATCGTTGAGTTAGTATCCCATAACGATACTATATTTTTAGAATTTACTTAGGGGTCACTCAATCTGTGTGATTTTTCCATATACATTTATTATCTATTTATATTTATGTGTCACTATAGACATTGACTAATTAGGTATCTTCATACAATTTTTTTTTACTCATTATTGAATTAGGCATTTGTCTCCCATCTCACCTAATGGTAAGTGACAATGAAGAGAGAGAGAAATTAAGAGTAAAACTTCACTTTTATTTGATAACGGAGTTCCTACGTGCTTTACTTCAGAACTCGTGTAATGATACCGAGCATAACAGCATCAAAATTGTATGCCAACTGCATCCTCCTCCTTACTTTCTCCAAAGACGTAGGCCAAACGGAATACATTTACGAATTTAAAAGCAAGCTAGGTAATGCTCCCTTGAGTCTCCCCTGAATACTGAAAGGAATCATAACATTCTAAGTCTCGTGCTGTCTTTGTTTCCCTAGATAATTTTATAGACAGTGACAAGACTAAATTTGATAACGTTTTAAGTTAAGATGTTTTTGAGTATTCGGACGGAGTAGGTCGGCAGAATAGTACCTTCTAGCAGATGTTGTGTAAATTTTAACAAAAACGTTGTTAACAGTTCTAAAATTTAATATTCCTGCCTGATGTGCCATCTGACCCAGAAATATCTTTACATAGTATAAAATGAAGTCGCTTCCGTTGTGTGCAGTTTTCAGCAATAGATAAGTGATTCGAGAGGAAGGTTTTATATGTATAATTTACTGCTCCATATTAGTATCTATATACGAGTAGCACCGTGCGATGCCGGGCGGGAAGCTAGTTTAATATATATTATCTTATTTTCTACCAAACTTTTAAACCAAAATCATTGGTCTAGCCCAGTCTAGCCGCAAATTCAAAATGTTGCTTTTGAATCTGGCTGCTCTGGGTAGTTGAGTTTCGTATGAAAAAACCCTATCAAATCCTTCCTCCTGATGACGAACACACATATCCAGACAGACTAAAGGTTTTGTTTTAGCTTTCCGTCTTTTATTACTATTCATTCATCTAAAGATTTGACTAATAATAAAATCAACCAGTGCTTTACCAAGAACTGCTCATCCACAATTCACCTCATAATATATATATCTTAAGAAGACGACTAGTACTTATTTAAGTCCAAAACCACACGATTTATTCATTATAATTACCTTACCTTACTAGATTGTATTATCAATTTATGATAGTTACACACACATGCTGAATACACAGTATGAAGCTTTTTTAAATATATCTAACGAAATGATGAATAAAATCATAAATACTATAAAAAATAACATTTTTTTACAGATAAGTGTAAAGTGGTCCCTATATCCCAATGGGGCGGTGAAGGCTCTCTGCGCACTGAAGAACTACCTCAACCAGTGGACTTGGTGGTCATACAGCACACGGCGTCTGCAGACTGCCTCACAGATAACCAGTGTGAGAGCACCCTTAGAGGCATCCGTTATTATCACCGGCACGAGCTGGGGTACGACGATATAGCACAGTCGTAAGTAAAACATTTTTAACTGCTACGAATTCCGCCTAAACGGAAATTAAACTAAGTATATGTTTTTCTAATATCCGCTTAAGTATTTTATATTCGTACTGAAGTAACAGACTGCTATTTATCGCAAAAATATATTTACCTATTATATACAGGGCATCATCTCATCGAGTTGGGTCGATGGCGACATTTTTATTTATTTATTGGAGATTTCCATCTACACGCCCTCCAACATGCTAATTGTAGCCATAAGGTCTTATAGACCAAGGCTCTGTCTACCCCGCAAGGGAAAAGACGTGATACTATGTTATGTATGTATATGTTATAGGAGATGAAAAAAACGATTAATGGAAAAATTACACTTATTTTAGTGGACATGAAAACTTACTTCAAAGATGTTCATTATCGGCTATATCCAGGCCAGGATTTTTATAATTACGTAAATTATCCGCTTCAAAGGAAAAAGAATTAAAGACACTAGTGCTTATTTTACTGCCAGATTGAAAGTTAGGGCCTCGGCTAATAAATCTTTCTATGTCACGTCGTATGGAAAATAGAAAGAAAATGATGTATTACATGATTAAAAAGTATAAAAAAAACTTACATACACAAAAAGGAGTAAGTCGTAAGTCGTTTAGTACCTTTAAGTGATGATTTTGTGTTCAATATCTCATGCTAGGTCTTTAAACATGTTGCGATATGCTTTCTTTGATTTGGCTTTAGTTTAATTACTTACCGCCTGCGTTTCGTCAATCGGGTTGCCAGGTTGTGAAATTGCCAGTCGACGTCCGTTTGGCTAAAAAAGCCGGACAGACCGGCTAGTAAAAAAGCTGAACCCTTAGTCACGGGGGATCACATCAAAACACCCAGCTGTATTATATTTCTTGTGGGCCTTTTATTGCATATTATAGAAAATAAAAATCCAGACTACGAGTAATACTGTTCGAATGTGCAATAAAGTGTAATATTTAAATAAATAATATGGCCGGACACGCGTCCAAAAAGCCTAACTATGTCCGGCTTTATCCGTTACCGTTAAGAGTATAGCTGTTGCACCGCAAAAGTGTTTTTTCCCAGAAACTGTTTGCAAGTTTTCTCAATTTCCTGCTCTTTCTCATGTTTGCCATGTGCGCTATCGATCTTGCTTGGTTGCGTCTCGTCCGTCTGCGGCAAAGCAAACATTATAACAATTTCTTATTCTTCTTCTATCGAGTCGTAAAATACCTATACTACTTGTACATTATTATTTTTCAACCAGTGCTTTGATACCGTGATTGCCTGATTAAGATCTTGTTCAGAGCGAGATATTGGGCTTTCGGCGCACACCAAGAGGTGACCCCCTTAAATAGCACCACAGTCGTACTCACTATTGTTGGAGAAACCCCTAACTCTTTTTTCGTGGCATTAATTTATATAAATGAGTGATAATGATTCGTTAAGATAAATACTTTTAATGGCGAAATTTCTGATCTTCTACACTGCTTGATTTTATTATTATTAATTAAGCTTGTAATTATTGCTACCAAGTATTATTTTTGCATAATACAAAAAAAATAACACTATCCACATTATACTTATTTACAACAATAGGTAATCCCTCTATCTTGTAAACGACTGGACTAATACTGATAAAACTTTGAAGTGGGTATCAAAATAAGGAATTTGAAGAAAAAAATTATATCATCATCATTATCAGGTTTTCTTAATCTCCACTGCAGGAGCTATACGAGTACATACTTGGCCAGAGCAGACAGAGGATTTGGCATACACTCTCCTCGCTGGCCAGACGGAATTTAATATAGTAATGTAATATATATAAACTACATAAATATCTTTGGATGTTTTGAAATTTCCTATTTAGGCCTATCATCACTTGGTGGTATTTCAGATTTCTAATTGGCGGGAACGGCAAGGTGTACGAGGGCGCGGGCTGGAGCCGCGTTGGTGCTCACACGCGCAATTACAACAAGAAGGCTATAAGCATATCCTTCGTAGGCAATTTTATGGGTAAGTATTTTTCGGTTTTTATCCACACAGAATATTACACAGTCACATTACTCTTTTCTTCTTTTTAAACCATTTTTTTTTTTTTGTGAAAAATTATATTTAGAATTTCAGCTCAATGTATGTAGGGGTTGGATGGAGGATAGGCCAGATAGTAGGTAGTACTTAGAAGTTTCGATCGATTATTTTGATGGCAATCATCATTATCACCTCAAAAAGTCCACTACTGAACAACGGTCTCTCCCAAGGACACTTCTTTCAATGCGAGGATATTGCCATACTAAACACGTTTGGCAGGCAGGCTTGGCGAACCTACATATGCTTCTGACGCTACTGCTCATCCAAAACATTATTAAGCTGCGGAACGATAAGTATTTACTAGGACTAGCTCCGTGGCGCAGCGGACAACACGCCTGCCTGCGACACGGAGTGACCGGGTTCGATCCCCGGCCAGGTCAAGATGGAAAATGATCTTTTTCAGATTAGCCTGGGTCTTGGATGTGTATCTATATATGTATTTGTTATAAAATATAGTATCGTTGAGTTAGTATCCCATAACACAAGTCTCGAACTTACTTTGGGGCTAGCTCAATCTGTGTGATTTGTCCGTATATATTTATTTATTTATTTATTTGTTGATTCTGGGGCGCGAACGAAGGTAGGATATATCACTCGGATGAAAGGGGGAAAAGCAAGTAGCATCTCGGGAGGTAGGGCGCGCGTACTTGATGCCATAACTGCAACCACCGGACAGGTAGGTGAGGTGACACACCTGACCATTGTAAGAGTGATACTAGGTATGAAACGGCAATTTTTCTCGTGCCAAATATCATATCTAAATAACATGGATTAATTCACTTAAATTTAAATCTGTTTGTAAAATTAAATATGCACATGAATATATTTTATTATAAAATTAGAGAATAAACACAGCTTATGCAAACAATCCTTTGCTACTTAAACGTGAAAATTCAAAATCTTATCGTAAAATAAATAAGACTCGGCTTAGATTCAATTATTACAACGTGATTTTGAACTTCTGAACTATATTGTAATCTTGGAATCGGAATCCCTAATGGAATACTGAATTGCAAGAAAAAAAAAGTAAAAAACAAAAATAAAATTAATCATCATTGAAATTCGCCCAGCGAATCGGTGACTTTGTATGGAAATTATTTTTTTTCGTTTTTAAGTTTTTTTCTTGTAATATTCCATTAGGGATTTCAGGATTCCAATTATAGCTCAGAGGTTTAAAATCACGATGTATATCTTGTCTTAATATTGCACAAATATTTTCGGTTAGATCATAACTTTTAACCATTTCAGTGTTAATAGTTTATTAACTGTAGTATAAGTGTTACGTTCAAACTCAACATTAAATGAATCAAATATGAGATAATACAAGTAATTATGTGACTATACAGTATTTCTTGTACGTTAATACAACTGCTACTATAATATACATGTCTTAGAATAAGTTATATTAGTTTTTTTCCGAATTAGCGTTATTTTCCAAGTCGGTGAGTCGGCTAATACGGCAACGATACACGAGGAACTATTTGACTGAACTTTGCGATATTTTCCTTTGCTGTCACTAAATTTAGTTGTGGTAGAGCTACGCTACCGACTAACTTCATTTTTGCTATGCATTAATGGGCCGGCTCGTCCGGGAAAGTACCACACTCCCACTGAAGATCGACATTGTACTCGTTAACTAATTTCAGTACTCGTTACTTTACCGCTTCTATGCTTCGTTTGATGAGTGAGGGAGACCCATCCTAAAATATTCTGATCCCGACCGTTGAAAATAGATGTATTCTAGAAACATACATATTTGTGGAACTACTCCTATGACTGGCAGAGAATATTTATTTATTTTTAAAATTACAGTGATTAAAACTAACAATATAAACATGAAGTGAAAGAAAAAATAATGGTGCACTAGAAAAAAAATTCTTCGAAATCTTGCCCGCGTGGCATGGTGGCAAGAACTTTATCATTTAGTCCACTTTGGCACTATTATAAGTTAGTCAATAAATATGTTTGACTTTGTAGCTAGGGGTAATCAGCACTAATTTTAGAGTGAGACCATTTAACGTTGTCTAATGAATACATTTCATGAATTAGTAATTCCCATAATCTAGCAACCCTGTTGTCTTCGTTAACAATTGCTTTAATTGTAAAGCTCGAATAGGTTCATACAGAATTACAGACTTTTTTTTTTAATGTTAGAAGTACTTGGCTGCCACACTTTTAAGATATGAGCGAATCTAATTATTGCAGATGAGTATACATTTTGATGTTAATTATAATCAATACAATCTAATTATAAACTCGAACAATGAGAAAATAAACATAGTAAAAGGAAGTGGGACAACTATTTTGATTATTCCCTATGTTTGCGTGTTTTTGTTTGTTTGGGTCAAATATTGAAGCATTTATTCTTAACCGATTGAGCTGTGTGTATTTATATAAGTCGGATGACAAATTTGTTAAATTTTGGTACCATAAACTTGATCTGATGGCTGTAGGCACTTCTAAACCAAAGAAGATAAACCCATCGTGTTTGGGCTCATTTGATTTGTCTTGGAAAGTACTCATATTACTCATACTTACAGTATGAATCGCTCATAAATAAATCTGGTCAGAAAATGGTTTTTTTTTTATAAATCTTGTTTTGTTTCAGATAAAGTGCCCACGTCTCAAGCCTTACAAGCATCCTTGGACCTTATCACTTGTGGTGTCAATAACGGGTATCTCTCAAAACACTACCATGTCGTAGGACACCGACAGTTGTCCAAGACTCTTAGCCCTGGAACTGCGCTGCAACAAGAAATAGAGATCTGGCCGCATTGGGTGCAAAATGTAAATTAAATAACTATATACCTACTAGCTGCCCCGGCGAACTTCGTTTCGCCATAAGTTAAAAACTATCCTATCTCTCAAGTTGGATCGAACTGCACATGGTGTGCGAATTTTATTATATTCGGTTAAGTGGTTTAGGAGTCCATTGAGGACAAACATTGTGACACGAGATTTATATATATTAAGATTTATTTATCAATAAATATATTGAATTTTTTTTTGTGTGATTTGGCCTTATATCATTTAGTTTCTACAATTACGATGTATCGATTGACATATACCGCGTGATTTTGAACCTCTGAACTATATTGAAATCCTGGAATTAGTATCAATAATGGAATACAGAATTTCAAGAAAAAAAGATAAAAAACGAAAAAAATAAATTGACCTTCCATAGAAATTCGTCCAACTGATCGGCGAGTTTGTATGGGAAGACTATGTTTTTTTTTTTCAATTCTATATTTCTTTAAGGATTCTGATTCCAAGATTTCAAAATAGATCAGAGATCCAAAATCACGCGGTACTGATAACAAGTCCAAAGTTATGCTAAAGATTTTCATTACTGTATTCGTAATATGTGCATCGACACATTTGGTGAAATATTAAAGATCGGTGTCTCATTGACATGAGTCGGTGGGGAGATATTGATACCTTTTTATTTAATCGGAAGGCGGTCCATTGAATAGGCGAATATATCAAGTCAACTTTCAGTCCTCTCAGCCTAGCTAGCTCTAGTCTAGCTGCGTCTTGAGTAAGATTGTAGATGTTCTCTATGGGTCCCGGGTATAAATGCATTGGACATCGCTGTATTATATGCTCTATGGTTTGGGCTTCTTCACCACAATCGCATAGATCCGAATCGCGCCAACCCCATTTGTGCTGGAAGAAGCAACATGGCCATGACCTGATCTCAATCTGTTTAACGTACACCAAAGCTTTCGAGGTAAATCAAAACCCTTAGCTATTAGGTCTGCTACTTGGGCAAAAATTCCAGCAGCTCTCGTTCTCCGTTCATTTTTCCAGCTGGCTTCAATATCAAAGTGGGAGAGACTCTGTGCTAAGGTGCAAGGAGGGTAGCGGGACTATTTTCTCTGCCTCTCGTCTTTTTGGGTTCCGTACCTCAAAAGGAAAAAAAACGGAACCCATATTACAGATCACTTGGTTGTCCGTCTGTCTGTCTGTCTATCAAGACCATTTTTCTCAGCAACGCGTAAATATATCAAGCTGAAAATTCATATCAAATACTCAAGTCTACTGTCCATTAGAGCTGTGAAAAAATCAAAATTCCATGCCAACGCAATCAAAAGATACAGCTGGTTATGCCGCAAATTTTCATTTTTCGACATTCGCAATGGAATCAAAACCTACAGGGTACTTCCCGTGAACTTAGAATCTTGAAATTTGGTATAAAGCAACGTCTTATACCACAGATAAAGGAAACTTGCGAAAAGCATTAATTTTAATTTACATCATATAATAAAAATATTTTGAATAATACAATTTATTACGTCTTTATTCCTTACAGGTAAGACAGAGCCTTGGCCCTAGGCTCTGCCTCACCTGTAAGGAATAAAGAATAAAGCTTGGTGTAATATTGAGCATGTATCTTAAAAAGTAACGAGTAGCTGCCACATTACCTATTGACACGACTTATTAAATTCCTGACCGGCTTTTACGATCGCCGAGGGAAGAAAAACATCTGTTACATTCTACGTTTCCCTCTTTTCCCAGAGTAATATTTTTTTTTAAATGATTGTTTGATGTTTCTTATCTCTTAACGGATGCGCACTAATAAGTGATAAATCTATCGTCGTTATATAACCAATGGTAAGATTAAAATATCGTATTGACCTGGTTATCGAGCGGGAATAAAGTTTTTAAAAGATAATAACTATTGTCGGATATGTCGCATCGTAAAATATTCGAAGGAATGTCGCAATATCGGGAGTCGCAAATAAATAAATATATGTTAAATTATTGAAATTTTCTAGGAATAGGACACAATACTAATAATATGGCAATAACTAATAACATATTGAAAATCATTTTTAACTTGACCTGACAGGGGATCGAACCCGGGGCCTCCGGTGTGGCAACCTGGCATGATGACCACTAGGCGACAGAGCTCGTCCACTGATCGTCCATGCTAGTAATACGTAATGTAGAATGTAAAAGCTGTTTCCCATCCCGCGCAGACCAAAAGCCAGTTGAGAGAAAGAGCCAAAATCTCACGAATAATATCAATAGGCAAGCATCTCGAAATCATCGAAACTTCATTTCTTTCCGTATCATTCCCTTCCTCCCCCTCTATTTTTTAATGTCCTCCAATGAATCACTCCGGAGGGTAATGAATTTTTTAATACAAAATTAATCTACCTCTTTATTTTGTGTAATACATGATGAAAATATTTTTCAGGATGTGTGGCACAGTGGTTAACACGCCAGCCTGCGACACGAGGGCCCCGGGTTCGATCCCCGGTCAGTTCAAGATGGAAAATGATCTTTTTTAGATTGGCCTGGGTCTTGGACGTTTATCTATATATGTAAATATGGTCTCGAACTTACTTTGGGGCTAGCTCAATCTGTGTGATTTGTCCATATATATTTATATATCTTATCTCAATTCTCTATTCCACCTATACGCACACGAATACGCTAAATGTTAGGCTCGAATATTCCTTAAGGTTCAAAGACGTGATAAGTACGCTTGTAACGCCCTGCCTGGATCCATGTACTTACTAACACATTATAATCCACCTCCTATTGTTACCATGTACATATAAGCGAGAAATAAAGAATAAATACATACCATTTTATTACACGATGCTTATAGTTATTGTCTAGTTGAATACTTCCAATTTTAGTTAGCAGCAACATATGAATATCGAATTTAGACTATTATTGTGCTATTTTCTTCACTAAATTTCCATCTATTTTAGCGGTCATATTGTAAATTACTAAAATCTAAAACCCCGTTAACCTAATTACTATCTACGTGCCCCTCACCACGTTGGAAACTAAACTGCAGCCTTGTGTACAAACTCAAACAGCCAACATCTACTACTACTCTAAGTACTGACTCTGTACTGGCTGACTCTAACTGGCTTTGTTAGTCGGTGCTAACAAAGCCAGTTTATCTACAAGGCTTTATCAAACGCATACAATACACTAGAAGCAAGTAGTCCCTAATCATTAGAGCATTTTAGCCGTGTGGTTTCCGGCAGAGTAGAATAGGACCGCTCCTAGTCTTCCCATGGATGTCGTAAGGCGACTTAGGAAATACAAGCTAAACAAAGCTCATCAATGAGACCTCTCCAACCCGTCTGGCCAGCGAGGAGAGTGTTGGCCAAATCCTCTGTCTGCTCTAGCCAAGTATGGCTCCGGTAGTACAGAGAGGGTCATGCGCCTGCAGTGTAGACTAAAAAGACCTGATGATGATAATGATGATGATTTGAGCATTTTCCTGATTGCATCCTTAAATTGTGGTGTTCGAAGCTCGTAACCTGCTATTATAACAGCAAGGTAGTAATTAAGAACTTTCCTGACCATAAATGAGACACAATGTGAAACAATTAGATGGATATGGTGAAGATTTCCGACACCCTGAATTAAAACACTGTAGCTCAATTGGCAGAGCATAGGTCGTACATAGACCTAAAGTTGCTGGTTCAAACGCTGCCCGCGTGGAATTTTTCACCATATCTTATTTCTTAATTGAATAAGAGCATATATGAAAAGAACTGTGAATAAAAAAATACCCTATAAAAAGACCAGCTTCATGTCTGATGCTGTAAATTGAAGTCAGTGCCTTTCGTGTTACAGCTGTGTTAACCACTGCACCATAGTGGTCATCACACAAGAAGTAAGTAGAGGTCAGTGAAAATTACAAAATTAACAAAAAAACTCATATACCACACTTTTAAATCATCATTATCATCAGATTTCTATGACCCACTGCTGAGTATAAGCCGACTTTTGCCTACGCCACTCCTCTCTGTCTCCATCTATCTCCAGCAATCGTTGCTTCTCAATAGTAGGTAATAATGGAGATTCCGCATGCTTCGAAGTTCGATGCGAAACTTACGTATAATATGAGATAAACAAATTCGCCTCTTTGATTTGAGGCTACAGCAGCTCAGTGGTTAAGAGCATCGCTGGGCCAGATGGCAAAGATTATTGGTACAAATCTTATCTGTGGCGAAATTTTTTCATCAAATATTTTCAATTTAAAAACTAAGAGATACGACTGAGCCCACTGACATACTTAAACTAATTACTACTAGTAACTACGTGCTCCTCGCCACGTCGGAAATCAATATACAGGCATGTTTACAAACTACGAGCCGTCAACATTTGCTTATCGTTACTCTAAGCTGACTTTAACGAAGCCAGGTTATCTCCAAGAACTTTACCAAATCTACTACATCTTTATCAAATACACTTATTTGCTGGTAGACGCCAATGTTAATAAACTAGTTGTGGTCGCTGGATATGACAGATTGGACCCCAAATTGAGAAATGCAATTTGTACAGTGTCTCTATAAATGCACGTCAAAATTTTATTTTATTTATTATTTTTAAGCCAGAATGCATTCGCAACTACACAACAGACACATAGGAACATAAGTGCCAAACCTTTAACTTGTACCAACTAAAGTTAACTAATATATCAGAATCAGAATCGTTTATTGTCAAACTGGTTAGTATAAAGATGTTACAAAATAACAATTAGCACACAGTTTTACCTATAAATTAGGCATACAATATTATCAGCATGTCAAAAAATCAATTTAGTAATATGTAATTCACCAATTCTTTATAATAATATACAATTAAAATCAAATAAAACAGAATAAAAGCATTAATACATTCTACCTGTCTTTAAGTAAAATTTATTTAAATCATAAAACACATTATCTATAAGCCATTTCTTGAGAACACTTTTAAATTTATTATTATTATTCAACTGCTTTATTTCCTTTGGAAGACTATTATAAACTCGGATTGCAGTTACATATGTGCTTTTTTCAAATATCATGCAATTAATTTGAGGCGTAATGAGACGATCAGTGTCTCTCATATTTCTTGAGCTTACATCAGAGAATTTCAAGAATTTATCTTTGTTTTGCCTTACAAAATAACAAATTTCAAATATATATATTCCAGTAAGGGTAAGAAAAGTCTTTTTTCTGAAAAAAGATTCGTCCATACGCATATTAAATATTATTTTTAGACACCTTTTTTGTAAAACAAACGTCTTGCATGCATGAACCGAGTTTCCCCAAAATAAAATACCGTAAGTTAACAAAGGATATACATTCCCATAATAAGCGGCAATAGCAACTTCAATAGTGGACACATCAACTAAGATTGATAAAGCATAACAGTAACTACTTATGCGGCTATTTAATTTATCTATATGATTTTTCCAATTAAGATGATTGTCAATAATTACACCAAGAAAACGTGTTACTCACTACACAAAAAGAGTTACTCACTTCTTCAAGTGTATTATTATTAATTGATATATTTAGTTTTGAAACCGTCTGATTATATTTTAGGAATCGTATTAATTTTGTCTTATTAGTATTCACATTTAGATTCATGTCATTTAGATGTGTAATTAAATTATATATAGTGTCAGTTATATGGATTCTATGTTGTGTTTCGTCATTTATTTTATCTACAAATAATATTGTGGCGTCATCAGCATACATAATACATAAATCATTTGTCATGTCAGGCACATCATTAACATATATCAAAAATAGGAGTGGACCAAGTACACTACCCTGAGGAACACCCATAGCACAGAATTAATATAAGTACTAACCATAGTACACAGCCTTTTTTTAGAATAAACTTGTTCCATGTAATTGTTGCTAGGATTATAACTATTTAAAACGACAACTTGTAGCCGATTCGATACATAAGACGCAATAAGTTCATTAGCAACTCCACGAATTCCAAACCTATCCAATTGTTGTAGTAAAATAGGATGTTCCACACAGTCAAAGGCCCTTGTCATATCTAGCAATAAACCAGTACATTTGTTACCACTATTAAGTGCTTTCCATACATTTGTCAAAAATGAATAAATAGCCATTTATGTTGACATATTCTTGCGAAAGCCGAATTGATGTTTATTAAATCTATTACTTTTGTTAAGAAAGTCTACAATTCTATTACAAGTTACAGATTCGAAAATTTTTGAGAATACTGGTCGAAGAGCCATAGGTCTAAAGTTGTCAGCGTTATCTTTAGGCCCTTTTTTATGTATAGGCTTAATTAAAGTAAATTTCAATTGATCAGGGAAAACACCTGTTTCAAGAATAAGATTCGCTATATGAACGAGAGGTTTAACTATGTAGTTTATAGTCGCTTTAATAAATTGAGCTGAAATTCCATCATGACTACAAAATTTTTTTATTCTTTAGTTTTCTGACAATCGAAATAATTTCAGATTCATCTACTGGAGTTAAAAATATACTACGATTTTCTGGTTTTGATGTAGGTATATAATTATTTCGACCCAATTTTTTTATATTTTGTTTTGTATAAATGTCATTAAGAAGGTCAGCCATTTCTGAAGGTTCCCTTATAATTCGCCCTTTGTGTACAAGTTTATTAATAGAATTATTTATTTCATTTGTGCTAGAAATGTAATGTTTTATCAAACCCCACGTTGCTTTTGTTTTATTTGTACTCCGTTTTATATAATTTGAATTTACTCTTCTTTGTGAAAGTCTTATTATTGATTTTAATATCTTTTTATATACCGTATATAATTTTACTTTATTGTCAGTCCTATTTTTTAGTAAATCTATATCTGTGCCTCCTGTGATAGGTGATACAAGTAAAAAATCATAATTTTACAAGAGAGCAGAAACAAGATTTAAAAAATTCTTGTTCGTGAACCAAGTGGGATAGGTTAATTTTGAGTACCTTGTTTTGTAGAGTAAAACGTCCTTTCTCACTATATATTTCAGTTTTTATGCTAGATATTTAATTTTAATAGTAATTCACGAAAAACCTTTGAGTTGTACCTTCTCACAAGTCTATTTTGGGCGAAATTAATGTCATATATGATACTGGTACAGTTAAATTACGTAGCACTAATAAATTATCTTTGTGCAAACTGATATACATGAAGTTGAAACATTTAATAACTAATAGAATAATGATTTTAGCACAATGTTCTTCAAACAGAAGTTAATTATATAACCTCTTCGATTAAGTTTTTTTACATATTAGTCGCCTATTAACATAATTTACCTGAACTGTATCAGTTTACTAAAATTCTAGTCTTTTATAAGATGTGTTAAAAGATGTAAGCCAAGATATACCCCTCAACAAAAAATGGTATGGATTGTGTAAATAAATACAAGTTATACAAAAATATCAACATTTATTAAAATTTATCATAATTATTATGTACTCATATTCAAAGTACAGCTTTATCAATTTTTATTTTATTATAATTTAATTGAGACCTACTTGTCACAATATGAGTGTAGTTTTACTATTCTTAATAGGAACTTATCATGTACAAATCTTGGCAAATAATATTTTAAATTTAAAAAATAAGAAATAGCACAGATCTATCTTAAATCTTGAGGTATCACAGTAACCTCATTTATCAAAGTATCACATTCAAGACACACCTGATTATGATGATGATGATGAAAAAACTATAAAACTAAATAACAAAAAAGAAACTTACAAGTCATAGATTCGACTCTCTGAGATGGACAGTTTGTTGCAAATAATTGTGCTGTTATTTAAAAACTACGTAAGTATACTTAAATCAGAATAAAACCTTTTAAAATTATTGAAATATGTACACCTCTAGGTAGACTAACGTTAAAAAGAGAACAAAAAATTAACAAAGTCTTTTTATCTTTTTGTTATATGAACCAAGAACATTTATCATTGCCATCATCGGAGTCATCACTATTTCCAGTGGACTATATATTTTTGCAACTCAGACTTCTATAAAACTCATGTGTACTCTCATCAATAAAACATTAAAAGTCCTTCTTTTCGGTTGAAATAGAAACTTTGGAGTGGTAAGCTTTTGGTACCATTAATAATAATCATATCATAAGTTTTTCCCTGTTTTGAATAATCCAAGGTCAGGTAATCAACATCTTTAAACTCTTTTTTGTAAAAAAAAACCGGGACTTGTTGCCTTCCTTATATAGAACAGATCTAACGTTCTTCCACAAAAACTTATCATTGGCTGTATTCATTTTCCTAAAACTAAAACATTGCTTTGCGAAAATGTAAAAATCAAAAAACATTTCATGAATCATTTCATCATCATCATCATCATCAGGTCTTTGTAGTCTCCACTGCAGGAGCATGACCCTCTCTGTACTACCGAAGCCATACTTGGTCAGAGCAGAAAGAGGATTTAGCCTACACTCTCCGCGCTGGCCAGACGGGTTGGAGAGGTCTAAATAAATAAATATATACGGACAAATCACACAGATTGAGCTAGCTCCAAAGTAAGTTCGAGACTTGTGTTATGGGATACTTACTCAACGATACTATATTTTATAACAAATACATCTAAAGATACACATCCAAGACCCAGGCCAATCTGAAAAAGATCATTTTCCATCTTGACCTGGCCGGGGATCGAACCCGGTCACTCCGTGTCGCAGGCTGGCGTGTTGACCGCTGCGCCACGGAGCTAGTCGTCTCATTGATGTTTATGAGCTTTGTTTAGCTTGTATCTCCTAACTCGCCTCTTTCGACCTCCATGGAAAGACTTGGAGTGGTCCTATTCTACTCTTCCGGAAACCACACGGCTAATGCGTCATTTCGATACCAGTTAATTGGGCTGTATTGTTTGATTCTGTATGCACTAGTTGGTACCAATCTCTGGGCAAGTGTATATCCATATTCGTATTATTCGTGTGCTCTTTTTTACGCTTAATCAACGCATGGTCGGTGTCAGCCTCCATGTGTGTATGGCCAGGTACCAGATATTTATATTCAAAAGATTGCAATTGTAGGGGTAATTTAACAACAAAAATTAACATTATTGTGACAATCGAATTCTTATTTTGACTAGAACAGGAGTCCGAGAACATGATCAGCTTCTTAGCGTTTGGGTGTAAGTTTGGTAGTTGATTTATGATAAAATCGTATAAAAACGAAGCCATGTCGTTTGCACCTTGTTTGGTTTCAAATTCCCTGATGTTGTTGTATAATTCTAAGCCAGTATTACGAAACAGTTTTCTCTTAGCTCTATCCTGTGTCCTCTCTTTGTCACTTTTTCTGTTAAATTTTTTGTTTTTCCCAGCACTACTCATACCGTTGCGTTTCCAGAAAGAGCAATCAGGAACAGGATTATGAGGTTCCAGAAACACCACCGTCGCCCATGAGCCCGGGCGACGGTGGTGTTTCTGGAACCGTAATATTGGAGTCATGTCTCACCGACGATGTAGCCGTTCTTCAATTTTTAGCAGGAGTTTTTACCCCCGCGCATTCCTACTATACTCACTAAATCATTTAGCACATTTATTATTCTGCTTAATAGTTTAAGAAATTGTTTGAGTTTTAAATACAATTACACTTATATTTGTTTGCACATAAAAACAGATTTGTGTAGAAAGATTTATATCACAATGTATCACTTTTCACGAAGCAAAACACATAAATTCACATTCGGATTGGTAGGTATATGTCTATTTGTACTCCAGGCATAACGAAAACAATTGGTTTAAAGGGATATTACTTTAGATACATCAATATTCACGATAAATTTACTAAATAATAAAGTATAAAATTGAATACAATAACATTTAAATCACGGAGCACGAAAAATAGTTCTTTGATTGATTAATTATGGGGGTTACAACTAAACAAATATCGATAGTCACGATGTGTTTGCCAAAAATCCGCCAGTTATATCATTTTGCACAAAATTATCTCCGAAACTATAGCAGATAGAAGAACGTGAGTTGGACCAAAATATCATATATTTTTTTCTGATAATGCCCACGTTAAAAACACGAAAAGGGTACAACTCAACTTAAATCACTTATCACAGGAGGCACAGATATATAATTGCCTTTTTTTTCAACATGACTTAGTAATACCTTTGGTTTTCCAGTTAGGTTTCTTTTTAAAAGTAATTTTTTGTTGTTCTATTGGAACACATAGGTCAAAAATAGTTTTATAAATTTCAATAAATACATTATACGCATCATTAGCATTCCGTTGTTCTAGCACTTCTGAAAAACTTTATTGCATTACATATTTTATGAATATATCCAAATATTTATCTAAGTTTCTTATATGCACATACCAAAACTTCAATCTATAAGTAGGACTACATGGAAATTCTATTAATTGAGCAGTATGATCAGAAAATCCAAGATCAAGTACGTTTGACGTATATTTGTTAAAATTAACAATAATGTTATCAATGCAAGAGGAAGAACTAGAAGTTATACGAGTTGGTTTGTTAATAGAGTGATGAAAATTATATAATTTTAATATATCCTTATACGATTCTATTTTGAGGTTATTTTTCAACATATCGAGATTAAAATCACCTACAACAACAATTTTACTACCTAAATTCCTCTCGTATACAGTGAAACTAACTGTGATTGTTTGGTGATCTTCTCCCTGCACTCTCAATTCAACTTAACTGAAGCTTCCATCCAACTCTACCATACTTCAACTTGCATCCAACGCCAGCTACCTATATCATAATATACTATTTAACTTTACTCTACAACTGACTACTGCACCAGTCCTGATTATTACCTAAGGCAGGCATGGGCCTGCCTTAGTTAATAATCAGCTCTTGCAGTATTGAACTTGTGCGGCAATCAGCTCCTGCAGCATCTTCTGAGACAAATTTCACACCAAAGTTTCTCTCACTAGTTTCGGCCTACTCACATCATAGTCCTTCCCACAATATTCTCGTTCTACTGTATAATTTAAACACTTTCAATCTTGCTACAAAACATCCAAGAGCCAGGTCAATTTAAAAAAGATCGTTTTCCATGATGTCTCTTCCAGTCTCTTCTAGAATGGACATGCTAGTTAATAAGAATCAAACGAACCTCAATCAGATACCTTCCCATGTTTCAAATTAGATTCTAATGATAATTTGTGAGCAAAAGGCTGGTCGAGGTATCGAATGACCAGAGGGCTGGTAACTATCTTGCCCAACGAATAAGCATTGCCATTCAACGTGGCAATGCTGCCAGTCTTTTGAGCACATCACCGCAGGGCAATGACCTGCGTGACATTTATTATTAATAGGTAGGTTTTTATTTAAAGGTAGGTATTTATTATAGATAGGACTAATTAATTTTTAGTTTTGTAGCTAGTAAATATTTATTGTTATCAATAATAAAGATTCTAATATAGGTATAAAACTCTATTGAACTAATTACTATTACAAGCCCCTCGCCACGTCTAAAACTAATCACTAGCCATGTATACAAACCAACAATATTTACTCATCGTTGCTCTAAAATCGCTACTAATGAACGTCGATCTCCGAGGGTTTTATCGAAAACAAACTACTTTACACTTACACATATGTACGATTATAACTAGAGAAAACTACTAATGAGAGAGTGTGATTGTTCCGCTAATGGCGCTAGAGTAGCGTGAGGTATCCGAAATGACATTTAATAGAACTAATACCAACGAATCCCAGATTAAGACGGAAAAACCGGTCAAGGGCGCGTCGGACTCGTGCAAGAACGGTTCCGTATCATTATCATCAATACTAATAATAAACCTGTAAGGGTTGGTCATGAAGTAAGTTACTTTGTTTTCAAAGATATCTAAATTATAAGCTCTTTATATGGTACTGAAACTAAATTGACGATTTTTAGTTTTTTTTTTTATAAAATTTAATGTATGAAACTTGGTAGATAAACATTTAGACGTACATGACATACATAGGCTAGTTTAGAAATCGTAATGTACGCGAACGGAGTCGCGGGCACAGCTAGTCAATACTAATAATAAATCTGTAAGGGTTGCTCATGGAAAGAGTTACTTTGTTTTCCGGGATATCGTATTTATAAGCTCTATACATGATACTGAAACGAAACTGACGATTTTAAGATTTTTTTTCTGTTTGTATGTGTGAAGTTATGTATGTTTCTTCATAACTCTTAAACAAATTAACTGATTTTATGAAACTTAGTCAATAGTCAAATATTTTATTCATCGTAAGATATTTTAAATATCATTTGGTGAACGTTAACTTAAATTACACATTATTATTTACAACATTATTATTGTTGACGTCAATAACTTACTTAGAGCTAAGTTTACGCCGCTTCCAAGGCGTAGTGCATAAGAAGCGGCAACAAAAATGTGATAAGCGGTACATAAACATTTAGAGGTACAGAACACAGGATAGGCTACTTATTTTTTTTCTTTTTTGTTTAGTTTAGCAATCGTAATGTACTCGAATGGGCATGGAAAAAATTAACGACGATCACAGCCGGGACCAACAGCTTAATTTCCGAAGCACAAAACAGTTAGACTGTCGTTTCAACGCGATTTTCTGATGTATAAGTATATGGGGTTAGTGTTTGGGGACTATAAATAGAAGGATACTTCATTGATGAACATAAATATCCAAGTTCTTGCATCCAGATAGAAAGCGTATAGAAGTTTGATAAGTTCAAAAATTGTTAAAAAAAAATTATCTACATCCAGACAACCACACATAGCGGCGATTTTACGTGCACACATGTGCAAGTGTCGTTTATTTTTGCGTAGTGTATATTTTTTGCCAGGCGGTTCAGAATCATGACCGAGGGCATTACAGTCGCAATAAAGTTATTAAGATGTTATCGTCCTTTAACCCTATAAAGACATGACATTGCAGCATAACTACCTATAATTATATATAATTTTTTGCACGTCCAGTACATACTTAAACCCGTTTTCATAAATAATAATAAATATATTCGGACAAATCACACAGATTGAGTTAGCCCCAAAGTAAGTTCGAGACTTGTGTTATGGGATACTAACTCAACGGTACTATATTTTATAAAAAATACATATATAGATACACATCCAAGACCCAGGCCAATATGAAAAAGATCATTTTCCATTTTGATCTGGCCGGGGATCGAACCCGGTCACTCCGTGTCGCAGGCAAGCGTGTTGACCGCTGCGCCACGGAGCTAGTCATGCAAATATATTTACGAATATACAGCGGAATTCAAATGAATATTGTTATTTTGTCTGATATTCGTGTAAAACTTGAAAAGACCCACTTGTATTTCATTTGTTACGGTTGTTACAAAGTTTATACTGGGAAAAATATCGCTCAATTATCTGAGCGTTTTGTTGTCATACAATTGAATACACAGCACCCTTTCGTAAATTTTATTTTTCCTTTTTTCCGCGGTATTAGTATTAAATACGCGAATATTATTACAATCTAGCCTATACGTTGGCTAATGAGTAATTTTACTACTTTCGTAACATGTCATTTTGAACTGCGTGGATATTGAATATGAAATGAAATTTAAAAAGAAATTTGTTTATTAGTAAATGTTACAAGATTTTTTTGTTGTTCATGGTAGTCATCTCATGGTCAGTAACAGCCTCCGTGGTCCAGTGGTTAAGGCGTTTGCCTGTTGACCCGGGGGTCGTGGGTTCGATTCCCACCGGAAGCATACTTTGTTTAGTTGTTTCCAGTTTGGTTAGGACATTGCAGGCTTGAATCACCTGATTGTCTGATAATAAAGATGATTCCGTGCTTCGGAATGCACGTTAAGCCGGTGGTGCCGGCTGCCATCTGGTAGTCGTCACGTCAGAGGCCGAAAGGCGGTTCCGAAGAACCCTGACACCAGGGTGCGCATGGTCGATTGACCGTGATACCTACTCGAAATGATGATGATCTCATGGTATATATCCCATATGAGGCTCAAGATCCTTCCCAATAAACTGTTACAATTCTTGCTAAATTCCAGATAAAACTGTTTTCAAATAATAGTTTTGTGATTTTAGTGTTCTAATCAAAAGTTATGGTAGAACATATGGCGCAGTGGTTAACACGCCAGCCTGCGACACGAAGTGCCCGGGTTCGAACCCCGGCCAGGTCAAGATGGAAAAATGATCTTTTTCAGATTGGCCTGGGTCTTGGATGTGTATCTATATATGTATTTGTTATAAAATATAGTATCGTTGAGTTAGTATCCTATAACACAAGCTTCGAACTTATTTTGGGGCTAGCTCAATCTGTGTGATTTGCCCGTATATATTTATTTAAAAAAAAACTAGCATTCAGGTTTATAAAAGTTTACTAAAAATTAAATCAGTCCCGTATGGATACTGGAATATGATTAATGTCAGGGCTTAGTAATAAATTAAAATTAACTTATAATTATAACTTTATAAGTATAGCGTGGTCAAACCCTAATGAAGTCGATTACTATTATTACGTAGTGTAAGACGAGTAACAGTGATAACGATGTTTAATTGACCGAGCGAGCGAAGCGAGCGAGGTCTTCAATTCAAGTTGGGGCGAAAAGACATTTTTTGTATGTATGTATGTATGTATGTATGTATGTTTGTTCCACGATAACTTTAGAACCAATGCTCCAATTAAGATGAAATTTACAATGTATATAGGTCTTATAAATACAATTTTCAAGTTCGCTGGGCATCAAAATCGGTTCAGCCGTTTACGAGATATTTAAATAAATGTTAAAGAATTTCGAGAAATGAAAATTGAAAATGACGTTTAGGCTGAATATGTTACAAGATGGCGCTGAAATAAATTTTTATTTTGACGGTAACCACAGCCGCCGCTAGGTGGCGGCGGTATTTCGTTGAAGCCTGCTTTATCCATGCTCTGTGTATTAAATTTAAATTTACTAACAAAACATGAACAATTATAAACTAGAACGGTACTTTCTCCTCTATACTTATCGAATGGTTGGCTCAGTCGCAGTACGGTAGTTACACGATCGAAAAGACTTCGAGCCGCGCAAGAAAATTTGATTTTTCAATGATTGGAAATATTTCTTTCGCTGTCTGTTCCAAGTTAAATTCCAAGTGACTTTCTTATTTTTAATTTACAATATTTTGTTTCTTTAGAACAGAAAAATACCAGTCCATGAAAATTTCCATAATAAATTCTTGTTAGTTCCAAATTTCTCCAACAGATGGAGACAGAGGTCCAAAAATGCGCAGGGATATTTTAATAAGTTTTTAATTATCTTTAATTTTAAGTGTGTATATGTTTGTTCGGGTTTAAGCCTGCAACCAAAAATTAAAGCAGTTATTTACAACCAATTTAACTGCAATTTCTCATTGTACTTAACTTTATGGAAGAGGAAGATAATTATAAAAAATCACTGATCTGATTTGAAGATGACGAGCTATTTAATGATGAACATCCCGTTTTCAACATTTTCAGTTTCAATCCTTTCACAATAAAAGCTGGTAAAAAAACCGGCCAAGTGCAAGTTGGCTCGCGCACGAAGGTTTCCGTACCGTTATCTATAAAAACGGCAAAAAAATTATGTCTGATGCATGGGAGCCCCACTTTAATATTATTATTTTTTTATTTAATTATTTATTTTTAGGGGATATATATATATATAACTACATATTCTATGAATATTTCAATCGTCTACCTGTTGCCGTTATCAATATATAATATAATGCAAAAACAAGCAAAAACATCTCGTTTTTTGTATAGGAGCCTCCTTAAATATTTATGTTATTCTATTTTTTAGTATTTCCTGTTATAGCGGCATCAGAAATGCATCATCTGTGAAAATTTCAGCTGTCTAACTATCACGGTTCATGAGATACATATACTGGTGAGATACGGACGGAGAGACAGACAAATAGACAGACGGACAGTGGAGCGATTAATAGGGTCCCGTTTTTACCCTATACGAAACAATAAAAATGAATGAAAAAAGTAGTGTAAGAAGAAACAAATAATTCCGCAAAACAGACACAATAAAGACAAAGAAATGGGGTTCGGTGGGCGAAATATAAGTACAGATGTAGAATCCAAACGTACGAAAACTATATTTGGAAGGTAAAGCCGACGCATAGAAAGAGGAGTATGGGAGTGCAGCACTCTGCGAGAGAAACAAAAACAAAAGCCAAATGAAAAATGAGCTGGGGGCTTGTCCGGACAAAACAAACCAGAAAATTGATACATATGAAAACCAAAAATTTATAAGTATAAAGCTCAAGCGAAGAAACGGGGGTAATGTGTCTATCGGGGCTAAAAACAATTAAATATTGACGGGTACACATCAAAACCATATAGGTTTAGAAAGCAAAACACATATGTCTTCATTATCATGCCGACCGAAGCTCAGTCACCCGGATATCTGGCGTTTTCATAGAGATAATATAATCCTGACGGCGTTTTATATTTCTATTCCTTGAAGTCGCAGGCCTATTGACATTTTCAAACACTCAAAAACGCCTGTGGAATATTTGGTATGAAAATTATTTTTATAAAATTCCAATGTTGTGATTCCGTTAATAACCATAGTCTTTCAGATATGACGAAACTGTTACATTTATTTGTCCCTTAGTGAATTTAAAATTTTTTCTCGATAGTGAAACGCAGCTCTTCATCTACACGTTGCACTATCGAGACCTAAACCCCTCACAGATGTTGTATTAAAACCCGGTTTTGATTTGGTCATATTTAATTAGATGAAATTCTACTCGTACATTTAGGGATTGCAAGGGATAAACTATTTTAACTATTCTTGCAACAGTAATAAAAAAGGGGTTTAACATTGCTCGTAGTTTATTTGTTTGGATAGAAATGAATGTTAACTATTAGTACAAGAAACATCGTGTTCATTGTATGTTAATTTAAAATAAGTCGTGGTGAGTAAAATAAAAAGAGTGCTTTTGAAGTCATCTAAACAATAGCACTATGACAACATGCTTATCAAAATCAGTATAATAGTGGCTATCTCACGAAATTATCAGGAAAATTAAATAATCGCGAGGTCCACGTTCGCAGCGAACTACTAGTTACAGTGAAATCAGCTTTATAATTTTCAATGGATCCCTAATGGATCCAATGATACTTATTTCCAAGGCTAAATAGAAATATTTAACGATCATTTTACGCAAAATGTTGTGTTTCAAGAAAATGTAGAGGTATTTTTCTTCTTTACTGCTTATTTGTGCCATTTACTGTATGTTTTTCAAATAAAATAAAATTAACTTATTCACTCGATAAATTAAAGATCGGAAGCAAGCGAAGCGAGCAAGAATTTTATATCGAGTTTGTCGAAAACACATTGTTTTTGAAGTGAAAACTTCTTTAGCAGCGTTGTGCACTTTTTGGAATGGGTAAAAAGATATTAAACTCGCGTCAGGACACGTGACCTGATCGAAAATTCGTAAAACGGACACGTGACCTGAAACCGCCGGCGCGGTATAGTAGAGGAGGTAATATCCCCATCTCTTTCTACCGCGCGGAATTTTCATTTCTGCCGGCACTCCCAGAGTGCAATATTTTTTTTTGTGTATGTAACACGAACCAGAGCTCCGATTTGACAATTTTGAAACTTATGTTGTTTATATGAGCACAGAGAATATTTGGCGTAAAAGGCGGTAATGCAATACCCAACTCATCAAGTTGCGTATTTCATTAAGTTTTAAATTTACTGAGGAAATATACAATTTCAAATTTGGAGTAAAGTTTTTCAGTGTTTGTATTTTTAGAGTATTTTCCCATAGGACGACACCGCTTTCCTATATTGAGAATATATTTACTTATTATCTCCTAGCTGTCCCTGCGAACTTCGTTTCGCTATAAGATAAAAACTATCCAATCTTTGGACCAAGTTACAGATATTTACGTGGTAATTTTGTGAAAGGGAGATGAAGTGGAAGCACGCTTACCGCTCGTATCGCGTTGGCGTGGGCGCCTAGGTATCTGCGGCGGCCGGGATGGTTATTGTTTCTTTCTTCAGTCTTCACCTTCTTTCACTCCGGTCTAGACACCGGTGATGCTGACCGATATCGCGGCGGTTGACGGGACAGGTTATTGAAACGCGTGTCGACCGAACGGCGGCGAAACTCGAACAGGACGATCAGTCAGAGCTGACGTCTCGGGTTTTGTTGGTTTACCCTCATATGCGTGCATAAGGAAATATGACAGGAAATATGAGGGTAGATGAGGATGATGGGACTACTACCTATGCATAAATAACTAACATAAGCCGCCCCCCAAAGAGCTGCTAAGCTCTTTGTGTTAATTCTAAAGTTGATGAAGCTGATTTTCCATATTTTTTAAGATTACTTAAGGTGATTTTCCATATTTTTAAGTTGAGTTTATATTAATGAATTGAAATAATACTAAATTATAATCTAAGTTACCTATTGCTAAAAAGGGTTTGATAGAAAGTTCAATTTAATTTGTACCGGTATTATCTACTGGCAAGGGACAGACCTTGCTCACAGATCGAAGACATGTACCAGTTTTTGTTCTCAACTCTACCACGCGGACAACACCGTCGGCTCCAGGATGGAGCTTGTGCACACGACCTTTTAGCCAGCGCAAAGGTGGCGCTTGATCATTTTTTATGAGAACTAAGTCTCCGATTTTTAGGTTGTCAATAGAGTTGTGCCATTTGGCCCTTTGTTGCAGGTGGTGAAGGTACTCAAGCCGCCATATCTCTGCCAAAAATGTTGTGCTATAGCTTGAATAAGTTGCCAACGGTTGAGTCGAGACATTGGAGTCTGATCGTAGTCGTATTCCGGTAGACAAACTAATGGCTGTCCTATCAAAAAATGTCCAGCATGAAGATGCGTTTGATGATAGAAATCAATCAAGATATTAACAAAATGATGTCGCCTTGGCAGCAAGAGTGGATGCTTGGTAGCGAAGGGTAAGTCGGAATGTTGGAGCCTTCCTTCTACGCGGATAGAACCATCAGAATCGATGAAAGGATTTAATCGCGCTATGGCTCCCTTCAAACGCAGCCCTTTATTAAGATGAGAGATAATATCCGAGAATGCTTCATCCTGTACCAGCTTGATGACTCTACCTAGAGCACCTTACAACTCTTGGACTGACAAGCGTCCAATCATTTTATTTTGTCGATTACGCGAGTTGTGGATAAAACGAAAGCACCACGCATCTGTGCGTTTTAAACGAGAGAGAGAACTGAACCTTGACAGAAGAGACTCTGAAGGTTCTGTCTTTTCAGAGATATCAATATCCGCGGAGAGATACGACGACGCACTTGGTTTAAGTCCGGGCAAATTTTCACATGCGTCAGTGACGTTGACTGGCCACCTTGACGGATCGTCCTTACACCATGCAGGACCCCACCATAATTGGTGGTGAACGATGTCCGAAGGAAGCATCTCTCGACAAGCGCAATCAGCGGGATTGAGCGCTGACGGCACGTTACGCCATGTAACGTTGGGGATAAATCCGTTTATTTGAGAGACTCTGTTCGACTCAAAGGTTTGTAACCTATGAGGAGGAGTCTTGAGCCAAGCAAGGGCGATTGTAGAGTCGCACCATGCGATTGTGTCAGCAATGGGAATACATTTGCCGAGCACAGCAGAGACGTGATTGAGCAGTTTAGCGAGCAGAACGCATCCACAGAGCTCGAGCCTTGGAATGGTAAGCTTCTGTTTAATGGGAGAAACCCGCGATTTCGATAAAAGAAGATGGACCTTAACATCGGTGTGAGATGATTGGACTCTAAGATAAACTACAGCTAAGTAGCCCTTCTCAGAAGCGTCGCTGAAACCCATGAGATCACACCGAATGTCTCCTTGACCGAGCACGAATCTCGGAAGGCTAGGCAACTTCAAACACTCAAAACCTTTGACAAAGCACTTCCACAATTTGGAAATGTGCTCCGGAAGTGCGTCATCCCAGGATACGTTGTCGAGCCACAACTGCTGCATGATGACTTTCGCGTAGAAAGTTATCGGAGCGAGATAGCCACACGGGTCGTAAATCCGTGCGATACTTGAAAGAATTTGGCGTTTGGTACTACATTCCCCTATATTTGAAACGTGAAAGATGAAACTATCTGTTTGAGAATTCCACTCTAACCCTAAGACCTTGAAAATATGATCACCTGATTCTTCGAATCGAAAAGGCTGCTCGTGATGATCAGATGGATAGCTTTCTAGAAGCTCGTCATAATTGCTAGCCCACTTTCGCAGCTGAAAGCCTCCCTGAGCCAGAGTCTCTACCACTTGCCTTTGTAGATCATAAGCGGACATCGTGGCTACCGCTGATGACGTCATCAACAAAAGTATCCTCGCGTAGGACTCTAGCAACCTCGGGTTGGGTAGACTAATTCAGACTGGCCAACTCTTGAATGACTCGCATCGCGATATAAGCGGAACTAGAGACGCCATAGGTGACGGTAGTGAGTTCGAACTGCTGCAAAGGCTGATCAGGCAATTCTCTCCAAAATATGGTCTGGTACACGCAGTCTTCATCGTGCATGCGCACCTGTCTGTACATCTGTTTAATGTCACAAGTGAAAACGACAGCATGGGTCCTAAAACGCAAAATAATGTCCTCTACATTCTGCTGGAGCTTGGGACCGGGCAGCAACACGTTATTTAAAGAAACTCCAGATGAGCTGGGTGAAGATGCATCAAAAACCGCTCGTAGTTTAGTAGTGCTGCTGCTCTCCTTTAGGACTCCGTGATGCGGAATGTAGTAGCGATTCTTGGACAAGGGACCGAAGACTGGTCGCATGTGACCGACTTGTTGATAATCTGCCATGAATGCTCTATACATGGTACGCAGCTTCTCGTTCTTCATGAGCTTGCGCTCCAAATTATGAAAGCGCTTTAAAGCGTTAGAGTGAGTCTCACCTAAGGGTTGGTGGGAGTTGCGAAATGGAAGACGAACGATAAACCTGCCGGTAGAGTCACGAGAATGTGTCTCTACAAAATGAGTCTCACACTGCACATCCTCAGGATCTTGGATGACCTTCGTAGGAGCTTCCTCTACTTGCCAAAAACGAGTAAGTAGAGTGTCCAGGTCAGTAGTGCAAGTCAAAGCGGTCGTGCCGATTGTATGAAACGACACTGAGTGTGCCGGTGCCTTACCCCGTAGAACCCATCCAAATATAGAGGCATGAGCGATGGGAAGGCCCTCTCCGAGCTTCACTCGTCTACCGTCATAGATTTCATCATACAGGTCGAGACCGATAAGCATGTCTATAGGTCCAGGAATGGTACACCTACTATCCGCCAGTATCATGTCTTTACACTTCTCGAGGACACAGGATGAGACTGCTATGCATGGAAGATTATTTTTTGTAAGTTTCTTCAACACAATGGCTGAAGTTATAAGTGGGGAATGAGTATTATTAGAAGATAGAGGTTGAATAATACAATTGACCTTACCATTTGTATTATTGCTGCAGGCACCTATACCGTTTATAGGTCCATATTTAGATCGAGACAAGCGTAGCTTTTGAGCCAAGCTCTCTGTCATTAGGGTGACCTCCGACCCGCTATCAAGGAGAGCTCTCGCTTGATGGACATGACCGTTGATATCCTGGACACCAACAAGTGCAGTACCTAACATCATAGTAGACCCACCATGAGTACTATGACAAGATGCATTTGTTGAGCTATGAGCTGCAACATTACCTGACGGTGCTGCAGTTGGCGCAGAATCCTTAGAAGATAAAGATTGATAGTCTAAGTGAAGTTTAGTATGATGACGCCCCTGACACACCTGACAATAGCTCTTAGACATGCATTTATTAACAGAGTGTGCGCGTAGACAATTATAACAAAGTTTGTTTCCCGTAACAAATTCCTTGCGTTCATGTGGCGTCATGCTACTAAACTTGTCACATGAGTATAACAGATGATCCCCCTTACAGCATATGCATGGGTTGCTTGATGAAGAGGAAGTAACCGTATGAGATGATTTAGGGGTATTCTGAACAGCACTATTAGATGAGGTTCCTTTACTGCCAGATACAGCCTCTAATACCTGGAGATGAGTTTCCAAGAAAGAAATTAAAGTTTCAAATGTTGGTATGTCTGACGTACCATGCTTTAATTCGAAATTACTACGTAGCTCGGTGGGTAATTTCCTGACAATTATGTGGAGAAGAATAAAACTCCATGATGAAACGTCAAACCCCAAAGCGGACAATGCCTGAAGATTTTCCTTCAGGACATTGACAGTCTTACGCAGACCACTAGACAACTGATTGGAATTTAGATTGTTGAGTGACAAGATAGCTTCTAGATGTTTATCAGCAATAAGCCGCTTATTCTCATACCTTTCACAGAGAATTGTGTAAGCAATATTATAATTTGAGTCAGATAATTCCAGATGCTTAATTAAACTAGCTGGCTCCTTCTGGAGAAGGCTAAATAAATAATGCATTTTTTGGACATTGTTGAGCTCAGCACAGTTATGAATCAAACTATCAAACATTGCCTTGAAGTTGGGCCACTCTGTATAAACACCAGTGAAATGATTAATTGTAATTTTAGGTAGGTAGAATTGATTTAGTTTAGGGTGATCCGAACAGCCATTAGGTTTATCCTTAGTAGGATAGAAGGTCTCATATAAAACCTTTATTGAGTAATACATGTCATGAAATCTAGTGAATTCTTCATCACAACGCGATCGGAGCATTTGATCTACACATTTTGATGCAAATGATGAGTACGCGGACTCATATTTATCACGATACTGGTCGATGTCCTTGTATCTGGCGCTAAAATTCATCAAAACATCAGGCTTGGCTTTGCTTTGTGCTCCAACCACATCATTCGCGTATTTATACAAACTTTGCATAAAACTGAAACTAATCTGCATTGTGACGACACTCGAGTCATGTAACGGATCTTCCAAACCCTTTTTAGCACGTTCGCCAGTCATTTTCGTGCAAAATAAGACTAATTTTTATAAGAATTAATTATCTAAACAAAGTTGACAATGACTGACACTTGACACTACCGTGAATGAACAAAGTGAATGAAAGAACGATTTTTTCTATTACGAACCAAAGTTGTCTATAGATGATTACCGATTGAAATGTAAAACAGTACAGTGTGATAGAACCTTTAGTCATTCAATTGACAACTAATGTCAAATTGAACATGACAGATGAAACCAAGATGGATACGTTATTGGCTCAGAACAATATTGTTCTGAGGTTATTGGGAAAATATTTTTGAACAAAATGAAGTAAAAATATGATTTTTCCCCAAGTAGAAATGAAAATTAGATATTTAGGACGCGGGAACAGGGAATCCGGCTCGAAGGACCAATGGTAATTTTGTGAAAGGGAGATGAAGTGGAAGCACGCTTACCGCTCGTATCGCGTTGGCGTGGGCGCCTAGGTATCTGCGGCGGCCGGGATGGTTATTGTTTCTTTCTTCAGTCTTCACCTTCTTTCACTCCGGTCTAGACACCGGTGATGCTGACCGATATCGCGGCGGTTGACGGGACAGGTTATTGAAACGCGTGTCGACCGAACGACGGCGGAACTCGAACAGGACGATCAGTCAGAGCTGACGTCTCGGGTTTTGTTGGTTTACCCTCATATGCGTGCATAAGGAAATATGACAGGAAATATGAGGGTAGATGAGGATGATGGGACTACTACCTATGCATAAATAACTAACATTACGATTAGGAAGTTCAAAGCTGAAATTTGGCATAATATGGAAATCGCATAACAACGCAGTATTAAGCAGGCTTTGACTTGATCTGGCGATAAAGATTTCTGCAATGCTGAAAAACCTGGTCAATTTTTAAATAATGTAGATATCTATTTTTAGGATTATAGCAATAGATTAAAACAAATTGAGCCTTTTTCCTTCTATGATTATATGACATTATGAAACTAGATGATGAGACAGTTGTGAACCTATTATGTTAAATCTTATAGTTTCACAACTGCGCAAAAAAGACGTGTACTATTTTCAGAGTTCATTTTTTTTAAGTTCTGTAGGTATTGTTAATTTTTTGTATTGTTTTGAAAATTGTTTCTAGTGGAATGTATAATGTGAAATTGGTGTAATTTATTGTTATAAATGGCCATGTTTATGAGAAATGAAACAAACAAAAAACATCTTGAATGTACGGGCCTGCATTACAAAGAGTTTTTGAATGTTATCCAGCATAATCCTAGATAAAAAAATCGATAAAAAAGTACATAGTTAAAATTGATATATTTTATTGGTTTGATAATGAAACAATTAGTTTCATTTAGTTCCGATATTTTTCGGAACAAACTGATAGTAAATTACATTTATAAAATAGGACTGAAAACTATAACGGCCCAATAGAACATATTCTCAAAAAACGGTGACTTAAATAAAGCTCACTTTTGTAATGCGTAATGATGACAAATTTTACAAGTAGATGAATGTTTTATGCAAGTAGTTAATTTGTTTTTCCTCTGTTTGTATTTTTGTTTCATTAGTATATATATGTTAATTAGTGAGCAAATAATTATTATCAACCTTACTTAGTATTATTTTTAGTTCAGTAATATTTAAAAAAATGTTATCACTGACGTATTTATGACGACCAATATATTTTTAAATGTTGTTTTTCCTTTGATGTCACGAGTATTACCCCGGTTCTTTGAGAGGCTTGCTTCGTGGGGATATAGATCCAACATGTAGAGGCCCTTTGGAGAAGTTGATTTCATGTTGGTCTCCGACCCGAATCCGATCCTAGAAATTACAAAGTAGGTATGATGTCCTTGAACAGATTTTGGCCGGAGCCGGAGCTACTGCATTTTAAAAGAAAAATAAGTGGGTTATGGGGATTGAAATGTGGCTGGACTTGTGCTGGGTTATTGCAATGTGTCGAGCATCTGCCATAATCATAACAACTGACTATAATTGGCAGAAGGGGGCTTGCCGCCCCCTAGAAGAGCCTCTCAAAATAGCCACGGTTAATGGCGGCACAAGAGGCAACACCGATGTGGGGCGACTCAGGGTTGTCGAGAGAAGTACTAAGTGCTGCGCTTTCTCCAAAGTTACTCGCGGCGTTATGCTTTTTAACACGTCCACCCTAGAGCAACAGCTCTCATGACTCCTCTCTGGACGGCCAATGAAGGCAAGCCAGAGCCGAGAGTCCTGCGACGCCTTCTTGGGTTTTCACCCCGAGTCCGAGTTACACGTCGGGAGTGAGGACTCTCTAAAGCACTTAGGTCCGTGATGTCGTTACTCACCAACAGCTCGCTACAAGCTGCCCTATAGCCAAATAATGTTTTTGTTGTTACAATGTGCATGTTGTGTCTTCAGTAAGAGATTGTGCAATTAGTTCTAGTGATTTTTTTTACTTTTTATTGTCACAAATGTTAACCAAATAAATAAAATGCTTCCAATTCAACTACTTATTACTAGCATTATTTCTTTCGACCTATCATCAATGACAAACAATTCTTATTAAACTAGCCTGACAGTATCCGGCTTTGAAGGCCTTTTAGCCTTTTTTCTGAGAGGCTAACGGCTTCTAATGTGTAAGAATATAAAAACGTGCATCGAAATCAATGACGTACATCATTATCGCCGATCCGCCATAATACCTAACTGTTTTTCTATATCTAGTCAGTCCAGTCCTAAACAGCATACGTAATAGATCGTCATTTTCATTTACGGGTTAATAGCTTGGTAAATCAAACAAAAACATCGAATTATATCTTTTGCGTAGATGCTCTAACAAAAAGTTGATACTTGTAGTAATATTCTGCGTGTTGCCCAGGGCTGTCATGTTTTATAAATAAACATTTTACGAGGCAATGTCATCATCATAATTGAAGTTTAATACCAAGCAAAGATATGGCTTTATTCATTAAGAAGTAAAAAAAGGGGAATAGGGGAGTAGGATTGCTAACAAATAACCATTTAATGATTTATAAAGCCATTGTGTAGAAGACATCTTACATGTGCTATATAAGTAACACACTTTACAACGGGAAACAGTCGAAGGTATTTGTCTAAACCAATTTGCGTGACAGCCCTTAGTCACCTACGTACATTATGGTACTTTAAGATTATTCAATATTACGTCGCTTTGCCGTCATCCTCATGGGTTAATTATTCGCAGTAAACCTTACGTGGAAAATTCTTAAGGTTACGGTGCAGTAAACAAAGATGATGAGGCGTAGTATTCTTATAAGTCAACTTGTGGTTGAATTAATCGATTCTTGCTGCTAAAAAGACACCAGTCATACTCACACCACACTTGCCATTGTTTTTTTTTTAACTAGAATAGGATACACTCTATCCTTTCTTCATATCCATGCTGGTCTTAGAAAAGTATAAACAGAATGTACCAGCTGCTTCTCTACCCACATATACCGTAGAAGCCGGTCTAGAGATGGCGGAAATCTTCAGAAGCATGATGAGGATGTGGCCAGCAACCACAAACCCAACACTGAGTTCTTTGATTACGTTTTCCAGCTTTACGCCCACTAATGCGCTTCTTCTTGTCATGTCAATGCCCCAAGACATCTAAAAATATATTAGGTATACTACCTAGCTATTGCCCGCGGCTCCGCCCGCGTTAATGTCGATCCCTCGGGAACAGTAGAATTTCCCGGAATTAAAGGTAAAAAACATAGGGTTATGTCCTTCCCCGGGCCTCGAACTACCTCCAAACCAAATTTTATCCAAATGGTTTAGTGGTTGAAGCGTGAAGACAGACATAGTTACTTTCGCATTTATAATATTAACTAGATTTTGCCCGCGGCTTCGCTCGCGTTAAGAAGTATAGTTTTTGCGACTTTACTTTTGTTTAGCGTATGTAAAAAAATTAGGGCCTACAAAACAACTTTCATCACCTATTTTATCTTAGGGGTAGAATTTATCATAATCCTTTCTTAGGGGATGCCTACGTCATAGTAGCTTTATGCATGCAAAGTCTCAGCCCGATCGGTTTAAAATTGTCAAAGTTTAACACAAACTTACATCCCCTATTTTATCCCCTTGAGGGTAGAATTGATCAAAATCCTTTCTTAGACGATGCCTATGTCATATCATCTACCTGGATGCCAAATTTCAGCCCGATCCGTCCAGTGGTTTCCGGCTGTGCGTTGATAGATCACTATGTCAGTCAGTCAGTCAGTCACCTTTGAGTTATATATATTTAGATTAGTACCTATTATTATATTAGTATGAAATTTGTTCCTCCAGTAGGTTACAGCAGCTACGCCACTTGCTAAGGCAGAGTTGATGTCGTACTTATTTATTTATTTATTTATTTATTTATTCATCAAACAAACACATAATCTTAAATTATATAAAAGATGTACAAAAACCTTAAAAGATTTGTCCGCACATCCGATTTGACTTTGTGCAGGTAGTGGCGCACAATAGACATGACAAAAGGTGTGACATGGCCTGATCTCCATGACCACATTCACACTGTACGGTTTCCTGCGACCTTTTGACATAGCCCCACTTGGCAAGATTGTGCTTACATCGGCCTACTCTCCATTTAGAAGGCGGTTGAGGCTTTTCCATGTAGCCCATAGGAGTTAAAATCCCGGGCAAACTTTTAACTAACGCGCTGAATCCGGTCTTTTAGTCTTATGGGCCTGTGCTGTGTCCACCCCGTAAAGAATATAAACGTGATAATGTATAGGTACATTCATGCCTTACGAAGTGATTACAAGGCAAAAGCACTAAAACAAAACCACCCACCAACCCAAGGATATAGGAAGGATGTACGCGGTAGGCCGTAAAACGTCTTAAATTCTTTTCACAGCATGCGTAAAAGAAAGTAATCGGACCTCGTATTCTGAATCAACACACAGGTTATAGTTGACCCGGAACTATGTTGATATGAGAGAGAGTGGTTTTTCCTTCTGATTTGAGCTTTAATTCAACCAATCCTACCAATGCTCATAGAAAAATCGAAACGTAAGATGTATTTATATGTAACTTTACAATTTTACATTACATGTAGAATAAAATTACCCTCGACATACCCTTAAAAGAGTGACTCAGCCCATCCATATGAACGATTGCTCCTATGGGACCAACAGTGGGAATTAAAAAATTAACACTTTTATACAAGTTTCCGAACAGTTATGTATAAAAAGTTAAAAAACATGTGTCCTCGGCGTTGGACCTATAAGAAAAGTTGTTTGACGGTCTGAGTCACCGCTTCACAAGAATTTCGAAGTGTAATATATGCGAATGAAGACGCAAGTAAAAGCTACTAATATTTATCTCGAAAATGTTGTTTGAATACATCAAGATTTACCGAGATATTTATTTAAATGTAATAATTATTCCAGGAAAAGGAACAACGCATTTTCCCCATTGCGATAGACTTTTCTAGGAATTTCTAATAATGTTATCTTTGCTCGAATTTAAGAAACTGGACATTGGCTCTAAGGTGCATAATAAGTTTAGAAAGAAAAAAAAAACATCTTTCATCCAGTTCTTGTTAATAAATACTTGTATCCTACGCTCGTTCGTGCTGAATATGAAACCATACATTTTAAGGTTCCGTACCTAAAGAGTAAAAACGGGACCCTATTCATATGGCTCCGCTGTCTGTCTGTTTGTCTGTCCGTCCGTTTGTCACCAGACTTGAACCGTGATTAACTATCATGGGTGACAGTTGAAATTTTCACAGATGATGTATTTCTATTGCCACTATAACAACAAATACTAAAAACAGAATAATATAAATATTTAAGGGGCCTCCCATATAACAGACGTGATTTTTTTTTACTCGTTTTTGCTCGATATTGATAACGGTAACAAGTACGCTTGAAATATTCACAGAATTTTAATCATATATTCACTTTAAAATAAACAATTAAATTTAAATAAACCTAATATTTACTGGGGGCCCAAGCAGATTAGGATAGCTCCGTGGCGCAGCCGTCAACACGCCAGCCTGCGACACAAGAATGCCCGGGTTCGATCCCCGGCCAGGTCAAGATGGAAATGATCTTTTTCAGATTGGCTAGGGTCTTGGATGTGTATCTATATATGTATTTGTTATAAAATATAGTATCGTTGAGTTAGTATCCCATAACACAAGTCTCGAACTTACTTTGGGGCTAGCTCAATCTGGGTGATTTGTCCGTATATATTTATTTATTTACATACAAACACCAAACCATTCAAACGTCTTATACATTTGTGTCCAAGCTGGGATAATCTTTACTAATATTATAAATGCGAAAGTGAGTTTGTTTGTTTGTTTGTTTGTTTGTTACGCTTTCACGCCGTAACTACTGAACCGATCATCATGAAATTTTGCATACAAGTTCTCTGGAGTACGGAGAAGGACATAGGCTATCTTTTATCCCGGGAAAAAGTACTCTTCCCGAGGGATCGACATTCACGCGGGTGGAGCCGCGGGCGAAAGCTAGTCGACTATATTTCATTCGAATCTATCGAAACTCAAGTGTAAATGCCTTATCAATGTTCTAAAATCTTTGAATTAGAAACTGGAATTTGGTATTAGCTATCTAATAAATCCTAACTAATATTATAAATGCGAAAGTGAGTTTGTTTGTTTGTTTGTTTGTTACGCTTTCACGTCGTAACTACTGAACCGATCATCATAAAATTTTGCATACATGTTCTCTGGAGTACCGAGAAGGACATAGGCTACTTTTTATCCCGGGAAAAAATACTGTTCCCGAGGGATCGACATTGACGCGGGTGGAGCCGCGGGCGAAAGCTAGTTGCTATATAAATATTCTCCCAGAGAACCGTGAGATTATGTAAGGCTTGAGACTGCGGGCCGACCACCGAAACAAGTCTTTTAATTAAAAAACGAAATACCGCCGAAATCTGCATAGCCTGTCTTACTCGGGATAATGTAAGGATTCTATCGGTACCTCATACATCCAAATTTCTTCAAGCGTATAAAAGGTATGGTGAAATAAAGATACTCACATACATACTAATTATGATGTGACGTAATTATGACGGACACCCACCGACCAGATGGTCGGACGACTTGACTAAGGTCACAGGAAGACGCTGGAAGCAGGCCACTTCCAACTGTTCGTACGTAACATATCTTTCCTTATTTTTTGATGTTGCTATTGTTCGCGCGCCATACCTCCCTTGCACTGAGTGCATCTGTCCGCATTAATATCTCTATTCTAACACAAACAGCATTTACTCCAGAGAATTCAGAAATACAAAACAAGCGACCTTAGGTCTATATACGACCTATTAGGGTTATGTACGACCTATTAGGTCTATGTACACCCTATTAGGGTTATATACGACCTATTAGGTCTATGTACGACCTATGAGGGTTTATGTACGACCTATTAGGTCTATGTAGGTCATACATAGACGTAGGGTCCCTGCATCAAACCCCTTCCGCGAGGATTTGTTACACAATTTTTTTATCTCTTTATTTATTAAGAGTTATCAAAATACCATTGTGAATGCAAAATAAACACTTAAGTATAATAAAAATACAAAAGGATTTGATAAATTTGTGAGGTTTGAATGTTACTTCTTGTTTAATTTATTGAATGCTTTGACTGAAACCATAAATAATATAAGTAAACAACGTAAAAACATATTTTGGAAACCCCAAACTCCTTCTGACATAGAAACCTAAACTAACTTTGATTATCTATTTGAATCGTAATATCAGCTCAGAGCGGATTGTCTAGAAAGT
This sequence comes from Elegia similella, assembly GCA_947532085.1. Taxonomy (NCBI): domain Eukaryota; kingdom Metazoa; phylum Arthropoda; class Insecta; order Lepidoptera; family Pyralidae; genus Elegia; species Elegia similella. The sequence continues at coordinate 12,487,159 of OX383931.1, read as the reverse complement.
TATTTTCCAAATGATTACCCTGGCTCATTGTAAGTCTATCAAAATCTCAGTTTATCTTTAGAGAATAAGTCAAATCTGATAGATAAAAAAGCAGCTAGTTACAGCATTACAGCAAGTTCAAGGAGGCGGCTATGGAGCGTACAGATAAGGAGCACGATCTTTAATTCTGTATATATGGTAAAGTGTCGAATCGAAGAGCATTAAATAGTGGTATCGCCACTTTTGCAAAGAGGCAAAATTTAAAGAAGGCGTTGAAAGTTACTAAGGTAGTAATAAAGGAGAAATAAACAGTAGTAATAGTAGTACAGATATATCTTTGTAACAGTCAACAACGCAATTCACTCTTGTCTACAACCGCTAAATTCATTTCATATCGTCTTGCAACACCAACGCTATTCTGGCAAGATTTGCACTACTATTTGATGCTTTTTAGTTTACATTTTTTCCATCGACCTCTCATATAAGATTGTTCTCCTTACCTCTAACCTCAATTGAGGCCGCAGCGAGGTCAGATAAGTTTAAAATTAACTTGAGTTTATTGACGCCACTTACTTACGTTTTTAAATATGACATGGATATTAATTTAAGTGTCATTTTTTTGGCGTATCCAAAAATAAGTATTTCTAGCAGATGACTTCATATTTGACTAATCAATATTATTGTTACTATGACAAAAAATATACTTTTTATTTTCCTAATTGTATAAAAAAAATTCAACTTTATATTAAACATTATTAATAACAACATAAAAATAAAAAAATATAAATAACTTACAAATAAATTACTAATCAATAAAGTCATCTTCATCATTTCGAGTAGGTGTCATGTTCAATTGACCATACACACACCCTGGTGTCAGAGTTCTTCGGAACCGCCTCTCGGCCTCTGACGTGGTTCCTTTAACAACTACCAGATGGCAGCCGGGACCAACGGCTTAACGTGCCTTCCGAAGCACAGAATCATCTTTATTATGAGAGAATCAGGTGATGCAAGCCTGCAATGTCCTAACCAAACTGGAAACAACTAAACAAAGTATGCTTCCCGTGGGAATGGAACCCACGACTACCTGGTCTACAGGCAAACGCCTTAACTACTGGACTACGGGGGTAGTTAATATCAATAATGTAAAATCAATAGAATAATAAATAAATATACACGGACAAATCACACAGATTGAGCTAGCCCCAAAGTAAGTTCGAGGCTTGTGTTATGGGATACTAACTCAATGATACTATATTTTATAACAAATACATATATAGATAAACATCCAAGACCCAGGCCAATCTGAAAAACATCATTTTCCACCTTGACCTGACCAGGGTCCGAAGCTGGGGCCCTCGTGTCGCAGGCCGGCGTGTTAGCCACTGCGCCACGGAGCTCGCTAGAATATACTCTTAAATTCAAAAATACGCCATTAGCTCAATGGCTGGCATTTTAATACTATTTTGATGTATATTTCATCATTTAAATATATACCTATAGATTAAACTACCTTACTTAATAACGACAATGATTTAGGTACACTGACATTTCCGACCGGACACTACTAAATCATAGTTGACCATCACAAGGTGACACAGAAAACCACATACAAATCTTAATATTTTTTTGGCTTTACACATAAAATAGTTTATTCAACAAATCTAAGATGCCAACTCAAGTGACGTCAGACAAGAATTGCGCCTATAAACATAACTTAATGCCAACGCATTAGTTGATCAGATAATTATCAACCAACTATTTACTAACAACCTCATAAGTTCGTAAAAACCCTTAACGAAAACGACATTACTTGGCCGCGGCAATTGACGTCGATACACCATTTGTGGAATGCGCAAGCGCATATATAAAGCGTGGAGGGGCGCGTTCCTATCAATCAAACCGTGTCCAACGCTCGTTGTGTAAAGACCTGTGTTTGTAAAAATATTAACTTAAAATCAACATGTATACCAACCCGTTTGAGCGAAAACACTCCTCGCTGAGACAAACCTTGGATCGTATCATTGTGGAGACGAGGCACAGCATCAGGAAGAAGCTGAGCCTGAACAAGTCTCGTGTCAGTTCATCATCGTCATCTTCAACGTCATCTATCTATGAGAGCAAGAAGTTTACCGAAAAGAGATGAGAGTGTGGTGATCAGTGTGGATTCCAGTGATTTATGGCGTGAGATCTGCTCACTTCAAAGGTTGGTAATTATTTTTGATGTAAAATTATATTTTTTTACCTTACTCGTCCATTTCATATACTGACATATTGACTTCTTGGGCTTTTTACGTCTCTTTAGATCTGTTTCTTTATTTTTCTGTAAATAATTACACACTTACTTGACGGGAATAGACATATATATTAATAAGAAGGTGCCAAATATCAGGCTTTGCAAAAAAATTAAACAGTACTTCATACTTCTGTTAGGTTAAATATCTCGCCTTCACTCATTTCTGTACCACGTTACATTGAAGTCGATTGCTTACTTACACTTAAAATTAACATTGTTTATAGCAATATTTGAGAAAGCTTAATCGTGTAGAGTAAACTGAGCCAAAATGCAATTACACGGAGCTTAATTAACAAATGCAATAGCGTGCGAAAAGCTGAACGCAACAAAATTATCTGAAAATTTATGTTCTTTAGAGTAAAAATTTGCATTTAGTTTAATTATGCGTCCAACAAGTTAAATGTTAACTTTTAGACAACAAGAGTATTATCTATATAATCATAATTTAAAATAAACATCGATACAAAAAATTATTTAAATTCATAGATTTAAACATTAGATCTTCTCTTATTATTTCAATAAAGCTTGTAAAAAAACCGTTCCCCAACATATTCATTAATGAATTAATAATAATTGGAGGGGCTTTAGTTTTAGATCAACCAATACCAATTTTGTTCGTTTAATAGATTAGGCTTGATATAAGCTCTATAATTTTTGTATCTATAATGATATTTTAGCGGTCTGACTAAATAGAATTTTTCAATTATTACTTAAGATTTCATTTATAGCTAAAATGTCACATTTTTTAAACAATTTCAAACATATTATTAATATGAACTTTTTTCTTACATTACTTACATGATTTTTTTCTATAATATAATTGTTTCTAAGAGCTTGTGAGCGTTGCCCTCCACGTTCACAAGTTACCCTCTTAGAAACTATTTGCTGAAATATTTTGCGATAATTTGTGTCCTGTCACCAACCCCTAACCCTTCTCAAGGAGAACGTTCCAATGGAACTTCTAATGTTAAATGTACTTTATCTAATCCTGTCTTGTATCGACTACGGGTTAAACATAATATACTCAGGTCTTGACTGGATTTTTGATATCGGATAGCTGATTGTTGATACCTAGATACTAGTTAAATGATTGAAAAACTGTTTGTTTGATCAATCAATAATTATTACTTGTTGTATATATGAAAATAATGCAAAGTTTGTTATAAACGTACAACTTTTCGATATAATTATCTATGACTACTTATTAAGGTTCCCTTTTCTTATAGTCAACACACTTATATCCTTTTACGTGCTCAGTGATTTCGCTATAGTCATATACGGTATATACTAAATATTTAGATATCTACCTCTTTTATAAACACAACATTATGACACTTTTCATTAACACATCATTTTAATTTTAGAGTTTATAACGAAATAAATAGAAATTCATTTGATGTATCATTCTCATACATCCGTGTTCAGCCGGAAGGGAAGTAAGTCGAAAAATTTTTCGAGGTCTCAGCATAGGAAAAGTTTTTCATATTAACTGTCTGAGTCACCCTTTAAGGCTAAATCGAGATGTCGTATGGAATTAAATTTACACACGATGTACGATGTAATATTTACATACAGCAAATATATCGGTTTTTTAATAAAGAAAATATATGGGTTACTTGAAGTATATAAAAGGTAGTTACAATAATATTAAATCTGTTATAAATAAATGATAAGTAAGCAAATCGTTTTACTTTATTTACGGTACTTATTCAAACATTTTTGAGACATACAAACGACATCATGGGAGATGATTAATTTATATAAATGAAACCCGAAATCAGGATGGAAAATAATCACAAATGACATAAATTATAGCACTTTAGAATACGCAGTGATTAATTTGTCAATTAAGGAATCGTAATTTATTTTCTCAAGGCATTTCGTGAAATAACAATGGTGATTTAATTTAATTTGAATTAATACCATAATTACTCGATTAATCGTTCTATTGATCAAATTCAGTTTTAAAATAATAGATATTGTAATGGAGTTTTACCAATTTGAAATAAATCATTGTTATGTATACAAAAATCTGTCATGATATTCTTATGTTTGTAACAAGGGCAACTCGCGTGTTGTCCTTTCTCAAGATGATTTCCTAATTAGACTGAAACATAATTGTCATGAGCTGTTATCATGTGAATAGCCCGTATTATAAACCTAATAATATAATATATTATTAAGTTAGGTACCAATATTATCATTATTGATGACTATACCTTGAACTGAATCTTACGTAGTCAAAACAAATGTCAATTATGTAATGTGTCTTACTTCTATGAATTCAATGCAAAAAGAACAACGGATTGCACTCCGGGAATGCCGGCGGTGTCAGGACTAGAGATGTAAAGAACTCGAGTCTCTGAGTCTTAATTCGATAGACTCGGCTCAATTTTATAAGACTCAGTGTACTAACAAAACTCAGAGCCTTGAGTCGAGCCAAGCTCCAGTCCTTTCTCTAAAACTCGAGCGTCAAAATAGAACTCGTATTTCAAAAAGAGCTCGAGTCTTATAAAGAAGCTCACAACTCAAAAAGAACTCGAGTCTTGAGCGTATCAAGGTTGATTTATTTAAAAATACATAGTTCATGTGGCAACATGCTAAATGTGGCTTTTAGGCATGGCATTATTAGGTTCTGTGTACCTCAAGAGGAAAAAAAACGTGACACTATTTGCTATGTGGGTACGGATCAATTTTTATTGCTTGTTATTTTACGAGTATTTAAAGCTAAGAATACGCGTAAAAAGACTCGAGCGCGAATCAAGACCTGAGCGCCATGTTGCGCTCGAGTCTTTATGTAGGGTTAAGTGCTCTAGTCAGGAGGTCTTGTTGTAACGAGTCGAGCTGTGCAATTTATCAGCCGAGCCTAAAATTTAGGACTCGAAAGACTCGAGTTCTTTACCTCTCTAGTCAGGACTCGTGTCCGTCTTACGAGTTTTCGATCACGTGTCCTGACGAGAGTTAAACATTTTTTACCCATCCGAAAAAGTTCACAACGCCACTTAAGAACTTTTTACTTCAAAAATATCACAACATTGAAAGTAAATCAACATTCTTATGACTTCTGAATATATTCATGAATTTATTAATTATGAATAAATTAACATTGCTCGATGTAAGTTATTTTCTTTTCTTCCACCCGGTTTTTATGAACAATTTATCAACTTAAAATTACGTCAATTATCTGCACTTAAATAAATAATCAAACTTTGTAATTACAGATACAAATAAAGCGTTATTCAATTCTATTATGTCCCGTTAGGCTATCGGGCTAATCTTTTTTAACTCGATGGTAACTAGGTCAATGCGAGATAATACACTCAACTCACAATGTCAATCACATACCATGAAAATACCAAGCCGACTTGGCATATTAAGTGGAATATCCTAGATTGATTTTATGCATATAACCTAGTTACAAGAAAAAACTGGCCAAGTGAGAGTTGGACTCGAGCACGAAGGGAATAAGTTTGAAATTACTTAAAGTATTTTTATTATGTAATGTAACTCGAAACTAATGCTTTTCGCAATTTTTCCTTCATCTGTGCGATAAGACGTTGCTTTGTACCAAATTTCAAGATTCTGAGTTCACGGGAAGTATCCTGTAGGTTTTGATTCCCTTGCGAAGTTCTGAAAAACACGAAAATTTGCGGCATAACCACTGTATCTTTTGATTGCGTTGGCTTAGAAGTTTGATTTTTTCCACAAATCCAGGGGCCAGTAGACCTGAGTATTTGATATGAATTTCAGTTTGATACCTCTATATATATCTGCGTTCCTGAGATAAAAGGCCTTGACAGACAGACAGACAGACAACCGAGTGATCCTATAAGAGTTCCGTTTTTTCCTTTTGAGGCACGGAACCTTAAAAACCATTGATTCTCAGATTGGCCCTTCAGGCTTGCATGCACGTATACGCGGCCCATCAGGCAATATGAGAGTTTGCTGTCTCTCCAAGCCTTGCGCACACAGACAACGCACAAAGCCGAGGTCCGTCCCTTTAGAATCTCCTGGTGATGTTCTAAAAGGTTCTAAAAGGTGAAGTAGCGAAAGCTCACTTGGAGCTAGCCATACTCCTTCCAAAAAAAAAAAACATGAATACTACGTTTTACCGCGAAGTCCGAAGAACTCTGACACCAGAATGAGCATGGTCGATTGACCGTAACGAAATTTTTTTTTTTTTTCTTTGATGATGACCGCGAAGTAGTTTAACGATCTAGGCAGGTATAGTGTACGGTCACGGTAAAAAGTTACTTTTGACATTTCTCGTTACGGGTTTTTTACGCCGTTATTCTACTAACCGATGATTTTTTTTAACATACAATTGATTTTACTATCTTATATTGATACAAAATTGCTTTTATAATGCGTCAATCAATATTTTTAGGGTTTCATGCCAAAGAGTAAAATTGGGACCCTTTAACTAAGTCTCTGCTGTCCGTCCGTCTGTTACAGGGCTGTACTGTATCTAGTGAACCGTAATAAGTAGAGACTTAAAATTTATACAGAACGTGTGTATTCTATTGCCAAAAAAAATATCAACAAAATCAAGTATAAAAAAATAAATTATTCCATGCGCGAAACGTGTTTTTAGAGCGATTTTTATACTCAAATATGTTAGGTGGTTCGGAATCCTTCGTGTGCGATTTCAACTTGTTCCTGACCGTTTTGTATTTTGTACAAGAACCTGTAATAATGCTATTCAATTTATATGTATTATATAGTAACATATAGTTCTAGAATGTCGAGTTGTTTCAGTCAGACTAATCGGAACCCATTTTCAATTTTAATAAATTTTAGAATTGAGTGACTTATCTTTCTTTCCTTGGTTACAGATGGAGCGTTCATGAACAGGGCATTGACGTCAAAAGCAGCCTTCGAAGGAGCCCTAATGTAGACAATGCTTAAAAATAAATTATTTTAATCGCCTAAACAATTTGTTTTATTACCTACCCGACAATATTTACCGAAAATGTTGTATCTCGGTTATTTTCCATACACTTTGCATTCGCTCTGGTTTTATTTGAATAGAGATAAACGTTGAGCCTCATTATCGAAATGGATTCTGAATGAGTATTAATACATAATTTCGCAAGATCATTGCCATAATTGAATTTCAACAATACATTTTGTACAACTTTTGACGAAGCTTGTTGCTGTTAAAAATATTGAAAGGAAACTATCTTTTAGAGAAAAAAAGAACAATTACGAAATAATTTTGTAAAAGAATATTATGGCTCACAAAACTATGCAATAAACTGTTATTCAAAACTTTCCTTTACGGCATTCGAACAATTGACTTTTATCTTTGGAAAGTAAGATAGGTGTTACCTATCTTACTTTCGAAAGTTAGGGTTTTGGCCCATTGGTTATCCAAACTTATCATAAAGCTTGGAAATCCCCAGAGATTTCGCTCATTTGAATACTAAGCTAAAGAAATTGCGTATATCTCAAGATAATCGTGATAACATTGCTGTTGCATTGCTCAACTATTAAATAGAATTAAAAGAAATAGCTGAAGTATATCAATAGGTACTGTGATACAAATGCCCGTAATAAAGTTTTTTTTTTTCATGCTTTCTTTTCTTCCATCTTCCATGCTGGTCAGGGCGAAAAGGAAGAACGTAGAATGTGCCTGCTGCTTCTCTTCCAACGCAGACCGTAGAAGCCGGCCGAGAAATCGGGAATTGCGGCTAGCAACCTATCACTATTTAAATTCTGTTTCCCACCTATTCGCCCACCAACACGCTAAACGTGGTCTTTGGAGTCTTACGGCCTTAGGCTCTTTCTACCCCGTAGGGAGTAAAATAGTGAAAACTTATTTAGCGGCGTTGTGCACTTTTTGGGATGGGTAAAAACTGTTAAACTGACACGTGACCTGATCGAAAATTCGTAAGACGGACATGTGACGTGAGACCGCCGGTGCGGCGTATGAGAGGATTGAGAGGAAGTAATATCCCCCTCGGTGCGCGGTAGAAAGCTGCTACCGCGCGGCGAAAATATAAATTTTCATGCATGTGTACGATAGCGCAATAAATGAATATTGTATTTAATCACAATGATAGTACTTTTATGCTTATAAATAAAGCAATTCGTGTAAAATTATTCCCTAACTATTCCAAAATATTTAAAAATGGACAACGTTGATTATGTACCAAAAACGGGTCACTCACGTGCTATTTCGTGGGGATTGCCGACTATAGTTTCGGACTCGACGAAATAGCACGTGGGTGACCCGTTTTTAGTACATAATAATGTCTGTATCTCACGTTAGTTTCAGTGACACAATGTTAATGTTCAAGTTTTCACTTCTGCCGGCATTCCCGGGGTATAACCTGTTATTTTTTTTCTCGTAGAAGTGACAAAAACGATTTTTGCTTGTACATGAGTCCGCCAGTCCGTCTGTCATAGTACTGTATCTATTGAACCAAAGCAGATAGAGACTTTAAAATTTCACAGATGTGTATATCTTTTGCCCATAGATACCAGAAATGTACTTTTGCCGCTATATGAACAAATGAATGGACTGGGTTCCGTACTATTAATGTATTTTTTGATTTAGACCCCAGTGGTACTTCCCATAAAACGATACATTCCATATAGGTCTTCCTGTTATCTATGATTAAAAACTATAAAAACTATATGTTGAATATTTGTTGAATAACTTTAAAGTGATATACTTATTCTAAAATTACAAAAAAGATATAGGTACCTTTTTATTTGAGATTTTCGCAATAAGCCCTTCTATTTGATATGTCGCATGGTACGTTTTGCATTTTTTTTAATTTGCTTATTTGTCACATCAATAGAGGGAATAAACTTATGACTAAACTCAATACTTGTGTACGAAATTACGTCATGTTTGTTTTGTTTTTCGTGTGTGTTTTTTTTGTGGCCAACTCTAGTGTCAGATTTTTCAAGCTGACTAAAGGTATTTGAAATGGCTTAACGACGGCCATCAATGATGACAGCCGGGGCCAACGGCTTAACATGCTGTCTGAAGCACGGAGGAGCTCGAGATATTTTATGCCACTTGTGGTCACCTATCCTATTAGAGACCGCGCCTGGAGCTAACCATACGTAAGCGCTTATGTTGCTCACACCCACAGGACCAACAGACTCCACATTAAAATCTATACCTAAGTAAATTTCAACGTAATCGGTTTAGTAGATTTTGAACGAAGCGGCTGTGACAGACGGACAAACAAACATACGTAAGTTCCGTATGACCAAGTTACAAAACGGAACACTTATAGGTTACGTTTTGTAACTCGGTCATACGGAACTCTAAAACAAAATAAAATCAAACTAAAGGCGGTCCCATACCTACAAGAAACTTGTTTCTGGTGGTATTTCTCGATTCTGACAAGTTGCTGCATATTAATTACTGAGATGTCAAACGCAGATAATTGGTATTGATAATTCAGAAACGTAGTGTCTGTGTAAGAAAAAAATTGGTTAACCGCACAAGAGAGGTTCCATAAGGTTTCATGCGTCCTTTCTACATCAAAGTTGACATATAAAAGTGTTTACAGGTATCTTGAGTCGGCAACGCATCAGCACCTCCTCTAGTGTTGCGAATGTCCACGGGCGACGGTGACCAATTTCCATCAAATAGCTTGTCTGCTTGTTTCCCGACAAAAAAAACGTGGTTTTGCAATTAAATATTTTACGAAACCCTTAACGTGTGCTTCGCACTTGGCCGGCTTTATTATTCAGCAACCCGTCACCAAAGAATATATACACTACGCGAACCGTCACTGATGTTTGTCCAATTAAATATTACATGCTAAATCTTTACGAAGGAGTGTTGTTTCGTGGATGTGAATCTTCTTGAGATCTTGTTATTTTTTTAAATAATTTCATAAACTAGGAGCGATTCCTGGTTTACGAGGTCTTTTTCTGCAACTGCGCTTCGCCAGATACCACTTACACACACTATAAAGTAATTAAGTTTGATAACACTATGTATCTTGTTCAATGACAAACGAACCATAGTGTAGATATACGTTTATTGACCGAACATGGACCGAACTTTGATTAGTTTGTAGGTTTGTTGATATTGTGTGGATATGTCGGGTAAAATCAGTATAGGTGCCCCGGGGGTATAGTTGCCCGGTTGATATTTTGTTAATCTATCGAAACTATTCGAAACTCTTATTACCACCATATTGACCGTGTTACATGTCTCGGTGCCATTGTACCTATATGAGTAAGAAGAAAATTGCATGGAAGATGTTTTTCTCGGAAGGGCATCTATCCCCAACGAAGCTTATATGGTTTAGGCAAATATCCCCTACGTAGGATAATTGTCTTGTCACAAAAAAAGAGGTCCGCAAAAATCGCTAATACTCTGGAAACATGGTACAGCACATATTTTTTTTTATTGTCATACAACGTGATTTTGAACTCCCTAGCTATATTGAAATCTGGGTATCAGAATCCCTAATGAAACACAGAATTGCAAGAAAAAAAGGTAAAAAACGAAAAAGAAAATTAGGTTTGCCATACAAAGTCGCCGATCAGCTGGACGAATTTCTATGAGGTTAAATTATTTTTTTAGTTTTTTACCTTTTTTTCTTGCAATTCTGTGTTCCATTAGTGATTCTGATTTCCAAATTTGAATATAGCTAGGGAGTTCAAAATCACGCTATATAGTTGTGGATAAAGAACTCTAGGTAATACTATCCAGTTCTACAAATAAAGTATTTTGCTTTATGTTCTTAAAGTTAAATAATTATTTCAAAAAGTGGGGCAACTATCCGAATTTTACTCTATATTCTTCATTATCTCCGAAAATACTGAACGAAATTGAATACAATTTTTACTGTGTTAATCTGCTTTATACTTCCTAGGTATTTTTTTAAATTAAAGCCACAGGATTAAAACCGTGATTTTTTCATGCAAATTAAACAAGTCTCTTGTTTTCGTGATTTAAAACAAGAAGTAGGTTTTAACACCACACTGATTTAAATCATTCAAAACTGTCTGATATAATCGAAAGTCACGCGGCAACAGCTACTTTAAAAACTTTATCCGTGTATTCATATTGCTCTGGGACCTTATTAATTCGCTGATCATCAAAACTATAGCATAAATATTAGGGGACTATATATAATATGGGGGCGACCTTTAAAATTGGGTAAACGCCCGGTGAAGTAGCGAAAGCTCACTTGGAGCCAGATACACAGTCATTTCCAAAAAAAAAAAAAAAACTTTAAAATTGATGTAAAAACCAGTGCTGATTATTCAGTGATTGTTAGTTTTAACAAAAAAAAAATGATTATTTAGACTTTTACTATGTGTTTTATTTACTATTAGAAATTATTTTTGAAATATATTTATAATACCTGTGGAAATAAAGATCCTTGGGGGAGGCCTATGTCATTGCTCCTTGGGGGAGGCTAATGTGCAATGTTACGAGTATTCACGTCCGTGGGAATCCTGAATCCACACGTGCTCTCTGGGAGGTGATAAATGAATAAGAACCGGTTGCCGAACACCCTAAAACATGGCCTCCCGGCATGATATGCAATAAAAAAAAAAGTAAAAAAAACTGGCCAAGTGCGATTCGCACGTCGGTCTTTTTTACGGTTTTTGGACTCGCGCACGAAGGGGTCCGTACCATTATCTAACGTCTAAAAACGAGCCCACATATTACTGTGGTAACTGAAGAAAGATTGATAAAGTCCTACATCACAAGGGAAATTAGAAAAAATATTATCCATTTGAGTACCACCACGAGTAGAGGCAAGCGCTGGTAACAAGATTTCGTAGGTATATTACCTACTTTGATTCTCGAGCGCAATAGGTACCAAGTCTACCAAGCGGCCTCCTATCGTTCCGCCAAGCGCCGCGCGCTGTCGAACGTAAACTCATTGCTATTATTTTAGGGATTATTAAAGCTGCTATGATTTCATATTTTGTTGACGTGGTTCGAAAATTTATATTCAGTAATTGTTTTACGTAACTAACAACTGTGTTAACTAATTTTTAATTAAATTTGTATGAAATTTTACTTAACCGAGTATATTTATACGTTGGTCGACTATAACTCTTTAACTCGTTTGCTGACACTGAACCAGACGCAAAGGAAATAACAATAGAATTGCGTCTACAGGCGGGGAGTGTCGGCAAAACTGTTAATTTATAAACTCTACTTAGCTAAGATAGTTTTCCTTTAAACTTCGTTATATATACTACTACCGTGAATTTTTCACGTGTTCATATACAACCATTTAGTAGATAGAGTGGGAGGACACTAGACTCTAACAAAAATTTGGACTATAAAACCAAATATTTCCGAAACGGATGAGTAAATCGAAAATAGATGTTCACAAGCTTTTTTTTTGAAAGGACCTATGCAACAATACTACACACTATGGGTTAGCCGCAAAAAAAAAATTGACGCCCCTTTTTACTTGTATGGGAGCTACCCTAAAAAAATTGTTTTCTCAAGATTTTATTTTACAATTTTTTCGGTATGATTATTATACATATATCTCTCTCTGAGTAAAACCGCGGACGAACAAACGGATAGAAATGGCGTAACTATAAAGCTTCCTTGTTCGGAACCCTAAAAATATGATAGAGCAGCTTAAAAAATCTGACACCAGTGTTGGCCACTTACATACACGAAAAACAAAAACAAACAATATCAGTATACTAGCTGTTGCCCGCAACTTCGTCCGCGGCAATTTCTGTTATTATGATTAACAACAATGAATAATTTTTCAAAACATTTTTTATTGATGCTTCGCTCCTATTGGTCGCAGCGTGATGTTTTATAGCCTAAATCCTTTCTCAATAAATGGACTATCTAACACAATAAGAATTTTCCAATTTGAACTAGTAGTTCCTGAAATTAGCGCGTTCAAACAAACAAACTCTTCAGCTTTATAATATTAGTAGGTATAAAAGTATAGATTATATATATCAGGCCAAAGGTTCAAAATAATGCTGTATAATGCATTTATGTAAAAGACATAATTCAAATTCAAATTCAAAACGTTTATTTAATATAGGTTTCTTTGAACACTTATTAATTGTCATATTTCACTTCTCAACAATTGTTGACGTCAAAATTTACTTATGGCTAAGTTTAATGCCGCTTCTAAAGCGGAGTGCAGAAGAAGCGGCAACAAACTGCACAGCGCATTTTCTCCAAAAGTGATTGCCACCATGGTATAAATATAACCAAACATAAACTATAATTTTGTGTAAGTGGCTAACACTAGTGTAAGATTTTTCATGCTATCTAAAGGCATCTGACATAGCTTAACGACTGCCATCCATGCTGGGACCAAGAAACGTGCCTTCCGAAACTCGGAGGAGACCGAGATATTTTTTATGCCACTTGCGGTCTGGGTGACCGCAAGTGGCATAAAAAATATCTCTCCTAGTGGAAACTGCGCTCGGAGTTGTTTAAAATGCGTAAGCGCTAATAATGCTCACGCTCCCTGAGCTATTGGGCTCCATCTAGATCTCTTCGAAGTATATAGTTACGTAGTATGACAATGAGAGAGGCGCACAATCACAACACAATTCAACATCAACAAAGGCCTATCGCATTTCTGTTTGTCTTGACCCCTATGACCACATACTTGAGATTGAGACATACCTCTTTATCCACACATAACATATACTCAAGTAATCTACATAATTGAACGCTGAACGAATAAATTGCACTATTACTTAGAAAATGTGCTGTTAAATGAGGTTTTTGACACCAGCTAATCGATTATAGGATCGTAGAGTTCGAAGGTCAGATATACTTAATGTATCTACCTAATTGATTTATATGTGCAATGAATTCCCACATTTGCTTCGCACTATTTACTTCGTAACTCAAATGTCATATAGTCCGAGCGACCACCCATTGGATATAGTAGATCTCTTTTGGTGAATGGCCGAGGCCGAGAAGGACAAGCTCAGTAAGTACCTTGACTTGGCCCATGAGGTGACTGCTTTGTGGAGTGTGGATTCGACGATCATTGTCCCGATAGTCGTATCTGCAAACGGCCTTATAGCGAAGAGTCTCGACCAACACCTTAAGAGGCTCTCGTTGGATGGCTGGATTAAGGGTCAAATACAGAAGGCAAGTACTCCTGGATACGGCACGAATTGTCAGAAGGTTTCTCTCTCTAGGGCCCTGACTCGCCGGTAGTTTGAGCCCTGCCCCGCTGCTGATAGCACACTAGGTTTTACGAGTATAATTAATGAATGAATGATTTATTTAACTAAGTCTCATAATTGGTAAGTAAATTAATATCTATGTTAGTACCTACTAATTTAATTTATGTTCAGGATATTGTTGCTGCTTCCCAGAGAATCACACCTCTTTCGCATTGTTGTATAATGCGCTACAGAAGCGAAGCAACCTCAACAACACCCTGAACGCGTTATTATAGTGTACTCTAAGAGTGTTGTAGGCTGATAATGTTTTTATGTTTTTATATTTCCATTTTTATATAAATATTTTAAATCCTAACCTATGGAAAAAAAAATTATAACGATGATAATAATTAAATAATATATAATATTTGACTACTCAATGCGATTTTAAAACAAATACCTACAAAGTGGTTATATTAATGTAAAACCCCGAACTATGGTAAATCCTAAGATTTTCGAGTAAAACCGTAGATTTACCAGCTCCTAATGGTAAAAGTCCGAATAGGTTTGCGGTTCGAACTTTTACCACCTTTCACTTGGTAAATCTTACGATTTACATCAAACGCATGGTATATGTTGAATAAGATATGTAATTACGTGTGCAGCATACTTGTGGGCAGGACCCCAACTGAAGATTTTAAAAATATAAAAAAATTGTTAAAGATAAAGAAGTTGTCGGAAAATTGTCATTGATTGGAGGACAAGAATCAAACTGTCTCAAAAAATGCTTGTCAGAGAAATGCACTTGCAAGTCAACAGGATTACAATTGTAAATGCCACAATAGCATTCCGTGTTGAACAAGTAAAATATTTATTATTATAAATAGTTTGTCAGTTATGGGTCAGGGTAAACCTCTAGGGTAAAACTATTAAATACTGACCTAAAATAACGCTATTTAATTGAGAAGGCAGGTAGGCGTTTGGCTTGCGGCTAGCGGTAAATATCTTTGCCAAACCATGTGCCATACAATAGGTAAAGAAAACCCTATCCGATCCTTGAATGTGTGTTTCAGCTCGTTGATATGAACAACTTTTCCTACGGTATTAAAGTTGGGAACACAAAAAAAACATGGACGTTTCACTCAAACTGGGTCTAAATTTTTTTTTTTTGACATTCTCATATAAAAAAACCGGGCGGCTGAACATTTTTGATGGGAAATGTCCGTATTTTTTATGAGTTCCCAACTTTGATCCCATAGAAAAAGTTGTTCATATCGACGGGCTGAATCACCCCTTTAAGGAGGTGATTTCCTGGCATTGTTTTAATGACTGAATCGGAATCCCTAATAGAATATACATCTGCATGAAAAAAAGTTGTTTATGATAAAAAATGTTGGCTTCCCATAGAAATTTGACCAGCTGATCAGTGAATTTACAAATTCATGGGAGGCACAATTTCTTTTCTGCGTTTTTACGTTTTATTCTTGCGGGTCGATATTCTATTTGGGATTCTGATTGATTGGCAGGAAGTTCAAAAATAGCCCTGTATATTATATACATATGTTCCAAAGCTTAATTGCTTTTACAACAGTAAAAAAAAAAACTTTATTTCCCTCTACATTTCCCCAGAAGGCAAATATTTTGCTTGTATTCAAATAAAAGGATTGTAGTTAGTAAGGGATCTAGAGGAAATAATTCTGAAATTCTGATCTGCTCGATCGGAAATCTTTCTCATCCCTTGAAGCCTGTCGATTTCAAAGCAAAGAGACCCGTATGGAAATCATCCTAACTTCTTTCAACTGAATTCTGTGAATATATATTTATAAAGCTGACTCTGATCCTAAAAAGGTCTCGGTGTCAGGAAAATTATAAGGTGTTGTGTCTATAGAGTCAGTGGGAAGGTGTTCTAAAATATAGGAGAAAAAATGGTAAAAAGAGCAGCTTTTTTTAACAAGATAATTTATTTTTTTTAAATTATAAACTAGTTTTTATTTTATCTTTGCTGGGCATGTGTATTTGTTAATAATACTTCAAAAAAAATAATTATCTTCACTGTGCATTTGCTGATCCCATAATCAATTCTAATAATAAATCTGTAAGGGTTGGTCATGGAGCAACTTACTTTGTTTTCAGAGATATCGTGTTTGTAAATTCATTCCTTTTTTTAGTTGCAGTTTTATTAAATAGTAAGCGTTGTTTTAAATAATTTACTGTTCGATCTTCCTCTGCTCGAAATCTGTATGATGTAGTTATCAGTGGAAACTTTGCTGATGTATTAGTAATTTAGATTATTACGATTGAAAATTTTCATCCATAGCTATCATTATATAGCCGGACCCCAGTAAAAATACTTTTTGCCCCCTGGGCTATTAAAAGCTCCGCTTCCCTCACGATTTTCCGACTCGTCATGCAAGTTTCCTATGTTATATAAAGTTTTGTAGGAGGAATCCTTATTTAATATCTAATAAACTTCTGTCAAGTCTTCTTGAAATTAATATTAAACCATCAATATTAAGCAACGCTGAAGTTAATTACCAACAATTTAAAGTTTAACAAGGCTTTTAACTTGGAAATTAAGGTTTTGAGCTGTACTAATGAATGAACTGTGATAAATGGAGGAATTATTTCGTTGTGCTCTGACATTACAAACTAAGCTATACAATACATTAAACAATTATTGACTAGCTCCGTGGCGCAGCGGTCAACGCGCCAGCCTGCGACACGGAGTGACCGGGTTCGATCCCCGGCCAAGTCAAGATGGAAAATGATCTTTTTCAGATTGGCCTGGTTCTTGGATGTGTATCTATATATGTATTTGTTATAAAATATAGTATTGTTGAGTTAGTATCCCATAACACAA
This sequence comes from Elegia similella, assembly GCA_947532085.1. NCBI lineage: Eukaryota > Metazoa > Arthropoda > Insecta > Lepidoptera > Pyralidae > Elegia > Elegia similella. The sequence continues at coordinate 12,469,910 of OX383931.1, read as the reverse complement.
GTCTCGAACTTACTTTGGGGCTAGCTCAATCTGTGTGATTTGTCCGTATATATTTATTTATATATTATAATTTAAATTTATTACATTTTCTGGACATTATGATTATTGCCATGTGGTCTTCGGGTAATCTGATACCACAATTACATTGCAGGGAGTGCAGGAATGAAGAGTACCGGCCAGTAAGGGGGCCCTTCTGGGCTAAATAATATAATGTCGGGTTCATGGTAAGACACCGAATGACTTTGTTGCCATTGAGTTGCGGCGATCGTTGGTATGGGATACTACTACAGAGTTCCAAATCAAGGACAATTGCATTGGAGCAAAAACCCTCAACAACGTTGATATGTATTTTGAACCGTGTGGTTTCCCGCAGAGTAGATTAGGACCACTCCTAGACTTCCCATATAGGTCGTAAAAGGTGACTTAGGAAATACAAGCTAAACATAGCTCATAAATATCAATGAGACCTCTCCAACCCGTCTGGCCAGCGAGGAGAGTGTAGGCCAAATCCTCTGTCCGCCCTGGCCAAGTATGGCTCCGGTATTACAGAGAGAGTCATGCTCCTGCAATGGAGACTAAAAAGACCTGATGATGATGATGGTCGCTTTTGAGCTGGTGCTCCTCAAGGTTCATCAGGAGTTGGCGGTTTATAATGGACTCCATGATTTTAGAGAGCAAGGAGGTAATGGCAATTGGCCTGTAATCGTCATGATTTTGGTGTAAAAATTGTTTATTTCGCTGCACAGCCTACCGTTTGGAAATTCAATTTACAACAGGACTGCGCTGCTAAGTAATTTACGGTGCTCAATGTTTGTGTTCATTTGATTAAATTTATAAGTGCCTGAACCGTTGATATTCGAATATTACTAAGTGCCTGAACGCTCCTGAATGCGCTGATATCAAAGTTTCTGAACCAGCAAATTCCATCTTGCTTGTATAGTTTGAAACAAATTTCACAGCTGTTAAGTTGGAATCTTTCCACGGAGGTCGTCAAAGGCGAATTAGGTCGCTCCTCTGTCTGCTCTGGCCAAGTATGGTATATCCGGTAGTACAGAGAGGTCATGCTCCTGCAGTGAGACTAAAGAGACCTGATGATGAAGTATCAGAGGTAACAACATATTTGAGTCTTATGTGGTAGAAACATTGGGCCTCTTTAGCATAAACTTTCTAGTTTCTTGGTTAAAAAGTAAAAACTTATGTGTGAGGTAACAGACAGACTGATAGGGTTACTTTCGCATTTATGGATTATATATGAGTCTGATCATTAATATCGTGAAGTCCATTTAACTTTAGTTTTTATTGTCAGAAGAGCATCTATATAAATAAAGATTTCATTTGAACGTTAAATGTTTAACCGAATTTTAAACCATGATATACAACTGTTATTTTTATTTCGAACGTAAATTCAACGTTAGAAATAGTAAAAGCAGTTGTACGTCATGTTTAAAATCTGCCCTACTATAATAAGTATAATAAAGCCCGGAGAATTTGATTATTGCAATAGTCATTATCCCAATACCTCTCATACTGGGCATATTTCGAACTACGCAGGTATTTTATAGCACCCTATTAATTAATTGATCCATAACAAATACACGACACTATTATTTAGCCAACAGTTACATAACAAACTGCGCTGACTCGCCAACTAGTCATTTGGATAATTGCGCTATTAACATTTCAATTAAGAGCCTGCCATATGCCAGGCGGCGTTTCGATACAAACGCGGATGGTCTAAACGCGTTGGCTACTTTGGATATTTTCGTTTTTTAGGAATATTCAAGGGTTATTCGAAAAAGAAAAACATATGATGGCTGCCTTATCTGTAATGCAATAATAATCAAAAGTTTCAAGGTTAATTATAATGTATTTGGTGAATAATACTATATACCGAGTAAATTAGACGTGATTTGGAGGCAACTTTGCAATTTTTTTCTATCGAGAAAATTTAACGCAATCGTGTTTTTGAGTCATATAGTTACCAGAGTTAGTCCTGAACTTTGCTGCATTTTTATTTCAACTTGAGTATTTAATTATTATTGATATAACAGTCAATCATGCAAAGCAGTGTGAGGTAGTACGGGCCCTTAAGGCTTTTATTTATACGGGAGAGATTATCGTAAATTGTGACAATGAAAATTTATTGGTTGACTATGTTTAAAGAGGACGATGTTATCAGTTTGATTAAATGTTTCTTTTATTGATCTAAGTTATTACCTTACATAACTCCTTCGTGTATGAACCAATTAAAATGTATTTTAACCTTCAACAAAAAGGAGGCTCTTAATTATTTGGTTATATGTTTTTTTTATGTTTGTTATCTCTAAACTCCATCGATCACTTGTTTTATTTTTGTTTTTATTCAAAAGGGTATGATAATTGGGCCCATTTAAATTTTCATCAAAATTGAATGGTAGTTCGACTGAAGACGGTTTTCATAAATGAAAAAATGTTATTTGAAAGGATATAAGACTTACTTCCAAATGGGTTTCATAGAGTCTTCATTAAAAATGTTGATTTTTTTTTTCTAATCTTCGAATCTTTTTACAAGTAGGCCATAAGACCCCAAGGCCACGTCTAGTGTGTTGTAGAGCACTCAGGTGCTCTACAACACACTAGTGTAGATGATAAAACCACATTTAACTTGTAATTATCTAGTCTCTTGCGAGAAATTGACTTGAGCGTTTATTTCGATAAACGCTTAAATCAATTACTTATAATTTGAAGTTAAACAAGGCTTAAATCTTGGAAATTTAGGTATTGAGCTTTAGTGAATAGGTACACAAAAATATAATTTAGCTAACAGTTACGACCTGCGCTGGTTCACCAAATAGTAATTGACTCATCAATCGTATAAATTGTCCTAGTAACATTTCAATTAAGGCTTATATTGTTTTTATTTCCAACTTTATTGAATATTTAAAAGCTTCATTAGGTAGACTTAATGCTAAAAACCTTTGGTTGAATTTTTTTTATGTTTATTTTGCATTTACAATGATATTTTGATATACTGTTATTAAATTAAGAAGTAAATCCATATTTAAAATGCAAATAATACCATCTGTATGTATCTATAACAATCTAGTAATAATAACATTACAAAACCGCTTCAATATCAACATTGTGGTAATATTTATTTTTATTGCACCTGTGTAACGTAATAATATTGAAGATATTAAGAACAACCAGTTTTGTTGAGAACCGGTTGAACAGTCAAAGTTGGTCATTGATTAAATATTATGCATGTATCTACGATAGATAAACGAGTTTCATTTTAAGTGTTTCCATTAATTAAATAGAAATTGACGTCATACTAAGAAATTGTTAAAAAATATAGACCAAGGGGTACAGGTAAAAGATGTATGTAATTAAAATCTCCGTAAATATGAAATCTTCTTCTTATACATACATTTTACCGTTAAAATCGGGAATACATTAATGTGTGCATTAACTAGGTATCTGCAGAATTCTTGGTACGATCCGTTAAAGTGTAAAGTTTTACTTAAAGTAGCTGATATTTGCACTTTACCTAGTTAATGTGCATAGTAACAATTGTTACACTGTTAAATCGCGGACCTAGACGAAAAAGCTAGTTGAGGACGCTCGCTCGCTTCGCTCGTTACTGTTTCATCATGTTACTCTATGGCCAAGTTGTTTTTGTTATAAAGGGCGAACCTTAAGTGGGTGTAATAAATACATGTAAGAATCTGTTGGACTTTACGGTATGCTTGGTTGTCTTTCTTGTAAATCTGCAGATCGTCTTGTTAATGTAAGAACTGAAATATCTTTTTCCACTTTAACTGAATCAGCCAGATAATTACAGATTACCTTGTATATCCTATATGACTAACTGACTGACGCCCATTTTTAATACGTTATGTGACCTCGTAATACCCGTAACTAGTTCTTTCAGCCACTTGTTTGACTGGAAGAAAACCCTTCAGGGATAAGTCCGCCACTGTAAATATATATCCAAGAATCTGTATTTTTAAATTATATCTTTTGTACTCGTGTGTGTGCAATAAAGTATAGGTACCTAAACAAAAAAACAAACGTTACCACTAATAGTAATGACAAGAATTGCTGTTCCTTAGTCGGGAACAAAGAGAAAGATTGAATTATGAAATGTTGTGAGTATACTTCAATGGGTTCAGGATGGTTTATAGATACAAGTGGACCCGGTAGGTGCTGTCAGTATTTAAGCCAAATTTGATTTGATGAACAACCAATTTGGATGAAATTTTGTATTTCAATTTCAAAAACACAATTAGATCAGGTAGGTGGCGCTTCTGTCGGCATCTCACCAAACTTAATATGCTGAAAAACCGATGTAGATGAAATTTTGTGTTAATTATAATGGCTTCCTGAATGGTTTGAAAACGCAATTGGACCCAGTAGTAGTCACCACATTTGATTTGCTAATGGAATCGCAAAATCAAAGAAATGTAATATACTTTCCGGGCGGGACGAAGTCTGCCGGGTCCGCTGTCTATGTGTAATTACTATACAGCACGGCAGCCAGTCACAGAATACATATTTATGGAAATTTCATTCGATACGTTTTCGGCTCTACCCCTTGGCCTATAATTTTTTACTATAGCTAAGTATGATTTCAATTTCTACTTAATCTACGTGCCCATAACATGATTATATCTACTCATATCATATTTTTTTTAAATAATTACAATAAAAAATTAAAACGTGTTACATGTGACCTAGATTCCAGTGACTACAAAAAACATGATCTTGTAATGATGAAAGATAAAGATTTGACGACCTCTGTGGCTCAGTTGTTCCGCCAGTACCTTTGAATGGCAGGTTCTGGGTTGGATCCCCGGTCAGCTAAAGATGGAAAACGATATTTTTTCAGATTGACCTGGGTCTGCCCCTGTAAAGGTTAGTATCCTCAACTTAGCGTGGGGCCGGCGTCGGCGCAATGTAATGTGATTTGTCCTTTATATTTATTTATTTATTACTAAGCCACTGTTATGTTTCCATCCGTCTTTCAGAGGGCATAGTATCAAGCAGGGAAGTTTAATTTTCACACATTGTGTATATTTGCTGCCACAACAACAAAGAATAAGAAAATTTTGAGTCATTTTAAAAAGCTAATGAAGCTTAATGTAATGAAAATTGGGGACGTCCTACGGGAGCACTCTTCTTCGATGTAGCGAAAGCCTTCGACAAAGTCTGGCATTCGGGCTTGATATCCAAGTTGACCAACTTGGGCCTGCCGGATAGTCTCGTGCACATCATACGAGACTTTTTGTCGAATCGGTCTTTTCGGTACAGAGTAGAGGGATGCCTCTCGAGGCCCCGTCCCATTCGAGCCGGCGTCCCGCAAGGCGCTGTTCTCTCGCCCCTCCTTTATTCGCTGTACACAAGCGATATCCCAAAGACCCCAAATGTAGAAGTGGCACTATTCGCCGACGATACGGCCCTCTACACGTCCCATCACCTTAAAACGGTCATAGTGAATCGTCTTCAGTCCGCCGTGGACGCTCTCGGCGGGTGGTTCAAGAGGTGGCGCATCGAAGTTAATCCGGAGAAAAGCACAGCTGTGTTTTTCTCAAAGGATAACCAAGCTGTGTCACGTCGAAAAATCACCATGTCCGGAGCAGAACTCCCCTCGTTAGGATCAGTATCGTTATACGGAAAGCCCATTCAGTGGGCAGGCAAGGCTAAATACCTTGGAGTCGTACTTGATAGCGCGATGACCTTCGGCCCCCACATCACCAAAGTCCGCAACCATGCCGCCTTCGTATTAGGCCGTCTCCACCCCATGATAGGCAATGCTAAGATGTCACTTAGAAATAAGTTGACACTCTATAAGCTTTGCGTCCGCCCTATCATGACCTACGCCGGCGTAGTCTTCTCCCATATCGCGCCCTCCCACATCGATCGGCTGCAACGCTTGCAGAACCGCTTCGTCACCCGTGCCACGAATACGAGTCACCAACGGTACTTGCGCATGACAGACTCACACCGTGACCTAGACCTCCCATCCATTCGCGGCTATCTCAAAAACGCCTCCAAGCGTTACTTTGAGAAAGCCGCACGCCACCCCAACCCGTTAGTAGTGCAAGCTGCTAACTACTCCCCCAACTTACACGATGCGACCTTACGTCGTAGACGTCCTAGGAACGTACTTGACGATCCCGATGATCCTATTGACATCGCACAAGCCCGTCCCGACCCCTCTTCGGCTCCGAATAGCCAGAGGAATCCCACTATCCGACCCCGTCGCACTCGCCACCGGAATAGAGTGCGTAGAGTAGGATTAGCTCCGATTACTGGTGACCGCCCGGCGGTCCCGGGTGACTTGCACCCAGGATAGGCCCTTCTGGCAACGTAGCTTTCGGCCCATAAGGCAAAAGATGAGAGTTGCTGCTCTCTAAAGGCTTTTGCCATTGTTTCTCAGATTGGCCCTTCAGGCTTGCATGCACGCATACGCGGCCCATCAGGCAATATGAGAGTTTGCTGTCTCTCCAAGCCTTGCGCACACAGGCAACGCCCAAAGCCGAGGTCCGTCCCTCCTGGGGGCCCTTTGGTGATGTTGTCTATAAAGGTTGAGGGCACTCTGCCTTCGCCTCAAACGCCCGGTGAAGTAGCGAAAGCTCACTTGGAGCTAGCTACATAGTCATTTCCAAAAAAAAAAAAAAATGTAATGAAATGCACTAACTAGGTAAATTCCTCCGGTCACTGTTCAATTAAATTATAATAAATATAAACATACAAATCACACAGATTTAGCTAGCCCCAAGGTAAGAAATAATTAATTAGGTAAAAAAAGTTGAGATTTGTATTATGGGATACTAACTCAACGATACTATTTTATAAGAAACTAGCTTTCGCCCGCGGCTCCGCCCGCGTCATTGTCGATCCCTCGGGAACAGTACTTTTTCCCGGGATAAAAGGTAGCTTATGTCCTTCTCCGTACACCAGAGAACTTGTATGCAAAATTTCATGATGATCGGTTCAGTAGTTACGGCGTGAAAGCGTAACAAATAAACAAACAAACTCACTTTCGCATTTATAATATTAGTAAGGATACATTACACATACATTACAGATAAGCATCCAAGACCCATATCAATCTCAAAAGATAATTTCTCATCTTGTCTTGACCGGGGATCGAACCCAAAAGAAAGGATAGGAGCTACGTACGTTGGAATAAAGTTTACAGTCATGCGAAAAGCTTTATTTTTCTAGCTAAACATTTTAGCTTATATTTAGAATATTACGTATGCACTAACTGCAACTGCAGAATTAATATTCTCGAAGAGTTATTTATTTTCTTAAATTATTAAGAGTTCTCGAAGAGATGTCCAGCAGGTGTCTCTGCGTCTATAATAATTGATGTCTATTGTTTCGCTGTAAACGTTGTCTAAGCACCAAACGTTGCACAATGTAATAAACTGTAATTAAAAATTAATTAGTGTGAATTCCCCAGAAAGCAACAAGTGCTAATTCCAGGAATAATGGAAAAGTTTTTTACATGTTCCTATGAAAGTGTTTATTGAGTTATAGCAAGAGACGCCATTTTTTTTTTAATCTATGTTTATAGTTTTTTACTATTTCAGCCACTTGGAAATAGTTTTATAAAATTTTCATGAAATGACGTGGTACCTGAATGTGGTACCCACTTATATACTCACTCAACATTTGTATTTAACGCATAAGCTCGACAATTTCGTACTTCTTTCTTTTTCTTACACTCCTCATTCCGCTTTATGTGGAGTCGAGACAGCATGGAAAGCTTTTATACTTTCTATGCTGGAAAAAGTTTCGGCTCATTTCTACGACTACGCCTGCTTAACGACAACCCTCCTTGGGAATGCTGGTGTTTTTGCGCGATTTATATGAGCGGCCGCCGCCCGACGTCAACCTTCTTTGGCAATGCTTTGGTTGCACGGGATGGACGTGCTTGTCCTTTTAATCGTCTCTCACAACATCCATGGGACAGAACGGAGTGTCCTTTATTCTAGGCCGGAAATCACGCAGCTAAGACTTTGAGACTTCAATTCAAGTCAATTTTAATATTAACAATTGTAACGGACACTTTTAGACGTTATTCCTGCATTTTGAAATAAGCAATACTGTTCACAATTCCAGTCGAATATCTATTAGTCTAACGGTTTTGTTTGGAATTTAAATGAGCTTCTACTACAAAAAGGTCTTATTCATGCTTCCTGAACTAATAGCTCAACGAAATACGACTTTATTTCAATTAGTCTCACTTATGAGACTAATTGAACATTTTACAAGAGTCGACTGGCGTTCATTTTGATCCTTATAGCACTGTACGACAGTCCAAACTAACCAAAACACAGCTACGGCCACAGTGGCTTTATAGTATATATATATATATACATATGTATAGGCTAGGTAACGCGTGTGTGCTATCAAACTGCCCAAAGTTTGATGAGTATTGCTTCCAATTTTCAAGCTCCTACTTCACTCAAATATTGAAAAGTTAATAAATATAACACAATTCATGATTATAAGACTGAAAAATAATAATTGTCAAAAGATCCTGAAATAGTCTAAAATTTTATTTTCATTTTACTCCACCCATAATGTAGAAAAATAATTTACAAAATGCATTTGAACATATAAACAGTACAATGTAACTGGACTCATTCGAGTGACACCCAGACTGAAAAATAGGACATACAGAGATAAAACGAAACCCATGTGTCTGTCTGTCAGTCTGTCATAACTCATAACCAATTGCTCCGACTCTACGAGCCCCATTTAGTTGAAATTTGTCTCACGTGTAGATTTGTGTGACGCAAACACAAACATGTTGATACAATCTGTCATTCATTCCTTATTATTAAAACCCAAATGATGCGAAAATTTTATTTCCCAAAACATAAAAGTTAGTGACATAATCAAATTTCCTTTCACTGCTTCCGTCGATCGGTGCTAAGGCTTTCATTAAAACTTGTGTTCTCCCAAACACCGTTGTTATCACTGTGCGAGTCCCTAGCCAAGTAATTAATTTTCGGGACAAGTTTATCAAAGTTAGTCATCCAATAAATTGGCTTCTTTGAAGGAACACTTCATATATCTAGCAAATTCTTCGTTGGAGCTTTAAAGATAGTTTGGACTGAGGAAGCTTCCTTTAGAGGTATAAATACAAATACAAATACAAAAATATTTATTGATAAGTACACCATATACATGTTACTTATAATTATGAGCCAAAACTTAGGATATAGAAATTATAAGTTGGATCGAGAGTACTCAAAGAGCGGAAGGAAACCAATCCAAACTAGGTTGAACCTGTATCTTGGTGGATCTCCCGCACCCCAAACCCCCCAACCATACCTTCTTAATCTGAATACGATACAAAGTATACATTATACATGGGTACTTTAACTAGGATAGATAATGTGGTTCCCTTATTTCCCAAACTAGACTAATCTGTTATTTGGGAATAAGAATATTTGAAGTAAATATAGGATATAGTACTAAAAGAGTTATACAAATTTACATGTGTGTATCTATTGAAGTATAAGTTTGAACATTGGCCCGCAGCAAATAATATTTAGGACTAATCGCTGAAGCGCGCGTGGACTGTTTATAACCCCTCTGCGCAGAAGGTGCACAGTCCTGACGAGCAGGCTCCAGGCCAGCGCCAACAGCATCCTCAGGTTGTTCACGACCAGGCTTGATTTTCAGTATGTGAGCCATTGATCAATGATTCACATGCTGAGAAATAAAAACCTGTGATAATTTAAGTAGGTACTGTACTAACATTAGAAATAAGAATTTTTGTTACTAACACCTAATATGATCCAAAGATGGTCGAAATAAAAGAATTATTATTATTATCATATTATGATTATCTAGAACCTTCAGCATTTAGGTATAACCAAATTATATCCTGCTAAATAAGCATAATGGTCATAGGGTTGCGCATATTTGAGGATCAGTCGGCCTATTTGCTAACTTAGTGTACAACGTTTTGATAGTCACTTCAAAATACATTGCGGCTTTCGTATGATTGACTATTTTTATTTAAGATATATAAAACGTAATGTATTTTGAAGTGACTATCAAAACGTTGGACACTAAGTTAGCAAATCGGCCGGCTGGAGGATATCGTGATAGTTTTTTTGAAGATTTTTTGTTATGATGCCTCGTGAACATTGCGGTAGGTTTGTGTAGGCATGTTAATGTTGAAATTTTAATACACCAACATTAACATACCATACTTAACATAGAGGTTGTAAATTAATGGGATGTACACATCAATCTGCAGAGTTGTTGTCACAGTTTTTAGGGTTCCGTACCCAAAGGGTAAAAACTCGGGACCCTATTGGCTCCGCTGCCCGTCTGTCTGTATGTCTGTCGTGACTGTCACCAGGCTGTATCTCATGAACCGTGATAGTTAGATAGGTGAAATTTTCACAGATGATGTATTTCTGTTACCGCTATAACAACAAATAATAAATAAACAGAGTAAAACAAATATTTAAGGTGGCTATCATACAAAACCTTGATTAGTTTGCACGTTTGTGCTCGATATTATAATATTCACAGAATATTTATTAATAGAGTTATGTATTCACTTTAAATATACATAATAGTTATATATTCACTTAAAAAATAAATAATTAAATTAAAATATAACAACTATCAAGGGGGGCTCCCATACAACAGACATGATTTATTGCCGTTTTATAGATAATGGTACGGAACCCTTAGTGCGCGAGTCCGACTCGCACTTGGCAGTTTTTTTATTATACCAAGAATAATACGTATAGGTAGATCATTAAGATCCACTGACAAACAAAACCTAGATACTGTACGCAACTTGAGAACGCATTCCGTAATTAGTATAGCAATTTATTTATCTCGGCACGTTTCGTTCAGCGTGGCAGAGGGACGCACATCAATTGTGCGGTCAAATGATTAATGATTGGGGTCATGAATGCGAGATAGCAATTGTTTGTTTTGTTTACGATGGACCCGTTTCATTGAAAGCGAACTTCGTATATAAATATTACGTTACAACTGACATAAAATGACGGAACCAGTTGTCAGAGGGTGGCCTTCCGAATAATCCTTACTTCCTTATTAATTTATATATGCTAATGTTTGTTACGCTTTCACGCCGTACTACTGAGCTGGTCATCAAGAAATTTTGCATACACGTCTTTTGGGGTACGGAGAAGGACATAGGGCACATTTTGTCCCGGGAAAAAGTACTGTTCCCTAGGGATCGACATTGATACGGGCGGAGCCGCGGGTGGAAACTAGTTAACCATATAATTGAATAGAATAAACAAAACGTCAAAATACAAAATCGAAATCTCAGAAGTACCTGAGCACAGAAGCCAGTGGCGTAACTACTGGGTGGCAGTGCTGGCAAAAACAGAAGTAAAAGGGGGGGGAAGCTAAGTCAGCAAGAAACCGCCGAAGCTGAATTCAAACTCTCATGGGCCCATTGTATGAATTTGTCACGCGCCCCAAATGGTATAATTACGCAACTGACAAAAGCAGTTGTGATGGGAACACTGGGAACACGTGAGGGCTCAACCTTTATTCGTACTCAACTTTCACACTTTCATAGAGCCTAAAATATGGTAAACTAGCTTTCGCCCGCGGCTCCGCCCGCGTCAATGTCGATCCCTCGGGAATAGTACTTTTTCCCGGGATAAAAGGTAGTCAAAGTCAAAGTCAAAGATTTTTATTCAAAATTGGATACATGTATCTCTTTTTGAACGTCATATTTTTATTTCTTATATATTTTTTTTATATATGCAAAATTGAAATACTACTAGCGTTTCGGAACGACCACTGGTGAGAAGAATACGCCGAAAGAAACTCAATCCAGCCTTGGTCCCTACGTGCCTGAAAGGCTCTGAATACATTGTTAACATTAAATACAATTTTTCATACTATAGACTAACTGGTTTTTTACAATCGTTTTGAACTTAAGTAAAGGCAGACCTAATATAGCCTATGTCCTTCTCCGTACTCCAGAGAACTTGTATGCAAAATTTTATGATGATCAGTTCAGTACTTACGGCGTGAAAGCGTAACAAACAAACAAACAAACAAACTCACTTTCGCATTTATAATATTAGTAAGGATAAGGATAAACGCAACACAAAATATCAGGGGTGTCATCCTCAATCGCTTGGCCGGTAGTTGCAGGTATGGTATCGGGTACACGCGCCCGTGGCTTCTCGAGCTGCTACTCTCGAGCTGCTAGACAGAAGTTATAAAGTCAGTCGAGCAGTTTTTGACTATATCTTTTAAAAACGAAGACACGAACAATCAATTCTTTTACTTTTGTATCACTCGGGAACAGTAGAATGTCCCGGAATGAAAGGTACCCTATATCCTTTCCCGAGTTTCAAACCAACTCCATAACAAAATTCATCCAAATTGGTTCAATGGTTGAAGCGTGAAAAGAGGACAGACAGACTTTCACATTTATAATATTAGTATAGAAGTATGGATAGGTAAATACATACTGGATACCATATTTCCATAACGGGGTCATGGGTCCCTAAGTTCATTAGACCTAAGAACACAATGAGCTGTCGGTGGGCGTACAGGTGGAAAGCAGAATAAATATACTAATAGGTTAGTAGCAGCATGATTCGTCAGATTTCCTCGACCGTCTTATACGATCTGCGCAACAAGTGAATAAAATATTGAATGTACCAACTACATTATGTAGGTACTTATTTTTTCCTCTCTCTCAGACCAGCATGAATAGTGAGTTTTAGAGGACACCTTTGCAATCGTATAATTATTATTTTGACTTTGTCTGTTTGTCTCTACTGAGTAAAAAAAATTTGTTACGTTTTTGTGTGACATATCGTAAAATTGATATAATGCAACAACTGAAAAATAAGAATTTTGCCGGTAAAATTTACTCAAAATAATGAATAATATATATTGTACTTGTATACCTATGTCTCAATTTAGCTAGTTGCTTCCGTGGTCCAGTGGTTAGGGTTTGCCTGTTGACCCGGGGGTCGTGGGTTCGATTCCCACCGGAAGCATACTTTGTTTAGTTGCTTCCAGTTTGGTTAGGACATTGCAGGCTTGAATCACCTGATTGTCTGATAATAAAGATGATTCCGTGCTTCGGAAGGCACGTTAAGCCGGTGGTCCCGGCTGCCATCTGGTAGTCGTTAAAGGAACCACGTTAGAGGCCGAGAGGCGGTTTCGAAGAACTCTGACACCAAGGTGTGCATGGTCGATTGACCGTGACACCTACTCGAAATGATGATGAATTTAGCTAGTTCAAAAAATAAGTAACTTAGGTTTCAAGTTCATATCGTTTTTTTTTTCAGGTTGTCGCAAAAATCTGGAGTGTCATGTAACTGATTGATTTCAGGTCTCAAATGGAACATGTGTGTTCATTTGTTTTTGTTTTGTTTTGTTTTTAGAGCAGCCTAACGGCATCTGATCGTGTCGTATAAATTGAAGCAAGAAGAGGGAAAGGAAGACAAGGAAGAGCATATTTGGATGAGATAAAGGAAAAGGCTGGAGTTGTGTCACATGGAGAGGTGAAGAGAATGGCTGAGAACCGAGAGACATGGAGAGTACTCCACCGACAAGAACACAGTTCTTAAATTATAGATAGAAAGGCAACTGCTTTGTTGGACACTCAACGGCCATAACAATAAAACTTCTAGTGTGTCTTGTTTAGTGTTCATCAAAGTGTTGTTGACTACAAACACCTGCCTGGTTCACCTGCACGCTGACGACATATTTGACTGACTGCTAGCATTAACACATTCACTGCCAGAATTTTAAAACAATACACATTTCATTGTGTCCTACGATTACACTCATAATTGATACGGGTACCACTGCTGTCCGCATTTGAAATAAATTATTTAAAGGAGAACGGAGATATCATTTATAATTTATATTACGAGGCCCTAGACAAATTTTCAAAATATGAAATACTGTTTACAGTTGAAAGCAGGGGTTGGAATACCGGTAAAAATCCATTACCGGTACCTCTATGAAACGACAGTACCGGTAATTGGTTTGGTACCGGTACATTTGGTAACGGTAAAAATCAAGTACCGGTACCTCTATAATACAACGGTACCGGTAATTGGATTGGTACCGGTACCTCAATAAAACGACGGTACCGGTAATTGAAAGAAGTACCTGTACCAAATACCGGTAAACAGTACCGGTACTTAGTACCGGTACTCGTATTGGGAATTATCATTTCGTTAATGTGTGTCGTTGCCGTGTTGTGCATGTGCGGCGTGAGGCGGGGGCCCACAATAGGGCGGCACTTTTACAGTCGAGCGAGTCCCATGCGGTAGACGGCAACAATGCGTAGGTACCGGTAAAATTAACGCAATTTTAATACCGTTACAATTAGACAGAATAGAGGTACCGGTACTTACCGGTACTTATAATGTGAATTTGGTACCGGTAACAAGTAGCGGTAAAATTACCGTTAACTGTTAACAATATTATTACCGTTAAATACTAGATTACCGGTACCTCATATTACCGTTAAAATTTTAACAGAATAGTAATACCGGTACTTACCGGTACTTATAATGGGAATTTGGTACCGGTAACAAGCCCTGGTTGAAAGTGAGAACGTGAAGCACTGGACCCCAAAAATGTATGCATCCCCGTCAAGAGCAAGTAGTGTTCGATGAAATAGTGCTAATCTAATAGTTTAAGGGCCAATTTTAATTGAGTTCTTCTTTTTTTTTTATTTCTACAAAATAATAAGAATTTATTTGTAGGAAAAAGAGAAATAAATTCAATTACGATTACAAACTAAACCTAAAAATAATAACCTAATCTAAAAGATAATGGCCGTGCGGCATGGTGCAAGGACGCTGGCTGAGTTTTCTCTCTGAATAGCTATGCTAATTTGTTGAGAAAAGAAGTAGCTTGCTTTTCCATTTCATCCGAGTGAGTCATCGTCATCGTCAGCAGGTCCTTTTAGTCTCCACTGCAGGAGCATAACCCTCTCTGTACTACCTGAACCATACTTGGCCAGAGCAGACAGAGGATTTGGCCTACACTCTCCTCGCTGGCCAGACGGGTTGGAGAGGTCTCATTAATGTTTATGAGCTTTGTTTAGCTTGTATTTCCTAACTCGCCTCTTACGACATCCACGGGAAGACTTGAAGTGGTCCTATTCTACTCTGCCGGAAACCACACGGCGAAGTGAAGTGAGTAGTATCCCAATACCTTCATTCCTTTCCCAAATCCAACAAATTCCTATACTTCCTCAGCTTAAAAATGCTTCCGATGGCTAGCAGCGTCGGAAGTACAAGAAGCCAAAAAACTGCCCTCGCCAACCCGCCTGCCGGTGTCGGTAAGTATGGCAATATCCTTCCATGGAATGAAAAATCCTTGGGAAAAACCTTGGCCAGCAGTGAACTCGTATCTCTCGGGTGAAATGATGATGATGATAAAAAACACAGCTTGCTGTAGATGATTTAAAAAGGATTTAACTTGAAAGAGTATTTCTAAATTATCGCTGTCATATCGCTAGTTAAGAAATATTTTAGATTTTAGACAGGGCTGGCCCGTCGTGTCTATATTCTCATAATCAAAGATACCTACCTACAATTGTGCAAAGTGAGAATGGATAAGCGTCCTTTACGCTCTAAAGGAAGCTGAGGTTGCAAGTACGAAAACACTAAGATAAGAAGTCTTACATCAAGAGCAGAATCCTAAATATACATTGATTCTGACAGGTATTTGATACAGAAATTCTACTCATTTGGTAGGCATCCTTACTTATATAATCCTTATTCTTACTAATATACTAATCCTTACTAATATTATAAATGCGGAGTCTGAAACGGTTGTCCGACGGTCGTTTGAACTACGAACGATTCGCCGACAGAATGTTTCATCATCAGGCGTTTGGACGACAGAACCTTTCATCTACGAATGATTCGTCGACAGAACGTTTCGTCATCGGGCATTTAGACGACAGAACCTTTCATCTACGAACGGTTCGACGTCAGAATGTTTCGCCTCTAAACATAAATAAATATATACGGACAAATCACACAGATTGAGCTAGCCCCAAAGTAAGTTCGAGACTTGTGTTATGTAATACTAACTCAACGATACTATATTTTATAACAAATACATATAAAGATAATCATCCAAGACCGAGAATGTTTTGCCTTATTAGACGATAAATCTTTTAGTTATTGAGTGATGCGAACACTGAACTTTTCAACTATGCAAAATTCACCAGCAATATGTGTTAAGCTGATTTACTAAGTATCGTGTAAGAGATAATAGAGATATATTCTAAATTTTAGCATAAATTATTTAAATAATTAAATTTAAAAGTTGTGACAGTAATCGTTATTGAAAATCAAACTAATATGATTATTTTTGTATTTATTTAGTAAAAACAAAAACTAAAACTACTGTTTTATAATTATAATAATTAGTAATTAAAAAAGTTGTAAAACAGTAGTTACAAGCATAGGGAAGTAATTAAAATAGGTTGATTAAATATTAAGCAAAAATTATACATTGCAAACAAAATAAACACAGTTATAGTCTTTATTCATAACGTGTAGACAAATAATAAAGTTCTCGGAAAAGTAAATTCATATTTTAAAAAGCCTCACAACGTGATAATATGGAATATAAAAACATTTATTACAAATAAATATAGATAACATAATTTAACATTGTTTTTATTTATTTATTTGAAACAAACATACATACACTCAAAAAATACAGATCTATCGGAAAAGAAAAATATGGATATAAAAACTTACCTGGGTGGATAAGCACATATCTATCATTTAAATAAATAAAAACAATGTTAAATCGGTATCCCATGGACTCGGATCAGTAACTAAATAAAATCAATACCTAATTAATTTAATAAAATTAATATCTAATTAAGAGAGGAGTTGTTTTTTGTAGCCATATATATTATTTCTAATTATTTAAATTTGTTTCTATTTAGCCTTCTACAATCAACATATCCTTTTATTTAATATATTTGTTTTTTCATATTATCACGTTACACGTTATGAATAAAGACTTATAACTGTGTTTAATTTGTTTGCAATGTATAATTTTTGCTTAATATTTAATCAACCTATTTTAATTAATTTCCTATGCTTGTAACTACTGTTTTACAACTTTTTTAATTACTAATTATTAGAATTATAAAACAGTAGTTTTAGTTTTTGTTTTTACTAAATAAATACAAAAATAATCATATTAGTTTGATTTTCAATAACGATTAATGTCACAACTTTTAAATTTAATTATTTAAATAATTTATGCTAAAATTTAGAATGTATCTCTTGCTATTGCTGGTGAATTTTGCATAGTTGAAAAGTTTAGTGTTCGCATCACTCAATAACTAAAAGATTTATCGTCTAATAAGGCAAAACATTCTAGGTCTTGGATGATTATCTTTATATCTATTTGTTATAAAATATAGTATCGTTGAGTTAGTATCACATAACACAAGTCTCCAACTTACTTTGGGGCTAGCTCAATCTGTTTTTTGTCCGTATATATTTATTTATGTTTAGAGGCGAAACATTCTGACGTCGAACCGTTCGTAGATGATGGGTTCTGTCGTTCAATTGCCCGATGACGAAACGTTCGTCGATTAATAGTTCGTAGATGAAAGGTTCTGTCGTCTAAATGCCCGATGACGAAACGTTCTGTCGACGAATCATTCGTAGATGAAAGGTTCTGTCGTCCAAACGCCTGATGATGAAACATTCTGTCGGCGAATCGTTCGTAGTTCAAACGACCGTCGGACAACCGTTTCAGACTCATAAATGCGAAAGTGAGTTTGTTTATTTGTTTTTTACGCTTTCACGCCGTAACTACTGGACCGTACATCATGAAATTTTGTATACAAGTTTTCTGGAGTACGGAGAAGGACATAGGCTACCTTTTATCCAGGAAAAAAGTACTATTCCCGCGGGATCGACATTGACGCGGGCGGAGCCGCGAGCGAAAGCTAGTCCTTACTAATATTATAAATGCGAAAGTGAGTTTGTTTGTTTGTTTGTTACGCTTTCACGTTGTAACTACTGAACCGATCATTATGAAATTTTGCATACACGTTATCTGGGGTACGGAGAAGGACATAGGGTACATTTCATCCCGGAAAAAAAGACTGTTCCCGAGGGATCGACATTGACGCGGGCGGAGCCGCAGGCGAAAGCTAGTAATATTATAAATGCGAAAGTGAGTTTGTTTGTTTGTTACGCTTTCACGCCGTAACTTCTAAACCGATCATCATGAAATTTTGCATGCAAGTTCTCTGGAGTACGGAAAAGGACATAGCCTACTATTTCCGAGGGTTCGACATCGACGCGGATGGAGCCCCGGTCGAAACCTAGTATGTAAATAAAAGGGAAACAATGAAATCCATACGTAACAAGCTTTGGCTTTCACTGTTTGAAGCTCCATCCCGTTTAATTCTATCGCGGGTTTTGTTGTAATAGCCTGTTGTTGGTCCATATATTACCTACCTCAATAATTGTTAGTATTGATCCGACTTAATATATGTAATTGTTTACTTTTATATCTTATAACTTCAGTTTTATTTGAAACAAAATAAACATTCAGTAATATGTCAAACAATTTTCTCTTTATATGAAAGACAGTTTTATTCACTTACTTTTTTATGGCGCAGGTCATTGACAGAACTCCCTATATTTATCGCCCTTTTGTTTAGTATTTCTAACTATCCTAGACAATATTCTTTTTTAAACTTACGCGCTTTAAACACATAATTATATATATACCTATGTGAACGGGACTTAGAAGAACCTTTTTATTGCTTGTTTCCGTTGACTGTCCGAATGGAGTAACATCAATCGATGGAACTCCATTGAAACGTTATATATCCTTTGATACGTTACATCCATCGTGGTCGCAACGAGTCTCGTTGCACCATTATGTACCTCCATTGAAACGTCAACGGAAACAAATAATAAAAAGGTACGTGCTAAGTCCCGTTTATAAACATAATTAAATCTTAGTTAAGTTTTTACATTTTCTTTGTGGAGGCTCTTTTTTTACTTTTGGAATGAGTCATATCTCGTCTATCCGGTCAAGGGAAGCCGGACAGGTATGTGGGACTTGAACCCACTAAAACCACACGGTGTCAATCTTCCATGCTGCTCTGGGAGAAAAGAAAAAACGTAGAATGTACCAGCTGCGTCTCTTCCCGCGCAGATCGTAAAAGCCGATCGAGGGAATGGGTAAGATAATAAATATATACGGACGAAACGGGGAGCGCATTCCAGCGTCGACAGTAGTTACAGAAAAAGAGTTATCGAAAAAACCTGTACGGTGACCTGTAGAAGGTAGTCATATGATTTTATGCTTTTGCGATCACAATCATTATTATTATCATTTCTTAGGTAATATTAATATATTCGGTTTTTTATTTGCGCCCAAAAGCCCCTAACATGAGTAACATAAGAAAAACAATTCTGTCATAGAGGGTAGGTTCGGTTAGCTTACTTGTGACCAAGAAAGGGGCGAATGAGCGAGCAGTGCCCAACTAGAGCGAAGCTCCAACATAACAAAAACAATTCTGCCACAAGAGTAGGTTATGTTTGTTAGCTTACTTGTGACCAAAACACGTGCGAGTGCCTCTCCGCGCTTTATAAATTAATATGTGCAGAAATCGCTTTGGTCATAGTTCTATTAGATCCCATCCTCAGAAAGTTTTAAAGTCAAGCTAAACTATTCTAAAGCACGCCCACTAATTACAATCATTTCATTTCTTATGCATTATTATTCGAAGAAAAAATATATGTTAATATATTTAATACACATCTTTTCACGTACTAGTTATTGCCCCGACTAGGCAGATAAAACTAACCCCGCTAACAACAGATTTTAAATTGTAGAGGGGTCATAGTTATTTGCCCCCGGCTACACGCATGCGTACATTAAAGACTAGAATAACGACATAACAAACACGAGCCGACACAAGAACATATTTCGTCACCTGATCAGTCAATAACTTTACCAACCATTTCATAACAGTTGGAGTAACATCAAACACTGACTTTGAACTTGACCCCTGGTTTTGCAAGCACTGGTGGGTAGAATAGGGGGGCATCACCACTCTCGAACACGACGCGCCGCGACTCACACGCGCCAAAATGTTCCCAAATCCATTCGACAGAAAGCATTCTACTATTAGACAAGTCTTGGACAGGATCTTCAAGGAATCTAAGACTACAATGAAAACTGGACTGTCAAGGAAGAATAGCAGTTCCTCCTCATGTTCCAACTCTTCAGATAGACGGAAACCTTTCGTCGGATTTGGACTGAGGAGCTGAATCGCATTGTTTTATTTGTGTTGTTATCGGTCAACTAGTCATCGAATTTCACTACGTAAACGTTGGTGAGTTTTCAAATGTATATCACAATTAACTATTTGAATAAATTCCAGTTATGTATAACATATTGCGAGTTATGAATTCACTAAGAAATATATGCCTAATCTGACACTAAAACTAATATATATATACGGACAAATCACACAGATTGAGCTAGCCCCAAAGTAAGTTCGAGACTTGTGTTATGGGATACTAACTCAACGATACTATATTTTATAACAAATACATATATAGATAAACATCCAAGACCCAGGCCAATCTGAAAAAGATCATTTTCCATCTTGACCTGGCCGGGGATCGAACCCGGTCACTCCGTGTCGCAGGCTGGCGTGTTGACCGCTGCGCCACGGAGCTAGTCAGGTAAAACTAAAATATACAAAGAAATCTTTGTATTTGAGATTTGTTTTAAGCAGTAATACAAAATCAAACAGGAAACGAATGTCAGTGAATAGAAATTAAATATATCAAAGACTAACTACAATTCACGAGTATGCACTTAGTAGTCGTTTAGTAACAACAAAGTAAATGACACGAAGATACAAAGGATATTCACAGATTTTCGAATCATGTTTATAAAAGTTAGGTATTTAATCACAAAATAATATTTGACTTCAGTTTCACGTTTATCATAAAGTCACACAATGTCACAGTAATCAGAAAGCCAGATTTTTAAAACATAAACATAGTGTTAATAGGTACGTTCGTCTGCAAAAGTCCATATACAAGTTGCGTAAAAAGTCGTGTGTTGCTACGGATACTATTTAAAAATAACAGCCATTTCAACGTTATACATGTGGCTTAAGGTTCATGATATTGTTAAATATATTTGCCTCCCTAATAAATCGATTTTCACCTTAGGGCTATATATGGACTTTTACAGGCGACCGTACATTATTTTAATCAAAGAGTTTAACAATAGCAAGCGATCTACGGCCTGTTGCAAATTAGAAAGGCACGCAACTAATATCGTTACTTATTTCTCCATTACTTATGAGTCAGAGTCTGTTCCGACGTATTGCGCCACCTCTTGAGCAATGTTGTCAAAATTTTCAAATCCACCATCTTTTGCAAGAATAGGTCTAACTGAAAACCAGTTATTTCTGCGCGTGCGTCCTTGCAAGGCAACAGAATAATAAATTTATTAGATACAACACACTACTCTTAGGGACTTTGCACAATGTGCGCACTCTGACTCCGTGGCGAAAAGACGGACAAACAGCGTGTAGTGATTGGAAGTAGTTTCGCAAATCAATAGAATCTTTTTGTCCTTGAAAATATTGTCTGTAAATGTTTGTAGACCAATTTTCAAAAACGTCGGTTTTATTAATCATAAATTGTTTTTTTTTCAAGTAATGTTGTGAAACAAAACAAATTTATGACAAAACATATTAACTTGCGTAAAGTAGTAAAATAGAGCAAGCGAAACCTTTCGGCCCTACGAGTATATGTTTACTTTTTACGGCATAATACCAAGCGACAGACAACGGTGAAATCGCCCAATCAAACACTTCAAATGCTAGTTACTAAACAAGTAACCCAATATGTTAATACCTTCTATTCATACTCGGGACGGGACCCATAAAGGATAATATCTACATAGTACATTTGTACTATATAGGCGGTCTATTTAGACCGCCAACCGCCATACGACTAAATAAACAAATCTCTTCTACCTAAAGCTACCTAAAGGCATGTTTGATCTTTTAATCGAAAATCGCAATAATTTATTGTCGGCGGAAAATATTAGAGGATATCTTCCAATACAAAGATTTTCTTACTTATTTATTGTTGTTTTGATATAATTTGTTGCTATACAACTTATTAGATTTGTCGATACATTTGATACAGGTTGAAATTCGAAAATAGTAAATGTTTTCAATAAGCTAATTGACTTATAAAAACCTATTTTAAGAAAAGCAGAAAAGCTCTATGTAACTCAAGATGATATAAGGATTATAAAAACACTCATACATCCAAATCCGTAAAAATATTTAGAAATTATGACGAGATAAAGAAACTCGTATACAGATATATCTTCATACAAACGCCAATGCTGATTATGATCTATTTTTTGACAAATGTCCAATAGTAACTGCACTACCCAATTATTACGAAAATCTTTTAAACCAATGGAG
This sequence comes from Elegia similella, assembly GCA_947532085.1. Classification (NCBI taxonomy): domain Eukaryota; kingdom Metazoa; phylum Arthropoda; class Insecta; order Lepidoptera; family Pyralidae; genus Elegia; species Elegia similella. Next base: position 12,447,373 of record OX383931.1, on the reverse strand, counting down.
CAATAAACGCGACGACGAGAAGTACCTACGACCTAGATAAATGATATTTCTTTGATATTGTTGACATTTAGGTTAGTTAATGTGTGTTAAAGTGACATGTATAAATATCTCCTCATTGATCTTGCCTTTTCTTTTTCTTTGCTATTGTAAATGAAATTACTTGTTGTCCATGTGTGATGAATGATGATTGTAAATGGTGTAAATCGTTTTCATCACAATTAATTAATAAATCAAATCATCATCATCAGGTCTTTTTAGTCTCCATTGCAGGAGCATGACCCTCTATGTACTACTGGGCCATACTTGGCCAGAGCAGACAGAGGATTTGGCCTACACTCTCCTCGCTGGCCAGACGGGTTGAAGAGGTCTCATTGATGTTTATAAGCTTTGTTTGCTTGTATTTCCTAAGTCGCCTCTTACGACATGGGAAGACTTCAAATGGTCCTATTCTACTCTGCTGGAAACCACGCACGGCCAAAAATCAAATATCTGACCCTAAAAACATAACGCTATTTTTTGTCATGTAAGAATGGTCTCTCAATTTCTGTAATGACGTCATATAATCATAACTAGTTTGAAGTGATGTCACCCAAACTTAAGCAACAGTGATGATGTATGATATTTGGTAACCAATATCGATGGTACGGACGGAACACAAGTTGCGACGTAAACCAGTCTGGAGTCTGGAAACTTCACTTGCAACCGGAATGCATTGCACGGCCCTTACGAAACGTTAACTGCACGCGAGGTAGGAAGCTGCGGCCTTGGCCATATTTATGTAATGTTCATTCAGTTTCTAACACACGCATAGAGGAACAGAAAATAATATTCGGAAGAAACATCATTTGTTTAATTAAGTACTAACATATGCTGTAATAATGAGCCCTGTCCCACTGCTGGTAGTATACTAGGTTTAGGTTATTATAATATTAGCTCGGGGAAAAAGTCTTTTTGTGTTTTGTATGAAGATTTTATCGATTTAAACTAACGCGAGATCATAACCATTATTAATAAGCGAATTACGGGTTACTCACGTAAGAAGTCAGCTATATGCCGACATGTTTCAATCTCATCCGACGGTGTTCTTCAGGGCGAATATGAACCGAGGCGCACACACACATTCACCTTGAAGAAGACCACCGAATGAAGTTGAAACATGTCGGCCTATAGATGAATTCGTATGTGATTCGTATAATAATAAGATTTTATCGGTTCATACGATAGAGCTGTACTGTAACTTTGATAACATGACAAATAGACTTGGTGTTGATTTTATTAGGATATCAATACAATTTTTATGCGTAGTCTATTTTTCCTTATATTTAATAAGCTTTTAAGAATTTGCAGAATTTCTTCGTTAATCTGATCCATAATAACACACAAAAACATAATTTAAAAAAAGCAATAAATAATTTTGCCATTTTATATTCTCCTTAAAAATGTCACCTTTATAACAAAACCGTTCAGAAACATACATCAGAACCGAAGATATTCTATTACAAATTTATACATAGGGAGACCTTTGCCCAGCAGTTTGACACAACACCAACGGGCTAGGAAAAAATATATGTATTTATCTAATACTAATATTATAAAGCTAAAGTTTGTTTGTTTGAACGCGCTAATCTCAGGAACTGCTGGTTCAAATTGGAAAATTATTTTTGTCTTGATAGTCCATTTTATGAGGAAGGCTTTAGGCTATAAAACATCACGCTGCGACTAATAGGAGCGAATCATCAATAAAAAATGTTTTGAAAGATGCGAAAAATTATTCATGTATAAAAAAACAATTTAATCATATTTACAGAAATTGCTGCGGACGAAGTCGCGGGCAACAGCTAGTATTATATATTTTCTTTATATGATATTTTCATAAAATCTAGACTACATTTTCAAAAATGAATTAAGTAACGTATATAATGTTAGCGATTTAAGTTATTGTCTTGATTTTGTTTTATACCTATATCACGTGTAAATGTCGACATAGCCTTGAAGAAGTGACTCAGCTCATCAAAATTAACAACTTTTCCTGAAACCAATGCTAGTAACTCAAACAAATCGACCTTCCCATATATATTGCCGGCCAAAAACTGATATACGAATATTAAAAATACCGGCTTCCCGGAATTGGTTTCATGGGAAAAGTTGTTCGTATTGACGGGGACTGAGTTGCCCCTTCAAGGAAAACTTACAAGCTTTTACATGTACTCTTAGTTTCTATTATATTTCTTTTCAGTTCCGCAACTCAGATATCCATGAGTCTATTTTTATTTTAACGTTATCGCATAACATTATCACAACGAAAGTTCACATGACAAATTCATAGACCTACTAACCTAAAGACACAAACAAATTGTCGGTACCTACATACGCCGATAAAATGAATACCGTGTCAACGAACTGAAAGCCTAGATAAATATTTAACAATATCTTTGTCCGGCGAAATGTTTTTGTTTTTATTAAAGTTATCAATATTTTATTAAGAGCGCCTTGAAAGATTTTATTGTTTGGAAAACAGTTTATCTAACACGGTACACAACATTTTATTTGGATTGATATGTTAAAATCAATTACTTTTTGTAAAGGTATTCTTAACCTCCACATTTTCCTTACTAATATTATAAATGCGAAAGTGAATTTGTTTGTTTGTTACGTTTTCACGCCGTAACTACTGAACCGATCATCATGAAATTTTGCATACAAGTTCTCTGGAATACGGAGAAGGACATAGGCTAACTTTTATCCCGGCAAAAAGTACTATTCCTGAGGGATTGACAATGACGCGGGCGGAGCCGCGGGCGAAAGCTAGTAATATTATAATTTTACAAAACATTCGACTTTGTCCGCGTGGGTTTCCATTTTAAAAGGCAATTTCTTCATCATGATCGATTAAGACATAAGTGGAGCGCGGTTTTTTAAATAATCTTTCATATATAAGAACCCGACTTTAATCAAACTACTGCACCGATTTTGATTTTGAAAGCATACGCCTATTAAATAATAAAAAATCGGTTCACAAGTGACGGTAAGTTATGCGGTATGAAATATAAAAACACTACAACCGAATTGATAACCTTTCTCCTTTTTTTGAAGTTGGTTAAAAACTAAGCTTTACTTTATTACAATTTCATTAAGATTTTCAGTTTTATATGAGTTTAAGCCTTTGCGGCCAAGAGCACTATTATTTTGACTACGGGACCGCGTTTGAGTTTGAGTTTCATCTAATATTTCGGCAATATTGCAGCTGCCATTTTCACATACTAAATATTAAATATTAGACAAAGCTCAAATTCAATCGCGGCAAGTAAGTCCCGTAGTTAAAATAATAGTGAGTTTTCAGTTATTCGTAAAATGTTTGATCGAGAATAGTTAATTTGAGTTATTACTTTGTTAAATACTATTATTATAGTTCTCTAGCATTTCAAATTCAGGTGCACTCAAAGCGTATATATTTTAGGGAATGTTAGTAATTTCAGTTTGAAATTCTGAAGTCTCTTCGCTTAAGTCGTAGCTGTCGAAAATTCCTAAGTCGTATTGGTACCAATGTACGGGAGTAAAATTTATGATAAATTACTTTTTGTTTTTAGGTGATAAATATTGCGAAGATAAAGTTTCATACTTGATACAAAAAAGCTTTATTGAAACATCAGAATGGTGAAATACGAGTAGTTGATCTGTTTCGTATAGAAATAAAGATATATTATATCGAAACCATGATGGCCTATACGCAGATACAGAAAAGAAAATATTAGGTTTTTAATTCATATGTGACGTATATATTTACATCACATATGAACATATGAACCCTATTCTATATCAATCAACCCACTTGTATTTCCTAAGTAGTATTGATGTTTTCATTGAAACCATATTCTAAGCACGACTTAGGCTAAAGGTTGTACGAATAGCGACAAGGGGACTATCGTACAGAAAGAACTTTTTAGAAAATTGTCCAAATACAGCGAAACTAGCACCGGGTGGTGCTAGTGCTAAGTTATCATTATTCTTTAACCCATCAACCCGATCAAATGAAAAAAACAACGGGTCGCAACCTGGGAGTGCCGGCAGAAATGAAAACTCCGCGCGGAGTAGAAAGAGAGGGGGATATTACGCCGCACCGGCGGTCTCAGGTTATGTGTCCTGATGAGAGTTTGACGCTTTTGACCCATCCCAAATAAGCATACTTTGTTTAGTTGCTTCCAGTTTGGTTAGGACATTGCAGGCTTGAATCACCTGATTGTCTGATAATGAAGACGATTCCGTGCTTCGGAAGGCACGTTGGTCCCGGCTGCCATCTAGTAGTCGTTAAAGGAACTACGTCAGAGGCCGGGAGGCGGTTCCAAAAAACTTTGACGCCAGGGTATGCATGGTTGATTGACCGTGTCACCTTCATAAAGGACTCACTCAAGATATGTAAATGTAACCTAACATTTACATGTTTTATAATATAAAAATATAAAAATTTCGCGGAATTCGAGTCTCATAAAAAGTTATTTTTAACTTAACAGTCTAAATGTTTGCAAAGTTGTTTCCTGAAATTTACTTTAATAACAACAAAAACATTTAGCCGGACAAAAATATTAATATTTATCAAGGCTCTCAGTTCTTTGACACGGTATTATTTTTATCGGCGTACTAAGAATTTGTTTGTGTCTTTAGGTTAGTAGGTCTACGAATCTGTTATGTGAACTTTCGTTGTGATAACGTTTAAATAAAAACAGACTCATTGTTATCTGAGTTGCGGAACTGAAATGAAGTTTTCTAGAACATACGAGTACATATAAAGCGTGTAAATTTACCCATAAAGGGGGAACCAATTCTGGGATCCCAATTTTTTTTACATTTCCATACCAGTTTTCGGCAGGCAATTCATAGATTTCAAACATCGAGTTTTTAGCATTGGTCTCATAGGAGAAATTGTTCATGTTGACATGGCTGAGTATATAAAACAAAGTCGGGGTAGTTACACCATTTATACAGCGTGTAACATAACCAACGACGTTCCCGTAAAGGGGTGACTCAGCCCGTCAAAATGAACAACTTTTCCTATAAGACCAAAGCTGGAAACTCAAAAAAGAATCGCCAGTTGCAGATTTTTGTCAGACTCATCACGCCTGACAAAAATCTGCGATAGACGTGTGAACCACATGCTCATAGTTATGGACCACGTTTCTGAGCCGTAAGTCATCACTATCAATACTGGAGTAACTGTGGATAATACCTAATTGGAGGTATTGTAGTTTTAATTTTGTAAAGTTTATAACTTGTAATTATAGACCGTAAGCTTTACAAAATCCTCAGACGTCGCGGGTAAAAGCTAATTCACAAACGCAAAACATAACGCAAACATAACACAACAATAGAAAGGCATACCTTTGAAATCAATTTAAGGCTTACGTTCGAATAAACCCTGCGATACGTGTTGAGACTTTTGCGCCATTTGAGATCCAACGATTGTATTACGCTTGAAAATGTATTTTAACAGTGATAAATTGCTTTGGAAAACTAACATATATTCATCACTCTTGACAGAGTGGACGTGGTTGTGTAGATGGCCCTGGCGCGGATTACATATACTGCCCGTCCCTTGGGCGAGGGTTTTTGCTTTTGCAATGGCTCTCCACCTCTGCCTGTTCGTAGCATTTCGAACACATTGAATATTCATCCTGCTGTTTTTATTAAGTCTGTCTAACGAGTCGGAGATTTGCCTCGAGCTCTTTTGCCTTCTACCCGGCCCAGGACCGCAAGTCTCTCCGTCGACGACCCATTTCTACTAATATGTCCAAAGAACTTAAGTATTCATAGCTGAACAATCGACATAGAATTGAAAGTCTAGGCATTTCATGAGGCGAACCTTTGCCTTGCATGTCAAGCAGCTGAAATTCGTACAACATTTTATCGCGTTCTAATAATAATCTTTCGTATGAAAAAACCAACTTCTAACTAATTACTGAACCGATTTTGATGACATTAAATGGGACCAACTTTAAGGCATACCCTTTTAAATACAAAAAAGGTTTTTTTTCTAATCGGCTCATAAATGACAGTGTTCTGAGGAAACAAACATTTGAAAAAACACAACCGAATTTATATCCTCTTTTTTTGAAGTCGGTTATTAAATTTGTTGCAACTTGTATCAAAATCAATGTAATGATATGAATTTTAAGTCAATAAACTAAATATAACCACGCATTATTTTTTTCATCCGTCATAATTAAATCTCCGAATTCGTGACATTAGTAAAAAATACTTTTGTATTTCGCTGTTTAGGTAATATTGCTAAATGTTTATAGCTACTTGGAATAACTAACAATATGCGACTTAACTAGACAAGCGTGGAATGATCCCGACTTTGCCGACGCGCAAAACAATGTTTTCATTGATCCTGGCTTTAAATACAACCTCCGACGCAACAGAGTCGAAGCCGTATGGTTCCCCAGGCGCAAACCTCGAGGTCGAGTATACCACTTCGCTCCCGCTACAAATTACATCCTAAAGGAATACTCTAGTAAAAAGTACTAGTTACTCTAGTAGTCAAAGTATAGGGCAAAGTGGTGAGACCACGCGGTGTAAGGATTCAGGATGATCTAGGTCGAATTCGCCAGGAATTTACATATAATTTGCATATGTGGCATTGACGATATTTCATTATTTCGGCTAATACGAGTAATATTACTAGCTTTTGCCCGCGGCTCCGCCCGCGTTAATGTCGATACCTCGGGCACAATAAAATTTCCCGGAATTAAAGGTACCTGTCCTTCCCCGGGCCTCAAACTACCTTCTCACTAAATTTCATTCAAATTGGTTCAATGGTTGACAGCTGAAACTATTGTACCTAGAAACTTGAAGTTTGGTACAGGGGTTCCTTTTATGATGCAAATGTGCAATAAGAAAGGATTTTTAGAAATTCAACACCTAACGGGGTGAAATAGGGGAGTAAAGTTTATATGGAATTTTCTCATATCCAGACTTAGAAGTATGAAAATAGGTATATAATTTTTCGATTACAATTAAAAAAGATCTACGTAGGTGAAATGGTTAAAATTCCCTATCTATATATAGTATTTTTTGTTGTTTAATTTATCATTATCACACATGTATGTCAACTAATAGACCCATTTTTTCTAATCTAGTACTCAAATTCGGATTATGGTACTATTAAGAAAATCGATGAAAACAATTATCGGATAAATACGGGCGGGATGGATATTAGAAACTCGGAATTCTAAAAGGAATGTAATTAGTCGGGCCGCTAAATAATTATTTCGGCAGCAAGATTTTACAATTGGGGCAGCAGAGAAAACATTTGGATAAGCTTTGGCTTTCCACCTAAAACGACTGAGGGCAGAAAAGAAGTTAGGTTTAAGTTATTTTTTTATGACTACCCGAAACGACTGAGGGCAGAAAAGAAGTTTTGCTGACCATACGTTGCTGCCCACCTAGCTATTTTAACTGACCGATTAAATTTTTTGCTAACAAACATACGAATGTTCTGCTAACCGTTTAAATAACACCCATTCTAAAAGCACTCGGCTTCGCCTAGTGTTTTTAAGACGGCACTGCACGAAATTGTGAAAATTGATGTGTTTTTAAATCACTAGTACTATGCGCTGTATTAATTTAATACATCAAAAGTATTTGTATAATTTATACTTATGATATTTGATATGGCTTTGAAATAGACAATAATGAAATTTTAAAATGCTATATATGGTATGATATCTAAAAGCATTGTTCTTCGAAAACTTTGTATTTTTTACATATAAAACAATATATCTCACATGACAATATTTATATGTACGCCTCGGAGATCGCCCGGTTTCTTATTTTTTGTATCCTTTCCTTACTATAATATTATAAATGCGAAAGTGAGTTTGTTTGTTTGTTTGTTTGTTACGCTTTCACGCCGTAACTACTAAACTGATCATCATGAAATTTTGCATACAAGTTCTCTGGAGTGCAGAGAAGGACATAGGCTACCTTTTATCCCGGGAAAAAGTACTATTGCCGAAGGATCGACATTGACGCGGGCGGAGCCGCGGGCGAAAGCTAGTAACAATATAAATATGAAAAGCGCAGTAGCGCCGTTTTTCGTTCGAGCGGCACCCGCTTAAGTCACTATAGTTTGTTAATGTCTTCTTTACCGCCCTTACTCATAGTACTATTTCATCACATCTTCGCAAAATGGGCTTGGAGAGTCTCTATTATGATCGCGGCTTTATGATTTCATACAAATTCCATTATACCCGAGAGCGTGTTATTTTTTGCAAAAAGTAAATTGGCGTGGGATTTAAGGCACAGTTACATTATTATACATCGAATAGGACATCTTGGACTGTTAAGGATGGTTCTTTGAAAAAGAGTTTTAGATGTAAGAACCGACCGGGGTACTTCCCCTTTTTTATCATAAATAAAAATATGCGAAACTATACACGAAAAAATGATTAATCTATGAAGAGGCATCTATAAAAACAGCACCGTTTAAGTTAATGTACTCGTAGATTGTAATTGTTTAGGATAAAAGTATTGTATGTATGTGACTTATGTTCTCAATGTTCAACCTGTTCTTTCTATGTATATGCAAAATGCTATATGATCGGCTCAGTAGCTAAGTGAAGGCGTAAAAGCGAAATAAATATATTATTTTATTAATTTTTTTTTATTAAATGTATCCGCAACAAGCTTTGACAAAAATTACATAAATTTTTCCACAACAGGTTTCGTCCAAAAATGTTTATCAAAAAGTCCACCCCACATCGTACCCGACCCAAAAGTCCCCATTCTGCTGGATCCATTACCTCGTTTAATCGCTATGGAAATCCTTTTAACTAAGTACGATGCGGAGCGACTATTGTTATAATTTTTTCGATTTACTACTAAAGCATTTCTTCGACCTATTTATATATATTTGGAGCCAGCCGTTAAAATTGAAATAGATCATTTATACAGTTTTTCTTTTATTGTTACAGGTACGTGAAAAAACCGACTGATTTTTGTTTTACTACGGATTCAAAGTTTGGCATACACTACTTTTCTAAATACCTAATTAGGTAATTGATAAGATTAAATGTATCGCTGTGGTATTAAAAAGACATTTAAATCAACTATTATAATAATAAGTTCCAAAAGTGTTTGTTATAACCCTAGCTTGTAATAATCCTGACATATAATTAAAATGCACGATTAAATAGTTCTCTTCTTACGTTGATAAATTGTTCGAGAAATAATTTGTGCAATTTAAATAAAAGACAATAAGATAACCTTCTTATAAACGTTTCTTAGACGGAAATCATTTTCTAGTCGCATTATTTGTATTGTTCTCTTACGTAATAAGTATCAAGGACTACTTACATTTAATTATATAAATGTACCTATTTTGTAAATATCTGCAGGCTGATTCTAAAGAGGTTAAGGTTTAACAAAGATTACTAGATTTTGTTTATAATTACGTTAACTTGTTAAATATAACAGTTTACATGAGAAAAGAGAGAAAAAAGGAGTGAAGAAAAAAAACAACAAATTTAGAAAATTTTGAAATATCTGCTGGTGTCGCATGTATGCAAGAACGCTGACTGAGTTCCGCTGTTGGATAGATATGCTAAGATTTTTCATTTTCGAAATTTAGCTACGAATTGTATATAAGAACTAGTTCACCATCATTAGACCAATAATCCATACTACTACTATTCCCGAGGGATCGACATTCTATCTCTATATCGTCCGACCGATTTCGGCCGTGGCGACCGCTTCAGGTAGTCAGGGCTCTCTCGTGAGCTCTCATGTGGCTTACAAAGCCAATCTTATTGGTGAAAGTCCTCGCACATTGCGGACATGTGAGCACACCGTTAATATAATTATATTGAGTTAGCGCAGGTGGTCGGCTTTTTAACTCATCACGCTTGGTGTCGAGTTCGGCGCGTCGGTGGATTTCAAAGTCATGGACTTTGGTTTTAACCAAAGCCCTCCATTCCGGTCTTCGGGCGGCTAGCTCCTCCCACTGAGAGGGCTCTATGCCGCAGCGCTTCATGTGCCGTTTCAGCACATCTTTATACCTGAGGAGTTGTCCGCCATGCTTGCGCTTGCCTTCCTCGAGTTCTGAGTAGAAGATGTGCTTTGCGACCCTCTCCTCTGCCATCCTTGACACGTGACCGCACCACCGAAGCTGTCGCCGCATAAGGTAAGCTTCAATGCCACCTACATTGGCTCGCCGCAGTACTTCGGTGTTCCGCACGCGGTCAGACCATCTGATGTTCATAATTTTACGTAGGCATTTGAGGTGAAATCGGTCTAACATGCGGATGTGTCGGCGGTAAACAGTCCAGGTTTCTGCAGCATACAGAAGGTTCGGCAGAACTATTCCCATGTATACTGAGATCTTCGTATCTAACCTTATATCATGTGAACAGAAGACCTTAGAATTCAACTTACCGAATGCTGCAGCTGCAGCTGCAATCTTGCTGTTGATTTCTGAATCCAGATCGCATTTGGATGTTAAAATGCTCCCCAGATATCGGAACTTATCCACCTGCTTCAGTTCATCCTCGCCAATCTTGATGTTCAGCGCATTGTGACCGTCTATGTCCAAAGACATCACTTCTGTCTTTTTGACGCTGATTTTTAGGCCGAATTTTTGGCAAGCCTTGTCGAAATCGGATATGAGCTGTTGCAGGCCGTTTGGGGATTCTGTCACAAAGCACAGGTCATCTGCGTAGATGATCTCAGTAACCATCTCGTGTGATACTTTTGTGCGAGCTTTAAGCCTCGCCAGATTAAAAACGCTGCCATCCGTGCGGAAGCGGATGCGAACACCTTCTGAAGAAGACTGTAAGACCTCCCGGACCACGACCGCGAAATACAACGCGAACAACGCAGGTGCAAGGACGCAACCTTGTTTGACCCCACAGGTAACGGGGAAAAAATCTGATTGTTCCTCATTGACTGCGACGCAGCACTGCATGTCATCGTGGAGAAGTCTGAGAAGTCTCACAAACTTCTCTGTGCACCCTATCTTCTTTAGCACCGTCCAGAGGGCTTCTCGAGGCACACTGTCGAAAGCCTTCTCAAGGTCCACAAAGCACAGGTACATGGGGCGGCCCTGCTCTCTGCTTTTCTCTTGCAGTTGACGCACTGAGAAGATAGCTTCGCACGTGCCCCGGTCAGGTCGGAAGCCAAACTGAGTTTCGGGCAACAGCCTTTCCGATATTTTCCTTAGGCGGTTAAGTAGTACCCTGGCGAAGACTTTTCCAGGAACTGATAAAAGCGAAATACCACGGTAGGAACCACAATCGGACCGGTCACCCTTGCCCTTATATAGAGCCCTTATGCGCGAAAATTTAAAAGTTGTTGGAACCTGTTCTTTATTCCACATAAGCTTAAAAAACTCCCATATTACCGAATGTAGTTCCCCACCGCCATACTTAAGCAGTTCACCTGGTATAAAATCCACTCCAACCGCTCGTTTGTTCTGCTGTTGCTTTATTGCTAGTACAACCTCGTCGCGTGACAATGGCTCATCCAGCTCGGTAGATATGGGGAGTTGAGGGATCGAGTTGATGTGTTCTAAATCAGCAGACCGGTCGACATTTAGCAATTTATTGAAATAGTCCGCCCATCGTGTGATCACTTCCTCCTTGCTTCTGAGAAGGCCCCCGCCACTAGCAGGCTTAAGCGGCACTTTTGCCAATGAGGTTGAACCTGTCAACTTTCGAACCTCGCTGTAAAATTCCCCTAGCTGGTTGTTGTCCACTAACCATTGCATCTGACAAGCCTTATCCTGCCACCATTTGTTCTTGGCTTCCCGAGTTAATTTACGCAGCTCTAGGTCACTCTGTCTAATCTCCAAAACACTACGTTGGTTCTTCCGATGCTGCCTAAGAAGATATCGGTGTTTATCTATTGCCTCCCTGAGAACTCCATCATTCTCATCAAACCAATCCTCGTTCTTACGAACTTTTCGACCCAAGGTGTCTTTGGCGATGTCTAATATGTGAGAAGATAGAGTCCCCCAGCCAGCATCAACATCACCGACCTCCGAATCTGCGCGAGGCAGTGCGGTAGCTAAGGCTTCGGTGTATTTCTCCCTTGTTCCGAGATGCATAAGCCTGTCCAAATTTAAGCTTGGTGGCTTCGTCCTGGCGGATCTACAAGGACGCCGGAGGCGGAGACGCAGTCTAGTGACTACAAGCCGATGATCTGTCCAGCAGTGTGCATCACGCATGACTCGGGTGATCTGGACTTGGGAAACATCTTTTTGCCTTACTATAGCGTAATCTATCAAATGCCAATGTTTTGATCTTGGGTGCATCCATGTGTTCTTGTGCTTGGCGGGGAGTCTAAACATAGTGTTCGTAATGGCAAGGTGTAATTGGGCACAAAGATTCAGTAGCAGCTGTCCGTTATCGTTCATGCTGCCCACTCCGTGTCTGCCTAATATTTTAGGCCAAGCCATGAAATCCCGTCCTACCCTAGCATTGAAGTCCCCCAGTAAAAGGATCTGTTCTTTAGGACGTACGTTTTCGAGACAGTGAGTCAATTCCTCGTAAAATTTGTTTTTAATTTCATCAGATTTGTCCAGCGTGGGAGCATAGACACTGATTACATTGAGGTAGTTATTGTCATCTAGATGTAGACGCAAAGTTGTAATTCGGTCTGAGATGTGCACCGGATACTCTTGCAGCTGTGTCACGAGCTGATTTTTTACCGCAAACCCCACGCCCGATTGCCGCGGTTCAGAGCAAGCGAGCCCTTTCCAGAAGAAAGTGTATCCACCACCGTGCTCCATCAGCTCCCCTTCGTCAGCGAGATGTGTTTCGCTGATAGCAGCTACATCTACTTTATAGCGCGAAAGCTCACGAGCTACAATGGCAGTTTTCCGCTCGGGGCAGATATTATTTTTGCGGTCAAGTAATGTTCTTACATTCCATGCGCCAAAAGTCATTTCCAGTTTTGTAGGTGTTTTAATAACATTTTTATTGTAACGTCGACCACGAAATTAATGATGCGGTGGCAGCCGTGGTTACTACCATCCATATAGGTTGGGGCGAGCAATTTTTTAGGGCACCTTTTCTAGCCCCCTCCAAGGCTGAGCAAGGAGAGCAGTGCTATCCCTAAATAGGGCTGCTCTGTCACTCCAGGTGCTGCCGAACCCACTCTGTCTCCCCAGTTCAGAGCGTGAGCGACCACGGTATTCTGGGAACACCCCCGGAGTCGCCAATGTGCAGGTTTCAGACAAAGCCCGGTCTGCATCGGACCAAACCTTTCTACCTCCGCCCATCGCCATAGGACTTGATGTCATCGGAGTCCATAAGTCTGAAGCAGTCAAATGCGCAGGAGAATTATTAGTGCATAAGCGGTCGCGCAGTCACAGATGCCCTCTCTCTTCCTTATCCCCCGTGGCCCAATGGAGCGGAGACCGCTACGATTGGCAGAGGACTTGGATGCAGTTTCTGGCCGGCAGTCACTTCTGACCTCAACTGCCGCCCTAGGCCATCAACATTGCCTTGCTAACTCGCCGGATCCGCCAGTACTCTGTACTTATCAGCTTGAGCTGCCTTTAACGCCGAGTTAGACTTCATGCACCATGCGGGAGGTATCCGCGTAGAAGCCTGTCTGCCAAGGCATTCAGGCCCGCTCACCGGGTTTAGCCCACGAGCCGACGTGGTTTACCGGGGTGTGGCCGCCGTGTGCACAACGACTACTTGGAGCCACCGGTGATAATTTGTAGAGCACCGGTCAGTACTATTTACCACCCCACTATTGCTGAGGTCGACTGGCAAATCCTGAAGCACCCTACTACACCCCCGACGGGATCGACATTAACGCGGGCGGAGCCGCGGGCGAAAGCTAGTTATGAATAAAATGACGGATGGCACTAATTTCCCTCATCCAATACGTCACTTAATGGACATGCATGACAAGGAAAATATTATTATAATTACATACATAATAATCGTGAAAGTCTAAATCATGGTAATTTGGTACTTTCACGATTATTATTTATGTAATTATATTAATATTTTATGTTCTATTAGAACCTAAGTATATCCATATTTTTCGCATATTAAGTACCTACTTTAAAACTACATCACGGATGATGTTCTTTTTATTGTTTTAACGTAAGTTTATTTTAATGACAATAATCTTTTATGATGCCATTTGAAGCTTTAAATAAACATTATATTATTGTAATAATGTACCACATACATGTACGCATATAGAATAGTATTTCTATTTGAATAAAAGCTACTGGAAAAAATATATTTTTTTTAATTGCACCTGTCCCTTAATTATAAGGATTTTCTTAGGTATATGAAAGAGCATATGTAGCCCAGTATATCAAACGATATCTGATATAACTATTCTGATGGAACTATCTCACCTCGTCAAGAAGAAGAAGCTGGTATATGATCTTACTAGAAAGTACTACTAATATTTTTTGTTATACTTGTCATCTGAGAGACCTCTCCAACCCGTCTGGCCAGTGTGGAGAGTGTAAGCCAAGTCCTCTGGCTGCTCTGGCCAAGTATGGCTCTAGTAGTACAGAGAGGGTCGTGCTCCTGTAGTGGAGACTAAAAAGACCTGATGATGATACTTAACTCTACGTTTGATATGGTTTGGTAGCATGTGCAACATTTTGTTGTTGCGGAAGTCCGATCTTTTAGTTCCCATTTCTGGTAAATAAAGAAATATATATGAACAAATCCCACAGATTTCTAGACCCAAGATTGAGACTTGTGTCATGAGGTTATGAGATACTAACTTAACGATGCTATATTTTATAATAAATACATTTATAGATAAATATGCAAGAGTATTCTGAGGTAAGTAGTCTGAAAGTACCTACTTAGTTTTATGGGCGAGCTCCGTGGCGCAATGGTCAACACACCAGCCTGCGACACTGCCCGGGTTCGATCCCCGGTCAGGTCATGATGGAAAACGACCTTCAGATTTACCTGGGTCATGGATGTTTATCTATATAAGTATCTTTTTTTTTTACTAGCTATTTATGTCCCACTACTGGGCAAAAGCCTCCCCTTTATTTTTCCACTTTGCTCTATCTCTTGCCATCTCTCTCCATGTTTCATCGAATACAGTGAAGTCGTCTGTCCATCTTGTTTTTGGTTTGCCTCTTGACCGTTTCCCATCAGTAGGTACCCATGAGGTTGTTCTATAAGCCCATCTTTCCGGCACCATTCGGCAAACATGGCCCGCCCAGTCCCACTTCAGCCTAGCAGACTTCGTTCCAACATCGATCACTTGTGTCATGGTGCGCAGTGTTGTGTTTCTTACTTGGTCTGTCCTTTTAATTCCTAACATACTGCGCTCCATCGCTCTTTGGCAAACCTGCAGTTTGAACTTTTGCTTTTTGGTCAGGGACCAAGTCTGGGCACCGTAGGTTAGGATGGGCAAGATACACATGTCAAGGAGTCTCTTTTTGAGGCAAGTTGGTAATTTCCCTTTAAATAGTTCCTTCATTGACCAAAAACTCTTCCACGCATTGTCGATCCGACGTGCGATTTCCTTTTCTTGCCGTTCCTTGAAGGAGACTATTTGTCCTAAGTAAATGTACTCCTCGACGTATTGTATATCTTGTCCATCTACCGTTACCCTACGTTTGGTGCTGTTTGTCATAAGCTTGGTTTTTTCCCTGTTCATATGAAGCCCAACCTGCAAGCTTGCCGTGCTCAGATCTTGGAGCATTTGTGTGATTTCAGAAGCGGAAGAAGCGAAAAGTACAATATCGTCGGCGAAACGTAGATTATTTAATCTATTTTCGCCGACCATAATGCCTTTTGCCTTTCAAGAATCTGCCAGTAGTTGGAACTCTTCTTGTAAAACACTAGTAAATAATTTCGGGGAGAGCGGGTCACCCTGTTTCACACCTCTCTGTATCTGAAAAGATGGTCCAGACGACTGTAGCTTAACCTCGGCGGTACTTTTTGCGTAGATATTTTTTATTATGTTTATGTAAGGTTCATCTATATCTTGGTTGTACAATGCATTAAAAATTCAATCGTGTGTGACACTATCGAATGCCTTGGAGTAGTCCACAAAACCTAGGTATAATGGTTTGTTATATTCAGAGTATTTCTCTATAATTTGATTGATGGCTTGGAGGTGGTCTGTTGTTGAAAAACCTGCACGAAAACCAGCTTGTTCTGGTGGTTGATATTTTTCAAGGGTTTTAGCTATGCGATTTTGGAAAATAATTATAAAAATTTTGTAGACATGTGAAATGAGGCTAATAGGGCGGTAGTTGGCTATATCATTTTTGTTTCCTTTTTTATACAAGAGTAATAAGTTGGAGTGACACATTTTGGTTGGAATTTGGCCTGAATTTAAAATGGAATTAAAAAGTTTAGTTAAATGAGGAGTTAAAGGTCCCCAACCTACTTTTAATGCTTCAGATGTTACTCCATCTGCACCGGGACTCTTACCAAACTTTAAGCCACGTATGACATCATGTACTTCTTGATAGGTTACAGGTGGAACAATATTGGAGCATGTGTGAAATGAATTTTGAGCTAAGCTTTTGTTTCTGTACAGGTTTTTATAAAAGAGTGAGGTGATTTCAATAATTTTATCCCTACTGCGATGTTCTTTCCCCGTTTCGTCTTTAAGACTTGTAATCCATGATTTATTTCGAAGTATTTCTTGTTTTGCTGTTCGTAATGATCTATTATTTTCTAATGCAATTTTAACTTTGTGAGTATTATAATTCCTTACATCCTGTCTTATTTTACGCTTGACTATTTTATCTATGGCTCTATATTGTTTTGAACAAAATTCATATTTCGCTCTTCGACGAAAGCGTCTATTAAAGAAATTGTTTCTTTTGACAGTTTTGCGTTGACTGGTTTATCACATTTTACTTTGTTACTGGCAAATTTGACAGCATTAACTATCTGGTCATATTCTTCTTGTGGACTTTTTTCGGTGTCAGGTACATCTATAGCAAGGTCTTTGAAATAATTTGAAAGGTGTAGAGTAAATTGGTCAGTATTATTTATAAGTGTATCTTTATTATATCGCTTTATTTTACGGAATAGTATGGATTGCTGTATTTTGAAATCGAATTTAACTTTAGCGCGTACCGGTCTATGGTTTGAGTCAAAATTTATTTTGTTTATAACGCCTATATTTTTTATTATGGATCTGTCGGATGAAATGATATAATCGATTTCATTTTTGACTCTTCCGCCTGGCCCCATCCAAGTCCAGCGTCTTTGTTTTTGTTTGTAAAAGAAAGTGTTAGAGATGTTTAAATTTTGACCAAAAGCAAATTGAATTAGTCGCGTGCCTATTTCATTCCGACTGCCTAATCCATATGGTCCAACAATTTTGTGGTTATCCGTTTCCAACCTAATTCCGACTTTTGCATTAAAGTCTCTCATTACGATATTCCAACTGCCTTTATGCTCATCACAAGCTTTGTTCAGAAGGAAGTATAGATCTTCAATTTCGTCTTCACTATGTGAACCTGTTGGAGCATAAACTTGTATGAGAGTCAGTGTTTTGGTATCCGATATTTTAAATTTTAATACTGCTAGTCTTTCTGAGTATCCAACAAATTCAATGATATTATCCTTCCACCTCTTGTGTACTAAAAATCCGACTCTGTGAAGTCCCGGAGTTTCACCAAAATAATAGAAAATATATTTATCCGTTTCCAAAATACCTTCTCCTAGACGTCTCACCTCCGCCAAGCCTACTATGTCCCATCTAATACTATCCAGAGCATGTTCTAATTCTATTAATCTTTCGTCTTCTCTTAGTGTTACAACATTATAAGTTAGTATATTAAGTGAATCGGAATCCATTTTAACGTTAGCTTTAGTCGTTTGACGGTTAATCAATTCCACCTGGAGATTCTTGGCACCCCTGACTCCAGAGCTAACCGTGGTGCCGTCGTCACCAGGTTTTTCTTTGGAGCCGTCAGGCACTTGGGGCCTTGCTTGGTTTTGTAACACCATAAAGGGGGTTTGGACCATGACCCGCCACGCTGGTCCAGTGCGTGTTGGCGGGTATTTGTGTGACGCCATGTCCTCGTATCTATTATTATAAAATATAGTATCGTTGAGTTAATATCCTACGTACGACATAAGTTCATAACTTACCGTGGGGCTAGCTCAATTAGAAAATAGAGATGGCAATAATTTTCGAGATATATTCAGATGTAGATCACGAAAGTGAGATTAACATCGAAATTCAAGATAGCTGACGCTTCTCTTCATCAAAATTTTACATGGATGTGATATTAAAAGTTATTTGGGTTGCAGTTTAGATCACAAAAAATACTTAATTTCGAGCAGTCAAGATGGCCGACGCCACGTTTGGCGGTTGGCGGCATGAAAATCCGATATTAAATTTAAATTAAATTAAATTTTCTTTATTTCAGATAACTTAGATCCATTTTGTTAGTAATACAATGACTTACGGCTAGTGTTAGTATACTGTTAATTAATATGTAACCTATAAGAGGAACCTATGCACCTAAAGCCGGGCCTAGGTATGAAGGGGTCTTTAAATCACACCAAATAAAGCCACCGACCTGGTTTCTTGCACAAAGTGACTCATTATAGGCGAACCCGGTCTATCTGCGACTGTTTTTAGAATGCTATTGACACTCACAGCCTGGAATCCGTTTACTTTTGCTTGGAGGAACATTTCTGACGCACTACAGAAACGAGGGAGTCTCAATAACATTCTAAAAATGTTATTATACAAGATGCGGATGGCATCCAGCGCTCTTTTGGTACTGTAGACCCATAGACCTCCCGTGTAGAAACCCTGGCAAAATGCTTTAACTACAGCGGGCGAATCTACGGGCCAACAAGTTACCTCTGACCGCCAGAGCCCTCCGCTCCCTTTCAACATCCGCATCATCCTTGAGGTCGTCGGTAAGGATATGTCCCAAGTACTTAAAAGAGTTCACTTTTTTTAAATTTATCCCCTTTAAAGTTATTGGTAACGTATTCTCAGGACTTTTACCGGCGGCCTTAAAGATCATGTACTCACATTTTTTTATATTGTATGTAAGTCCATGTTTGTCTGCAAACCTTTCACATACCTTCAACATCTCGTTGATCGCTCCCACAGTCGACCCCAGCAGGACCATGTCGTCAGCATATGAGATGTTGTTGATTACAACACCATCCACACTGCAGCCGACCCTCATACCGCTGAGTTCGACTATGAGATCGTTTACGTACAGGTTAAAGAGCTTGGGAGATGAAAGCCGCACTTGTCTCACCCCGCACTTCAACCTATACGCTTCAGAGAAGCTGTCGGACCACCTTACAACATTTATTTGGTGATCATACCAATAACTGAAAATGTTTAATATGCCGGCCGGTACACTCCTGTCTCCCAGCTTTCCCCAAAGCATATAATACAGCACTCGGTCAAAGGCCTTGGAGAAATTCAAAAAACAGGCTATGGAAACAGATATGCATGTCGTTTTCGAGGTATTTTGGGTTAGGTCACGGAAATGAGATTAATTTTAGACGGTAATCTACTAACACAGGGCCTTACTAGTTTGTCTAGTATACCTAACTAGTTTATTCTAAAACTTGGTTAACACACATGAAAAATACATTTACGGATCTTATTTCTGAAAAAATTTCAAGAACAAGCCTTCCATATAGATATTTTTGACGACCCCGCGACCGTACTTCTTGTTTTTATGTAAAACTCCATCGGTATTACCCACTTACTCAAGAAATAGAAATATCTCTATTTGCAATAAACATGGTAAACTTTGTATAGATGTTGTACACGAAAATTAAGAAAAAAATATAGTCTCGCATGCATCACCATTTTTTTTGCATGCAAAATTTTTAATATACGGTTTAAGATCAGCTTTATTCCTCATAAGAATCATACAAAAAAAAAATATATATATTAAATATCAATTTAAAATACTAAGTAATTTTTACAATTATTCATATTTAAGACACACAGACATTATAAGACAAAAATTAACTATAAGTAATAAGTAATTTTGCATATTTTTATATGTATGCAGAAACGTATATGTTTGACGGGATGTATTTATTTCGATTCAATTTATAATTATTTTATTTAATCAATTTAAAATTTATTTATTTTATAAAAAAACTCTTTTGCATTCATTTCATTTCAAGCCGTTAACTGTCCCACTGTTGGACAAAGGCCTCCCTCCCCTTTGATTTTAAATAATTTATTGGGTAATCTTCTTATGTCAACGGGGATCATATAACAGATTTTTTCACACCGGCTCTCTTGATTGTTCTACATCCAGGGGACGAAGACTCAGATTCCTCTCCAATTTATTGACAAAATCGGGATGGTCTGTGACAAAAGTAGCTATTTTCAGCATTTATAGATCAGTTAAAGTAAAGATTTGCATTTTTAGGGTTCCGTAGTAAACAAGGAACCCCTATAGTTTCGCCATGTCTGTCCGTCTGTCCGTCCGCGCTTTTACTCAGAGACTATTAGTACTAGGGAGCTGTAATTTGGTATGAGTATGTATATTAATCATGCCAAAAAGGTAGTAAAATAAAATCTTGACACACATTTTTTATGGTAGCTCCCATACGTAAGTAAAGTTAATAAGTAAAGTTCCCACTAATTAGTAGTATTTTTTTTTTGCGACTATCCCATCGTGTGAGATATTGTTGAATAGGTCTTTAAAAATATTGTGAGGCTGTGAACATCATTTTTCGATCGACATATAAAAGATAATTCATATAAAAAAATACTCTATAGAATTGAAGATTTTTTTCCTCAGTCAGAGTACTAAAACATACTTTGACGCTTGCCCTAATTCTGTCGAGAAAACCAGTAATATTATATTTCTTAAGTAGGTACACGTAGGTACATAAATAAAGTAAGGTCGTGTTTCCTAGAGAGCCTTTATGTGACTTTCCTGAGACGTTACGGTAAGTATTGGCTTAATCCATTATGTAGCTAGGTATGATATTGTGGCAAAATTAACGACTTAAGAAAACTGGAAGGTCTGAATTTGTAATACAAGGGAAATATTTATCATACCTATAGTAAAATTATGTTCAATGAAAACAGTTAGTCAAAGTAAAGTTTTCTGTTTACGTTGATTGGTAACAGACTTTTAAGATAATATAATAAAGTATAAACTTTATACCAGCAACATGCCAAATGTGGCTTTTCGGTATGAAATACCTGGGCCATGTCTACCGCGCAAGGAAAAAAGACGTGATAGTATGATGATATAAAGTATATACTTAATGTTATTGTTATTTAGCGAGATAAGATTCACTTGAAAAATTATTTATTGCACGTACTAAAGTTATGTAAACTATGTTACTTCTAGAACCACAAAAATCTATCAACACCTTATAGGTATCCGTATAATTATCAAAATTCATCGAGCGGTTTAGACTACAAAGTATCTCAAAGAGATAGAGTCTAACTCTTTGAGTGATCTGTTGTGTCTCAAAGGGCCAATCTGATGTCTGTCTGATAGACATACAACCACAAGTACTTACCCAAGTAAAATATACACTAACAGCATAAACTTTGTGACGCAGTCAAATAATATTTGATTTGGATAAAACCTTATACTCTCAGAGGCCCTGCATATCGATTTTTATTTCAACTGCAAGACTGCTGAACATAGAACCTTCGAGCACCATTGGTTCTGCCCTATGTACCTCGCCCGCTACTTGTGGTATAGTGATTTTTAAACAATCTTCTAGTTTCAGACCAAATCTTGTAGATAAACACTGAACATGAAACTAGCCTACTCTATAGAGCTTATTTGTCTTTCTTTTATTACACTACGTTTTCAAGTTGTAGATCATCACAGGCTGCACATTAATTAGAGACATCAAGTAATCTTTGAGCAAAGAAGTTTTTTGGACGAAAAAACACTGCGAGGCTTTTTATACCGAAGAACGAACGAGGATGTGGTTGGAATCGAAACACATCGGCCTTGAACCTTGAACGTCCAGTCAGCTTTTATTGACTGACTGGACGTTCAAGGTTCAAGGCCTTGAACGTCTTCTCCTCGAAGCTGTAGAGCTATATAATTCTGTTGACACAGAATTATATAGCTTACAGCTTCGAGGATGGAGGATCCAACACAATCTGGTAAACGGTTGTCAATGTCGAAAACTACATACAGTAAATTAAAACGCAGAAGACGTAGTCTGCGTAGTTATGCAAAGTAATAAACATTAGTGGTCAGATTTCCATGTAAACATAAAAATTAATCACCAGTTTTTCCAAAGAAGCCAGCCTTCATGAATTAGCACTTACCTATCAGTGTAATTATTCAACGACATCATCTACCTGTTTCTATACGACAAACTACGATTCCAACAACCATGAGACATGACGTAGGTAGTAACAAACGACAATTATAAACATTACCTGAACTTTGGACTCTTTCTATAACAGTTATAGAGGTAGAGCAGACGGTAAGAAGCTAATAGCATAAAGCTTACATTTTTAGATTACCATTATCACTTTTACAGACCGCGTGTATGTAAAAGTGTTAAGCAGTGACACTTACATACATAGTATCACGTTTTTTTCCCTTGAAAGGAGACAAAGACCTTATGGCCACATTGAGCATGTTGGGCGTGTAGATGGAAAACGGAATCATATAGTGATGGGTTACTAGCCGCATCGCCTATTGATATGGCAATCCCTCGATCGGCTTCTACGATCTGCGCGGTAAGAGAAGCAGCTGGCACATTCTACGTTTTTTTTCTTTTCTTCCAGACCAGCATGGAAGACCAGTGACCCTGTCTCAAAAATACAACGTGATTTTCAAAAGCCTTTTATTTGTATTTTACCTTTTTTTCTTGCAATTCTGTATTCCATTAGGAATTCTGATTCCAAGATTTCAATATAGCTAGGGGGTTCAAAATCACGCTGTATACAAAGCTAAAATTTTCCAAGGTATCCATCTTTTTGAAAAAGTTTTGGCTTTTGTGTGATACTACTTAATCAAGTATTGTAAATTAAGATTACTTAGTACCCTCCTCGTTCGAATTTATTTCCAGTTATATCCTCAGCGGGAGTACTTCGGAGCCTTAGGCCCACCTACTTACAGCTTTTAGTCTACATTAATATTAAAAAGAGAAAATATTTGATTGTTTGTTTGTTTGCATTGAATAGGCTCCGAAACTACTAGACTGATTTGAAAAATTTATTCCCCATCAGAATCCTACATTTCCTTGATGAAGAATAAGATATATGTACCTATATCTACCCGTGAGAAGCCGAGATGCGCTGCGCCGCTAGTTTGTAATATTCATGGTATCATATTAAAAGGCAAGGTTTTTATTGCGGACTAGACTTTTGAGTTTTACTAAGTGGAAATTTAACCGCTCTGAATAATCAAGATCTAAGGTACCTGGTTAAATATTGCAGTGATGGTCTGCATTGATTTTAGGATGCTGGATCCGCGCTTGTTGGGAATTGTTTTTTTTTTATCTTGTTTAGGTACTGCTCCTGCTCCTAATCATGAATCAGGCTAACCATGCATACCAGGGCAATGAGAGGACGGTATGTGGCAACTAGGCAAGGCGGCAAAACTCTTGCAGGTACAAACATTAATATAATTTGACGGCCGGGGGGATTCTAGATGCAAAAACATCTTATGTCTGATGTTATTTTGGTTTCCGCCACCAATCCGCAACAAAATATTTTTTTTTATGAAAAATATTTTATTTTTCAAAAATGTCAATCACTTTTATTTCTAGAGAAAAGTAGGTATCTAATTGCATTAACTGTAACTATCAGTCAACAACAATGTCAAGAAAATAATATTGATATTTTTTACAATTAATGGAAATAAATAAGGAAAAGATCATACCTATACAATTATAAGCCAAAGGTCTTTCGAAATCAGAACAAACAAACGTGCAAAAACACGCGCTGGTCAGTTACCTGTTACAAGTGTAAATACCACATTAATTGCTAAATACTGATACGGTTGTGCACCTTACATCAGTGGTTTATGCTCGAGTAACTGGAAGCGGTACATAGCAGTTAACCGACTTACTACCAACAAGAGTGTACAATCAACTACAACCCATCACTATTTCCGTTTTTCACCTAATGCCCACCAATATGCTCAACGTGGCTTTTAGGTCTTAAAGACATGGGCTCTGTCAAGTAAAGGAAAAAGATGTGATCTTATCTTCAATAGGGC
Source organism: Elegia similella (assembly GCA_947532085.1). Classification (NCBI taxonomy): domain Eukaryota; kingdom Metazoa; phylum Arthropoda; class Insecta; order Lepidoptera; family Pyralidae; genus Elegia; species Elegia similella. The sequence goes on along the minus strand of OX383931.1, from coordinate 12,423,189 downwards.
TGATTTAGAATCGGAAGCACGTCTACTCAACGTTCCAACCTTTGGGTTATTTTGTACTTTAAATAAGATATGATAGTATGTATGTACAAATTATACAAGGTCCATTTAAATTAAGCGCAAATATTTTAAGGGCTAGGTCTCATAGGTTAAAGAAATGCTTTAGTAACAAATTTTAGGAAATCGACAAGCTAGTTTTATTTTTAATGTTTTTATGCAAAACAATTCTTATTTTTTTTTAAATCGTTAAATCAGCTGTTTTGACTGTCGAGGTCCTAGTATCCATAGTAGATAATAGTAAAAAGTTGTTGGCCAAGAAAGAGTTTATTTGTACACAGGACGTTTTTTTCGTCTGATTGTTTACCTGATTAGGTCCAGATATCTCGAAAACTAGCGTGTCGATTTTTTTTATTTTGCTTCTAAAGCATTTTTCTACCTAAGGGGTGCCAGCCTTTAAAATATTTGCGCTTAATTTAAATTGACCTTGTATACTGCGTGCAAATTAACCAGCGACTTTCCCCTGACGGGTGAATCACTCCGTCAAAATTAACAACTCCAATGATAAAGAATCTTACTAAATTAAGTTTGATTCGGTGAAAAAAATCCACGAGGCCAGGATATGAACCAACGACATGACCTTTGTTTGTACTTTGTTATTTTGTTTGTGTGTGTTTCATTTCAACTTCATTGTAAAAGAACTTGTAATAGTGGGGTATTTGTGTTAGGAGGTGCAGGACCTAATGCGTATAAGAGGAATCGATGTTTCCGCCAGGTGGCGGCACTGAAACGAGAGGTATTTTTCGCGGCAGCTGTCAAAATAACCAATAATTATAAAAATGATGGTCAAAGTTTAAACATGATTGGTAGAGTTTTTGGCGGGAATTTCGGCGGACTGCACGGTTTTTATTTTAGATTGTTTAACAAATTGCTTCTAGTGGACCTTATACTGTGAAATGGATGTAATTCGGTATTACCTATAAATGCCCATCTTTATAATCAATGTCTGGAATAACTAAATGAAATTGTCATGGTGTGCCTGTAGTGAAATCTACTAAGCGGGCTGGTGGTTGTCTGCCTTGCTACGTCGTCTGTAATCGGGCGTCTGTTGCCGCGCTTTTCTTAGTTATGTTTATCAAAACATAACTAAGAAAAGCGCGGCAAACTTCTACTTCACTTGATACTGGTTAAACACGTCACGCGTAAAAACCATAAATAAAAAGTATAGGTACCTCTCGTCAAAGTGTGGCATTTTTTTACCTCTAGTTAATAAATCTATAAACATCCAAGATTTGCATAACGACGACATACTAAAATTCAAAGTCATCATCGGGTCTTTTAGCCTCCACTGCAGGTGCATGACCCTCTCTGTACTACCGGAGCCATACTTGACAGCCAAAGCAGACAGAGGATTTATTTTAGGTGTTTGTTAGTCAATTACGCCAAAACGCCGAGAAGAAATTTTACACACAGACACGTTATTTACATGAAAAAATACTGTTCCCGTGGGATCGACATTAACGCGAGAAATTCAATAAGTATAAGTGCGTAACAAGCACGAGGTATCTAAATATAAATTCGTCGTATTAACAAGTCACATTTTTACAAGTACTTACTAATTAAAGATCACCTTCGCAAAAACCGTCAGTCGGAACTATATATAGCAACATAATAACAACAATAATTATGCAGCCTTTACTGACGCGTAATATTCCACCGGACACCGAAGGGAAGTCTAGAACCTACCGTGATGGAAATCCCAACATAAAACTTAATTTCTGTGTGGCCAGTACCGACTACTGTTTATCGAATTACACTCATCAACTTATAAACTTGTAACTAAATTGAGTGCCATTATGTCACGACTATTTACTGGTAGATTAACAGGGAGTCAAGTATCACGTCTTTGTAATTTATGGGCTAGATAGAGTTAAAGGTGTGCAAACAGGAATCGGAACAACTGGAAGAATGGACGCAAGGCATGGGCCTGCCCACGGCCTCAAGCTTCCAGGGGCCTAGTGCATGGTATAAGGAGTCTCATTATAGTGTCAATACTAAGAGGGGGTCGGATTTCTTTGCAGCCGTCTGTACACGAGTTTTTAAAATCTACATAAACAGGTTTTAATTGAGGTTAGCAAAATTGAATAACGTCACAAAACGTGCAATGTAGACGTCGTGAAAATATCGTATACCTACTTCGAAATTGTCAAAGTAAAAGTTAGCTAAGCGAATTTAGGTTTACGCTGCCACAGACAAGTGGGTGTAACCCATCGATTACCTATTTACATGCCCAAGCCAAAGGCACGGGCGCCTTTGTCCACTTTTAAAGGTTTGGTAAAGAGCTAGTAGTAGTTGTATTAGAGCTATGCTACCGACAAAAGTAGTTTTTGCTAGTAGCATGAATGGGCCGGCTAGTCCGGGGAAGTACCACACTCTCACAGAAAATCGACGTTCCAGTAGAAGAGCCGAAGGCCCATGCTTCCCCCATATCCTCCCCCCATGTCCTTTCCCAACTCCTTCAAAGACCAGCAACGCTCCTGTTACACCTTGGTGTTGCAGTTTTCCATGGGCAGCGCTGATCCCTTACCATCAGGTGACTCGCCTGCTCGTTTGCCGTACTGTGTCATAAAAAAAAACCATTTGGCACATTCTGTTTTATAATGCTCTCGATTAGCGTATAATAGTACAATAGTAGATTGTGACGCAAGGAGGAAACATCAGAGCAGGATCCGCCTATTTAGCGGATAGCAAATGCTACAGGCCCCGCGCCTGTGCTAAAAATATATCCATAAGTACTAATGTTATACATACAAAAATTATATTGTCTGTCTCTTACTTATTCACACTTCAACTGAACCCATAACATGAAATTTGGTATGGAGAATTTTGAGCCCGGGAAAAGGATACTGCTCCCGAGGGATCTACATTCATGCGAGCGGTGCTACAGTATACATATGCTACATATAGGTACCTATATAACCTACAAGCCCGCAATGTAAGGAATCTGGTGTAAGTATTAAAAATCATGATGATGGTGACATGCATGGCATGACATACCCCTGTCGTCGGTGGTTAATTTAAAGCAGTATGTAGGTACCTTCCTTAAATTCGTGGGCTCCACAAATTCTCATTTGCTACGGGCCTCGTGGGCTAACATAATACTTTTTGGTAAGGGCATTATTTTGAATCCACTGTGGAACGAAAGAGTCTAGCATAGATTCTAAAGTAGACTCCTGAGTGAAGCGAGGGATTCTAAGTAGGTATAGAGTTAGTCCCGAGAAGACACATTCTGCTTTCATGTCTGATAAACAACTTATAAAGCACTTTCAGCGTACGAAATATGTATCTACTCCTAGTTCTTGAGGTGTTTTTTATAATAAATCCGGCTAGAAACTGGTTAGTAATGTGATTCGACCTTTTTAGTCACGGAAAGTTTCGGAACAATAAGTTCGCAATTCTTTTTATTTTTATTAAGTATACCAATTGAATTAGGCATTTGCCTTCCATCTCACCTGATGGTAAATGACGATGAAGACGAGAATGTTACATAGGTACCTATCCACGAGATTCCCATTTATTCTAAGTATATAATGCAAAATCTTTTTCGCCACTTGGGCCTTGGGAATATATAACGTATTTTAGACCCTGTCTTTGGGCCACTGTTTTTTTTGTTCTTTTAATACCTACTTATTCATATAGTATATTTTTTCATCTCATCTACTTAGATGAGAAATTTTAAATATTCTGAAGTACCTATATTATTGGCGCGTTCAAACTTTGGCTTCGTCGCCACATCTATTCTCGTTCGGTCAGTCGGGCCCATTCGGTTTGCTTGTGATCGGCTCGTGTCGCTCTATATTTGTCTGAGCAGTTTGAGGTCGAAACTTTGCGACCGTGGAGGCTGTTCGGCGCCATTGCCGAGAAGCTGATTCAGGGTTCCCGTGATCAGACAGCTGGCTTATTTCTGGGTCAAAAAATCAACATTGCCATCCAACGTGGCAATGCTGCCTACCCTCTGGGCACGCCATAGAGATAAGATGATCTTGATGTCTATGGGGCACGCTAACGCAGGGCAATGATCTTCCCGGCCTATCATATTCGTAAATATATATTTATTTTATTGTATAGTTTCGTTTTGACTAAAAAGGACCTGATGATGATGATGATGATAGTTTCGTTTTATCTATCGTTTCTGTATTTCTTTGAATATCATTATAATTCAATATGTAAATTAATGTTTTAGTTTCATTACAGCACCATCTGCCGAGATACAGTAAAAGAAGTACAACAGTAATTTAACCAACTCGATCATAGATGGCGTAATTCTGTAATGTAAACAAAACGCAACTGACAATGACAACTAAATTCAGAAATCTTGACAAGTGACTGACAGTCTGTCCCACTTGCGTTTACAGCTTGGACCAAAGATCTACTCAGCGATTGAGGTTATGTTTATTATAATAAACACGTGAAACACAGTCTTCAAACGATTATGCTGTAAATATTTCAATTAACATAATAAAATGTTGGAGCCAAAAGATTTGGAAGATGATCTCCCAGGATTTGAAGTACCTTCTGAAGAAAAATCGTCAGAAAATGACTCTCAAAGTGGGAAAAAGAAAAAGAAGGGATCTGGCGGCTTTCAGTCAATGGGATTCAGTTTTCCAGTGCTGAAAGGAATCACCAAGAGAGGTTACAAACAACCTACACCTATTCAACGCAAGGTATGACTTACTAAATAAAAAAAAGCATATTTTTCCTCTGAGGTTATGATGATTTGATTGTAAGGATAACAATGTTAACACAAAATTGTTAATTTTTACAGACTATCCCACTAGCGTTAGAAGGAAAAGATGTTGTGGCCATGGCGCGCACAGGTTCTGGTAAAACTGCCTGCTTTGTGCTGCCAATACTTGAGAAACTCACTTCTCCTGTTAATAAGCCCATGCCAGGAAAGAACTTCAGGGCTCTAATCTTGTCTCCAACCAGAGAATTGGCTTTGCAGGTAAGAGAAAAGCGAACTTGGTTTATGTATAATAACTGCGCCTGCTAAAGAATTCCCGACTTTTTCTCCAACTGTCAATAGGTAGCCTGGAAGAGATTGCTTTTAGTAATAAGGTCGCCTAATTGTACACAATTTTATTAATATTACACATTTGTATTCCTAATATGGTGCAATAAAGAATTTTTGTATTTGTATTTGTATTGTAACTTGGTAATTTTGTAAAGGGCCTACTTGAAATTTTGGTTCCAGAATTTATTGTTTGACTAAAGCTTGGAACCAGAGCTTGGAACCAATAAATCATTGGAGGCAGTAATTACATGCATGGGATTCCCACTAGGTCCTTTGAGGTAGTTAAAAACCTTTTTGTAGAACTTTTAGAATATTAACACAAAGGCTCTTAAGTATGCAGATGAAGTGAAAGGAAAATCTGAATAAAAATTTACTAACATTGTGAAAATGTTAGTCACTCAGTGTGCCAGTCCAAATTGATTTCATTAGATTGAGGCTGATTATTTTTTGTGGCGATTCTCATTTTATTAGAATGTTAGTATTTCTCTTCTTTAGGCACCTCATACTACATCCATAAAAAGAGCCTTAGCTGTCCTACTATAGGTCAGCGGCTACATTTTCCATTTCTCTTTTCCTATATTTATGTGGCATCAGCACAATATGTCATACACTTACCCTTCAAATCATCTGAGGCATATATGACAACAGGTCAGGGACCACTTGGTGCATTCATATAACAGGGTAATGGGGTTTGATTTCGTGTGTGTAAGGCACCTATTATTCCATCCTAAATTCAGTCACTGACGAGAGGGACGCCGCAATACGTATGATACGATTGGAGATATCTCATATCATGTCTAACGTATTGCGGCGTGACTGAATTCAGGATGGTTTAATAGGCGCTTAAGTGGCCAACACTTTATTCAACATGCCTGAAGGCATATGACAGAGCTCATATATTGATGTCAGCCATGACTAATAGATAGATCACCCATCATCGTGGAGACCATGCCTGCTTAACATGCTTATGCCTACTGGGCCATTTATCTCCTGAAAGGAACCAACAGGATAGTATATATTTACGAAATATTTATTTCAGACATTAAAGTTTGTGAGAGAACTGGGCAAGTTTACTGGCCTGTCATCAGCTGCCATTCTCGGAGGAGAGTCCATAGAGCAACAGTTCAGTGTGATGTCAGGAACTGCACCTGATATTGTTGTTGCTACACCAGGACGATTCTTGCACATTTGCATTGAGATGAGCTTGAAACTGGATCACATTAGTGAGTATAGTTACAATCTCAGTAAACAACAGATTTTAAATGTTCCTCTGCTAATAAAATAGAAATTTGCATTAGTCTTTGTTTGACTTAAAATCAAGTAATGACTAAATAAATATATTGTCTTTCCTTTATAGAAAATCCAAATGATAAAGTCATCAAAAAATAAAAGTGGGAATCAGGAACAGTTCAAAGTCCTGATTTCCACTTACACATCTTTGTGTCTCATAAAAGTCATAAAATGTATATAGATACATTTATGACTTTTATGAGACACAAAGATGATGCCCTAATAGATTGTTTTCCCGACAAGATTTTTTGTTATATGAGTGTTTGTAGACTACAATCATAGATATTATAATTCTAGATATATATTTCTGGATGCTATAACAACAAATAATAAAAAGAAAATTTTAAATTATGAGGTACCCATCTAAGACATTTATTTCTTTTAGTGTCGTTTCTCAATTCTGTCAAAGTTGCTACTCATTTATTTTTCAAACTTCTAACCACAGTAAAGAAAGTTTTTATGTAAGAGTTTTTGGGTTACCCTCACAAAAGAGGTGGCATGGAAGAGATTCCATGTGTTTCATCAGAGTGCACATACAAGAAGTGTGATTTTTGCAATTATAATTGCAGGAAGTCTTAATGCATGCGACTTGCACTTGGCTGTCTGATTATTGATACAATAAATTTAAGTGTTAATGTTGACTAGTAAATCATAGTAATATAAAATTAATTTTTCAGATACAATTGTATTTGACGAAGCCGATCGCCTGTTTGAACTTGGTTTTGGTGAACAGCTTCGGGAAATCGTTGCCAGATTGCCATCCAGTCGTCAAACCTTGCTGTTTTCAGCTACAATGCCCAAAATGCTTGTGGAATTTGCTAGAGCAGGTAGGTTCCATCTTCTTTAAACAATGTAAGTAATTAAATATAGCATTAGGTTGTTGAATAAATATTGATCAACTCTGTGTTTTTCACTTCAAGACCAGATAAAAGAAAACTTGTTCTTTTTACTTATTTATTATTATTGTTCAATAGTCAGTAAAAAAGTTATGTAAATAAATCCTACATGTCCTTTATGCAAAGAATGTATGATGTATATTGCCTACACTCAGTTTTATTGCTATTGCATCAAAATTCATATTGATCCTAACTAATATAAATGCAAAAGGGGGTTTGTTTGTTGTGCTTTCACAGCTTATCTACTGAACCACTCATGACTTAGTCATATACATTGTCTGGGATATGGACTCTTTGATCCCAGAAAAAGTACTGTAAACATTTAACATTAAAGCAAGCAGAGCCATGGAAACAAAGGTACGGTAAATTGGGCCCTACATAAACCTTACTTTTAACAAAACATGATAGATTAATGGGACATAATACTACATCACAACTACTTTCCTTTATTTTTAGGTCTATCGGACCCCATACTGATACGACTTGATGTCGATTGGAAACTACCATCGACTCTATGGCTGGGTTGGATCTCTGTCCGCGCTGAGCTGAAAACTGCTGCACTGTTGCTGTTATTGGACAAAGTGCTGACCCCACAGACACCTCAAGCTGTTGTGTTTGCTGCTACTAAGCATCATGTTGAATATTTAAGTTTGGTAAGCTTTTTAGACCCCATAGACACCACAAGAGGTGGCTATAGCTTGTGAACACTAAATAGAATCTGGCATTCTAGTTCTCGTTCGTGAAATTTGCTTCGGGGCTGTAACATTTGTTATTAGTTTCTTTATAGTTATTTATAGTTATTATGATCAGGGGTGACATCCTCAACTGCTGGTACGGTAGTTGCAACGCCCGGCCTCCGGCTGCTTTTTAATACTTATTTTATGCTTTTAGTATAATAATGGAAATTACTTTCATAACATTCCTGTCTTCAGATCCTACAAAAGGCTGGTATATCGTCAACATACGCGTACTCCGGCTTGGACTCCTCAGCCCGGAAGATAGCCCTTGGTCGGTTTACCAACAAAAAGTGTTCGGTGCTGATCGTTACTGATGTAGCAGCCAGAGGATTGGATTTGCCAGCTCTAGACACTGTCATCAACTATAACTTCCCGGCTACTCCAAAATTATTCGTACATAGAGTAGGTGGGTAATCAACTTGAAATGTATATATAATACTAGCTTTTGCCCGCGTTAATGTCGATACCTCGAGAACAGTAGAAATGAAAGGAACCCTACGTCCTTCCCCAGGACTCAAGCTACCTCCATACCAAATTTCATCCAAATTGGTTCAATGGTTGAAGCATGAAAAGGTGACAGACAGACAGAGTCACTTTCGCATTTATAATATTAGTATGGATGTGGCAAGCTAAAATTGGAAACATAATAAAGTGCATGACCGTAACCTATTGAAAATACTTGCTGATATATTCACTCATAATAATAGTATGCAACTAATTCAAATTTTAGGACCATTTGAAGGTTAAAACATGACTTTACTCAGATTACTAAGCCTTTGATTCTCGTCCGTCTATCACGGCGCTGTATTTAATGATTTTTACAGCACGTGTGTATATAAATTGTGGCTATAACAACAAATAAAAACAAAAAAAAGTTAGGGCGGTCGCATACAACAAAATTGTTTTTGATGCTACTCATTTACTGTCAATGATGCTAATCATTTAATATTAAGAAGTCAAACCACAGGTAATTACCAAAAATAGTGTCCATGCAAGTAAGAGTTTTGTTAACATAACAAAAGATAGGAGAGGTTCCATGCGTTCTTACACAAGAGTCAACGTATAAAAAAACGTGTTTATTGTTTTTAAACATTGTGCAGAACTCGGAACAATAAGGTTCGGAACCCTAAGTGTGTGCGACTCGCTGGCCGGACTTGACAAATTTTGTAATTTGAAATTGTAGGTCGTAGCGCGCGCGCGGGCAGAGCCGGGCGCGCGTTCTCCCTGATCGCGGCCGACGACACGGCGCACCTACTGGACCTGCAGCTGTTCCTGGGCGCCGACCTCAAGGCTCCGTCGCAAGTCACGGAGCGAGGCGCCGCGTGTCCCTCGGGCGTGTGGGGCGCGGTACCTACAAGCGCCCTGGAGATGAGGCATCAGGACGTCGTGGCGTGGGAGAAGAATCACTCGGAAGTCGTTAGTCTTTAGCTGTTACCTTCTTATTGCGAAAGATGTAGAGTTGATTGGGTCTCTAGGGCGTGTGGGGCGCGGTGCCAACAGGCGCCCTGGAGCTGAGGCATCAGGATGTCGTGGCGTGGGAGAAGAATCACTCGGAAGTCGTAAGTCTTTACGTGTTGCCTTCTTGTCACATGACGCTGCGTAATTGGTCGCCCTGACACTAAGAAAAAAATGGCGTGCGACCCGTAAAATAACAAATTCCTGGTAAAACTACCTTTTTTGGATTTTACTGGCCAAAACAACACTTGATCTTCATCGCGGGTGTGTGATTGTGCTGTACGAGTGTAGGCAGTGCAAAGGAAACACTAATTTAAGCAACAAGCCGGCCGTCACGAGGCCCCGTCGAAGGCGATTCCTTTCCAGCTCCTTGTGCACCTGGATCCAGGTTAGTGTCGCATGTTTTTCTCTACTGAGGTCTACTATGGATGACCGGAGAATGCAGTAATCCTTTCAGAAAGTCCTTACAGCCTTAGTGTTCCAATAATGCAGAGTTAAATGAGTCTCTAGTTCTCCCTCATCGCGTCCGACGACCTGACTCGCCGCATTAATGAAAGTATATATATAGTATATGTATATCTTTATCTCTCTAGGGAGGTCAGAGGTGACATTCTCAACTGCCTGTCTGGTGGTTGCATGTATGGCAATGGGTACTTGCGCCCGGCTCGCCGAGCTGCTGCTTGCTTTTTCCCCATTCATCTGAGTAAGTAGTATCCCAACACCTTCATCCCCTTCCCAGATCCAACAAATTCCTATCCTTCCCCAGCTTAAAAATGCGTCTGATGGGCAGCAGCGTCGGAAACATAAGAAGCATAAAAAAACTGCGCTAGCCAGACCGCCTACCAAGCGTAGTGAGTATGGAAATATCCTCCCATGAAACGAAGAACCCTTGGGAGAGAATCTTGTCTAGCAGTGGACTTTTGCGGCTGTAATGATGATGTCTCCCTAGTCGTCCTCTATACCTGTTTCTGTTCGTTAACTCATTATTTTTTATTTTACAGGAAGAAGCAGCGCGAACATGTTCACGTGGTTGGCAGCAGTACATAAAATGGCGCGAACCCGCGTCCGCCGAGGCCAACAAACGCGCCAAACTGACCGCCACACCTGTACTCACCCATCCATTCTTGGTAGACGACTTTGAAGATGCCGCCAATGAACTGGTGCAAAAAATCAAGAATTATACGCCGAGAGGGGTGAGTTTTTGGGATAGCTATTATAAGTTTGTTAAATTCAGTGTAACACTCCGTTTAGGAGATAATTTTGAGGATACCCATGATTGAAATATCATGTTATAGTTATTTTCTCACTTATCTAAACATGTTTTTGGGGGCTGGGGACACACCAGGATCCCCCGGGAGTCTGTTCGCGCCTATCATTCGCGTACGATGAGGAATCCTCCGGAGACACCCGAAAGCTGCCGAAGCCCGCGCGGCCCGCGGACCATACTTGCCTTCTAATCGCCGGCGTGTGCACATTTATTTCTACCTATGTACTAAAGCTGCAATCATCGTATTATACCATATCTCCTTAAAATTTCTATTATATAACCAGCAGTTCAGTATTACAGTCCATTTGATTTACCACCACACGAAGGATCCCCAACACTAAGCAAGTAACAAAACTAAGGATTCAACCCACGTTTTAGCTGTTTTTCTCCACTGGTTGACAAACCGCGTCTGTTGTCGTTGTCACGCATATCAAAGATTCAATTATTTATTCAGAAAGTAGGCCTTTTCAGGCACTTTTTCACACAATTGCACATTTTTGGCACGTTTTAAATAATACCAATTTACTTATACTTGCCTATCAGCATTGGCAACAAGCCAACAGCAGAAATCTAGCGTTTAAAGCTGATTTTTCAACTTGCGTAAATATATTTGGCATAGGTTAACAAACTACTACCAAAGATAATAAACTGATACAAAATATTGGCCCAACTTAAGCTGGTATACTTTTTACGTGTTTACACACACCAGTGTATGTGGTCTATATGTAATTAAGATTTTTATATGTGGTAATTTTTTTCATTATTTATCAGTATATATCATCATTAGCGCACAGAAAAATATGTTTCGTTTTCACTTGCAGACAATATTAGAGTTGTCTGCCAAAAACGACTCGCCACAATACATCGCGATGAAGGCGAAGAAGAAGCTACACGGCAATATGGTGCAGAAAACTAGAGAAAATAAAAAATTAATGGTATGTTGTAAAAATAAGATCATTTGGTATTTTTAGGTTACTTTTATTCTACTTCATCATCATCATCGACAGCCAATGCTGGGTATAGAACTCTTTCAATACACGCCATCCATCTCGGTCTTGTGCCTTTATTCTATTTGGATAACATTAATAACGTATTTTATTTCATCATCATCATATCAGCCGCAAGAAGTCCACTGCTGGACATAGGCCTCCCCCAAGGATTTCCAATACGACCGGTTGGAAGCGGCCTGCATCCAGCGTCTTCCTGCGACCTTAGTCAGGTCGTCCGACCATCTGGTCGGTGGGTGCTATAACCATGGGGGGTTTTTGCCATACTCACCACGCTTGGCAAACGGGTTGGTGAGCGCAGTTTATTCGGCTTAATGGGTTCAGGTGCTGCTGCCCATCGAAACCACTTTAAGCTTGGGAAAGGAAGGAATTTATTAGGCTGAGGGAACGGGAAAAGGTATTTGGGATGCTACTTGCTCGGAAGGATTGGGGATAAGAAAGTAGCAGCTCGGGGAGGCCGGGCGCGCGTACCCGATGTCATACGTATAATCACCGGACTGGCAATTAAGTATGACACCCCTGGCCACTGGTATTTTATTTAAAAAGGGTTAACTAGATAGAATTTTAAATTAACAGATTATCTGTAAATTTAGATTCACGCATATTACATACATTCTGATTTTCTGTCAACTGTTGCCAACACATTTACAGTTGATGATTTTGTTGCAATAGGGTTTAATAAAGTAGTCACGAGCAATGATATGTATACACACTGGTTCTTATGTCAATGCGTTAAGGTCTAAAATAGAATACAATTATGTATGTTCGTTACTGTACGCATAAACTTTATTTAGGCGCTAAGATCTTGTGTATTTTTTATTTAATTTAAGGTGACACTTGATATGATAACTGCATTTTGATATTTTTGATCAAATTTCAGGCTGAAGGAATTTTAGTAGAAAGTTTAGACTTCAACAAAAACTCTAAAAAAAAGAAGAAAGAAGTAGTAAGAGACGAGAATTACATCCCTCATCAAGCGAGCGATCAGCACACTGAAGCTGGGTAAGTGAAGTCCTGCGCCACTGCTACAAAAATCACTCGACTCTGTCAGGCCTGTCTCACTCCCCGTGTCGGTATTGAAAACACGAACTAATCCGGTAGGAACGACGCGCATTGATGAATCGTTTGTTCAGAGCTACAAGTATAAAATTAGCTTGCTGTATGTATCGCAACTAAAAGGTGCTGCGTTCTGACGCGAGCTAAATTACACCGTATCGCTAACTACATTGAGTTGACATTTCTTTAAATACCTTTGCAGAGTGCGACGTACGTAAGTATAAGTACTAGTACTTATTCTGTGACTCTGTGAAGAAGGAGAATCGTTTAGGAAACTCACACTACCTATTATTTATATAGAAACCCGACTCGAATGTATGTTTATATAAATATCAGATTAAAGCATTCACAATGCTATTTTAAATCTAGTATAGATATTATAAATATACAATATATATATAAGAATCTCATTCCGCGGCAGTAGGTCAACTGCTAGTTAACTAGAATGTGTTAAAGCGTAAAAATAGATAAGACGCATTTATTAAATGATAAAAAATTAATACTCAGTTGTAGTTTGAATATCTGTTAAATGTAACACATCACGCCCTCTATATGTAGTTGCAGCGCAACTCTAGTTTGTATGAAACTTCATGGAAACGTCAAAGATGATCATTATCATCATCATCAGGTTTCTTTGACAGCCTCCGTAGTCCAGTGGTAAAGGCGTTTGCCTGTTGACCCAGGGGTCGTGGGTTCGGTTCCCACCGGAAGCATACTTTGTTTAGTTGTTTCCAATTTCGTTAGGACATTCCAGGCTTGAATCACCTGATTGTCTGATAATAAAGATGATTCCGTGCTTTGGAAGTTGGTCCCAGCTGTCATCTGGTAGTCGTTAAAGGAACCACGTCAGAGGCCGAGAGGCGTTTCCGAAGAACTCTGACACCAGGGTGTGCATGGTCGATTGGCCGTGACACCTACCCACTGCTGGGTATAAGCCTCCTTTTGTCTACGCTGTTTTTCCCTACTTCCAGCCATCGCAATCCAGAAGATGATACCACTTATTAAATAAAGATATAAGATTATTCCATTTTACATCGTTTGAAGGTCAGGATCAGGAAGGTTTGAACATAAATCTTAAAGAAACCACATTTCTTTAAGATTTATGTTCAAAATCATATTGAAAAAGAGTAAAAAGAAAAAGCAGGCCCTTAAATTCTTCGCACAGTCTTAAAGCATTTTTGCGTATATTTATGCCATGCATAAATACACTTCTGTCTTTATGTAATATTAACGCGTTATTCTTAACTAATTTCTCGCAGCGTCGTCCGCGAAAATTATAGCCATGTTACCGGCTGAACAGTCTTCCATATGAAAAAGATTTTTTTAAATCGGTTCAGTAATTTTTGAGTTTATCCATTACAAACAAACATACCAACACACAATCGTACAACACAAACATACCAAAACACAATCAAATATTTCCTCTATACCGGGTGTAATTTTACCCTCGGCTCGTCAAAATGAACGACTTCTACTAACTCAAAAAAAAACCTATTCAAGGGAATATCGAGGTTAAATTTACATTCAGCATAGTATTAGTGCGAGTATAGACGGCGAAAGATACACACAAAAAAAATGTCCTTAGTATAAATATAGTCAGTTTACCTATTTTTTTTTTAGTTTACCTCTTATTCTACCAATGATTAGCCTCACAAATAAATAATCACTTCCAGTATGGCAGTAAACTTCAACTACGGGGCAGCATCGGCAGAACTAAACATGGGCGCTGATAGCGGTGACATGGCGCGCTCGCAACGCAACCAGCTGCGCTGGGACCGCAAGAGGAAGAAGATGGTGCACGTTGATCCGGTAATACATAAACATACATAGACGAGCTCCGTGGCACAGTGGTTAACACGCCAGCCTACGGCACACGGGTTTGAACCCCGGTCAGGTCAAGATGGGAAATGATCTTTTTCATATTGGCCTGGGTCTTGGATGTTTATCTATATATGTATTTGTTATAAAATATAGTATCGTTGAGTTAGTATCCCATAACACAAGTCTCGAACTTACTTTGGGGCTAGCTCAATCTGTGTGATTTATCCGTATATACATACTTCTTCTTCTAGTTCTACTCGACTCAAAATGGCTATTCTTTACACTAGTCTTGACCAGAACTTGGCCACATCCACGGTATGATCGTTCGTTTCAACCAGATCCTCCACGGTACAAGAGTAGGCCAGCTAGGGTAATCCATCAGATGGGCTATCGTCTGGACAGCACCGCAGCCACACAAATTGGCTCGGACCAAACTACTATCACGTCTTTTTCCCTTGAGGGATAGACAACCTAGTTCTGTAAAACCATAAGGCTATGTTTAGGTGGAAAACAGGATGGTGGTATAGGTGGAAAACGGAAAAATAGTGATAGGTCGCTGGCCGCATCAACTATTGCCATGATTCCTCACATTTTCGCCCGTTTCCTCGATCGGCTTTTACGACTGCGCGGGAACAGAAGCAGCTAGTACATTCAAGTTTCTTTCTTTTCTCCCAGACCAGCATGAAAGGAATCATCTGGTAAAATCGTCCTTTATCTCTTACGGGATAGTCATGAGATCAAGTCACGTAAGTAAAGTGAATGCGTAAGTTTTTCGTTGTGATTTGAGTTAAGTTTGTTTGCGTAAATGGGACTGATTATGAATCGTTGGTTACGCTTCCATAGTTTTTCTAATTCAATGGTATTACTAAATAATTGTGGACGGCATGAACTGTGTATATATCGCCTTATATGAAAAAATGTGTCAGCAAGGAATGATAGTTTATGCATTTCCCACTCAATTATTAGCGCCACCTATCTACTTTATATACCTTTTCGTGACGTGACTGGGGCCCAAAATCTACTTCCCTAGTTACACATTCGCCTCTTCAGGATTTATTATTTACCGCCCCCTATTTACCTATTCTGTGATGTGACGTAGAGTGCATTCAGAATATATTGAAGTTAGTTATTTAAGTTATTTTTGTAATGTAATCATCTGTGATTCTTTTGTCACGATTGGCCACCCCTTTTATGTGAGCCTTGGGACCCCTGAACTCCGGGAAAATCCGCCACTGTCAGCAAGTGGCACACAAGTGACGAGCACATTTGACAGTGTGTTCGGAGTATGAATAACAAATAATAGTAGATTGTGACGCAAGGGTCTAACATAATACTTTTGGGTGAGGACAATATTTTGAATCCAGAGCAGAACGAACGAGTCTAGAATAGAATCCCGAGCGTAGCGGAGGATTCTAAAGTAGACTTCTGAGTGAAGCGAGGCATTCAGAGTATACTGCCCGAAAAATATTGTTAGCCCCGAAAAGACACATTCTACTTTTCATTTGCAATAGAAATTCAAAAGACAAGAACAATATATGTACTTTCATACCCACCGGACAAAAAAATTAATAATTTTATTTCTTTTTTTTTTTACTAATTATTGAATTAGGCATTTGTCTCCCATCTCACCTGATGGTAAGTGACGATGGAGACGAGGATGTTACATGCCTATTCAAGAGATACCCATTTATTCTAGTTTTGAATGTCCCGGGACTGTACTTGTCTGGGAATATAGACGTAGGCAGGAAAAGAACCAAAACTCGAAAAGAGAACGAAATAGCATATATAATATAATAGCTCTTTTACAGCGGCCAATATGTATGCACAAATAAATTATAATCGTCTCATTGGTTAAAACGTCAATGCTTCTCCGTTTGGGAATAAAAACGTTTTTTAGTATACGGGCAACCGTCCTTTGTTTTTTGAATAGATGAGATGAAAACAATTTCCTTTATTTCAGGACGGCGGGCGCAAGATGATCCGCACGGAGAGCGGCGGCCGCGTGCCCGCCTCCTACCGCAGCGGCCGCTACCACGAGTGGCGTCAGCGACACGCCGCAAACGACGTCGGCCCCGACGAAGATGACACGCCAGACCCCAACAGGAAGAAACCAGGTATGCAACACTCACTTTGTTTCTGTGTTTCGTGTAAGTGGCCAACTCTGGTGCCAGATTTTGACGTGATAAAGTCTTATAAATCGATGAACACCAGCTGTACGCACGAAAAATGTCGGGTTCCGGTACAGCAGCAGCAGTTGTAGTAGTATCTATCACGCATCTATCTCTCACCTATATCACGCAATACTATCGTCTGCAAACTGACTTTACAGACAACCATTTCCTTCCCTCTCCCCTTCCCATTTCCTTCCCTCAGCTCCTTGAAAGGCCGACAACGCACCTGTCACACCCTGGTGTTGCAGTTGTCCATGGGCAGCGGTGATCACTTACCATCAGGTGACCCGCTTACTCGTTTGCCGTCCTTAAACATAAAACAACTCATCTGACATAGCGTTACGACTGCCATCAATGATGACAGCCGGGACCAACTGCTTAACGTGCCTACCGAAGCACGGAGGAGCTTAACATGCATAAAATGTTTACTACCACTAGGCCATGGGGCTCCTCAAGTGACTATGAGGACGTCAATCACGCATTTGCACTTTGTGTCTACCTTTTTATGTCGCACACACCTTATACGTGCATAATTTCGGTTTCGCTAGTCACATCAGAGCTCAGCCGAATAAAGACTAAATTAATTAATCCTTACTAATATTATAAATGCGAAAGTGAGTTTGTTTGTTTGTTTATTTATTTGTTTGTTTGTTAAGCTTTCACGCCGTAACTACTGAACCGATCATCATGAAATTTTGCATACAAGTTCTCTGGAGTACGGAGAAGGACATAGGCTACCTTTTATCCCGGGAAAAAGTACTATTCCCGAGGGATCGACATTGACGCGGGCGAAAGCTAGTTAGAAATAAATAGTAATCGCCGTCGCCGGATACGGTATGGACATGATATACGGGTGTATAGATAAGTATATCTTTGTAAAGATGACTCGGCCAAATAATTATCCTTATCCTTACTAATATTGTAAATGCGAAAGTGAGTTTGTTTATTTGTTTGTTTGTTTGTTTGTTTGTTACGCTTTCACGCCGTAACTACTGAACCGATCATAATGAGATTTTGCATACAAGTTCTCTGGGGTACGGAGAAGGACATAGGCTACCTTTTATCCCGGTAAAAAGTACTAATCCCGTTTATTAAAATTTACAATCGTCTCATTGGTTAAAGCGTCAATGCGTGACAAACAAATAAATGAGCCACAATAAATACAAATATATATGTCGCACCTATAAAAATATTGTTAATATAGTAATTTTGTACACTATTCTTAATTTCATACATGTGTTTTCAGTATCAGAGTTCCGGCCACACTGGGTAAAGCACAATGAACGTGTCGCCAAGAAGAAGGCCGAAGCTTCCTCCAAAGAATTCAAGAACAAGCAGCAAATCGTCAAGGAGCGCCTGCGCAAGGAGAAGATCAAGCAACGGCTCAAATTCAAGTCCAAGGGCAAAGGCAAAAAGAAGAGGAAATGATAAATATAGAGAGTTATTTAATTTGTTGCATTATTTAGTCTTACACAGTTACATAGCCTGTCAAAAAGATTTACTGGTCTACAGATTAAGGATATTCTATTTGTTTACTATGGTACTCGAATAGACGGTATCGTCGATAAAAGTCAGATTCTAGAAATGTGAGATGATTTTAAACGCCAGATTCTAAGAATGCCGGAATCTACAAATGTCAGATTCTACCAATGTCGGATTCGATAAACGACAGATTCTAAAAACACCAAGTTCTAAAAATGCAAGATTCTACAAATGTCAGATTTTTTTTAAATTTTGGAAATATCTTAAATTTTTGATACGGGTATAATTAGTTGATATTAGATTATAACTTGTGTGTGCAGTTTTTTTTTTCAATGCAAAATTAAAATGGCTCATAATGAAATAACTTTACACGGTTTTGTCATGTTTATTTTAAAACATCAACAACGATTTATGTCTTTGAAAATAAACGCGATAAAACTGTATAGAATTATTTATTTCGTATATAATAGCACATATTTCTAAATTTTGCGTTAGAAAATTCTTAAAAATATTGTTTGTATGTTTTGCAATTTGCCAAAATTGTAAGGGAATTAAAAAACGAGTTTTCGATAATCATTAAATAACAAAGTAATTGTAGAAAGATACAAAATTACAAAGGTTTTATTATCAAAGTATTTTAATACATATCAACTAATTATAGCCGTTTCAAAAATGTAAGATTTTTCCAAAATTTTGAAAAATCTGACTTGTCGAGTCTGGCGTTTTTAGAATCTGTCGTTTATAGAATCCTGCATTCTTAGAATCTGGCGTTTTAAACTCATCTGACATTCTGACTTTTATCGACGATACCTATTAGACCCCACAAAGAAAGACACCTATGAAGATTGCATAACCACAACGACCAAAGTAAAAGTTAAAATACATACATACATAGTATCACGTCTTTTTCCCTTGCGGGGTAGACAGACCCCAGGTCTATAAAACCTGAAGGCCACGTTTAGCATGTTGGTGGGCGTTAGGTGGAAAACGGAATCAAAATAGTGATGGGTGGCTAGCCGCATCGCCTATTAACATGATTCCTCAGATTTTACCCATTCCCTCGATCGGTTTTTACGATCTGCGCGGGAAGAGAAGCAGCTGGTACATTCTACGTTTTTTCTTGTCTCCCAGACCAGCATGGAAGAGTAAGATTTTAAATTTAAAAAGTTAAAATCAAAGTAAAAATTCCTCCAGCTCCCAAAATTGTTCTAATCAGTCCACGTATTGTTTGGTAAAAAGTTTTGTGGGTTTTATCACTTTTTCTTAATTATGAAAACTGCAGTTTAGCGCTTAAGTGTCAATGATGAAATAGATAAAAACAATCTACATTGACACTTTTGTTCAACTGCATAGTATAACTGCAAAAGTGATAAAACCTAACTTCTAAAAAAAAAAATAGGTGTAACTTTTTACCACACAATATGTGGGAGATATAGAATGATACTTCTTCTTTTGATGTTGATCTAGTGATGTTGGTCTAATTGCACCATACTAAATGTAAAACTAACTGCCAACTGCAACATTTCAAATCCGAGGGGAGGACCAAAAATCCGCTAAAAGTTTGCAAACCAAATAAATTTATATTTCTTTTTCTTTAGACTCTTCTTTATACTCGATACATTTTTACTTCTTAAAAAAACTTACTCTAGACCGTCGAT
The DNA here is from genome assembly GCA_947532085.1 of Elegia similella. NCBI lineage: Eukaryota > Metazoa > Arthropoda > Insecta > Lepidoptera > Pyralidae > Elegia > Elegia similella. Next base: position 12,403,281 of record OX383931.1, on the reverse strand, counting down.
TTTATTCATCTGCCCTCAAAACTAGGTAAAAAAAGCCTTTTTGACTTCATTAATTTTTCACCTTAGGACGCGTGACCACATAAACGCGGCGTTAAGTCCTTTAAATTAGAAAACAAGTCAGCACAAGTTTTGACTGTATGGTATGGACAAGAAATCGAACCCATATTCGTGTAAGGCAGCCATTGCAACTTTACTCCTCTGAACTGGCGCGTAACACAATCTTGGTAATTTTTCCCAGCATTTTTTCTTTGATGGCTTCTTTAAACTGATTTAGTGTTGGAAGCGTAGTACTCATCGCGTGACACTTTCTGGCTTGGCCACCATTACCGATTTAAATTCTGACCATGCCAATATTTAGTCGAAATTAGTCGGTCTGAGTTTAGAAGTCACCAGCATGTTTTATGGCCAAGCCAGGAAGCACACTTTCTGGCGTGGCCACCTCCGAATCTCAGAAACTATAAACACCCAGTGACGATCTACTTTCTCCCATATCGAAAATTAGTCGAAATTAGTCAACAAATATCAAAAATTGTATCTTCGCCAAAACGCCTTGTCAACTTTTTAACTGCTAGAATTGTAGATAGACGAAACTTGTCATCTCATACAAATAGTGCGCATTCCGCTTTAGTTGTTCTATACCGCCTGCTTTAGTTATTGTTCTGAGATACCGCCTCACAGATTGATGGCTCGATAACTTGACATTTTAGTTTGCACCCGAGTTCACAACGAAATCGCCGCTCGCAAACGAATGAAGTATTGCAATAAATATTATTATCAGGTATAGCGGCAGAAGTTAATGAAACACAAAGAAAAAATCATGATATAATGTATATTTAAAAAATTAAGATAAACATTAGAGTATGTACCTACTTACAATTATCTGTACATGTTGATAAATAACTTCTGAGGATTTATCTGGACATTATTGGATATAATAATATTCTTATACGGAATAATTATGAACAGTACATATCATAAGCGAAAACATTTATTTACAGATTTATCTTTTACTAGTAAACAATAGTATGCGACTATAAATAAGTTCCGTGAATAATTTTAAAAGGTACTTCATTATATCCTATCTACATATCCGTAACGATTCACAATAATTCACACACATTCAGAGATAGGATATTTCAATTAAGCTATGAGCAATCTAGCGCTTTATACTTTACTAAGTGTTTAAAATAAGTTGAACATTAAAACAGCAAATTAATGCAATAATGTTGCTGCGTTTTTACTACTCAACTGTTCATATAGAAACATTTCTATACCGCGTTACAGTATAATCACCGTTTTCTATTTACCATTGAATCTATAGAACCTTGGTTGGCATGCATTTCAAATTAAAAAGAAAAACAGATTATGACATCATGAAACTACGCGCAGAAATGTTTCATATTTCCAGCCTAGCCCAGTTGATCATTAGCGGAATACATGTCGAATAAAGTTAATTCGTAACAATATTACTATTTCAAACTTCGGAAAATAGTCAAGATTAAATCCGTTCCAAAACTAATATATTTGTTACAAACTACAACGCAATTACGATATTAAATAGATAAAAATAAAGCCATGTTCTCAATATAGTACTTCAATAACGCTTTCGCTGTATACAAACTACGTTTATAATGAGTACATGGGTTTATACGCGTACAATTTAACATCTTATTGCTACAATAATAACGGGAAACTGGAATATTTCGTGGACATTTCGAAAAATAGTAGCACATCTGCGCGGGACATTATCGCTTAAAATTTGGCAACAAACATCTCACTCGCATTTTACTAAGCGATAACTATCATATCGGATCGCCTTACAATTCTTTATGACAAATTGATGTGAAACACAGTATATAATGGTTAATAATTATGCCATTACTTTCTGAACTGGTAAAGTAAGTATGAAATCTTCTTTCTACGGTCACTATTATAAGTTTATAACGTGGCAGTTCTTGGAGTCTTATTGTAATTTATCTCACAATAAAAATGTAGTCCCCATTTTTTAACCTGCCATTTTATAGATATTATAATAGATAACTTGCGCCTTCGAGCTACTGATACATAAGAAAGATGAAGCTTTTGTGTTCACATGCATGGCTTTGACACCACTGTTTCCGTTACTTATTTTCTCTTTGCTCTTAGTATGCGATTTGCACTTTACTGCCTCAAATGAATCTATCCGATGGCAATCCTATACTTTAACAATCTCTCAGATCGACAACATCAAAATAATCGTCACTACGGGACTTACCGCGATTATTTTTAAGATTCCTGTTATATTTCGTCAACCTTGCAGCCGCCATAACTTAACTAAATGTCGCCGAAATATAACACGAATCTCACAAATAATCGCGATAAGTTTCGTAGTAACAATAATAATCGAAATAATCATTCAACACAGATAAATTTATTTAGACTTGCCTATTTAAATTTTCACCGAACAATTTGGCGTTCCCGACTTTCCTATCTAATGCAATCAAACTCATTGATTCAACCGTCTCTATTACACCTAAATATGCCGTTTCTGTTTTCCATGCTTTGGCATTCCAACACACATCGGAAACATCAAATTCCGTATTAAACAACTAATTTCAATATACAGGTTAAAACTTAAGATTACACGGGTAAGAAATTTAAACCTAATCCACTTTTCACGTCTGAACAATCAGTCTTCTCTTTGCAAAAATTATCATAATCATTTAACTATTTACATTTTCTTTTTTCAAGAATTTAACATTCCTAAGTGGACTTTTTATACATGAAATAATGTTAATGTGTCAGCGCTACGGAAAACTACAAAGTAACTAGAATGGACGGGTCAAAGTGGTACAGTTTGTAGACTAAGAAATAAAGTCGACCTCAGCTTCTATTTCTTGAAAAAAATGTAAGTCGACTTAGCTCAGGACCCGTACAGTTTCCAAGCAAGGCAAACAAGTTTCCATGGTGAGTAAAGACACAGCTACAATGCAACCAATGTATCTCACGCTGTAGGACCCCCTATAGCGTCGAAACAAGATAACTGAAACTAAACCGCTTGCGGTCGCACCTGGCCTAGCTATAACTAAACTCACTCATTTCTTAGTCTACATGCCGCTGTGTGATCGATGGTATGTAGTGATTTGAGCAAAACAAAGCTGATAATTTCATAGGTACAGCGAGTGACAACAGGTTATGGCACTAGTACTTTTCAAGACTACATGAATATGCATGCAATGAATAGACTGCTGATTTCAAACAAACTATACACAATATATATGGAATACCTGAAAGTACATACTCGTGAGTTTAAGACATAAAATATTTTTACAATGATTAGCACGTCTTTTTAAATACTATCAGACAACCCAATAGTTTCTTGTGAAAGAAAAGGAAACGTACAAAAGTCATTTTTTCTTATAAATTCCCTTTTTCTACGAATTAAACGTATTTGAGTCATCTGCTAATAATATTTTTCATCTATATAATAACAATAAAAGCATTAAGTGTTTTCGTCAAAAAACACAAAACAATTATAACTACATGTCGAAATTCAAACCGTAACATTTAAAAGCTTAAATGAAATTTACCATCGATAATGTCAAACTGTTTCTGAGAAACAGCACACTCTCTACAATTGAGGAATTTCACCGTCTTCAATAGATACATCCAAAAATACAATAGTTACAATATGGAACTACTGTCGATTTGAAATTAATCTTTTTTATAAAACAAATCTTTTTAGCTATTTATAATAACGACTATATCGTTAACGAAATCTTGCTACGTCCTCACACATTTCCGATTTAAATTTCAATGATTATTTACTTTTCAATAAAATATAAGTCAATTTTAAATTTATTTAGCAACCATTCAATGTTTGGTGTGATGACTAGCGAGTACTCACAACATCAATTTAATAATTTGAATTTAATACCGGCCAAGCGCGAGTCAGAATCGCACTCGAAGGGTTCCTTACCACTATACAATATTGAACTACAAAAACATATTTCTTCTTGCATGGGACCCTCCTTATATTTTATTTTGGTTTGTATAATTTGCTGTTATAGCGGCAAAAGAAATATACATTCTATAAAAATGTCAAGTCCTACATATTACGGTTCAATAGATACAGCACTGTGACAAACGGACGGACATCGGGAGAGTAATATGGTCCCGTTTTTACCCTTTGGGTACGGAACTCTAAAAGTTACCTAAACATTGAAGAAAGAGCAGTTAATCATCTTGGGTCAATTTAGACTTATTTATGTTTCAAGATTTTCAAACATTTCATTTACTTAATTTTTTTTTATTTGCTCGCCTGATTTCTCAATTACACAGTACATCTAATGTTCAGTTTCGAGGGCAGCTATTATTTATTAAGATCGTAGTTCATTTTTATACGAAACGAAAAAGATATACATGCCTTTATTTATAATCTAGTCATTGTATAATTTATCAACACAATACGAATTTAGCCATAATTATGTGTGAGAGCGATGTCATGTGAACGATCTTGCATATAACTAGCTCAGCACGGAACACTTGTTTCAAGTTACAAAGAATTTAGTTAAAACTAAACAAACCTCAAAGACTGTGTAACCTTATTATTTTAAATAAGCAATTCTTGTATACATGGCAACATAAAAAGAATCTAAGAAATGCGCCAACTATTTCGACAAAATCTAGTACTAGCCTAATAGGCGCTTTTGTCTCATATCTGGGAAAACACGTTTTTACGTGTAAATCTCGGTATTTTTCAGTTATTAAATGTAATTTCAGAGATACCACGCGCCTCTAGCTCAAAACCAACACGCGGTACCCCTTATTGGATGCAATGCGGTAAGGCTGCTATAATAGTAAGTACTTGTAGTGGCTACTTGTAACAAAGTTGGTCAGTCTCAGCTCACCGGAGCGCCGCCTACAGAATGCGGTTGGTGTAGTATTGGTGTTCCCCTCTTTGGCTGCAATGCGGTATGGTTGCTACAATGGTATGTAGTGTGGCTACTTGTAACAAAGTTGGTCAACCTACAGAATGCCGTAGGTGTGTAGTACTAGTGTTCCCCTCTTTGACTGCAATGCGGAGCGGCTGCTGCAATAGTAGGTAGTGTTGGGTACTTGTATCAAAGTTGGTCTGTGGAGCTGCTTACAGATTGCCGTTGGTGTAGAACTAGTGTTCCCCTCTTTGGATGCAATGCGGAACGGCTGCTACAATAGTAAGTAGTGTGGCTATTTGTAACAAAGTTGGTCAGCTTACAGAATGCCGTTGGTGTAGTACTAGTGTTCCCCTCTTTGGATGCAATGCGGAACGGCTGCTATAATAGTACGTAATGTGGCTTCTTGTAACAAAGTTAATCAGTGGAGCCGCCTACAGGATGCCGTTGGTGTAGTGTTCCCCTCTTTGGATGCAATGCGGTACGGCTGCTACAATAGTAAGTAGTGCGGCTACTTGTAACAAAGTTGGTCAGCCTACAGAATGCCGTTGGTGTAGTACTAGTGTTCCCCTCTTTGGCTGCAATGCGGAACGGCTGCTATAATAGTACGTAAGGTGGCTACTTGTTGTTCAGCCTACAGAATGCCGTTGGTGTAGTACTAGTGTTCCCCTCTTTGGCTGCAATGCGGAACGGCTGCTATAATAGTACGTAAGGTGGCTACTTGTTGTTCAGCCTACAGGATGCCGTTGGTGTAGTACTGGTAGTTGTCGTAGAGGCGCGTGGACAGCGAGTGCAGAGCGTCGCGCACGAGCCGGTCCACGAGCGCCTGCAGCTGCGGCTCGGTGCGGCCGGCGTGGAACCGCGCGCGGAACCCGCACACCGCGCTGCTACTGCGCAGGCACGCCAGCTGCCCGCCTGACCAACAAACAAACACCCTGTATTATTACTTCTTTTTTTTATGTTATAGGACGGCAAACGAGCAAGCGGGTCACCTGATGGTAAGTGATCACCGCCGCCCATGGACAACTGCAACACCAGGGTGTGGCAGGTGTGGTGTCGGCCTTTCGAGAAGTTGGGGGAAGGAAATGGGAATGGGGAGGGGGAAAGATGGGCCTCCGGCTCTCTTACTCACCGATCGAAGCATAGAAGCGGTAAAGCTTATATTCAGACGTCGATTTTCTGTGAGAGTGTGGTTCCACGGATGAGCCGGCCCATTCATGCTACCAGCAATTCATTTTGCCAGTAACGTGGCTCTACCACGGCTATGATATTCAATAATAATGTGTATGTATTGAGGAGAACTACTAAGAATTGTGACTCAGTAAACTGCTGTATGTGCATATCACGCATATGCAGGCACAATTTTAAGATATGGCGTATTACATTGGGGAAATACTGCGAATGTACATTTAGTGCCATTGTATAGAACTCAAAAAGAAATGCGTTCTAGCCATGTTTGGAGCAAATCAAAGGGATAAAGTGCTTAATATACTATCAATTTATTCCCTATTTATTTTAAAAGCATGTGTATATATTAAAGAGAATATGAGTAAGTTAAGGCAAATTCTTAATAAGCATCCCAGAGCAGAATTCTAATATGGCATATGATAGAACTGTATATATCATAGGTCCAAAACTGTACAACAAATTACCGGACACATTGACAGTGTTAAATAATAAGCTTTTTAAAATTAAATTAAAGAAAATTCTAATTGACAAATGTTACTACAGCATAGAAGACTTTGACTAATAAGATAAATATGTAATTAATCATCAAATATTGACACTACAATGTTAAACTTAACGTTTTTAAATAATATTTTGCGAGACCAGAATAGTCGTTAAGTTCGTACGACCTGAGTATTGCTATGAAAGAGGAGTGTACTCACCCATGCGCATGAGTTCCACGATGTGTATGATCTGGTCGCAGTGCTTCCTGGCCGCGATGAGGCCGCGCAGGATCAGTATCTTGAAGTACTGGAACATGTCTGATTGCTCGCCGTCCATCACTTCTACGAATTCCGTAGTTAGCTATAAGTAAAAGAGCACAGAATGAGTATACAAAACCAAAACAAAAAAGAATATGTTATACGTATTGACACCACAGAATAAGTACTAGTGCTTACGTACAGAAGTAAAGGTATTCAAAGAAATATCAACTCAATGTAGTTAGCGATACGGTGTAATTTAGTTGGCGTCACTACACACTTTAGTATAGATACCTACAGCAAGCCAATTTTATACTTATAGCTCTGAACAAACGATTCATAATTCGTTGAAGTCCGTAAACATACATGACCAAACGCCTACCGGATTTTTTCGATTTTCACCTACGAAGGGGTAGCCGCGCTTAGGTATGTTTTCGATACCGACACGGGAAATGAGACAGGCCTGAAATTGCGTAAAAGTCTGGGACCAGTGAGAGGAGTGGATGGTATATGGAGGATAAGAAGCAATGGCGAATACACGAACTAGTGGGCGAGCCTAACATTATGGGCGAAGTAAAAACGCACCGTCTTCGTTGGCTCGGTTATGTCGAAAGAATGGAGGAGGATCGGAGGATGAAGAGAGCATACCAGGGCCGGCCAATGGGCCATCCCAGGTATAGCTGAATGGACGTAGTGATGGCAGACGCAAGTTGCAAATTGGAGACAACTGGCGAGAGCGCTGGCGTTCTCTTGTGTTGGAGGCCAAGACTCACTTTGGGTCGCTGAGCCAGGATAGTAAGTAAGTACCTATTGCGGTAACTAGTAAGTACTTGTGGCGAACTCGCCACGAATTTATATAGGGTTAAGTGCTGTTAGGAGTTACATTCTCATTATGTATACTCAGACCAAGGACAAATAAACAAAAGACAAAACAGGTTTTGGGGGTTATGACTCTTATGACATATTTAAAAAAATACTATTGGGTCTCTATAATTTGCGTCATTGCTTAAATTTTGCGCTGCGCTTGCGTTTTCATCTGCTTGTATTGTGCCCCATACCTAGAATTTCTATATCGACGTGCTAACAACCAGTTACAATTGACGCATAAGTATGCGTATTACACGGGGCATAATTAATGATCAATTGTTTGCTGAACAAGTGATCTAATTAAACCTAGGAGCGAATTAATATTCTTTGTTATTGCCATTCCGTGGCACACGACAAGATTGAATAGAAACGAGTATTAAAAAAATACCCAATAAATACGCATCGAATGCCAAACTTATACTAGATATAGAAACAATTAGAAATTACCTTAAATGGTGAGCTTTCGAAGCCAAGGTTCTTGGGTGAGATTGAGAAAATGAATCCAAAGTCAATATGGATTATATGACCCGCACTGTCCAGTAGAATGTTGCCGTTATGCCTGAAACAACAAATATTTCACTATTTAGTCATCTTGATTTGACATGATCTAGTCTTGATCAATCAATCCAACAGGGAAAAGAAGTTACTTAGTCAGCTGCGTCACGTCCGTGTAATTTGTAAAAAGAGATCAAAGAAGAAATGTTTTTGTTTTTATTCCTCATTTACCCATCAAATAGACTAGAGCATTATATTACACACCAGTTGTCTATGTTGGCGATAATATTTATAAGAATGGGTTTTTCAATACTTGATTTTGACATATCGTTAGAGCGCCAAAGCAACTAAAGACTCTCGCAGAAAGCGTTCAAAATTTGGAGACCCATATTACAATGCTACTACGCGCTAGAGATTTACCGGACTACTTCTGAACTTGGTTAAGACAGTCGGAAGAACGCCGAGAAAATCGATGTTTTGAGTAGCTTTACCGCTTCTACGATTCTTACGGTGAGTGAGGGAGCCGGAGGCCCAATCTTCCCCCTATTTCTCCCCTATGTCCTCCTCCCAAATCGTTGAAACGCCGGCAACGCTTTCACAACTTGTTATAGTTGTCCATGTGCAGCGTTGATTCCTTACCATCAGGTGTCTAGCTTGCTCGTTTGCTGTCCTTCATAAAAAAACTGAGTAGTTATTACTCACCTGTCCTTCAACTGCAGGAGATAGCTAGTAAGCGCGTATGCAGCGGCAGATTCTACGAAGTTGTTCTGCGCTCGCAAGAACCCTTCGCTGTTGGGGGGTCCATGCTCTAGTTCCAGCCACGCGCGCAGTGATTTACCAGACTGCTTCTTGATTTGGTGGAGGGATACGGAATTTAATACCTGCAAGAGTTAAAACAAATTTAATTTAAAATATGTAGTTTGTAAAAATTCACGGGACACAACAAGCATAAAAGCAAGCACTTTGCCTGGTGATCTGTTGTACAGACTCACGTCTAGTTCAGACACCAGACTCTCACAAGGGAAAGTGTTTTCCGAACTCAAACTTTTGAATGTCATTTACTTGTTTTGCCTTGTGAAGAGTAAATAAATAAATACATTTATTTATTATTATTATTGCTTTATTATGTTGAATAAGATTCACAATAAATTCGATACGGATTGGTGTGGCCTACAATAGTTTTTAGGGTCCAGTGCTGCCCTCATTTGAAATTAACTATATTAAAGAAAACGGTTTTATCATTTAAAATGTGCAAGGCCCTAGATAAACCTTCAAACTATTTTATGAACTACTATATAGGGTTCCTACTTATCCGAGCGACTTTCTACCTATTCCTAAAGGTGGAGCCTCGGGTCTCGGGGTATTATTGTCTGTTTTCCTGTTTAAAGTGAAAACCTGAAGTTTTTCAAAAACTGGATATATATAAGTGAGTGGTAGTCGATTATGAGATGTCCATGCGTTATGTAATCTGTGCGTTAAGCATATTAACGCATTAGCTGCCACCACAATAGTATCAAAATGCGGTGTGACTGCATATTTAACTCGTTATTCATCGAGTGCATACAAAGCCGATTCAATGGCTGACGCAACTGATCAACTGTGTATTCATGCTTTAGCAGTTGCATCCGGATTTTATGTATATATGTATACATAAAATATGCGAATTTTATGTTTGGTACTCAACACGCCTCTTTTGCTAAAAGGGTTTAGAAATCACACGGTACATTGGTTAAGCTCTTATTCAAAGTCAAAGTCAAAGTTAAAATATTTTATTCATCGTAAGATATTTTAAATATCATTTGGTGAACGTTAAATTACACATTATTATTTACAACATTAATATTGTTGACGTCAATAACTTACTTAAAGCTAAGTTTACGCCGCTTCCAAGGCGGAGTGCAGAAGAAGCGGCAACAAACTGCACAAAATGACGTCAACTTACAATCTACAATATTCCAACCTGACACTATATATTTTGCATCCCAAAGCCTGAACCCTAGCACAAGGAATTACGCGGATAGAAACACGGTCAAAATCGAAACAAATGAATATTCAATAAGTATAAAAACCCGAGGAAATATAACCCATTTTCTATACATAATATCTTTATCTCTCACGTTAGTTTTAATGACAAATAAATATTCTTATGAATAAACACAGCTATCGAATATTTTTGGCGACGGGACTAATTTAGTAATTCGTTTTCAAAACTTAAACGGTCACATCATACGCCACGTGTAACATCTGCGACTTTTCAAATAATTAAACAACTTTTTACCAGTCCTAAGTTCATAACAGCAACCAAGAACGTGCCTGACAATTGATATTCAATTTAATCTCTATTTGTTGTTTACGGCATCGTATTTCATTTGTACTATCTTATCATTCTCGTAATTTATTACTGTCGTTTAAATAGCTTAGATTAAAATGCGTGTCAATACACTAAAAATATAATAGCTATCTAACAAAAGAAGGATAACAACCGTATCACATCCAAGTCCATGCGATTTTCCGTCATTATTTATTCCTTATCATTTTTATTCATTTTCTGGACTGTATAAGACAACTCGACATAGCAATTTTCTAGTGATGTGGCATCAAGTATCAGGTAGTTTATATCGTTATTTTTTTTTACCACGCAACAAAATAAGAGTGTGTGAAATAGGTAAATATAGTTTAATAGGTATAATTAAAATGAAAATTAATTAGATTTTAAATGCACCCCCTTAAAAATTGCAATATCCTGGCTGTTTCCAGTAGTTCACGAACGACAATTAACGCAATATTAATTAACCAACATAACACTTAAACCGGTATCAGACGCCACCGTTTCATCGAAAGCCTACAACAGGTATTTAGTGTAACGATTAGTGTTCTTAATTGAATTTCGTCAAGCAGGTCAGGGATGGCCGCGTGATGAACGGAATTAATTTGATAGGGCACGTGGCGCTCCGCTTGAATTTTAATGCTGAATAACATGCCTAAAGGGTGCTCATTGCTAAAATAATCGGTCCTTACTGTATTAAAGTCAGTCAAGTACTGTATTGACATGATTTAACCGCTAAAAGATGCAAGTCGATCACTCATTTTTGATGTGATAACCCACGCACGAAAAAGTGTCACGTTCCGGTGCAAGCGAGAGCGCAGAACAAGCGATAGAGAGGCACGCTTGGCCTAAGCGATCGGCTTGTGACGCATCTATCTCTTCTTCACCGTTATCATGTAAAATTATCGTCAGTAAACAGTATTTACAAAAAACTTTTTTATTTCATTATATTTGTCAAAAACGTTCATAGAGCAGAACATACACATTTCAGGAGATTTTTGATGAAATGCAGCAACTTATACATATGTTTTAAACTACGTATGTTTTAAACTAAACATAACTGCCTAATACATCAACGATACGAGTTGTTATTCTTGTTATAAAATAATTAAATGGATTTGGTACCAGTATCCTGAAAGGCTTATTACTTATCCGTAGCCTCAAAGGTTCATTATTGCTGGTTGCATTGGGACGAAACTGACTGATTCTAGCGACGGCCAGAGCATATTAGTATCTCAGTTCTTCAAGACTACGCGGACTGAGTCACCGCCGATAATAAAAAAAGGAATATCTCAATAAAATGCGTTTAGTCACCAAACATGTGTAAAACTATGTGTTCTAATAAACACATGGTTTAACACGTTTAGCAGCTGTTCAAAAACTCATCTAAGGCTGAAGTCAGAGTGACACGTTTAAACAGCGTCGACTAGGCGCGCGCGCTTGTTTTTCCATTAGATAGTATTCTCCTTTCCTTACGCGTTTCAAACGCGCCGCTCGGAAAACGCGCGCCGCTAACCGCGAGCTCAATAATCAATTTGCAATGGTTTGCGACGTCGCTGTTGCACTATTTTCATAGAAAATAAACAGCTAATCTTGTTATTACACTTGTCCCAATGATTTAACTATACACAACTTTACAATGCGACGAAACCCGCCATATTAAAACTCGTTTTACAGCGCACGCGTCAAGCGCGCGCTGTTGAAACGTGCTGGTCAACGGCGCGTCTTGCCGGCGTCATTCTGAAATCAGCCTTAATAAAATCTCCCACTCACCGGCTGTATCAATCCGCACTCCTTGTCCAAGCACAGTATTTCATAGGGATGTAGTTTGAGCGGTACCCGTTCCTGCTGCCACACTGACTGTAGTCTCCTCAGCAGTTGAGCTGCCAACATTTCCTGCCGAAGGTCATCTCCGACTTTGACTATGCAGCCGAGTAACCGCCAGCCGGCGAGCGAGCCGTAGGGGGATGATGCCCGCATCCTGGCTAGTTTGCTTTCCCAAGATTCCTGTAAAAATAATTATGTTATAAGTAATAATAAAGCTTCCCGACACGTGTACAATTTAGGGATTTCCATGGCAAACCCAAATTATACCTATATTCAAGGCATTATTTGAGTGTGCATGTATCCTAGACCTCTAGGTTGTTTCCCACCAGGCAAGATAGTACGCAACGCACTCAAATCATCAACAAAAAAGTAAGTTTAGCAAAGTTTTGACTAATTTTTAGGGTTGAGTTAAACATTTTTTTTTATTATTTTTATAAATAAATGAGTTATACTTTCTGCTAGGTTGGGTACGCAACATAGAGTTATATATGTAGGTATATGAGCTTGAATTATGCAAGTCATTTTAGAAACATTGCTCTAGTGATACGGCTAAATAATAGTTCTTAAACGACCCACCTATAGGATTCCTTACCATCAGGTGAGATGGGAGACAAATGCCTAATTCAATATTTAGTAAAAAAAAAAAAAAAAATTCGCTAGCTTGATTTAAAAATATGTACCGTGTTTACCAAAGGTTAAAAAAATATTATTCTTAACTAAAAAACAAAATATTTACTTTTCACTTTCTCACTTGCTGCATAACATCAAAACAAACATGAAATTATACAACAGTTTCCCATCTGCTATGTAATACGTAATTAACTTTGCACTTAGTTCATTGTTTAGGGTACAAACTTACAAAAATATATTGTGTACAGTCAGGGGCAGATAAATGTGACCCCCTACAATTTAAAATCTGTTGTTAGAGGGGTCATTTTTATCTGCTCCCGACTGTACCATATCCACAATATCGTCGTATTTGAACGAGAGAAGTAAATTGTCAAGTAACGTGATGATAAGTAATATTTTCTTTTTAAGTTTTCATGCCCAAACAATACAACCGATCATCATTGAATGTTGCATATGTACACATTGACAAGGGTTCGAAAAACAACGAATAGTCAACTACTACTGTAGTATTAATTGACTACTCGTTACATTCAGCGTTTCGTCCTATTCATTTACACTACAACTACTTTCTAAATATGTGTTGTGCGATTCGTCCCAATACAAAGGTAGAATAAACTGCTATCTAAACATGAGTTACTTATAAATAAAAAAGGATTAGGTCGTTCTCATACCAATTAATGCAACATAGTGTAAGAAAGTAAATTACACATTTGTGCCAAATGCCAGCGTTCCGCGTTACTCAAATGTAAAGCAATTAGCCTAATTTAGTATGTTTACACTACACTATATTTCACGACGAGACTTGCAAAACACTACGAGTACAGAAGTGAAGCTCGCACGAACTATGTACCTACCTATATGTTCATGAACCTCATTAAGATTTTTTTGAGGGCTGGACTCCCTCAAAAAAATCTTGTTAAGAACTAGGATAAAAGGAATTTTGCTCAGATTATTTTTGTTTGTGGAACTTGGATCAGCATAGCGAAAATTATCTTTTAATACAAAAACAAATTGAATGCAATGGTCGTAGAATTCATATAAATAAATAAATAAAATAAAATAAGTTTATTTTCAATAAGAGTTTTTACACTTCGTTGTACAATAAAGATTACTCGAAAACATCCCTAACAGCACTGGAAATGTAATGTGATAGTATATTTTGAGTTTATATCTGATATTATTTTGAACGAGTATCGTGTGCGAACTACAAATATAAGTGAAAAAAAAATGGACTGGTGGTTCCGAGGCGTGTTGAGTATGAAGCTTTATTTTCGTATTCCCTAAGTTTTATGGTCAAGACCCGTGGTCAAGACGTAGAGTGGCCCACTTGCGTCCACTCTAATTATACTTTGCACATTTCCTCGGCGCCTATCAATTGCCAGCCCACTATTAAACGCATTCTAGGAAGTGGTCCTGGCAATTAACATAGTATGTATTACCAGAGCAAATAACTCTAGCCTTTCTCCATAAATACACTTATTGCGAAACTGGGAAATGGTAAACCATAGTTTCTGTTTGTTTGAAGCCTTCCACTAAGTGCTTCGTCACGTTGACTCGGCAAGTCTGGAGATTATTATGTCTGACGTACGTGCAAAACCGCGTTTACATTGTATTTTTGTGTGTTATGTTAAGTTTACGGATCTTCTTTTCGAGTCAAACGGCGGATGTTTAATCGATTTGTTCTTGACTCTACACGATCATTAATTATGTAACTACACTACCTACCAGATGCCATGCATATATTGACGATGACTTACGTTTCTCGCGAATATTTTTGTTTATGACTTGGCTGACCGGCAGACAATACTGACAATACTGTTAAAATTTATTTGGTGGCGGCACTGTCACAACCGCCGAATGCAAATACCCTACTGGTCGCACAGTAGGCGATTTCTCTAATTATGTAATAAATTCTAGGACTCTCGTTAACTGTACGATTACTTCAATAGCAAATACTACTCCATACATCATTCATCATGATCAATCCAGCCGCAAGTAGTCCACTGCTGGACAAAAGCCTCTCCCAAGGATTCTATGTTCCATGGGAGGATATTGCCATATTCACCACGCTGGACAGGCGGGTTGGCGAGCGCAGTTTCTTTTTCTTTGACGCTACTGCCCATCGAAAGAATTTTAAAGCTGGGGATGGATAGAAATTTGGTGGATTTGGAACGAATATGAAAGTATTGGGATACTACTCGCTCGGACAAAAGGGACAAAAGTAAGTAGCAACTCGGGGAGCCGGGTACCCGTAGCCATATCTGCAAACACCGGACAGGCAGTTGAGAATGACACCCCTGGTGACCATACAGTCAATTGCAAATTATCTCACTCACTTTTAGCGCGGTGGCTGAAGGATCAGCTGGGTCGTGTTTGAAGGCGTTAGGCGGCGGCGCTGCGGTCGCATCCGCCAATCGTCTTCTCACTTCACCAGCGCCTACTGCCACTGACTCTCGTGATCCACAAGACGATGTTGACAACGCTGATACAGCTGACACCTGAAAAAAATATTATGTTTAATTACTATGTTCAAACCGGTGAAATTGTATGAAGGGCATCATCATTTCGAGTAGATGTCACGGCCAATCGACCATGCACAACCTGGTGTCAGAGTTCTTCGGAAACGCCTCTCGGCCTCTGACGTGGTTCCTTTAACGACTACCAGATGACAGCTGGGACCAACTTCCGAAGCACGGAATCATCTTTATTATCAGACAATCAGGTGATTCAAGCCTGCAATGTCCTAACCAAACTGGAAGCAACTAAACAAAGTATGCTTCCCGTGGGAATCGAACCCACGACCCCCGGGTCTACGGGCAAACGCCTTAACCACTGAACCACGGAGGCAGTTTATTATGTATATTTATGTATGAAGGGGGAAATAACATTAAATGTAATAAAAAAAATTGTTGTCTGTAAAGTCGGTTTACGGACGATAATTTAACGTGATATGTGTGAATGAACAGTGTAAGAGAGATGGATGCGTTACAAGCCAAACGCAAAGGCCGGTCGCGTCTCTCTATCGCTTGTTCCGCGCTCTTGGTGGTTACACGCGAAACGTTTTCGTGACACGGACGGACACGTTTTCGTGCGTGCATCCGGCGTTCATCGATTTATAAGACGTTATCAAGTCAAAATCGTGCCTGTGTAAATGCCAGAAAGCATAATGAGATAATGCTTCCGGTAGACAGCAGCTTCGGTAGCACAAGAAGCCAAAGAAACTGCGCTCGCCAAGCCGCCTGCCAAGCGTGGTAAGTATGGCAATATCCTCCCATGAAACAAAGTATCTTTGGGAGAGGATTTTGTCCAGCAGTTCATTTTTCACGGCTCAAATAATGATGATGATGACATAATGAGATATAGTAAAAAGAAAGAAATATCACTTTGTATATAATATTGTCTAAACATAACTATAATCTTGATAAAAAAAAATATAAAATACTAAGTAAATATTAAATAAATTATAGCAGATGTAGCTATTTTAGATATTTATTTCGAATTAAATCCCAACTATGTTCAACAATCTCAAAGGCACTGAATAGGTACTACTAACGTAGGCAAATAAGAGTAAATTGGTTTACAGAACGTAAGTACTCGTATCTAAGAGCCGTTGATCTTCAATTGAATGACTCTTTTAGCCAAAGTTGAGGAAACATTGACAATAAATAAATTAATCGTTTCAATTGAATCATAGGCAATTAGTATTATTACAATGAGTTCTACTTTATATAATAGGATAAATAAACTGGGAACACGCTTAAAATAAATATATGATTCAGTACATACATGCTATAAAAAGCCACATTGAGCATGTTGGTGAGCGTGTAAGTGCAAAACGGAATCAAAATAGTGATAAATTGCTAGCCGCATCGCCTACTAACATGATTCTCAGATTTTCGCCTATCTCACTACCAAATTATAAAAAGTATTCAAGGGCAGGTCTTGTTATTGAAATTAGTACATTATATCAATAACACATAACCATTAGTAAAATAACTCATCGAAACTCTTAAAAGTAATCAAAACACAATATCTCAACGAATAAATACATTTAACTGTTATTTTTATTATTTACTAGCTTTCGCCCGCGGCTCCGCCCGCGTCAATGCCGATCCCTCGGGAATAGGACTTTTTCCCGGGATAAAAGGTAGCCTATGTCCTTCTCCGTACCGTACTCCAGAGAACTTGTATACAAAATTTCATGATGATCGGTTAAGTAGTTACGGCGTGAAAGCGTAACAAACAAACAAACAAACAAACAAACAAACTCACTTTCGCATTTATAATATTAGTTAGGATTAGGACTAGCTTTCGCCCACGGCTCCGCCCGCGTCAATGTCGATCCCTCGGGAATAGTACTTTTTCCCGGGATAAAAGGTAGCCTATGTCCTTCTCCGTACTCCAGAGAACTTGTATGCAAAATTTCATGATGATCGGTTCAGTAGTTACGGCGTGAAAGTGTAACAAACAAACAAACAAACAAACAAACAAACTCACTTTCGCATTTACAATATTAGTAAGGATAAGTTAGTGAATTTTACCAGCCCAGAGGTAGAGCTAGAGCAATGGAGAAGTCACTTTAGACCCCAAAATGCCATTCGCAAGTTTGTACGGCTTAAACAATCCAAAATTTACTAAACTATGTAAATTTGTATCTTCTTCATAGTTGACATTGGACAGAGATAAACAAAGTTTTAGTGTGATAGGGCCATGCCACCGACAAAATTAATTTTTGCTAGTAGCATGAATGAGCCGGCTCGTCCGGGTACCGGTAGTGCTGCACTCTCACAGAAAATCGACGTTTGAGTAGAAGCTTTACCGCTTCTATGCTTCGTTCGAGTGAGAGAGCCGGAGGCCCATCCTTTACCCCATTTCTTCCCTCCCATGTCCTCTCCCCAACTCCGTGAAAGGCCAGCAACGCTCCTGCTAAACCCTGGTGTTGCAGTTGCCCATGGGCAGCGGTGATCGCGTGGACTTTATATGGTTAATCTTCATACACGTGAGACCATTGAGCCACCTCATATCGCATCACTTGTCATTAAGGCCGTACCTGAATTTTTCGGGATCCAGCGCTGCCCTCATTTGAAATAATTTATGTGTAGAAAAAAGTAGAGGCAAATGTCAGGCATTAGCCGCAAACTGGGCAAAATTACTGTAGCCAAAAGACATTACGACTCGACAACAAGATTTCAAAGTTTTGTATTGGGAAGCATTAGATAACCCTTCAAACTATTTTTTGAACTATTTTTACAATTTAAATTGTGGATGTGAAGCTTTTCTTAGCATTTAAATTAAAGTGGCCGGTTTTAACTAATATTTTTAAGTTTTTTTTATAATATCCATATTCGTACATTATTATATAATATTATTAATGCGAAAGTAACTGTATATCTGTCTGTCTTTCTGTTAAACTTCAACTTCAACCACTAAACCGATTTTTTATTTGTTATGGAGATAGTGTAAAGTCCGCGGAAGGACATAGAATACCATTGATACATACATATGTTCCCGGATCTACATTAAAGCGGGCGAAACCGCGGGCAAAAGCATGTTTCTCATAAATAAAAAGCGAATACATAAAAGATAATCCAGTTAGTTTTTCTCGTTTAAATATCGTCAAACCGTTGTGCGCCGCGTGATAATGCACGTGGTACATAATGTGATTGAGTAAATAGGCAGGTGAGCAAGCTTCGCTCCACTAAAACGTGAGATTTATTTATATTTGCATTAACTAGCTGGTTAGGCATGATAAAACGCGTTCTTTCTGAGCTATATTGCAAAGTGATGTATAACTAACCTTAAGTTTTAATCGTCTAAGGCCAAAGAAAAACTTCGCGTCCTGATCTAGTCGGGGCCCGAACCTTTTGTGGGTCTATTTAAAGTGAGAGCTCATCATAAATCAAAAAGTCATAACTTCCAGATGTTCGCCTCGGTACTCCTACGCTACTTTTTATAGTTCAGCCTACATATTGTTTGACCTTGACTCGAAAACAAACTAATGATATAAGTCGACGTTAAAGCGCCAATTAGACCATCCAGAATTTAGGATCCGGAATTCAGTCAACGGACAGTTCAATCGCATTCAGGACGGTCGATCCGTTGTCAGGACAGAATGGCTTCCGACGTCCTTATCGGAAGCATAACGGAAGCATAAAGTGAAACCATCCGGAATTCAGGATCGCCGCATGAGAGGGACGCCGCTATACGTTAGAAACGATACGATAATATCTCCAATCGCGTCGCACGTATAACGGCGTTCCTCTCACGCATTCAGGATGGCCAACGGATGGCTCTCTCAGGACGCGCAGTCTCCGTTCAGGACACGTTCCGGACGGTGTAATCAGGAGCTCTGACGACTGAATTTCTTGTCCTTATCGGATGCTGAATTCCGGATCCTAGATTCAGGATGGTATAATGGGCGCTTAACGACTTATGTGGCTCAGTGGTACCGCAAGTGCCTTTGAATCTTAAGATTCGTTCCCCGGCTAGTTCATAATGGAAAAAGATGTTTTTTAGATTGGCATGTGTCTTGGACCATCTATTATAAAATATCGTTAAGTTAGTATCTAGTTAGCATGTGTACACAAGTTCATAACTTAATGTGTGATTACCTCAATCTGTGTGTCCCTAAATATTTATTTAAGAAATATATGTATGTATAAAGTTGGTTTGCTCGTGCGTGTCAGTTATATCAGAAAATCTTCAATGACGCAGAATCATTGAAAGACGGACAGGTAGGGAACACCACTTCTATAGATCTCCATCTAAATATATTAATTAAAACCGACAACTCAGAGACGAAAATATTTATATAGTTTCATTCTATTATATCAGGCATCAGGTTGAGTACCAATTCAAGTAAATTTTACATTTACGCTTGCATTTAAAACTATACACAAGCTAGTGTAATCGGAGATATAATTAAATCTCTTCTTTTTATTGCTCATCGCTTAACCATATTTACAAGGGCGATGCCAAGATTCTGCTAAACAGTTGTAAACCGAAGTAAAATCAAGAATCTAAGGTTTCTTAAAACAATAATCTATATATTTTTTGTTATAAATGTAAATAAATAACTATATAGGGTTTTATCACACAATCACAACACAAATCATACGAATGATTGACTTTTTTTATATAAGATATATAAAATGTAATGTATTTTGAAGTGACTATCAAAACGTTATTAGTTAGCAAATATACTATATTTTATAACAAATACATATATAGATAAACATACAAGACCCAGGCCAATCTGAAAAAGATCATTTTCCATCTTGACCTGGCCGGGGATTGAACCTGGGCACTCCGTGTCGCAGGCTAGCGTGTTAACCACTGCGCCACGGAGCTGTCTTAACTGATTAATATAATAATCTACCTCAGTTTTTCAATATTTAACATTGCTGGTAATTAGCGCTATTCTGCCCGTACTTCGCCGCGCCTTTACATATTTTCAATACGATAATATATCATCATAAAAGATTGACATGCAATGCAATTTCCGTTGCGTGCAGCTGAGGCGGGTCAACTTTAAAGTGTAAGTGAACATCTCTTTTGAGACATGCGAGGCGCAATTAGAAAGTGTCACTGTGAGACAAACAGAAACACAGCGTTCGCATGCAAAACCTGATAACAAATATTGAGTTTATGAGGTCGTCATACTATTAGCATTGTTTACCAACGAGCTGAGCCACTCTCAAAATTACTGTAGCGGTTTCGGAAACCGCAGTTTTCTGTTCTCCAACTTTGTAAACACTAAGCTACTTGTAGCGCTTATTGCAAAACTAGCTGTGTTCGCATATATTACATTATATTTCTATGGGGCCACGTCTTATCATAACCGGAGAAAATAATTAAGTAGCCTATCTAGTGTCCTATGCGTCTAAATGTCCAAAATTATCTACCAAGTTTCATAAAATTCGATTTATTCCTTTAAGAGTTATGAAGAAACGCAGCAGCTAATCACTAGTTTTATGTTAAATGTAAACATTGTATTAGGTTTTAATATGATTATTTTTTTTAATAATTAATAGGTACATTCCCTCGTGGTAGCCATTCATCGACACGCCATGTTAACATGAAACCCTGAGGGAGTGTCTGATACGCTGACTGCCAGGACAGGATCCAATTTAAAAAATGTACCGAAATACGATCCAATATTTGGTTATGGCGTATTTCCTACAGATTATTTTTCTAGTGACATTTCATTCGTTTATTATTATATTAATAAATTTAACCTTTCATAGAAATAAGTCCAACTGATCGGCAACTTTGTATGGGAAACCTAATTTTCTTTTTCGTTTTTTACCTTTTTTTCTTGCAATTCTGTGTTCCATTAGGGATTCTGATTCCCAGATTTCAATATAGCTAGGGTGTTCAAAATCACGTTGTATAATTGTCGTTGACCTGCCCAAAATTGCTAGTATCTTAAACTGATTTACATACTTTTGACTTGATAACGTCATATAAATCGGTGAGCGCTAGCTGCACGCACGAAAAAGTGTCACGTTCCGTGTGCAAGAGAGAGAGCGGAACAAGCGATAGAGGTACGATCGGCCTAAGCGTTCGGCTTGTAACGCATTTATCTCTCTTCCATCGTTATCACGTTAAATTATTATTTATGGACGTAAACCGACTTTACAGACAATCAATTTCGTGTTATCGAACATTGTTTAAAGTAATGTTCTGCCGGATAGTATGGAATTAAATGACCGGAAACAACATTGTCGTGTTGTGCTATAGACACATTTTAGTATGACAGTGAATATGGATAGACGAGTAAGATTCACTTTATAGTATATTCCGAATAAATCCCTAAAATGCCTAAGAGCAATCGAAAATAAACATCTCAAACTGAACTGGCGGCGAACTTGCGGTGGATAAGACCATGAGATTAATTTAGCAAAAAGTCTACACGTTAACAATTGTCACTTCTCAATAAAGCTAAATTTTGTCAGGGTTCCATACCCAAACAGTAAAGGTACCCTTTTACTAAGCCTCCATTGTCCGTATCTAATAGCCGCTATAACAAATTATAAAAACAAAATAGAATAAAAAATATGGGTGTTGCATACAAAAACCAGTGTTTTTGAGCGTTTGTAGTAAAATATTGTATGGTGGTAGGTACGAAACTATTCGACTCACACTTGGCCGGTTTTATTTCTATAAGAGAAAGTTTGTTTCCAGTGCCGTGAGATGTGAAATTGCTGATGGATACACTTTGTAAAACAATAAAACTAGATAACTATGACGTTCCCACTCACAATTAGATCGCTTATCGAATTTTGACGGAGTGAAGTTGATCAAAATACGTAAATAATACTAGTTTGTGACGCAAGCGACTTACATAATACTTTTTAGGGCACGTTATCGAAGTAATATGTTAGTCCCGCGAAGACATATTTTGCTAGGTAATCATTTCTCTCTATGATAAAAAATACAAAACAGATTGAAGATTATAATATTGAAATATTTTAACAGCAAACATAGGAATTAAGTGAATTTTATAATAAACAAAATATTACAATTAAGTATTAAAAGTATCTTTTCTTATGTTTTTAGGCTTCCGAAGTAAACCATGGTTCCGCCATGTCTGTCCGTCCGTCTGTCCGTCCGCGGTTTTATTTAGTTGTAATTTGCTTGTTTAACTATCTAGTTCTGACTAGATAGTTATAATTTGGTATGGATATGTCTATTATTCATGCCAAAAAAAAAAGAGGTAAAACAAATCTTAAAAATATTTTTTAGGGTAGCTCCCTAACAAGTTGGATTATTTTTTTTTCACCACGACTAGCCCAACGTCTGTGGTGTTGTCGAATAGGTCTTTTAAAAATATTGTAAGTAAAAAAATATGCCGAATTATAAAATTGAATTAGTGGACGCGACTAAAGCTAGCAACTAATACTTTAACTTAAGTACGGCTAACGAACTAGTCTCATTTTCAAGTAGTAAGTACAAAACCAACCTGTGATAAGCTGTCCGGCGCCGGCGCTCTGTGAGGATACTGCGTGCTAAGCTCTTCATCGTCATGACTCCAACAGTCTCCAGCGTCAACATCATCCAAGGCTGAGTATAGAGACCACACCGGCCACTCTGGAACGAGGTTCTCTTCGCTCTTCGTATGCCGGATCGGAGGGGAATGAGGCGCTGGTGGCGCAGGGGGCAGTAAGCGCGGTGGTAAAGGCTCATGTCCGTCTGTTTCTAATACTTCCACGTACATTATGTAGGGTGCCTGTTGGAATAAATAATGTCGTTTTAGCTAAAACCTCAATTACACTTCGAATTTCACACGTATGGAGATATGTCCAATCGTGTCCAACAGTCTGCGGCTTTCGCTCTCGTCAGTGATTAAATTCAGTAAAGTGTTAATTATTAAGGAGTTCTAACAAAAAATTAATAATGGTAAGTATATATTTTCCTTTCAAATACCGATGACATTCGATAAAAAATATATGAAACAATAAACTTTATCCGTGGTGCCTGCGTCCGGGGAATGGACGACCTTAATCCACGTAACCACTTAAACCACGTCTCAATGTTAGAACCATATAAAAATGACGTAATCCTAATCAGTTAAGGCATATATAGATCAAAACGATATATCGTGTAAAACAACAGCGTAGCTACATTTTTAATTATGCTAGCAATTGAAATAACCTTAAAAGTAGTAAACATTAATTAAGTCTCTGTGAATAAATCTCAAGGCCCGCTAGTTTCTCGGTTGATTCCGAATTAATAAAACGATCATATCGCGCGATTAGAGTCCGTTAAAATGCGCCTATTAGAGGTATCCGCTCGACCCACATAGCTGTCCTTTCAGAGATTATTTATGCGATCAAGAACGGTGACCCAATCGATATTGAAATTGGTGGCGAATTAAGCTTACATTGAAAGCGATCACGCACAAGTTTAAGTCAAGTCATTCAGTCAAAATGTGAAGTCTGTATGACCTTGCGGTCCTAAGTCCTAACTCTTTCAGCGTGCTGCTTTTTTACAGTGGCAGTCGCTCTCGCTCATAATGACATTTAGTGGAACTTTCAAGTCGACCGGCATCCTTGTATGTGCTGATTCTCAGTCTTTAAGTTGGGCCCATATTTTTGCATGAGGTAGGCAGTCTACACGTAAGTAATAAATTGTGTATGGTATGACAGAATGCAAATACTTGCT
Source organism: Elegia similella (assembly GCA_947532085.1). Taxonomy (NCBI): domain Eukaryota; kingdom Metazoa; phylum Arthropoda; class Insecta; order Lepidoptera; family Pyralidae; genus Elegia; species Elegia similella. Next base: position 12,379,129 of record OX383931.1, on the reverse strand, counting down.
AATTTACGGTCGAATACTCAAAGATTGCATAAATAGTTAATCTCTACAGTTCATCTGCGACATTTGCAACATCAGAGATGCTTGCTGACAGAGCGCGTGGCCTTTTAAAGAGGAATTTACCCGTCTAATGAAGGAACTAAGGAAAAAATGAAATGGAAGGAAACTCATTCAACACCTTAAACACGCGAGAAAAAAAGATCTAGAGAAACATGTTGTAGTAAAACCACGTGTGGTACGACAGTGAAATAGCGCTGCAGGTACCTAATCTTCGGAGCACTCCCCATTAAATTGCGATAGAAAACGCTCGAGGACCCCACGAGCGAAAGTCAGAATCAATAGTAAGAAGCTGATAGTATGGTGCTCCTTTTCAGAGTTAAGAACAATACTCCATATGCAGCAGTACTTGAGCTTATATAAAAACTGAAAAACTTGATGTTGATGATGTGATGTAGAGCATCAGCCGATGAGCCGAATTGAAATATCATTTCGACATAAGCACACCCAGTTTTTCAGAACTGAGTTTAACTTCCATCTTCCAAATGAAAGCGACACTGAAATTCTATTGAGATGTCAAAACCAAGAATATTATAGGCCGTCAGAGATGTTAAGAGGAGTGTGCTGAAACTTAATAGAGAAGAACTCAATATCAGGGCACAAGCCTGTTTCTGTTGTCCTCCACAGAACCACGAGTGGCACCAGCTCGGCCTGTCTACAAGGCATCGCCAGTGCTATCGTCTGCATAGCAATGTATATCATTGATTTATAACATATCACTGATATGCTGGCTGGAAAGTGTGGCCGATAATACAGAACCTTGTGGAACACCAGTATTTATAAACTTGACCTCCGAGCATGCACCGTCATCAACAACCTTGATGCTCCGACCTGATAAAAAGCTGGCGATCAAGATACACAACCTCTCGGATAGTCCATAGGGCAATCAGAAACACGTGTTAGACAAAGCAAATGAAACATATAAAACCATATTGCAACTCGATTGATATAGTTAATTTTTTTGGATTCAGTTCTAAAATTCCTACCTATCCTAATGTATTAGACTGGAAATTAATTAAATTGGTTCAAACAGATACATATATCTATCAGTCCTTAACGGCCAACGAGCGGTCATAAATTTCCTTAATTCAGGCCATTATGCCCACAATCCATGGCGTTTAATAAAACTGAAATGGAGAGTGATTCGCCTTAAACAGTTTTATTAAAGAAAGTTAATGCGGTTTCGAAATAGCCAGCAGTAATCGCAGGGGCGAAGTTATACTAATGAGCATGAAAAAAATATGCTTATCAGCAATAAAATCTTGGTATTATAACAATAGTTATAACGAGGACTTTTAAAATTTAATGTTAAATCTCTTTAGGAATACCGTTCGTTCAAGTTAATCGTTAAGTATTTTTTGATTGATTATTCAGCAAAGGGTGAGAATTCTATTTGCCTAAACAGTTTTTACTTTTTTATTTCACTATATGTTGGATTAGGCGTTTGTCTCCCATCTCACCTGATGGTAAAGCTCTGTCACAGAAGCTTAGCAATGGCAAAAGTGCAATAGAACTCTTTAACCGTGGACATTAATGCCTGACAATTAAAAACGGCCTAGTAATAGTTAATTCGCCGGTTAAATATTAATAAACGAGTTATACTTATTAATTAATATTCATAACCGCGCCTCACGATGTTGCAGAGCTATAAATTCCAAATGCAAATACCAATAGGAGAAGAAACGTTTCCGTCATATCTCGGTGGATTATACGGAATCACCTCATCTTTACTATTGAGTATTGCGGCCACGTGCTGTGGTATCCTTAACACGTTGTTTATGTAGTGAGGTCGCTGATGTACGCCGGTAGTTGAGGTCAAGCGTAGTCAGTTCCGCCCATAATACCCCACTCTACCGCTCCTTGTTTCTTTCCAAACAGTGACAATGCTAAATTATAATTAAAAAAATATAACGCTTTCTCTTTTCATCTCACCTTATCTTTACTATTGAGCACTGCGGCCGCGTGGGGAGGTATCCTCAACACGTAGTGAGGCCGCTGATGTAAGGGTAGCCACACGCGCGCCGGCAGGTTGAGGTCGAGCGCAGCCAGTTCCGCGCGTAACCGCCCATTCCGCCTCTCCTTGTCTGCCACCCCGGCGAGACGGCGCCCGATACTCGTCAGCGCGTTTAGGAACTGGGGAATGTTATTGCGAATAAATATAGGTTTGGATTGGAAAACCGTTGGGAATTCCTGCACATACTGTTATATTAATTTAATATTAGGGTGGGATATTCGAAGGTAAGGTACCATTTCCCTCGTGGAGAAGGAAATCCCAAAGATAATGCCACGTGTGTGTGTGTGGAGACAGCTCCACTATTGGAAATGTTTTCCTTTGTAATGAATCAAATCGTTCCTCATAATAAATACTAAGTTTATTTCTGAGGAGTGTATCCATTTATATTATACCTAAACCATATTCATAAAATATATACAAATTCGATTAATATACTTATTTTCTGGATTTATTGAGGCTTTCAGAAAATGGAATTGAAGAAACGGGCTAATGGAAATAGTACATTACTGCAGAGGCCGGGAAGTAAGGGATTGCCGGACGAGTAGAGTTTTCAAGGCCGAGCGTTAGCGAGGCCTTGGCAATAACTACGAGTCCGGCTAGCCGATTCCCGGCGAGGCAGGTATTGTGCTTTTCTCAATAAATGCGAGGAAATAATGAAAGACGTACTACTGGGAACAAATGAGTATAATATAAAAAAAACTATAATAGTATGTAATTTTTTATTTTCATATTTGTTTTACAGCATTTGCTGTTCTACGCCTTTTAGACCTTCATATTTTTAACCTTTTATCAAAAAAATTATGGTATAATTCATTTCGTTGATTCAACGGAGCTCCTGACGTCAATTTTCACGAATCCTCTGGTTTGATCATAGACGACGCAGTAACGCGAGCGACCACCAGCCCGCTATGTAAATCTCTAAATCCGCACCACAGCTGCACCACGACACTTTATTTTAGTTAGTCCACACATTGTTCATAAACATAGCCATTTATAACACCAAATTACACAGATTTTACATTATAAAGTCCACTAAAAGCAATCTGCAAAACAATCCAAAACAACAACCTTGCAGTCCGCCGAAAATAAATAATAGTACCTACATTCCCGCGTTATTTTCTTTTTTAATTTCTATTGTCATTTCATGCTAAGGGAACATAGCCCATACAGCCCAGGCATATTTTACCCAAAAAATGTAATACCGTAAAAATTTGCTTTCCCGCGTTTTTTCTTTTTATTATTGACATATTTTTGTGTGATTTTACCAACAATTTAATTAAATTATTTTCATATTCATATATGCTCGATGAGTGCATTCTTTTATAATGTGGTAGCCATTGGCTGTATGACAAGTCAGATAGTACAAGTTACATAGATTAATTAAAAAGTTTTGAGCAGCGGCCAGGAATGAATTTTCATACTTACTTTCCTGGCCTAGGCCGGTAAAGCACCAGCCAAGAATTACAAACTTCGTGGCTTCATTTTACTACAATAGTACAGTCAATGAAGGCAAAAATCAGCCACAACCTCCGATTTCGTTGAACCTCCGTAGATTTGGATAAAAAATTGGGATTGAGTATGTTTTACCCTCTACTTCAAAAGTGACATATGCTCGTCTTGCGCTTTTTGCATTTTAGGGGTGAAATTCACCCTTATGGTTAAAAATGGGAAAAATGAAGATTTAACCATTCCGACTTAAGTAATTGTGTTTAATTAGATAAAATACATGTGTTTTAATATTTATATGCATGATTTTAATTAATTTTTCAACGCTTTTAGCAACCACCCCTTAAACCGAAAATATTTTTTTGTATTTCTGAGTTCTAAAATCGTATAATAACATTACACTAACAGTTTGTTTATATGGTAGGTATATTTTTGGTTGATCGTGAAATTTCATCCCTTAAAAACAACCCCCATACTGCAGAATCAGTGTAAAAATTGGTTTCAAAAACTTTAACCTATTAAATAGTACATTACTGAAGTAAAATCTTATTTACTGAGAATTAAAATATTTATTTATTTATTGCATAATTTTTCACCCTTAAAACTACCCCTCATCATAATAATAAAGAAATATTTTTTTTATCAGCTTTAATTAGAATCGTTTTTAATAGATAAGATAAATCTATACTATAATATTATATAGCTCAAGAGTTTGTTTGAACGCGCTAATCTCAGGAACTACTGGTTCAAAATGGAAAATTCTTGTTCAAATTTTGTGTTGGATAGTCCATTTATTGAGGAAGGTTTTAAGCTATAAAACATCACGCTGCGAGTAATAGGAGCGAATCATCAATAAAAAATGTTTTGAAAACGGGGGAAAATTATTCATCTATACTAATTCATCACAATAACAGAAATTGCCTCGGACGAAGTCGCGGGCAACAGCTAGCTTTTATTAATTTATTTCAAACTTTTCTTTCACTTTCTCTTACCTTCAAAATACATATACAAATACCCATAAATGTAGTTTCCCTATAATAAATGCATACCAAATCTCTGCTCCAATTTTTTTTCCAAATAAATATAATTTGTTTTTTTACCATAACACCGTTAATTTTTAAGATATCATGTTCATCCAAAAACCATTTGAAAGGTAATTTTAAGAGCTATAAGATCATCTGAAATAAAAAAAATTAAAGCTCTTATTTTTTTAAAGATAAAGGGTTAAATGGTAGCGGTTACATGGTTCTCGCAGTAAAAGTTAGGCTTTGAACATCTCTATCTCGGTTTTTTTTCTTCCTATAAAATTAAAAAAGAAACCGAAGTCTTTCTTTAAAAACAACTCAAATTTCGTTCTTTGTAATTTTTTACGAATATCCAATATTTTTGAAGTTATTTTCAAAAGAAAATGAAATTTATGAAAATTTGAAAAATTTAGATTTTATTAAATCATACTTTTTTTTCGAAAATAAGCACTCTAAATCGGGAAAAATTTTTGAGGTCATCACTTATGCTTAGAAAAAGAAAGTCCTTTATGGATATTCATAAATTTGAATTTTTGTTGAAATATAATAAATAATATAATAAATATAAATAAATATAAATATATACGGACAAATCACACAGATTGAGCTAGCCCCAAAGTAAGTTCGAGACTTGTGTTATGGGATACTAACTCAACGATACTATATTTTATAACAAATACATATATAGATACACATCCAAGACCCAGGCCAATCTGAAAAAGATCATTTTCCATCTTGACCTGGCCGGGGATCGAACCCGGTCACTCCGTGTCGCAGGCTGGCGTGTTGACCGCTGCGCCACGGAGCTAGTCAAATGGTGAAGGTTTTATTTTCTTTTATTATTACAGAAAAAATTGAAAGTGTCATCTTATTTTTATTATAACTTGCTCAATTTTGATGCTATTAACTTTTTACAGTACTCATTAGAAAGGTATTTTAAGATTCTTTAAAAAATGTTCAGGAAGTATATGGCATAAAATTTCCCGGTTTCCCGTTATTTAAGTTTGAATACTAAGATTGAATTACTCGCCGAAAATAAATATACATAAAATTACCTATAGCTCAATTTGAATTAATATTAGAAGGTTTTTCAAAATAGGGATTTGTTTGTTTTTTTATTAGCTTCAATTTTATTAATTACACATTTTTTGTAAAAACTCATAGTTTTTGAGTTATTTATGAAAAACCGCTTTAAAACATGTATTTTTGTGACGAAAAATTACAATCTTTGATCTTTAATAACTCAGAAAGTATTGATTTATTCCAAAAACTTTATATAAAAATTTTTGCTTAGAATTTATCTCTTTATCGATTCCTGGGGTAATTTTTATTGAAAGAATTTTCACCTCTGAGAAGGGGTGGCATCCATCCCCAGGGCAATAGCGCAAGTTGGCACTATGTCACTTTTGTTTCTTAAGGTATCCCCCACCTCCTCACCAATTTTCATGAAAATCGATGGAGATTCAACGAAAACAGAGGTGAAAACCTTCATTGACTGCACTACAATAATGCCTACATTTCCGAGCATGTTTGAGAAAAAGTGCATTATTTCGTGTCAAGCCGCCACTGTGTTTGAGAATAAACCGTTGATAGCCAACAATAGCCTTAGATTGTCTGCCTTTATCTTTTCAATTATCTGGTTCTTTTAAGTAGGACCAAAGTATTGAAAAATGCATAAAGTGACCGACATGAAAATGAATCATCATCTTTCACAGTCTGCTACTATCATAGCCAACATTAGCCAATTAATGTCTGTATTTTATCTTATTAATTATCTAGTTAGGGCTCCGTACCCAAATGGTAAAATTGGACACTATTACTACTTAGCTTCCGCTGTCCATCCGTCTGTCTGTCACAGGGCTTTAACTATTAAACCATGATTAATCCGTAATAGAAAAGTTGAAATTTTCATAGGATGTATACGAGTGCTGTCGGTAACAAAACAAAATTCCCGCGATTAAAAAATACTTGTAACATTTATTTATGCCGTTTAAGTATTATGTAAGCAAAATTTCAGCTATCCTGTCCTACCTCCTGTCCTCTTGTCAGCAAAAGCACAGAATACGTACTAGTACTTACGTAGCAAAAGTAAGAGAAACTTTTTCCCTCTCCCCAAGCTTATGCAAACATTTTGCGAAATGTTGCTGACTTCTACACCACGCAAATCCCCCCGCCCCCCATATCATATCAGAAATAAGCCAACTCTAGACCCCCCCCCCCCCTTCGCTGCTTACGTATATATATACGCCTATCTTTGAATTACCCCTAAGTTTTTGAATTTTTCGGCCGAAAATTAATTATTTTTTTTTAATTAATCAGGCAGTCTTATTGTAATGTCTGGGCAAAGTTAACAAGTCTGCTGTGAAAATTGAAACCTCTAAGGAAAATTTTCCGTTTAGGCGCATAATGTCAAAAGCGCAAAATGGTAACCGCTCGCAAAATGGTAAGAGCGCAGAATGGTAAAGATTTCAGTTCTATAGTATATGAGCTGCCAGGACTATATTAATATCATATTGTGACTTACTAACCGTCGGTTCCAGGTCTCACTACATACTCATAAAAGTAGATGGCGAAATCAAAAAAACGCTCTCCCACAAGGTAGTGTCCTTGCACCTACCTTGTTTAACATCTATACAAATGACCAACCTCACCACCCAGCAACTAGGCGCTTTATCTATGCTGACGACCTGGCACTGACATCCCAAGGCAACACTTTCGAGGAGGTGGAATCCAGCCTAACGTCTGCGCTGACTCAGCTGACAGTTTACTACGGTGCAAACTCACTGCGTCCTAACCCCACTAAGACAGAGACTTGCGCTTTCCATTTGCGGAACCGGGAGGCATCTAGAGAGCTCAAGATCTCGTGGGACGGCGTAGATATTAAACACAATAGTACACCAAGATACCTCGGTGTCACTTTGGACCGGTCTTTGACATACAAGGACAATTGTAAGAACCTGAAGTCCAAGGTGAACTCACGCAATAATATTCTACGCCGTCTCACTACTACTCAATGGGGGGCAACACCTCAAGTACTTCGTACGAGTGGCCTGGCTCTGTGTTACTCGGCCGGCGAATACGCATGCCCAGTTTGGGCTCGTTCCGCACACGCCAAAGAGGTTGATGTTGCCCTTAATTCCTCCTGCCGTATAATGACAGGCACCCTGAAGCCTACACCATTGTACCACTTGTACTCCCTGTCTGGTATTGCTCCCCCAAGTGTAAGACGTAATGTTGCCTGTGCCGTGGAAAAGTACAGGCAGGCGCGGGACCTCAGACATTCGCTTTACGGTCATAATCCACCACCATCACGACTGAAGAGCCGTAACAGCTTCCTCAGGCAATCTGAAATTGCACCCAAGGAAGCTCCTAAGGCCAGATTAAAGCAGTGGGAAAGCCTGTACCCACAATCACCATCCTCCTCACCGCTAGCCGAAAAACTTCCACCGGGTAGCAATCTTCCCTGGGCAGTGTGGAGGTCGTTGAACCGCCTCCGGGCTGGTGTAGGGAATTGCCGAGAAAACCGGGTTAGGTGGGGTTTTTCGGGCAATAGCACATGCGATTGCGGCAATGTTCAGTCAATGAGCCACCTTTTGACGTGCCCTAAATGCCCCATTCACTGCACACAAAAGGATCTAGAGAAGGCAAACGACAGGGCAGTGGCCGTGGCCACATACTGGGCAAAATTGTTGTAATTATAAAGACATTACGACTCGAAAAGAAAGAAAGATATTGTGACTCCCTCCCTGTCAAGTAATAAAACGTGAATAGCTTCTCATATATCTTTTCTTTTTCAAAATTATGTAAGTAATCAACATTCATAATAACAACGAACCTGAGTAATCTTAGTATAAGATTACTTAGGTTCGACTATCGATAACAATAGTTTAAAATTTATATAAGACAACTCGCATTTCCATACAGGCATACCTAACAGTAGATGAAGAAAGTGATACAACGTCGCGAGGAGTCGATAACTGACTATGTAAACTTAATCATTATGTGTGTTATCTTTCCAATTATCGTCTAAATGTTATCTAACATTTTAATTACAGGGTCCAAGCCCTGTGAGTCATGTCGACTCACCCTTCAAATTATCGTTTGCCTGCTTTCCGATTATGTTAGCCACTATCCATTCTGGATCGAGGTTCTTTAATGTTTGAATTGGATGTGTTTCTCTAGTATCACTGCAGGAAAGTACGCGAAGCATTCCTAAACATATTTTCTCATGGAAAACTCCATTCAAAAGGAGATTTAATTCACTTCAATAGAAGATGGAACTTTTTTTATTGGGCATATACAGATAAACCCGCCTGTCGAGCAACATCTTCATAAATGTAAGTGACTAACAGTCTGTCAGATTTTTCAGACAGACTAAATACATCATCATTCTATTATATCTATGTATAATACAAAAATATCGTGTCACGATGTACGTTCGGGATAAACTCTGAAACTACTGAACCGATTTCGATCAAACTTCGTAATTATCTGTTACTAGCTGTTGCCCGCGGCTCCGCCCGCGTTAATGTCGTTCCCTTGGGAACAGTAGAAATGATAAAAATTCCATACAAACCCCTCCCCCTCTGCTTTTTCCCCTTAAGGGGGAATAATACATTTCATAGATCTTTAGCCCTTAAGGAGGGGTTTTGCCCATTTCACCTACACAGATCTTTTTAATTGTAATGTATACTTATTTTTATACTTCTATGTCCAGATATGAGAAAATTTCCATACAATACAGCCCCCCCCCCCCCCCTTTATCCCTTAAGGGGGGAATTTTGTACATTTCACCTACACAGATCTTTTTTAATTGTAATCTAGACCGTATGTACTTATTTTAATACTTCTAAGTCTAGAAATGAAAAAAAATCCATACTAACTTTACTCCCCTATTTTATCCCTTCAGGCGAAAATTTCGTCGATTTTACCTACATACATTTTTTTTATTGTAATCCAGAACGTCCAGAAATGAGAAAATGTCCATAAAAACTTAATCTCTAAAGTTTCTGGGCATGCTGATTTTAATTCGAATAACTTCAAAAACGACAAAGTTTCATACTAACTTTGCAACCCGTTTTACCCCCTTAGGAGATGAATTTCCAAAAATCATTTTCTTAGTGCTCCCCTACGCGTTATAAAAGGAACCCCTGTGCAAAATTTCAAGTTCCTAACCCTTATAGTTTAGGCCCTGCGTTGATATGTCAGTCAGTCAGCTTCTCCTTTTTTTTTAGTATGGATTACTATGGATAGTATGGATAGGTATAATGCTGTCGTATAATGATGATGAATTGACTTTGGATTTTAATTTTCTTATGTCACTTATTATTTTATTTTATTTTTGCTATATGTTTGCAGGCAAACTCATGCCTTGAGTTCATTCAAATGACGATAACTTTTTATTTAATGAACCGTTTTGATGAAACAAACATTAAATGTTTTGCTGAGCTAAAACAAAGCAATTGGTGAAAGTTTGAAGTAAATCGGTTCAGTATTTTCGGAGATAATCGTGATCATACATAAAGACAGACAGACAAGAAATTCGAAAAAAAATTTTTTGCTTTCTATTATTCTTTTTAAGTGTCCCTCTATCCATTTTAGTCAAAAATTCTAAATGTACAGACAAAATATTTTTACTGTTTTATTATATGTATAGATTAGGTCCAACTTCATGATAGGACAGTTTTTTATCTTAAAGCGAAACGAAGTTCGCCGGGACACATATCACTTATAATTATTGTTCAACAGCTTCCGCAAGTTGAATCTTAATTGGCTCTTGTTTTAAACCATAATTCTGATGGGTTTTTCGAATGGTCGCACGAGACCACTCGGACTCAAAGACGTGTACCATCTCGTACCTTCGAATACCATCTGAGTACAGACGGCTGCAGATAAATCTGATCCCCTCTCAGTATAGTGGGTACCAATGCGTACCATAGCATACCATTGGGTGCCAAGTGCTAACGGTTCCTATCGGGTTCCCATCAGGTCCTACCCATCGGTGCCTACGGATCCTATCGGGTCCCTAGCACTTTGTGATAAAGTGCTCGAAATTTCGTCTACATTATAAGTAGCTTGGAAGTGGTTTTTAGCGTACTTATATATCAGGGTCACCTCCCCGTACAAGAAACGTGGTTTTTGTCGTTAAATATTTCATGGTACGGAACCCTTAGTGTATGTAGGTACTAATGCGACTCATACTTGGCTAGATTTATTTTTTCTAAGAGCAATCTAAAAAGTTTCGGTACATCAGATATATATCAACATGTCTGAAAAAAGAAAAAATGTATCGAAATATATGCAAGAAATGTCTTTTTGATGTCACTTCGACTTTTCTAGTGATTTATCCTTTATATCATAAAAATGTTATCCCTTCTCTTGTGTGCCATTCTTCTTTGCTCCTAATAGCGGTCTATATTGCCTACTTTGGTTGATACCCAACTAGCTGCCGTATATCGAATATTATGCTTTCTATTTCTAGGGTATTGTAGAGCCATATCATGGTCTTTCGTACTAAAATAGCGACTTAGTCGTGAACATTCGATATATGCCATGCTTTTGTAAAAGATTTTGCGTTTAGAGATTCAGATTAAATCAGTATTCAGTAGGCACTGTACGTACAAGCTACTAATTACTGCAATTAAACTCCTATAAATAAATGCACAGCCGTGCCTAACAGCCTCGTCAAAAATATGCAATTAACCACAATTTTAATCCTTCTTCCATTTAAATACGTAATATATCGTCAAAGTCAAAGCATATTTTAGTCTGCACTTGACTCCCGCGAACGTCATGATAAGCATCATAGCATGGTCATTAGTTTGAATTTAAATTTAGCGAAATAGGTCACGGCTTTCGGCTTCTAAAAGCTATCTCCGCGTAATGAACTGTTAAGGGGGTGCAGACGCTTTAATCAGCAACATAGTACACTAGCTTTTACCTTCCACTTTGCGTATCTAGAAAATTGGCGGACCATTTTTACTCAAAATGTTCTGCACGTAAAAATAATTTGTACGTGCTGAACATTTTGCTGTTGCGTTAACAAACAGACAAACAAATGCAGTTTATAACAGCTGAGAGATTATATGTATACTCAAACGTCGCACTAAATACATGGATATGTATACTTAAACGTCCCACTAAATACATGGAAAAACAATGTTTAAGGTGACATTATTAGAGTGTTAAACCTGTGTAAAGGTGACTTTATTACAGCGTTAAAGCAATGTTGAATTTTCATGACATGACAGTTGTTTATATTTTAGATGTTTATTTTAAGAATATAAGTAAAAAACAAATCAGAAAAAAAAAAGACAGCAATAACAATGTTTGTTTAATAATGTGCTTTAAGAAAAAAATATTTATTCTTTAACTATAACCAGAGATAATCTATACTAATATTATAAAGCTGAAGAGTTTGTTTGTTTTTTTGTTTGAACGCGTTAATCTCAGGAAATACTGATTCAAATTGGAAAATTATTTTTGTGTTGGTAGTCCATTTATTGAGGAAGGCTTTAGGGTATAAAACATCACACTGCGACCAATAGGAGCGAAGCATCAATAAAAAATGTTTTGAAAACGGAGGACAATTATTCATCTATACTAATAAAAAAACGAATTAATCATAATAACAGAAATTGCCGCGGACGAAGTCGCGGGTAACAGCTAGTAAGTAATAAATGTGTAAGGATTTTAACGACACCCCGTGAGGGAATAAAGTCACATTAAATCCTAAAAACATTATTTAATTTTTTGGGCAGCATAAAATATCTGTAAGGATTATTCGTTACAGGTGTTTAATTTTAGAACTCATTGCACATATTTTTAAAAAATGTATGTTGCCGTGTCTCGTAACAATGGCCTGAGTGAGGCTTTAGGCTGCCTGCCCTGAACTGTCAGTGTGGCGGTCCTACCTAACCCGTTATATAAGGAACATTAGAACCAGACACATTGGAGAGGCCCTTACAGGCCAATAGGTATATTTCAAACTCAAAGTGTAGCCTCATATGTTATGTATGTGTGATAGCTTGAACGAGGCTTTAGGATGCGTGCCCTGAACTGGCAGTGTGGCGTCCTAATTCCTGATTTAGGGGACATTAAAAGCAGACACATTGGCGGCAAACCTAGAACAAAGGCTTGTATATTTCACTTCTGTATATAGCCATTCAATGTTTTGAAAGATAGATTTTCTGCTTTGAATTTAGCTTTATTTTGTCACACTAAATGAAAATAAAACATCACAGATAATTAAGCATAATTATGTTTTTGCAAGAAAGAGTTGTTAATTATTAACCCCACAAGAGAGGTCGCATGGAACTCAACTTAGGGCAAAGCCTCCTACATTGCGAAAACATCTTGGTCACAGAGGGTAGTTTAAGTAAGATAAGTTACTTGTGACCAAAACAAGAGAGGGCACGCGGAGCGCTTTTAAAATCATATTAAAAAAAAAGAACAAAGCCAGTTCTAAATTCCAATCCTCAGATTATTTTAAATTCGTGCTAAGCTATTTTAAAGCCTAATATAGAAATTTACAAGATACGCGCGAAACACAACCCTTTTTGGCAGTCGGGTAAAAATTTATTCTATCTTATTAATAATTCAAAGTGTGCGACGAGAATCCTGTGGTCCTGCCATTTGATCTAAATTAAACCGAACCATTTAGTTCAGCTCCAATATTGTTAAGCAATACTTGATTAGTTTTACATTCATTTCTTCCAAATTCCGACCTCTTGACTTCAAATCACGAATTGACGATTGTTACTATCTCAGTACTTATCCATATAACTCACACTATAATCCCGTAACTTTTAGACACGTAAGAATTTGTACGCTCTGGAGAACTATATCTATTCATGGAATATTGAAAAACTTTGTGATTCATTACTCTCCATTGTTGAGAGATCCAATCCAAATGGAAGCAAGTATCTATTGATTTTCTCGTTAGTATTGTTGTCCTTTACACTGATCTTTTACGCATTTTATAAATGAATATTAAATCTATTAATACAACAAAAATTAAAAGATATCACATGATTTATCAATAAGTTATAAAACTTATCTTGCGCAATAGAGATAATGTAAATGTAAAAATACGTAAAAGTATTACCTGCGTCTGCGGAGCCAATCGCGGTGCACCACACGAGCACTGTTCACCACAAAGACATCCACTGTCAAAAGCACGTCCTGAAGCTAGGTCTCCTAAGTGTCTTCCAGACGGTGTCGCCAGCCTTAGCGCCGAAGCGTCAGACTGCGATCTGTGATGTCCTCTCCTAGCCGCAGGCCTAATCTCCTCCGCCATAATAGAATCCCTTAACTTTGTCGCTTTAGAACGTTTCATATCACCACCGAAAGCAGTTAATAACCACGCTAGCCGAAGCGAAAACTCCGCACTCTGTTTACACCTGTGCACCAAGTAAGGTTTAAGCACGTCCGCCACATCGCCCATTTCTATATACATAGTCGCCAACTGTGGCAAGTAGAAGTCCACGTCTTCATAAGGGAAAGAAAACAATTTGTTTGCCAGATATGTCTGCACACCCGGCTCTTTTGAGTTAAACAGATATGAGATAGCCATGCTCATGTCGAACAATTTACTCTCAAATAACCGCAAAAGAAAGTCTTTATTTTTCGATGTCTCGGCGGCGGATATTTCCGATTTTGGAGGATCGCTGATGGTATCCGGTGGATCTGGTGGTTTTTCTGTGTCTTCTGGGTTACCGGAATCGAGGCTTTCCCTCGATCTCGCGGCTGCAGGTGGCTGTGGTCGTTCTTCATCCGCACCATCGGGTGGAGTATGTATTCCTGAGTCATCTGATCCCGCTGGGACTTCCGGCGGTAGAGCAAGCCTTGGCGCGGGCACTTCCATGGGAATACGAAGCGGTGCACCCTCCGGCGAAGTCGGTGTCATATCCTCTGGTATCCTTTGCAGAACCGAATCCAAGGATCTGTTCCTCTGGTGGCCGCATCCCGCCGGCGGCCCGCTGGCGCCTGTCACATGTCTATGAACAAAGAAAAAGATTTTATGAGGAAGACTTCTAGCGTAAAGGTCAATTTTGTAGGAGGAAATCAACAAGGTAAATTCCCTGACTATTTGATTTGTTTACGTACTTATAAAATGGATCTTCATAATGCCGTATGCCGACGACGATAATTTTCCTGACCATTTGGCCAATTTCACAAAAACTAATTCACAAAATTAGGAATCCCAACACAACACTTTATTTAATTATCTTGGTCACAGTAGCATTATCGTCACAGTCGAGCACGAGCTCGTTGTTAAAACAATGCGAATCGCCGCACTGTCATCATAACGCGTTAAACCGTGACAAGCGAGTGCGCGCGTCCTACCTCGCGCCCGTTCAAAGGCCGACTGCTGTACATTGTACAGTACAGAATGCTGCTTTACGCAACTGTGTTGTGTTGGTTTGGTACGCCACTCCGAGTGCCATGCCATGCCATTTGGAAAGGATCACCTCGATTACGGAGCCGAAACAACTACGAAACAGTAAACAAAGATGAGTGGAGACCACATTTCTCTTACCGTGTTCCCGATGTCAAATGGATGCACAGTTAGGAAACATGGAGCCAATGTTATAGTTTTGCAAGTCTACGTGCCACCTGAGCAAATAGACGTAAAATTACAGCTTTGCAAATCATGTGTACACTTGCAAGAGCGTCACAAACGATATTATTTTTGACAGTTTATTGATTATCATCAATGGACGCGATTTCATGATTGTAACGCCATTATACATTGAAAAGTTGAGGGCCAATTGTTATTCAACGAGGCGGCTGCAAAAGCAGTGTGCGTGTATTAAATGTTACAGTATGAATAACAATGTGAATATAGAAACAGTTACAGTTGCAACACTATGTTTTATCTAAGCACTAGCATGTAGCGGCTAGCAGGTCTGTTTGCATTCTATTCATCTCCACCGTTGTGTTTACAAGTACCGAGCAGGTACCATGACATAACATTGATGCATACCAACCGAGGAGAAAGCGTCCAACGACCCCAAAAAAATATCGCCACTTATGGTATCAGTTTCAAAAGATCCATCTAACACAGAGGCTCCTAAGTGGCAGTCGTATACCCAACAGAGACGTGTATTCATTCAATCAGCTATGTAGAGGAAATGGAAGCGTGTGTGCACTCAATAAGTGAACATTCCACACGCAGCGTGAGTGGCAAACGAATTAACATTGTTTATTTTGGGAACTCTATCGGGAATGGACCATATGTTGCCTGCCGCTGAACAGATGTGCCGATGATGAGCTAACGGTACTTTAGATTCGAAAGAGAGTACGCATTTATTGAATTCTGTTCTAACGTCACTACTAAAATGGATCTCCATGAGTATATTGTATCAAGTGGGGTCATTGGAGCCATAAATTGATATTCATGAACGATTTAGCCCTATTTTTTTAGTTAATCTTAAACATTAATTTGTAATATCGATGATTAAAAAAAATAAAGGTTATGTTTTTGTAGGATATTAAACAGTTATTTTAAATTTCACACTATACAGCAAACATGAAACTTGCAGAAGACATTATCCCACAGTGTCAAAAAATAATACATACTTTTTATATTAGAGATAGGTAGGTATATAAAAGCTCTTTTTGATATTAAATTGTAGGATCTTGGGTGCCGCCTGTCAGCAATGTTATTTAGGTCAAAGCATCACAATCGATGAGCTAAATAAACATCACATTGTATGACCTCGCGTGCAAAAACGACAACAACCATAGTTTCAATTTATCCTTTTAGCTAATTAACAATTATTAGAAACTTAATCTGAACATTTAAAAATGTAGTTACGGAATCTAAATTCTTTATGTCAGTATGAAGCATTATGTAATCTATGATATCGGTACAAACAGTTCTATTAACTACTCAGTCGAAGTAATAAAAATTATCAACAAATTGACATTTCACTTAACAGTAAATGGCGCTACACGAACTAAATTGATTTCAATAAGTCCAGTCTACAATATGAATGACGCACGCCAAGTGTTTAAAGAAAAGGCAGGTTTCAAAACAATATTTGCGTCTTTGATACTGGTTACTACTTCCTTGAAGTAGAACTCGTGTAATGCCGTATACCCATACGTTATTTTCAGGATCTATAAATTGTTCTCTTCATTACAAGCCCACTAGACATTTCACGAATTACGATCTAATCATGCATTAGTAATATGCTATGAATATAGTTGACTGGGATTCTGGCAGACTGTTTGAAGTAGATTCGGAACAAATTGGACTATCAAATAAATCCGTACATAAATATTATGTTGTGAGTGAGATGATAAAGATAGACGAAAGTCAGCCGGGAAACAAATAGAAGCAGTGAACTTACAAGCGAAAGAGACTACGATTTTTACTATGTATCAGATGTATTAGCTTTTAAATAAATAAATACCTATACAAACAAATCACCCACATAAAGCTAGTGTCACTACTTGTGTTATGGGATACTAACTCCACGATTGTATTTTTTATAACAAATATACGTATGTATAGATAAACGTCCAAGAGCCAGGTCAGTCTAAAAAAGTTTTTTTTAATTAACTGGGGATCGAAACCGGGACGTCCGGTGTAACAGCTTGGCACGATGATCACTCACTAGGCCACTGCATGGACCTAGTAGATCCATGGGACACCGAGGTCGTCAAAACTTTTTGAGTATTTTTTTTTATTGAAGAATTGTGAAACCCCTGCATACCTGCATAGTTGCGATACGCAAACAGTAATTTAACAACGGTGAATTGATTCGGTTCGGCACCTTACCGAGAATCTTTGTAATACTTAATAATTCAAAGATTCAAAGATTTATTCAGAAAATAGGCCTTTTCAGGCACTTTTTCACGTCAATTCGTATTTTAAATAATACTTATTATATTATATTCAAATTATTAATTATTGTTCAAAAGCTACAAACTACTAGCGTTTCGGAACCGACCACTGCAGAGAAGAAGACGCCGAAAGAAACTCTTTTCAACAGTATTGGTCGCCTACTTGCCTGAAGGGCTTTGTATGATATGAGCGTGCAACAACAACAGATATGATAAAAGTCTCAAAGATAGATGGAAGTCTAAAAAAAAATGGACATGAGATCGGTGAAATCAATTCCACAAAAATATCGAGAGATTAATTATGATGCTGACAATTTTACGTGAATCTTAGATAGTATTGGCATAGGATCCAACAAACACACCATCAAGGACTGACGTCAGCGGCGGGAATAATACAGGAAATATGAAAAGATAAGTAATTAATAATAAATTCATATAACTGTCATCGCTTTATACGCAGGTTTGCAGACAATAAACATTTTGCAGTGGTTTTAGAGAAACGTCGAAGTTTAAATAGAAAGAAGCGCAAGTCATGTACGCAGTGTTTTCGATTATTTATCCGTATGAAAGAAGATGGATCTAACTTTAACACTTTTATATTGTCGTGATACCTATCTACGTGGTAATGTATCTAGACACGATCTCTTACCGCCGCAGCGTGACCATTACAAGCGACACGTAGTGGCGAAAGTGAGAGCCTCTTCCGACCTTGTCGTTTAAATGAATCTTCGCCTCGGCCTCACACACTTTCTGCGTGCATATTTTCACACGAAGCAAACAAACTTATGAGGTGAGAAGATTTTTTTATCCTTGTTAAATAAATGGATAAAGCAATTACGAAATAAAGTCACATCTGTAAGAGATCTTTGAATTTACATATACCTATCAAATTAAGTAAGTCATTAGTTAAGTACTCAAACAAATAATTAATGTAATGACGAAAATAACAAATTTAGAGTTTAATGTAAATAAAAGTTTTAAAATATCACATTAATTTCCACAATAGGCTATACAATAGATAATAATCACTTTCCTTATTCAAATAGGCTGTTTTTATACTTTAATGTTGGCTATATGGACGCTACTTACTTATAGAGCCAAATTAAAAAAAGTGAAACACGAAAGCGAAACATAAACAGAATAAAACATACTTTAACATAAATTAGAAGGCACTCTCGGTATTCAGGTTATACGTACCGATGATGCAACGTCCAAAAACACCAAAACCTCGATTCGTAACTAGAAAACGACTTCCTCCGAATTTGGAACTGGATTCAAATAGATCATTATTCATTTAGGACATTCGCCCATATGATATGGTCATGGTCAATCCTGACAATTGAAATGCAACTAACCGAGATAAAATACGTGACATAAATAACTGTAAGAATTAACATCCAAAAATACTAGGCCGTCCCCGTCGTAAGGTTAGTGCCTTGGTATGATCTCCATTGACCCCGGCGCTCTCATTAGCCCACTTCAAAGTTTACCTCCATTTCAAAGTTAAGATTACTGTAGGGAATTTTGCTTCCGCTCGCACCTGTTTGTATGAATTAAGTACGAGTGTTGAGTGGTCACATCAACTCACATCGCATTTTCTTTTTACGTAAAAGCTGCGGTCATCCAAATGGCCTGGGAGCAGAGAATATGTAGAGTTCTCTTCTCTAACATAAATTCCACAACCTGAACTATTATTGTAGAAAATCCACCTTGGTAACTAAATATGGCCTAAGAGTAACTATATAATATGAGGTCCTATTTCTACTGCCTGGCTCGTAAGGCAACAATTTTCAAAACCTTTTGTATCAAAGTAGGGAATTATTCGAGAAAAATAAATTTGGAACTTCACAACATTAAGATTTTAAGGTACGCGGCCGATCAAGGCTCCATGTAACAATGGTTACGTGTTCATAAAGATAAAGATGGAATCGCATTTCAACCAGAAGCAACCTTAACAAATTTTATGCAATAAGCGTGTTACGAAAAAAGCCGGCGAAACGAAATAATTAACACACTGATCCGGATTGATAAACTTGTTTGCTAAATGTTACATTTCTATGAGTGTCCTCCACGCCGAACTAGTTCAGCGCCTCTTAAACTGACTGTATTATTTTCCAATCACGATTTTATTAAGCAAGTTATTAATTATAATTTAATCTGTTATATACTTTTGTAATTATTTTATTTACTCTATTGCAATTTTAAAAACAACAAGCTCAATTGATGAACTTCTCTACCAACAACCATTGGACCTATCAGTTTATCGTTTACTTTGCTCTCATTGAAACAAATTATTTCTTTATATTTTTTAGTAATTATGACCGTCGACGACATAACCCTCATCACCATTGACCATACATATGTGTATGATCATTCTTCTCTATTA
Organism: Elegia similella; assembly: GCA_947532085.1. Taxonomy (NCBI): domain Eukaryota; kingdom Metazoa; phylum Arthropoda; class Insecta; order Lepidoptera; family Pyralidae; genus Elegia; species Elegia similella. Next base: position 12,359,349 of record OX383931.1, on the reverse strand, counting down.
ATCTTATCACAAATATGTCTATCAGAAAACTAGAAATTTTATTGATTTTGATCAATTCACCCAATCATTAACTCTGAAGTTCTAGTAAAGATGTTAATTTATCAGTTACTCTTAATAATTCGACTTCATTACTGCAAATGCAAAAATAAAGTGACATTTATAAGCATGGCCTCAAATGATTTGCATAAAGCAGATGGTAACAAAACATTCGATGAGTAACATGCAGACATGGTCATTGCTAATAAGGATGCCATTGAATGGACGTCAACGACATATCTGAGGGCTCTTCGAAGAGTATCAGTGACCGTGGTTAACAGGTCAGAGGGGTCATGTATTTTTTTTTTGTATAAGGACAATCACACAAATTGAGCTAGCCCTACAGTAAGTTGTGAACTTGTGACGTAGGATACTAACTCAACGATACTATATTTTATAATAGATACTTATCAACCAGAAAAGGCATCAGAAAGACAGAAATACATCATCTGTGAAAATTTCAAGTGTCTAACTATCACGGTTTATGAGATACAGACTGGTGACAGACGGACGGACAGACAGACAGACAAACAGATAGAAAGACGGACCCATACGAATAGGGTCCTGTTTTTACCCTTTATGTAAGGAACCCTAAGTCTTATTTCTAAACTAAAAACGACGACATTGAGATGAAACAAGAGTGTCATTGTAATTGCGAAGAATAAATATTTGAAGCCCCTTCTTAAAGCGGTTCGTTCTGACCTGGTTTAAATTAACCCGAACACCACAATCACATGACTTATTTATAAAAATCATTGCTAATTACCGCTCCAGTTTCACTCTAGATTAACGATATTTAATTTCTTCTTTAGAAATAAGAGTGGTTCTATTATTCTTGCTTTTTAACATGTACTTAGGTAAATGTATGTGGATATCACCAAGATACCTGAATTATTGCTAGTTAATTAATTACATAGCAACGGAAATTTCATATTAACTGTAAGGATTCATTTCTATTAATTTTATGTAAACATATGCTGGCTGAACTTTCAAAATTGCGACGAATATTGTAGAATTTAATTGAAGGATGTTCGCATAAGGTTTAAATTAATATTTCTTTTCACGAACCCCACTAAAGTAATGATCATTTCTCAATTATGAGGGTTGTGTGACGAGTGTTAGAGACATTTGGACATGTAATAGAGTACTGAATCATGATCAATAATGAACAACTACTATAAAAAATAACTATTTGCTATTGTGGAAAGAAAGCCTTCATTGGGTAATTGGGTAGTAAGTTGCTTGTGCCAGTAGACTCCGCACCTCCATATCATTATCATCCTATAGAACTAAGTACAAAAACCGAAAATATTTAGAAAAAAAACCGGCCATGTGTGTGACTAGCGCACGAAGTGTTCCATACCATAATTAATAAGTTCTAAACTAAACTAAAATATTTGCCTTTCGCAATTTTTCCTTTAACTGTGCAATAAGACGTTGCTTCGTACCAAATTTCAAGTTTCTGAGTTCACGGGAATTAACCCTGTAGGTTTTGATTCCCATGCGAATGTGGAAATTTTGCGGCATAAACGGCTGTATCTTTTGATTGTGTTGGCTTAGAAGTTTGATTTTTTCACAGCTCCATGGAACAGAAGACTTGAGTATCTGATATGAATTTCAGCGTTCCTGAGAAAAAGGGTCTTGACAGACAGAAAAACAGACGGACAACAAAGTGATCCTATAAGGGCTCTGTTTTTTTTCCTTTTGAGGTAAGGAACCCTAAAAATTCAAAACTAATATTGGTGTGTGGAAGCTCTTTAATACTACGTCCAGTACCATTACTAGCTGCTTCTCCTTAGTTGCAGTTTGTAATGATGTGAATGTGTTCTATTGAGCTATAATTATGCATCCACATTTAAATTTGATGACAATGCAAATATAACAACTCTTCAATAACTATTCAAAAAGTGTTTCTGCGCTAATTAGTTTACAATAAAAGCTTTGGAAAATCTTGTTATTGTATTGCTTAGCAAAGAGCTCTCATCCCATTCGCTACAGGTCACTTTTCGAGGACAAAATATACAAACAAATAGGTTGGTTGAAGACGCATCAATATGCGACAGGTAGGTGTCTTCAGACCAATTAAATTAGATTAAGCAACAGTGACAGTATATTTTGCAAGGCCGCTCTTACGTAAACATATTGGAAGCTATTTGCGATATCATTCAACTTAAACGCCGCCCGTAAGGTAATTGTAACAGCGTTTATTTATGAGACACTTGGTAAAAAAATAATTATAACAAAAGTCCATCACATAAGCTGCAGACGAGGAGCAGTCGTTTCGTTAAGCTATGTCAAATACCTTTAGGCAGCTTGAAAAATCTGACAACAGTGTTGGCCACATACACACAACCTAAGGATTGTGAAAAGAAAAACATTTGTTTAAAATCGAAAAATACTGAAGTATTTCGGTGTCTGTCCAACTCACACTTGGCCATCGTTTTATTCCCCTAAAGGACGCACTCAAATTACTGTTTATTATATTAGAAGCAAACATGAACTACACAAGGGACAGTCTAAAACACCGTAATTGTCGAACTTTTGTGCCGTACTATGACTCAAAAACTATAAAAATTAAATTCCGTATTCATCATCATCATCAGGTCCTTTTTAGTCTCCACTACAGGAGCACGACCCTCTCTGTACTACTAGAGCCATACTTGGCCAGAGCAGCCAGATGACTTGGCCTACACTCTCCACGCTGGCCAGACGAGTTGGAGAATTCCGTATTGAATATATATAATTTACTGCTTAATTAACCGGAACGGAACAACAAACAGCTTAGGTGTTCTACTTATGCATATTACCTATTTCGTTACACAGATTAAATAATACAACTAAATAACGAGAAATGTATTTATCGCAACTGAAAACTTGCAGTAGTTCGGCCAACCGCACTAACATCCGGACTACTGCTACTAAAGGTATATTTCGAATGTCGACGTTTTGAAAAATTAAAAATAAACGAATTACTCATCGAATAATCTGTGCTATTCGGAACACGACCTAACAAAGTCCAGTGTTGTAATAGATTATCGAGTTATGTGACCCCAAGGAATCAATCTCTGCTCATATCATCTGGGTCACATTCGAAATATGTGCCCGCTACGAAAACCGATATATAAATTAGTCTCCTATTGTGTACTGGGTGATAAAGTAGGTACACTAGCGTTTGATACGATGCGGGCACATCACTAGTTAATCCAATAAAAGGTTGAGCCCATTCAACCTATTTACTTCACCCTGATTCCATTATGTTATGGCTTCAACGACACTGGTTTTATACGATTTTATCTGCGTAACTGTGGCGTTATTCAAGAAAGGTATTTTCTGTATTGGCGTGATGTTTTGCGTATTACAAAACAAAAAGGATATATTAAAACCATTGTTTATGTAGTGCACACAAAATTACAAGATAGTCTGATGTTCTTGTCAGAATCACTCTTGTAGAATCTGAACTCATAAACAAACTGAATCGTAGCGTAGAGTTGTATAATACTGCCCTTCTGCCATTTCATTTTCATCGCCCATTCTAGATATATTTTTAGAACACAGTTACGCAACTCCTACAGCTAAGGTATACAATGAAATGTTCAGTAAAAAATCCGAACGAGTAATAGTTTGTACCTTAGTTTAACACCTCCTAGACTATACATTATGGAGACAGAAAGCGTCTAAACTCAAACATGCTTCTTAGTAGTGCACTAAATGACCTCAGCCGTTCTGCAAATGCCAGAACAGGTTTGCACAAAACAAGCGTTTTACTCCCACAGCACATTCTCAGAAGCTTAGCTCATTTATCCTACGTGACGTGACACAGAAAAACATTGTTTCGCTGAGATATCTTTCCAAAATTTGATTTTACGAAATTAGGTAATTAACTCTTATACATAATCCTATAAATTATGTCTTACATAAAGTACGATTAATTATTGCTCTGGTGGCAGCACAAGTTCATTTGTGCGTTAGAAGTAAAGGCCACATGATTTTTTTTAGGGGTTGAATGCGGGTAAAATCTGCTAGTATAAGCAAAAATGCAAAAATGCAAATAAAAGCTTCACGTTCTCACTTTAGTACTTCACAAATTAGTTTGAAGGGACATCTAGGTATACATATATACAAATGGGGCCAGCACAGGACCAGATAATTCCGCGTTCACCAAGGGTTGATCAGATTTTATACGAAACATCGATAAAGTGTTCTCCTAAAATTTGCGAGCCGTAAACTCTGTCTCGCAAGGCAGCAAACACAGTCAAAGCAAAATTTGTGAAGTGTCTAACATCGTGTACGCTTAGCTATTAATTACATTCGCAAACGTTACAAAACCATAGTAAACTGCAGCAGACTAAATATGAGCCGTGCCTTGCAAGAGAAAAAAAAATATTGCGAATGGGTCTTGTGTGAACAGCTGCGTATGATTTTGCTTCTGATTGGTCGGAATTTCGCAAAACATCTGCCGGATTGATTTCGTTCGGAGATATCGCCCATGTGCCATATAAATGGTTTTTAAAATCCCAATATAATCAAAGACGGCTGCGCTTGGACGCATCACCGCATCAATGCATTGAACAGTTCACATATGCATGATCTGCAAGGTGAACACAATAAACGGAAAAATAATGAGCATAGTGTAACGTGCATTAAAATTTACATTTCAGTCGTCGTTTTGAAAGGTCTTTCATTAATTCTCATATGAAGATAATAGCCGCCACAAATTACAAAAGATGTAGAGATTTACTAATTTAAAAATGAACACGTCCACCAGTTATTATTATTTCATTAATGCACAAGTTGGTGAAACGTTCTGAATTTATATAAGTCGTTTTGAAATACCAATACAGAAGACCAATTCTGTGCTGTATTACGTACGAGTATATCAATCGATGTATGTGCGCGTAAATGCCGACGGTAATAAATAATGGAGGAGTTTAGTTTTAGACAACACTACTATTACCAAGATAGAGATCAAATAAAAAATCTGAATGACTACTGAATTTTTTACATGTACAATATATTTTGTAAAACAGAGCGGTACAGGACACTATTTTGGCCAGAGCATCATTATTCGTTCCCACTGACACAATGTCGTTTCCTAAGCACTCAAAAACGCCTGCTTCCTCTCAAACAACAAGAGGCAATTAGATTACTTCCTCCACACAATAGAATGTAAAAACCAGCTGGCATGACGCGACGATAATTATAAATGACGTGGGGTGACACAAACTATGCCCTGAACCGAATTGGAAACAGCGGTCTTTTCTCCTCAACATAGACAGTCTATATTTTACTGAAAGGCATTGACTAGACTTGGAAAGGTCATGAAAACTTAGGGGCAGTAACCGCAAAATTAAGCAATGAAAAATTTACTTTGATCTGAATCCTAATTAAGATTAAAGTTTTATGACGAACTAGAAATAATGTAATAATAGCACCTTTTAGACAGGCTTTAAATGTAAGCATAACAGCCATTCAAAGTGGCACGTTTACTTAGGTTAAGAGCATTATGTAATTTTAAGGCATATTCCAACCGTCTAACTAAATGCAATGACGGTCCACACAATAAAAAAAGGATCAGGTGTATTGACAAATGTCTGCGTCAAGACTATTCCAATTATTTTAGATTTCATGGTATTACGAAGTTATATTACGTTAATAACTGTATCAGAATACGTTCACTTTCTGCATTAGGTGAAAAACTAGGAGCTGTAAAGCCGGACAGATACGACCTTGCGAATTGTAGGCGCGGACCACGAATTGGTACTTCCGAAACTGAGCGAGGTCATGCTACTAAATGTGCGGCCATTCTGCTAACCACGTAACCGCTAGTACCTCAAAGAAAGGCAGCTCTTTGAACTAAATCAATTATTCAGGGTTAAAGCCGCTTTCAGCAAGATGAATAATACTTGGAAATGGAAGTCAGGAATATGTACTTAATCCTTGAATTTCATGCTGGTCTTGATAATATAGAAGCCCCTTTTGACATACAGAACATGTGTACGTGAAAAATGATGTAGAAAATGTAGCTATCTGAATTATGATTGTGAATTTGTGATGGTAGATTCTGATGATAGGAGTTGTCCATAAACTCTTGAAAATAGTGCTACTTAGGTACTAAATAAATTCTAATGTGAGGGAAGTCTGAAGATTGAGTATTAAAATAACTACATAAATATTATTAATGTAGTCGTATCAATAAGTTCTTTTGAAAAGGATATAGGGTACCAAAAGTATAGGCACCCCATGAAAATGCGTAATTCATGTTTCCTTAATGATAAATGAATAAAAGTTTAGCATAAATACGATGCCAGGATCATAAAATATTACATTAAACCATAAACGTCCTATTTTTAAGGATACCAAATATCTGGTGACTCAAATCGGTGTATTTTATCAGTAAATCCGTCATTCGTTTTCGGGAATTTAAAAGAGTAAAAGAGCTTTTATCTCTAGTTAACGGACACAAAGTGATAGTAAATTTATTTTATGATACCAATTACAAGTGGAATTAGTTTGGAAAATCAAGAAGAAAATAGACTTCACATGAACAAGGAGAGACAGAATGTAATTGCCCAGTTAGCGAAATGTCCGCGCTACGCTGTGCGACCTGCGATACAACGATTTGTGCTGACTGGCTCTCACGCCTCTCACGCCAGAAAAGCATTGGAAGCAGAAATGTCGTGACTACTGAGCGTCAAGATAGACAATCGATGAAAGACAATAAATAACTTCTGATCTTGCTGCTCCCTTATCCGAATAGAAGACTGGCAGAAGCCAACGTTTTCAGAAGCGAACAAAACAAAGCAGTTGGAATAAGCTCTACGGCATCAACATTTTACAAAGGAAGACTGGTCCCATGTAGTCTGTTCTGACGAATCTAACTCTAGAGTAACTCTCAAGACTTCATTGGCCACCACCAGACTTTACTGTTAACTTACATTGCAGTCATACAAGATTTGTATATTGCTTACGTCATATAACAACTGTTGAAACAAAACTTAAAGTTGTTTAATTATTTGAATGTCATATTTGCGTTCACTGTCCATTTAATGGCTGCATTGTTGATAAAGTGAATAAAAAATCTTGAGCATGAGCCAGTAAACAAGTCTTGTACTGCAAATATTTTTAATTATATTCACTGTTTTTTTTTTTGTTGACAGCTAACATGTCTAAAATCCATAATATTTTACTCTTCTTCAATGGCAAAGACGTTCTTAAAGACGTTAAATGTTAAGTATAAAGCTTCTATTGATCGATTCTGTACAATGCGTTTTCTGTACATATCTAGAAATATGTACGCCAGAAATGACCACGTCTGAGACTAGTAATGACAGTCCTTTGACCTTACAGGAATTGCAGCTTGAGACCGAGGGGAGCTAATACTGTAGTAACAACCGTGGACCCTCTCGTGGGTGAGGACCGCTGATTGATGATTTCCGTCCATTGTGTCATTCCCTTTTATACCCCAACGTAATACTCGAGGTTTGACCGAACAAATGCTATAGTCTGCGTGAGGTGACGTAAAGGCTATCTTAAAATATCTGATGGCATTCTTTACACAATGGATTGTCGGGAAGAACATTGAATCTACGTAGTAAATCTAATAAAGAGAGACAGATGTTAATATGTTAAGGATACATAACACATGTCATTTTAAATGGAAGACAATATAAAACGATTATGACGATGTCACTACTGGATGGTAATGTGAAGATTTGATAAATAATTATAAGCTAAATCTAAATCACTTAGTTTTCAGAGATCCTTACAAAATAACAAGTGTCTGACAATTTTATAATTGATAAATATTACGATATATTGATACCAAAAAGGAGAATGAGGGCGAAAGGCGGACAATAATGTTTAGCCTTAATCGTAACATCGCCTCCAATTTCCTAAGGGCGTGTTTGAATACCATCAAAGAGTAACTACCTATTTAGGGGTTTCTAGGGCGACATTTTCAGGGCATCTGACACTTCCTACTCTTGCTAGGCCTTTGACCGCTATGATTAATCGTTTATTCTGGAGCGGAGTTCATACTGCGGTACAAATCCGATGACCAATCATTGTTTATGTTTTTAATACAGTTCCAAGTCGTGTGAGTAATCGGTGACGATGTCAACGTAAAAAGACACTACGATGAGTCAACAGTCCACTCCACAGACATAAATATCATGACATTCCATGATAGAGCAAAAAGCTCAAATTAAATGAAAAGGTCCAGTGGAAAGTACAGCTGTTTAACAAAGTGATATTATTGGTTTGTTTTCGGCATAATTTTTCCCATGCTTTGTACGTCATAAGCAGTCAAATGATATTGGTTTCCAAGTTAATACAGGTGATAAGAATCGATAACATTGTGTTTTAAATACGTCATATCTCTATTATTTATTTTCTCATTTTTGTCTCACGTTATCGCAGATAAAAGATAAGTATTGAAACCAAAACAAATTATAGTAGGATGAAACCCAATGCAAAAGGAAGAGAATATAACAAATATTAAAGGAAAAAAATAAATTACTAGCGATCTGAGGTCGGGAAGAAGAAGAAGTGAAAGGGGTGTTCTTTTAAGGCTAAAAAAACGGTTTATCTCGATTTCCAGAAAAACTAAAAGTCCTGAAGAAAATGTTTATATGGCAATGATGTAGGTAATAAAAAGTTCTACTCCTTTTTTTTTACACTTTTTTCACATAATCACGATTGATAACTAGAGTGTTTTTTCAATAGATATTTAAGTTAGAAAAAGTGAAACCATTAATAGGCATTTTAGATTTAAAAAATTTTGTGTGTTTGGGACATAGAAAGGTAAGGTTTCACCAAATTTCGCGAAAAAAAAAATTAATAACCAAAAACTTGCATTTGAATTTTTTATATAATTTTTTTAGGTTATATGAAAAAAGTGTAAATACAAAAGGAGTAGAACTTGTTAATACCTACATTATTGCCATATAACGTTTTTCCACAGGACTTGTAGTTCTGCCAGAAATCGAGACATACCGTTTTTACCCTTAAAAGCTCACCCCCTTCCATTTTCCGACCTCAGATAGCTCGTAATTTATTTTTCCTTTAAATTTTGTTATACCAAGACATGAAGATTTAATTTTAGTTTGTCCGAAATGACGAAAACCTTCAAGTGATGTTTTGATTTGTTGTCACCCAATGTAAACCAAAAACTGGCAAATAAGAGAAATATCCATGTAAAAGATGGACACTAATGATTACCTCAATGTATCCTTCGTTGGAGGACTCTTAGGGGTTTAAGCTCGAAATGAGCTGGAAATTCGAAAACAGTTTTGAAAAGTTGACTGTCAAGACGTACGAGTAGGCGTAATATTGTATTTTAAGAGCTATCATTCCTTGACGGTAAAACCTGTTTCCTCAAAAGGAAAACAAGTAAACTTTACACAAATAGCAAGGTGACAACTTTTAGATCAATGTTAATCAGATGAGTCACTTTGTAAATACCCAATTACACTTGATTTAATGAGAGTTTTCGGAATCTATTTTACCCCAGGTGGCGCTGGCAGCTGTCAAAATCCATCAATCATAAAAAATATGCTAAACATGATTGGTGGATTTTGACCGCTCATGTCTAAAATACCTGTCGACACAATGTCGCTACGTGGGGAGATGATATATTCCGAAAATCCCCATTGGTCGATAATAGGCAACAAGTAAGCGACAAGACATACAGGTTACAACGAGGCGAAGAAATAAAACATATGCATATTATATGATCTTCTAATTATTGAATCAGCCTACGCCCGCATTAATGTAAGATCCCTGGGGATTAGTTTCTTTTTCCCGGATACTATCTTCACATCAAATTTCATCTTTTGGCTCCTTGCTTAAACCATGAAAAGGTAACATACAGACAGAGTTACTTTATATATTTAATAGTATAGATAGGTGCTGAATCAAGCAAGCAGTTTAAAGATGAGGGCAGATGAGCTTGGGCCACAAGAATATCGCAAAAAGGAAAGATTTGTGTGCTTGTTTTTAATGGATAAACTCAAATAAAAATGGTCCACTAGGACCATTTTTATTAAATTAAGAAACAAAATAAAGTGTAAAAATTTTATGCGGGCGGGGGTTTCACCATATTTTATTTCTTGATTTAAAAAGAGAATATCAAAATAGCACTGTGGATGCAAAATAAAAAACTTATAAAATTACGGACCATTTTTTAAAAATTCTTACACCATATAGAAAGCTATATAGAAATCCATACGAAAATTGTAATAATGTAAGCATTGAATATGTAACCCAATATATCAAAAATGTGCCAAAACTGTAATTTCTCATGTGCCGATATTAATCTCTCTGTGATCTGAGCGTATTTCGGTTTGCGTTCTCACCTGAGATGGTTCTGAACTTCAGTTTCCGGCGGCCCGGGTCCGACTTGGGAGCCCGGAAAGATTACCTGATAAAAACCAAAACCGACGCGGACTAAGTAGCGAGAAACAGCTAATCGTAGCAAATTGCTAAACCAAATAAAATATATTACTTTATGAGTTAATATTATGAAGTATTAAATAGAACTGTTAATAAAAAACAAATTACTTCAGAAGAAGAGCGACCTCTATTTAACATCGTGGGCGCGAATTCGGCCTCGATATCATTCTGTGGGAAGGTGTATTATGAGCGCGTCTCTTACAGAGAGCCTGCCATAATGGAGGACCGTTATGTGTCCCATGAGACTACTTACTAATATGCACTCATCCGTTATGATCACCTAAACACTCGGGTGACTTATGATTATGGCTGGAAACTTGAGAACAATTAAGCCGATATAAGATCTCACTAATGAGCTTGGTTCTTACAATTCATACTAGCAAATGGAGCGGAGCTGTGGCTAATATGATTTGTTGTGTGTGCCTCGTATAAAATATGAGGCTATATTAGTTATACTGGACGCAGCTGTCCTTTTACACCTTGTCCTATGATATCATAGTCCCTTTAAAATAAGTTCATATAGTCCTAATTTAATAAGTTGAAAACTATCCACCATAGTTAAATAATTGAATCGGGTAAACATTCACCCACTGACAAGCGAAGGGGAGGAACAATCGGCGTCAGTCTTCTAACGTTGTAGTTACATTACACTGATCAAAATTCGTCTCACATTAACATTTTTTACTTCCGTAATCTCTGTAATTCTTCTGCTCATGTCATGATTCACACACTGCGTCATCCTCGACTCTCTCAAGCTTACCAATGGTGATGATCCAAGACATATCCTTGGATCATCACCATGTTGTCTTAATCTATTATCTTCAACAGATACGTTATTGGTGTGACCTTTGTCTGTGGTGTGCCATGGTTTTCCTATATATGTACTTATTATAATGGAATGAATTTATTGATGCTAGGGAATATATTGAGCTTAAATAACCAGACGAAGCCGTGAAAAGAATTCTATATTTATTGCGACAAGTGATCTAAAATAACTTCGTTCAAGAATAACTCTGTGTAAACATCAAACAATAGTATTGAGTATTTCGATAAATCCCGGCTGCGGCTACTACTGATTCTGTAGCTGCGGTTAGTATGAAACAATGTGTTCAATATTATAAATACTTAATTGAAGTCTATAAATAGTTCTTAAACACCAGTTATTTACCGAAGTTACATTTGTGGTATGGTTTGTTTTACTGGTGTCCTTCAAAGTTAAAACGAGATAATGCGAATTATTATTGTCAAAGAAGTATTTGCAAACTTTGACTCTTAATTATCTGATACAGAAACTAGACTGATACACAACAATAAATCAAGTTTTTATAAATCAACCTGGATCCAAGGATGTTCATTGCTTTTTATCTCTCCAAATCTTGACTTAGGTCTCCATCTAAAGTTTTCGTCGTGTCAGATGGAGTCCATTAAGCCGAGTATTTGCGACAATTCAAATACTAGTGAATGTCTCATATATGAGCCAGAGCCTGTTTTCAGTTTGAAATCGGTACGCTGTACGAGGAAATGTAACGTAATAATAAGTAAGCTTATCGCATTACTTTCCTATAACAATGGATTTATGCACGTGTATCCAGTTACAATAGTTCGCAACATTATCAGTTTTATCTTTCGTAATCTAATGCAAATTCAAGTAACTTCTATCTTCGTTGCGTGTTTATAACATCCTAATAAATAACAATAATTTCCAAAAAAAATACAGATCATTTGTATGGCAAAAAAACCATAAATAAGTGGAGAAAACTGGTGTCTGAGGATAGGTAGGTTTGACCCACCTGCACCTGTATTACAGGTCACCAGGCTAACTTTACCCTTATAATAGGTTGCAAATCTGGACGCAAGCAAATAATGCGGGAGCAATAAAAAGAAAAGAGAAAGCTTTACAAATAAGTTGTTACTCTGTGGGATCTAATAATATTAAAAAGAAACAAAAAACAAAAATCTGAGATTGGCGTAGAAAACGTAGTGTAGTGACTAGTGATCTATCACTACACTACGTTTTCTACGCCAAGGAAGTAATGATTCCTAAGTTATGATCTGTGGTAATGGTAAACCTTAAGCTGCTAAGTAAGGACGTTTCTATAAAGTACACCATATTCACATATATACACAGTTAAATTTTGATCGTTTTGGACCCTTAATGGAATGAAACAGCCCGTCGATATGAATAACTTTTTCTATGAGATCAATGCTGGGAACAGATAGCATTTTTTCCATCACACACTATAGTTATTCTTTTAAACCCAACTAAAGTCTTATATTTTCTTACCATGCCGCCATTCATTAGCATTTTCTAACTGAACTACATTTTTAGACATAAGACCCATTCATGAATTTATAAATAAGATTATTCTTGACTGTCTCCATGACAAATTAATTTAACAAAGTAACATTCGGGCCATTTCAACATATTACTTTATGAAATGTGGTGTTGTTATTCCATGCACTCGAACGAGTGCATGTGTACCGACTTCACGACTTGACTGACACTAAATTATACATACTATACTTTTGCGAGTTAATGAGTTCTAAAGTTTACCAGTACAGTATTATATTATTTTATTATTAGACTACTTCAACAAAACCAATCAATGCTTTTCACATGTACTTCTTTGTTTAGAAAATTTATCATCAGCATTTTTGCCCATTGTAGTATTATTTTCATTTCAACCTTTTCTATTATGTTCTCAAACAACAAAAGGTTCATTTATGCATTTCAATACCGTATTGCTATCCAATAAGACCCGGATGCTGGAATGGAGAGAAATGGATAAATTGTTATTGTCTACTGTTCTCTTATATTGAAAACTAAAAGCAGTTTACATCATTATACGGTGAACGGGTTGAGTAAAACGTTTCGTTCTGATAGACACATATTATATGGTATGTTCAACTTAGGCAAGTAATAATAATGCTTACTCGAATTCCACATACCAAGTATTGTCATGTTTCAATTATTTATTGATACAACCATTTATAATTACGAGTACTTAGAATGTTGACGTATTTCAGAAGGAAATATTAATTAAATGATTCCAATAAGTGTATATGTATGTAGCCTCCACATGTGTGTTAAATAAGTTATTTAAAGTATGGAACCTACGCATTAAAATGTCGGTGAACGTAATCATGTCACGGTTCGACTGCAAAAAATGTGCATGCGAATAACCAAACTCAGAGATCTCTCATTGATATCACTTCGTCGAAGTACATTTGACGTTATAGCTTATTAAAAAGGAGCTATTCAATTAAATAAGCCCATCCGAGATGGAGCGTAATGATAGCTCTTGTTAGGATGGTCCATATTGCTAATTGTGGGCAATGGCGTGCCGCGTTCCTCGGATGCCTACGTTGATTGGCATTAGTAGAGAGATAAAGGGTCAATATAATTAAGACAGAAGTGCTATAGTGTCCGTCTATTTTGTAACGAAGACTTTAATTAAAGTGACTAATAGAGATAATAAGTACTGAACGAAATGTGGGACGAATTCCGTTGACAATGACGAATAGACGTCATTTTTTTACTCCCAGTCGGAAGTTATCGTCGGCGAGGCGATAAATGGACAGTGTAGTCAATGAATCTTTAGCAAGGACAGATCCATTGAGAAAAAAAAATATAATTAAAATAATGATTATAATACTAGCGTGGGGAAATTTAACAGGGTCGACGAGTAGGACAATGGTGCTTCTGCAAAAACCGAAAAGAGAGCCTTGATAATAAACATTTATTTAAGTAAATGGCTATACTGAGTTTGTATAAAAGCAGAAGTGCAAGAAAAAGTATTATTCATCAAATCATCACCCTCGAAAGAGAAGCCCCTAATTTAAGATTATATATCTTAGAGCTCAACAAATAGGTACAAGATTCTACTATTGGCTCTCGTTAGCCCTGATTCTATGCGACAGACCCAATCTGTGAGTCGTCCAAATGCACAAATACAATTAACTGGTGTCAAACTAAATTTAAAGACGCGCCAACAGTCTAATGATGCCTTGTAAGATTTGTCGTGACAAGCAACCAACAACGTTCTAATGAGTGAAGTACACAATTCGACATCGACACTTGGTCAGCCTTGGTCAGTCCACCGGCTGAGTGGAAGGCCACCCGCGTTCTATGGTTCTATTCACGGCGCGATTGTTTTCGTCAATTGATTGCATAGTTAAAAGCCAATTAGAAACGAGTGTCTATTATCTAAATTAGCGTACTTACGGCCTAAACTTTTAGCAGTATTCTATTTGTTGTTGAACAATGTTTTGTTCGATAATATGAATGGAAAATCACTGAATTTGATGATCTTAGAACGGCAATGGTGGACCGCACCAATCTTACTCTCCAGGCTGTCTCCGATTGGGGTCACGCCAATCTTGTAAGATTTAACCCCTCAAAGACACAGGCATCACTGCAAAAAAGAGCCTGTTCAACTTGGCTCTCACTTTCCGAAATGTACCTGTTGCCGTCCCGAATCATCTCGAACTTCTCGGTATTGACCTATCCTCTAACCTTAACTTCGGCAGCTATATTGAGTCCAGGGCTAAGACTGAAAAACTGGGCATCCTCTCTAAGCTCCAACGGTATTTTAATCCAGGCCAGCTGTTGAGCCTTTACACAACTCAAGTCCGCTCCTGTATCAAAGAATATACATTTACACTACGCCTGTATGGAATATTGATCCCATCTGTGGGATGGATCCGCCCGCTATCAGCTCGAAGCCGTGGAAGCTCGACAGGCGTGCCAGAAGACTCGTTTATGACGAGTTGCTTACGTCAGAACGGCTTTAGAGCCTCGTACACCGCCGATTCGTAGCAAGTCTTTGTGTGTTTTACAGGCTGCATTTCGGTGAGTATATGAACTTTACGAACTTTTCTCCTCTTCTTCGGACGACACGGCGTGGGCAAAGATCCATATGTGGTCAATATTCCGGCTCATCGCACCTCTACATTCGCCTCCTCCTTCATTATGCGAACCGCGAAGAAATGGAATTCCCTCCCCGCGTCGCTGTTACCCGAACGTAGAACGAGTGTTCTATCTACACGGAGCAGATTCCGTGGTGTTCAATATTTGAGTTTGCGTGTACTACCCTACACCTCACAGTTGCTTTCCATCAGGCAAGATAGAGGTTAAACGTAGGTAAACGCACTCAAATTCTTCTATAAGAAAACACATACGGGTGATTCTATGTTAAGACGTTTTATCAATGTCCTGAATATTTTGTACTTTTCTATAAAATTAAAGACAAATAATATTTGTGTCTCTTAATACATAGCATCTACATTATTATGTAGATCTATCCATAGAAAAGTATAATTTGATATAATTTATAAATTTACATAAAAAGCAATGATAATATAATAATAATAAAAGTTACATTTTGTGGATGTGCCACTTCTGGAACACCGAGCTTGATTAAAGTAAAATCTGTAAGAACTATCAAACCCACCTTAAATAAAAGCAAATACTTGGACGAATAAAGCAAATAAGATATGGTTGATCCACTCCAGTCCTCTAAATCGTCTTACGAAGGTCTTACGTAATAAATAAATACACCCTCATCATCATCATCATCAACCTATACCTAGTCCACTGCTGGACATAGGTCTCTCCCATGGCACGCCACTGAGCTAGGCCTTGAGCTTTTCTTTTCCAATCACTGCCAGCAACCTTCCGTATATCGTCGCTCCATCTAGCCCAAGGGCGTCCTACACTACGTTTGCCAAGACGCGGTCTCCACTCAAATACTCGTTTTCCCCAGCGGTCATCGGTTCTGTGGCATATATGACCAGCCCATTGCCACTTCAGCTTACTAATACTCTGGGCTATGTCGGTAACTTTGGTTCTCTGCCGGATCACTTCATTCCTGATTCGATCCTTCAGAGATACTCCGACCGAGCATAGCCCGCTCCATAGCTCGCTGAGCGACTTTAAATTTGTGGACTAGTCGCACCGAAATGATACACCCTAACTAGTAACAACTATGATAAGTCGTATATATTAGTCACCATTCTTAATCTTGTTTATATAACTTTAATAACTCACGAAAGGATACAAATTCCCCGTCATCATGTCATGATTACATTTTCTCGCGAGATTAAACACGGTTTAAATTGAAAATAATGCTCTGCCTTTGAGGAAAACCGTCAGTCAAGCAAGATCATTAAACACATAACAGGAAAGCAATGAGGTCGCCTGAAATTTACTTTAAATTTATTATCCTTTGTTTCCCGAAACATTATGAAAAATTATATTCCTATTACGCTTTTTTACTTAATTTTAGCCAAATGTTACAATTAGAGAATAAAGAGTAAGTTAAGAAAAAAATCCACGCGGGCAGGGTTTTAGCTAGCGACCTTATGTCTATGTACTACCTACGCTATGCCAATTGAGCTACCACGCTTCAATAGGGGATGTCGAAAATCTCCGTCATATCCCAATCCCCTTATATTTTATTTTTTATTTAATAAGAGCATCCATCACTTAATAAGAGATTTTCCCGTCTATTACCTACATACTTTTTAGACCTAACGTTTCGAAAACATTACTAAGAGAATGTTAGAATAGCATTGTAAATGCAATAAATCCATATAAAAATAGCTTTAAGTCAGTTAAGCTACTAATAAGTCGGGTTTCTTACTCACTGAACCATAGACAATAAAGTGAGGAACCTATTTAGGGAGCTCGAGGAGTTTTAGTGCTACTTGTGGTCACTCATCTCAGTAGGGGCTAGAGATGGGCAAAGCACCGGGTTTAAACCCGGTGCTTTGATAAAAACCCAATAAACACCCTTAAACACCCATAAACACCCAAAAAATCGGGTGTTTACTTTATTTGTCAAAAACGTTAGTAATATATGAAAAATATATTTTTATTAAAGATCATATCTACGTTGCTGTACGTTAAAAATATTAAAGAAATGTTAGGTACGTACTAAATTAAATTATAGGAAATTTTAAAATGTTTACTAATAATAAAACCCAAGATGAAAATAATTAGTTATGTGTTTTCATTTTGCAGTTGAACAACATGTTGGTCTTTTGCTTGCCGTAAATATTTTAAAGGCTTTGCGCCAACGTAGAAAGAGACAGCATGCTGTGTCTGACCTTATGTTAGAACGAGTGCGGTAATGAATTAGTAGTGAGTCGGTGGACGTAATCAGGAGAATAAATAATTCTATTGAAATTTGAGTTTTTGATAATTTTCTTTTTACACGACTTCAAAAAAAGGAGTGTATTGTTGTTTTTAAAGATTATGTTTGTATTAAAATATGTATAGGAGCATCTTATTCCACAATTACTTCAGAATGTCTCAAGGCATTATCTTTCGTTATAATTCTTATACCATTTAACCTAAAAAAATATACCCTTTGTTGTCGCTCCACCCGAGCTACGACATTGGTAGTTACAGAAAAACTTGTCATAAAAAATCGACATGAATGTCGTTTTCCAGGTTTTATGTGGTGTAGATCTCGAAAATGACGTCAATTTTGGAATGCACGATGGCGTACGCGACTAGTCTTGAAAAATCAACACTGGTGTCGTTTCCTAGGTTTTTGGGGTGAAAATCTCGAAAATGACGTCAGTTTTGGAATCCAAGATGGCGGACGCGAGTTTTGATAAAAAATCGACATGCGTGTTCTTTTTACGTTTTTTGGGGTGTAGATCTCGAAAATGATGTCAGTTTTGAAATCCAAGATGGCGGACATGACCTGTCAAGAAAAATTTTGCATGGCTTTTTGGGGTGCAGATCTTGAAAATGACGTCGATTTTGGAATCTAAGATGACGGAGGCATGTTTTCATGAAGAATCGACATCGGATTCGTTTTCTACATTTTTTAGGGTGTAGATGTCGAAAATGATGCCAGTTTTGGAATCTAAGATGGCGGACGCGGCTTGTCATGAAAAATCGACGCGTGTTGTTTTTTAGGTTTTTAGTGGTGTAGATCTA
This sequence comes from Elegia similella, assembly GCA_947532085.1. Taxonomy (NCBI): domain Eukaryota; kingdom Metazoa; phylum Arthropoda; class Insecta; order Lepidoptera; family Pyralidae; genus Elegia; species Elegia similella. Next base: position 12,340,907 of record OX383931.1, on the reverse strand, counting down.
GATTATAAAATCAGTTTTGGAATTCAAGATAACGACATATTATGATAAATCATCATGGGTGTTGTTTCCTATTCTTCCTCGAAAATTACGTTATTTACACCCCAAAAAACCAAGGGATAATAAAAAATAACACCCATGATGAATTACCATGCAAAGCCGCTTCTGCCATCTTGTATTACAAAACTGACATCATTTTCAAGATCTTCTTCCCAAGAAACATAGAAATCGTAACCCATGTCGATTTTTTATGCCAAGTCACGTACGCCATCTTGGATTCTTAAACTGACATCATTTTTGAGATCTACACCCCAAAAAACCTAGAAAACGACACCCTTGTCGATTTTTTATGACAATAATAATAATAATTTCATTTATTCCTAAGAACATGGTGGTATGATGACAATCACGATGTTACATGTTTATAGTGTACACATATTCTGCCATAGCTGGCGTAGGAAATCTATGAGTAAATTTAATTATATAATAATGTTAGTACAGTATATTTTATTTCACGAGATAGATTATAAATATTGTTAATTTTATCACCATTGGATCGTCAGTCCAGTTATCTCAAAATCACACAATGTCACATTTTCCATTAAATTCATTTAGTCATTTCATTGATATTATAATAACACTTAACAAGAAGCCAGTTGAATAACATACATTTGAACTTATAATATGGTGAGGCTTCTCTTATCTCCTGTGGCAACGCGTTGTACACTAGATTGCCATACAAGGTGCGTTATTATTACTAAGCATAAGCCTACGCTTTGGTACGAATAGTTTCGTAGGTTTCTACCGAGTACCGTGTCATTTAAAGGGAAAAGGTGTGGATGTTTTTTTACAAATAGGCACAACTCGGATATGTAGAGACAAGGAAGAGAAAAAATCTTAGATTTTTGAAACAAGGGTCTACAATGATCCAGATAGTCTGCTTCGTGGAGAGCTCTAATACACTTCTTTTGTATAAGAAACACGTTATTCATTGAGATGACAGACATAGTTTCCCCAAATAACCAGGCCGTACCGTATCAATTCGGGTCCGCCATCTTGGATTCCAAAACTGACGTCATTTTTGAGATCTACACCTCAAAATACCTAGACAACGACACCCATGTCGATTTTTTATGACAAGTCGCGTCCGCCATCTTGGATTCCAAGCCTGACGTCATTTTCGAGATCCCCAAATTCCTTACCCAAAAGCTACCAACCAGTCAGTATGAAAACATTGATACTGTCGAACATAGTTTTCCATTTTTGAAGTCGGTTAAAAAGCAAGTATCATAAATGAATCCTTCAAAACACGGTCAAAACAATAAGTAATTGTATTATCCAAAAAATTAATGTGTTATTCTTTGATCTGAATACGACCACTTTCCTTGCCGTCCGTTCTCGTGAACACCTTGGCGCTGGCGCTTGCCTCTACCGCGTGCGCCTGCTTCTGAAGCCTGTCGCAGCCGCGCGACGCGTGTACTCGTGGCCTTGCAGTCACTGTTATTACTCGCACTCGTATTGGAATCGTTCGCTTCGAATACTCGCGGTCAACTGAATGACGATGACCCCTTCCGTACCCTTATAATAGTCTTGTCTCTAGAAAGTTCCATATAGTTTCGGTTCCGACTGCCAGAATATTCGATAGTGTGTATTCCCGCTAACCTAGAATACATATGTGTGAGCAAGATATAAAATTTATGAGCGCGACAGACGGTGTTCGGATAAGTTCTAGACTATTCCATTCTGGGAGCTTTGCGACAATATTTAAATTATTGAGCCACTAACAGTCCAAAATACCCGTTTATTTTATCCTCTGGTCATGTCACCTCGCTCTATCGCAAAAAATATTATTTGATGAGGACATAAAACAAAAAGTTGAAAGAAGTTGACCAATTGGACCTGAAGGGTTGGAACTGTAGCCCACTGTACCAGCTTAGTCAGGTCAAGAAGTAGCATAATTTAAGTAAAAAATCGTAAAAACCCAAAAATTTGGGTGCTTATTGGGTTTAAACCCAAAACACCCAAAACACCCGGTTTTTACCCAACTGGGTTTAAACCCGAGTGGGATTGCCCATCTCTAGTAGGGGCGCTCTCGGGGTTGCTTTATATGTAGCGTAAGCGCTATTGGCATGCGCGCGCATTTCACGCCAACTGGGCTATCGAGCTTAGAAGATATAAACTATGTCAGACCTGTCTCACTCCCCGTGTAGGTATCGAAAACATACCTACGTGCGGCGCGGCGACACATTCGAAGGTGAAATCCGAACAAATCCAGTAGCAACGACGCCTGTTTGGTCATATCATATTATGTGTTAATCAACTTCAATGAGTTATGAATCGTATGTTCAGACCTATAAGTATAAAATTGTCTTGCTGTATGTATCTAAACTAAAAGCTAAATTACACCGTATCGCTAACTAGGTAGATTGAGTTGATATTTCTTTGAAAACCTTTGCAAGGGGCAACTTCTATACCTACATAAGTACTAGTATACATAATAACAACGCGCGTTTCAAAATAGGTAAAAGTACTCGCGACCGCATGAAAACAATAGAACGTAAATGTTTAACATCGTTGACTGATTGAAACTCAATACTGAATCAATCATTCTTCGTAGGCGCCTATTTGAAGACTACCTATATTGTTCTATTTATAATAAACGGGTCAACTGTGAATTGGAATTGCACACGAAGGATTCCATACCACTGTTTATTTAACGCTAAAAATGCATTTTTATACATATATACTTTGTCAAAATGAATACCAGACAGGCACTTAAGCCCCGAGACAGCCTCCGTGGTCCAGTGGTTAAGGCGTTTGCCTGTTGACCCGGGGGTCGTGAGTTCGATTCCCACCGGAAGCAACAAACAAACTCGCTTTCGCACATGGAAAAAAAACCTCCATGGGCGCGAGTTTGTTTGTTACGCTTTCAAGCTTTAACTACTAAACTGATCATCATGAAATATAAGTTGTTTGGGTATGTATGGAGAGGACATAGGCTAAAGGAATTTTCGAGGAATCGATACTAACGCGAGCGAAGCCACGGGATAAGCTCGTCTTTTATAATAACACAAAACTATGTTAAAGGTGAAAATTCTCATGCATAATTTTTTTGTCTTATAATTATTCGCACTTGTAAGACCACCATAAACGTATTAGTATACCTTTGCAAGACATCTTGAATTTTACAATAATTGTTTCGCCCTTTAACTGCAAATGAGGTTAAAATTGCTGATTTTCCAAGATACAATTCTAACCGGTAGATCCTACAGCTGTTCATTCACTGTGATGCAGAAGCCCCATAATCGAGAGTACAACTACTTAAGTTGTAAGGTGACTGACCACAATTAATTTCTAATGACATCCCAACTCTCCTATCTATGGGTGCATCAAGTCTCCCCATAAAAGGCCCCGTCCAGCACAAGCTAATGGCCTTTCATTGCTTAGTACAATACAGAGATAGTACAGAAATAAAGCTTCTTACACTTTGCGTTCTAGCAACAACGTAAAAACAGACCTCTTTGTGTCCTGCAAGCTCAGGAACAATGCCTTTATCAATTAAACGCTTGCTTCTTATATGCTCGTCTATAGGAGAAAAATAATAGCTTAAGAATAAAGAGGTGTGAGGTGTGCAAAAAAAAACTATTCGAAGTAAGCGACAGACTAGCATTCCCATTCTATTTCCTAATAATTTCCATCTGTATTCCCACTGTCTTGTTACCCATCGCTTGTCAGTTTTCCATTCACATCTGTTTTTTTATTTATTTATTAGGTCCACCAATGGATGCTACAACAATACATTAAACTATTACTTTTAAAAAAAAACTTAAAGCTAGATGTGCAATCCCTCGAAGGTGAACACCACATGCTTATTACTATTATGATCACTTTACACGTATTAAACTAAATGGCATGCACAAACCTACACAATATATACCTAAGATTAACTACATTTTAATTTAATTTTAATTTTAATTGTCTTCGTGAAAAGCTTTACATCACTTTCTCACTTCTACAAGGCATTGGTAATACTTGAACAATATTTACCCAGAGAGTCATGATGTGCATCACAAATATCACTAACATTTTGTAAATGGGAGAGTTACATCCTAACACAGTCCGACGGAAAGGTAATACAAGATTACGTAAAACGAGGTCTGTGTAACTTGTGGCGTTAGATTATGTTTACTCAAACTTTTCGCCGTGGACCTTTTGGAAAGCTTAGCTTAGGGTCAACGGGGCGCCCGACGCCCGACGCGTCTTGTGTGGGCACGATTTCCGCGGAACCCTAGGGCACCGCGTAGTATCTCTTTAAGAATGGCTGATCTACTCCAATCTCATAATTACTCCACGGCGAGACATACTTAATCCTCGGCGAGTTGCTATGTACTTACAGCAGACATGAAAAAGATAATTTTCCATCTTGCCCCGGTACCTCCGTTGTGGCAGTCTGGCATGATGACTACTAGGCCAAAGAGGTCGTCAAAAGAGTCTAATAATGGATAATGACCGTTAATACCCGTGGTTGCCGAAGGCTTGCTTCTTTTCCATAAGCTTAACTCTTCCATGCTGGTCCGCAGAGATTAAAAGCCAGTCCAAGACGGGCAAAAACAGAGTAATCATATCAATAGGCAATGCAGTTAGCAACTCATCACTATATTTTGATTCCATTTTACATTTACAAGCCCATCAAAACGCTAATCGTGACCTTGATGTCTTATCCATGTCTGACCCGTATGAGACAAAGACGAAATCAGGCCTATCTCATTCCCAGTGTTGGTATCGATAACATACCTATGAAATCCGAACAAATCCGGTGAAATCCGAACAAATCCGGTATGAACGACGCGGGTTTGGTATTTTGAATTATGACTCGTATGTTCAGAGCTATAATAATAAAATTGGATTACTGTAGGTATATAAAATAAAAGGTGTTGCGTTCTAATGGAAGCTAAATTAGTACAGTACAACAGTACGATTAGGTACATTGAGTTGGTATTTCTGTTACATATCTTTGCAGAGTGCGACTTCTGTACGTAAAGTTAAGGAGAAAATTCAAGATATAGGCAGGGTCAGGTATATCCTTGGCTAACTGTACTTTTACTTATTCTGTGACGAGACGTAGGAAATGCAATAAAACATATTCTCAATAGCATTTTATTTCTGTACTTTTTCTGTTTTATGGCATTAAGTACATCGACAGGAAATCGCAGCCGCTTTCCGCCGAGACGCCACTTTTACTTTCGCCGAACGTTCACCTGGGTTTAAGGTGCCCCAGATACAGATTCCACCCACCTCGTTTTCAGTGCTTAAGTATATGTGGCCGAAAACAAAAACAATATGTATAGGTATATCCACGGAGGGTATATCCACGTTTTATCCGTGCTTCTTATTTTTAAGACCTAATTTCTATTGATTATGGATCCTTTTGTAAGCAGTGAGTGGGTCATTTAGGGCACGTCAAAAGGACTTGACTAGACATCGCCGCAATCGCATGTGTTGTTGCCTGAGAAACCCCAGTTTACCCGGTTTTTCCTACACCAGCCCGGAGTCGGCTCAGCGACTTCCAGACTGCCCAGGGAAGACTGCCACCCGGTGGAGGTTTTTTGGCGTACGATACTTTACTCCGTACAACATGCATAACGAAAGTTTTCCCGACGGCCGAAGACGGGGAATAATTTAAGGTTGTAATATATGTTTCTTTGTTATACTGCCTGCTTATAACTTAAAAAATCTACAATCAATAATAGATCAAAAAACATAATATACAAATCTTTTATAATTTACGAGGGTCACAGTCACCCGCGCACTCCCACGTTCTTGCAAGTTGACTAGAACAAACAAAGTAAAAAATAGGCTTTCGTCAATTACTTAGTAAAGTAATGAACTATTTGATAATGATAATATTGGGTCGAGTTAATTATCTGTGACGCCGCGAAGTAATTAATAACTAGTCCACTAATAATAATTAAAGATTTATTTAAAAACTAGCTTTCGCCCGCGGCTCCGCCCGCGTCAATGTCGATCCCTCGGGAATAGTACTTTTTCCCGGGATAAAAGGTAGCCTATGTCCTTTTCCGTACTCTAGAGAACTTGTATGCAAAATTTCATAATGATCGGTTCAGTAGTTACGGCGTGAAAGCGTAACAAATAAACAAACCAACAAACAAACTCACTTTCGCATTTATAATATTAATTAATAGTAAGTAAGGAAGTAAGGATTAGTAAGGATACCACAGATTCATTAATAGGTTTGTTATTATTTTTATTATATGTGTGGCCTACACTGGTGCCATATTTTTCAAGCTGCCTAAAGGCATCTGACAAAGCTTTATGAATGCCATCAATGTCAGCAGGACTTAACATGCCTTCGAAAGCACTGAGGAGCTCAAAGTATTTTTATGCCACTTGCCAGTCACCCATCCCAGTAGGGAAAGATAATAAAAATAAATAACTGAGATTATTGAAAAACTTTCTTCTCCTTGAAAGAAAGACTGTTTTTGCCCAGCTCCCAATAACCTCAACCAGAGTTTTGTGCATATCTTGTATGTTTGAAAGTATTTTTATAACCTTGTATCTTCCAAACAGTGGATGGATGGAATTCGATAAATAAGGCACTGTTAGATTTGCCTCAAGAACAGTGTCCTCAGATAAAAGAGATACCTAGGTGTCAAAAAGGAGAGCAGTCTGGGTTTATTCTTAATTTTTTTAAATAATACTACTTGTTTATGTCCTTTAGCTATGGCCTAAATATTACATAATGAAATACATTTGTATTTCCTATGATTTAATATGATACAATGCCTATTGATTCATAATAAATTGAGTCTCAAGCATTGCGAAAGACTTGAAAAGTTCTTGTAATCATAACCACAATGGCTATTTTATCAAAGTATGTTTTGGCAAAGTTTTTAAGCTGGCCACCTGCCTAACTTCTGCCCTCCTTGGGAAAGCTGGGTATAAATAACTGTCTGGAAGTAATAAAAAAGAGCTCATGCTCTATTGTGTATTTTTCTCCACTAACATGTTATTAAGTTTATGATCAATAAAGAGTCCAGTATAGCACAGCTGATAGCTATTACTGTGAGGAAGTAATTTGGATGTTAATCAGACAGGAATAACCCATCAAATGTGTTTTGTTATGAGCTGATAAAACAGTTTATTACATGTTAAATTGATTGAATATTTAGGTGAGCTCTGTGATGTACTGGTTAACACACAGCCTGCAACACGTAGGTTCAATTCCCGGTCAGGTCCAGATGGAAAATAATCTTTTTCAGATTGGCCTGGATCTTGGATGTTTATCTATATAATGTATTTGTTATAAAGTATAGTATCATTGAGTTAGTATCCCATAACACAAGTCTCCATCTTACTTTGGCATTAGCTCAATCTGTGTGATTTATCCATATATATTTATTTATTTATTGTATATGTTTTAGATACCCATATGTGTGGTATACAAAATACTTTCTTGAATGAAAGAGATCCAATACAATAGAAAAAAAATAACCCACAATTTGAAATCTTTTAATTTATTTATGTATAAATCATATAAACAGGCTCTCCTTACAACCGCAATGGATGTAAATCCATTAAAAAGTGAACAGAAACAGTAATAAAAAGGTTTGTGCCAAGTCCCATATTTATACATCTATTGATCACACATATTGTATTTAAAGCGCAAAAGTTTAAAAACAATATATTTTTTCTTCATTTTATGTAGAAAGCAAACATTTAGCTAACATGTAGTAACAAACAAGTTCTTATTGTTCCAATAATGTTGGCCATAATATCACCCAGTTATGAAAAACCCAAAACAAATTGATAGTATGAATATTAAAAGAAATTTAATCCTTCCACACTGGTTTGGAGATAATAAAAACACAATGTACCAGTTGCTTCTCTTACCATGGAGGATAATAATTTGATATCGATCTGCCTAACATGATGTCTTTTACAGGCTGCATTTCGGTGAGTGTGCACAGGTTCCAGATTCAAAGATTAATTCATAAAATAGGCCTTTTCAGGCACGTTTTCACATCAAACAAGAAATGCACTATCTAATTCCATCCATAGCATGGGCAGGAATTTAATCCATAAATGGTTGCTATATCTGCTCATCACACCTTTAGATTCGCCTCTTCCTTCATTATGTGAATAGGAAATTATTGAGTTTATGTGTACCACCCTAGACCTCATTGCTTTCCATCAGCAGGATAAAGGGCAAATACACTCAAATCCTTACTAATATTATAAATGCGAAAGTGAGTTTATTTGTTTGTTATGCTTTTGACGCCGTAACAACTGAACTGATCATCATGAAATTTTGCATACAAGTTTTCTGGAGTATGAAGAAGGACATAGGCTACCTTTTATCTTAGGAAAAGTACTATTCCTGAGGGATCGATATTAACACGGGAGGAGCCACAGGCGAAAGCTAGCTTAAAGCTAGTTTATAAAAAATCAACCTATTGAGTTTGATTCTCTCATTCTTCTCAGTAAGAGATAAAGATGTGATTAGTGGACAGCATATTATAAAAAATATTGGTTTATGCAAAAAGCATTCCAAATTTTTATCTTATTTTTTATTCTTTCGAACTTTATAGATTGAGCTATATTATAGTATTGTCGCTCAAAATGTTTGTTCTACAAATGAAGAGGAAGATGAAACACCTGCTCGCTAGTATGACCAGATTGCTCAACTAAGCACAGCTTCATGCACTCTAAACATTCTGAATTCTTCTTTTTATTTTAAATTGATCTGCTAGCCAGGTACTGGCCTTGACGATTGCCTCATTTTTTGCAAAATATCATATTACAGACTTTTTTTATTAATAAAGTTGTTTTAGAGGCATGAAATGTAGTGTTTGAGCACAGATGGCTTGTGATAGAAATGTTAAATGAGGAAAATCCTAAGAAACTAGGTTTGAACTGCCAAATAGGTACATAAAAATGTTTGTGACACAAATCAATGAGAATTCACACATTGTAACTATAAACATAACGTCTAGAGGAAATTATCGGCATCATGAGATATAAAAATTATTGATAAGAGGAGCAGACGTACCTAAAGTCCAAACTGAGGTTTCTTTGATGTGTAGGAGGTTTTGGAACCCTGGCATCGTTGCGGCTTCCGTGGACAGGCACATCCTCCAACATGCTCACTCACGCTATCGAGACACAAAACACTATACCCATATCACAACTGTCCGAGCAAGTCAGCAAGTAAATAACAACATTGACAACATGGCGTCGAGAGAAATCTCAATAATAAAATGAATCTACCTTACTGCTTACGCGATTCGAATGTAATGCGATAGTGAACTATCTACTCACAGCCTTTGATAATCTATCAATTATGTTTTTTTTTACATGTAATAAATCAAAATATTATCAAACTGAGAAATTTTGAAAAGACCATTTACAAAGATTTTATACAAATGCCACGGTGAATTTTTTAAATAATCACAAAAAATAGACACTGAAACGTTCCACGGATACAATAATAAGTGCAGGCGTAACAAAATAAATAAATTCGTCTAAATTAAAGAAATCGATGGACCTTCGTCAGGGACGACATCAAATTTTTATTTTTTTGACCACAGAAAAATTTTACTTTTTTGACTGTCATGTCAAATTGCATGGCTATTGGGGTACTATTTTTGAAAGTATGACCACTCGTTTACGAATGGCGAAATAGCACTCCTATAAACGATCAAGCATACCTTGACTGAATAGGATAGCTGAGCAATATTTTTTTTTTTGCGCTAACAAGTTTGGTGTATAATTAGAAACATAGAGATAAGATAATCCTGAAATTTATCTAAGATTTATTGAACTCCATAAAAAAAAATTTGTAATGTCGTTTTAAGGCTGTTTACGGACGAACAAAATCTTACGTGATAAACGTGGAAGATACCTAGATGATGATGATGATGATGACGGAACATGTTATTTTTTCGTGCATGGAGCTGGTGTTTATCGATTAATATGAAGTTATCACATAGAAGTATAAAAACATATGATTATGTGCCTACTTTCGATTGTATATATAAAAAAATCGGTTTACGGATGTTAATTTAACGCATTATCTTATCTCTATGATTTAACGTGAGAGATATATGCGTAATAGATACTACTTCAGCTACTACTATTGCTGCTGCTGCTCCGGAGCGTCACATTTATCGTGCTTGCAGCCGGTGTTTATCGATTTATAACGTAATACGTTGACACGTTAATATTTTTTAAACTTAACTTTTTTTATTATATTTTCCATCTTTACGTCCACCAACACGCTAAACGTGGCCTTTTGGTCTTATGACCTTAGGCTCTGTCTACCCCGTAAGGGATAAATACGTGATAATATGTATGTAGGTATGTACGTATCACGTCAAAAATACTTATGCAATCCGACAAGATATTGATATAAGCGCTATAATATTGATGTTGGATATTATGCTATTTTTGACAAGAGTGCTATTTTATAAATCACTCGTTTTTATTAAGATTTTTCCATACAAAAATTGCTTGAAGCCGAATATCATACTTTCAAAAACTGTACTCCAGCCGGCCTATTTGCTAACTCAGTGAACAACGTTTTGATAGTCACTTTAAAATACATTGCGGGTTTCCTATGGTTGATTATTTTTATTAAAGATATACAAAACGTAATGTACTTTGAAATGACTATCAAAACGTTGTACACTGAGTTAGCAAATAGGCCGGCAGGTAGGTACTCCGTCGAATTATTTCTTTGATATACAAGATTCAGAAATAGCGCGAGGTACTTCAAATTTACTTGATACTGGCTAAATACGTTTCGCGTAAAAGCCATATAAAAAAAAAACCTAGAAATGACATTGACATTGTAACTTGTGTGATGTCATGTCATCTTGATAGAACAAACTAGTAGGTACCTAAAAGTCTCAATTAAAAGTACAAGAAAAAAATCTTTTCTTATTTTTGAGAATTTAGTAATAATAGGTATTTATTAAATAGGAGTAAATCCTAAGTGTATTTTTGTTCTTTTATTTGACATTTAAATTCCAGTTTTCCACAAAAAGTTATAAACAATCCGGAGAGACCATGTCCCACAACAAGTAACTTTTATTTATTTTCATAATACTAATATTTACTGGTTAGTACTGGCTGGTGTATATACCTACGTATTGTTATTCTATTTCCAGTATCAAAATCTTACCAGGAGCCACTGTTTGCGAGGACTGTACATTAGAAGGAGATATAACCATCGGCGGAGGAACAGTTATTCATCCAAGAGTTACTATAATAGCCGAAGGAGGTCCGATTATAATTGCAGAGTACTGTATCATTGAAGAGTATTCAACTATCATTCATAAGTAAGTAAACATACTTGGACTAAAAACAAAGTAAGAAAGTAAGAAAATTTGGAAGAGATTAGGTGTGACTAAGAATATCTACTACAACTGGGTTATAACTAAAGTATAGCTCGATGGGTCAATAAGAAGGCTTGAAGAATTCCCAGAAAATACCATACTTTTGTTTTAACACTCCCTTACAGTTAGTTGATAATACTGGTTTAAGAATTATTTAGTCTGTTAAGTAAAGTCCAGGATACTTTCTGTATCACCTAGTTATAATAATTATAATAATGACTGCCGGTAGCTTGAGCTCTGCTCCACTATTGATGGCACTATGATATGAATTACAGTTTTATATTTTACTTTCTATGTAAATCATAGATATCAAAATATTATTAGGTTAGATTGGTTCCTGGCCGAAATATGTTCAAGTACCAATGTCTCCAGTTAAATATCAAATGTTTACTCCAAAATGCCTTATTAACTCAATATTATTACACTTGTTTATGGTAGGTGGTGCCATGATGTTTAAGACTCATAATGGAGCTTCAATTTTGCACATAATGGCTGCACAACATGGTATTTAAGAAATAATCCTGGTATGCACATAAAATCCCTACTCTAAAATGCAGTCATGTTTTAGAGAAATAATAATCAGTTTGAACATAAAGCATTGCACCTGCCACACCCGCACACCAACTCTATACAACTCTGAGATGTAAATATTATAAAAATAATAATTAATAATATTTATTTGCATAAACATTGTGAAATACATTTAGGTACACTCAAATCTAAAATTTATATGCTATGGTTGCTTTTGCGACATGCAAAGTTACTGGATTATTAAAATTTAATTGAATATTTTTATCAATTGAATTAAATTAAATAAAAGTTACTTTCTGCACAAAATGAATAAATAAAATAGAATATCAAAACTAAAATTAAAATATTTTTTTATGTCAAAGTATGGTCAAAGTTAGATAAAAAACTTGTAAATATAATGTTGTTTTTATAAAATAGAGTATTAGACTCAACTCACACTGACGCAGAGTTGTAGCAAAAGATTCAGACGTCGCAAAATTCTTGCAGCCTCTGAATCTCAGAAGAAAATGAGCATTTCGATAGATAAATAGATAGATAAAACGTTTATTTCATTCGATTGGATTCGGTTGATTCGATGTTGCGTTAAAGATGGGTTTGGCATATAAAAATCTCTCGCTTAGCTCCGACTCTGTGCCAGTGTGAGTTGAACCTTAGAACATCAATATATTTCTTCCACAATTTTCAAAACATGAGAAGGTAAGTGCTTTAATATGAAAATCATTTACTTTCAGGAAAAGTGATAAACAGGAGAATCCCCCAAAGCCCCTTTTTATAGGAGCTCACAATGTATTTGAGGTTGGATGCAGGCTGGAATCCCCCTGTGGGCATATCGGAGAGAGTAATGTGTTTGAGTGCAGGTCCTTTGTTGGAGTTGATATTAAAATTGGAAGTGGTTGTGTCATAGGTGAGATAAAGAAAACCTTTTTTTATATACATTTTGTAGAGCCTTCTATACAGAAGGCTCTACAAAATGTAGAGCCTTCTGTGTGAGCTTGGAGTGATTGAAATTTATTTAGTAGTTTGTTTGTTTTTCGTGCAAGTGGCCAACACTGGTGTATAGATTTTTCAAGCTGCCTTAAATTTTTTAAATTAAAATGTTAAGGTTAGTTAAAATCTTCCGAAGCATGCCTTTAATTTTTTATGGCATTTGTGGTCACCTATCCCAGTGGGGACGGCACCCAGGCTCTATTTAGTAGTATGCCAAAACTTGAGGTAAAATTTAAATATTTTATTTGTTGCACTCCACCTATTGATGATAAATGATCTAGCATCAGAAAGTGCAAATGCTGGATTGAAGTTAAACCCAGAGAAAACAAAAATCATGACCTTAACGAAACTTATCCTAGAAACATATCAGGGTCTATTTTAAAAGAAACTTTGATGCTTACAATAGTTTCGTAACAAGCATGATAATTTGATATATTTCAGGAGCAGCCTGTCATCTAACAGCCCCTCAGACTTTAGCAGACAACACAGTCATCTGGGGTTCTGACCAGCACATCCGAGAAGCCCTGGAGAAGCAACCGTCACAGTTGCTGCAACTGGACTTCTTAAGCAAAGTGATGCCAAACTATCACCGGCTTAGGAAGCCAAATGTTCACAAACGACAGCCTCCTAGACAATCTCAAGAGTCTTCTCCAAAACCCTAGAGTTTAATTTTATGGAATTATTTATAATAAGTACAGAGCTCGTAACAAATTCTCTGGGTATATATATTCTGAGTATGATATTCTGTATACTCTCAGGGCTCTGTGAGGGGAAGCTTTCTAGTGATGATGGGGCAAATCAATCCAGTCTAACTTAGTACATTGAATTCTGTCAGGCCAGAGTTTAACACATAAAAAAATTATGGCCAAGGGATTTCAGCACAGAAATATATCAAGGTAGAGGTTGGCAAAGTCCTGGCATCAGGGATGCCAGGACTTTGCCAAGGAAACACGCGTGTCAGTTTTTGCATAAGCCGCGCCCCCAATTGACGTCATTACTAGTGAAATAGTAATGTGACATGCACAGAAATAAATATAATCATAAACAGCGTCATATCGATAAACAGTTTTTATAGCTAGAAAGCGGTTAAGTGCGAGTTGGACTCGCCCATGAAGGGTTCCGTAGCAGCAAGTAACATAATATAAAAGTTCTTGTTATATTTAAGTTGATTGAATGAAAGGTAAACTGCGGTTTACGATTTATGAAGAATGAAAAAAACTACGTACTAGATCTCGTTCAACCCAATTTTCGGTGGAAGTTTGCAAGTTGTTTACAAGCTTTGTTTTTGTTTAGCTTGTATTTCCTAAGTCGTCTTCTACGTCATCCACGGGAACATTTGGAGTGGCTTTGAAGCGTGTCTCGCCCAAACCATTTAGTTTAGAAAAAAAAATATATTAGAAAACCTCAATATCATTTTTGAAGACCTATCCATAGACAACCCACATGTAAGGGTTTTGAATAAAAAAATATTTAAGTTTCAGCTAAGTATTGGAAACCCCAAAATTTATTGTTTTTTTTTTTCTATTTTCGTGTTAAAATCTTAATGCGGTTCACAGAATAAATCTATAAAATTTACCAAGTTTCGACAGTATAGTTTCGGAAAAAAGTGGCTGTGACATACGGACAGGTTCCGTTTTTTGCCATTTGGCTACGGAACCCTAAAACCGCAGAATAAAGCATGTGTTCATGTCGGGCCGTGCGCGATGACTGATAAACGTTTAACGAATCTTGCTCCATCGTGCAAGATTGAGACACGCGTCTACCGCCAAGGGCGTCGCCAGCCGATGGCGCAGGGGGGGGCAAGTTGACTTTACCTACTACAATTCATACTTTTCTCATTCTCTATGAATGAGAAAAGTAGGTATGAATTGCAGGTAAAGTCGACAGCCCATGAAGCTTTTCACTTGTACTACGAGCCTTACATCTACAGCGATTGTAATAACAACAGTATCTTAGTACTATATACATATATATTCTGTGACAGTACAGAGTCCAATGTGTAAAGCTACACGAGCACGAGCTCTTGACTATGCAATAAAAAACTTGTAAATAAGTTATAATAACATTTATTAGAAAAATAAAATAAAAAGCAGTTTGAATATGAATAAGTGTACAGCGTACAGCGTATTTTTTTTTAAATTACCAGATTTTAATATTATAGTGGTCGTTGTTTGTTTATATTAGGTTAATTAAAACATAATTTTAGGGGATTCATTGTAAACTTCTCGACCACTTATTAGGAGTGGAATTGGTGAATTCATTCGAGTTTCGACGTACGGAAATGATTGTTCAAGGCTTGAACTTCAAGCAAATCAACTCAAAGACTTAGGACTTTGGTTGCATTATATTTGGCAATTTTTTTAGAATCTCTAGGGGGGCTGCCCCTCCCTGCCCCCCCTTGGCGACGCCCTTGTCTACCGCCTACTTGGCCGTTCTATCTTGATATATTTCTGTGGTTTTCAGACGACTTTTTCCGCAGACAGCACTGTAACAAAATGAATCTTTTAACAGCAGATATTAAGATCCACAGATCATGTTTTAAGGGGCCCCCACCAATTGCTACCCTGGCACTGGATTTTAATGTAACAGATGCAGCAATGCAGCACCAGTAACATATATGCTTGTATTTATTGTGAAAAGAATTAAGCTTTTCATTTATCCGTATGAATTGAGGAGCCACTTCCGATTTTTAAAAAAGCATATCACCCCATTTCGAATGCCTAATCCTGGTCGTAACTGGAAAATGTAGATATCAAAAGATACGACAATGAAAAAGTGGTTCCTTACTCTTAACACCCAGCCACCAAATTTTATAAATTATCTCATAATCTACTAAATTGAGGTGGTATGCTTTCAAGGGTTCCGTACCCAAAGGGTAAAAACGGGACCCTATTAATTTCGCTCAGCTGTCCGTCTGTCACCAGGCTGTATCTCATGAACCGTGCTAGCTAGACATTTGAAATTTTCACAGACGATGTATTACTGTTGCCGCTATAACAACAAATACTAAAAAATAGAATATAATAAATATTTAAGGGGGCTCCCATACAACAAACGTGATTTTTTTTGCTTGTTTTTGCTCGATATTGAACAGCAACAGGTAGACGCTTGAAATATTCACAGAATATTTAGTTATATATTATTTTTCACTTTAAAAATAAATAATTAAATAAAAATAAAATTAATATTTAAGGGGGGGCTCCCATACAACAGACATGATTTTTTTTGCCGTTTTTCTCCGACTCAAACTTGGACGGTTTTTATTTAAAAAACAAAAGTGGCTCCTCAGTTCATATGGACGTCTTGTCTTACATTTATGAATTAATTTAAGTAATAATAAAGCGGGTATATATAAACGGATGGACCTAATGTTTGTAATTTCTTAATCAATTTACTTGCGTAACCTCTGTTTATATTTACACACTATGATCCTATACACAGTGAATAATAAATTAATAATCTATTAAACACCCTATTACATTGTTTTATTGTAACATGAAAACTTACCTGCCGGCCTATTTGCTAACTCAGTGTAAAACGATCGTTTTGATAGTCAGTTCAAAATACATTGCGGCATTCTTATGATTGCCAATTTTTATATAAGGTATATAAAACGTAATATATTTTGAAGTGACTATCAAAACTTTCACCAAGTTAGCAAATAGGCCAGCTGGCACCTGGCCCTGAATGGATCAAATTATTTATACAGTGTAAGCTGCAACTGAACCGTAGGATTATAATAATAATAATCGTAATAGTAGGAGATTCGACCGAAATCATCGACCTTCACCGAGCTTTATCAAGAATCAAGAATGAAAAGTAATCTAAATGTTAAAACCTGTGGTACTATTTTTGAAAGTGAGAAAGAAACGTGTTGGAGCGACTTTTGTATTTTTTGTATGAAAAAATCGATCGTTTACGAACGGCGTCATTTCAAAAATCTCCTGAAGTGCTATTTTTGAAATGATGCCGATCGTAAACGAGTAATTTTTCTATACAAAAATCGCTCGAAGACGAGTGTCCCACTTTCGAAAATAGTACCCCTGAACGGTCGCAGTTCCGGAGTGCTATTTTTGAAATGTCGCTGTTCGTAAACGAGCAATTTTTCCATACAACAATCGCTCGAAGACGAGTGTCACACTTTCTAAAATTATAGTAATAGTACCCCTGTATTTTCCCGTCGTTGCAATGTTTTACATAGTGAGACGTGACATTTATTTAAAAAGAATAAAATTGTGGTTTTGATTGACAGATTGACTCACAGATTTGAAAGAGTATGTGATTGACTCTCAGAACAATAACTAAAGTTCTGAGGATTGACTCGACTAATCTCTTAGTAGTTTGTGGACTCGACGTATGTTTGGTGGTTTGTTTGTTTTTTGATTGTGAGCGCGGAGCGCGCGAAAATTTACCTAAATTTACGGATTATTAAGATAAAACGATAATTTTCAATTTTATATGTTTATTTGAAACAATAACAAAAAAATAGTAGGTACCAGTTTTAATGAGAAATTCAGTGCTGATCTTAGGCGGGGATAATGGATTCAAAGTTTTCATTTCCTTTCCCTCCATACCCTATTCAAGAGAAGTTCATGAAAGAATTATATTTTACAATCGAGAATAATAAATTAGGTATCTTCGAAAGTCCAACTGGAACTGTAAGTTACTATCCTGGACTATTTTGTTTATTTTATACTTAATTTTAATATACATAACCTAAAAATATAATGGTTTTATTTTACGAAGGGTAAATCACTAAGCATCTGTTGTGGAGCGCTGCAGTGGCTTAAAGACAACAACCAACGGATTATCAATAACCTGGAACAAGATATAGCTAAACTGAAGGCAGATATAGCTAGTAATTGTAGTAAGTTTGTTAATCAAATATATTGTTTACTGTAGGTTTTTTTCTTTATTCCATGTTAATTTGTGATAAGAAAAATGTGCTAGCTGCTTCTCCTGCAAGATGTAGTTGGTTGACCGAGGGAGTTGGGAATCCATAAGCTAGGTATTGAGAAAGCAAAAAAATATTTATTATTAAATTATGTAACAACAGGTTACTCACGTACGAAGTCAGCTACTGGCTGACATGTTTCGACCTTATCCAGAGGGTTTCCTCAGGGCGAATGTGGATTGAGACTCGCGTCCGATGCCCCGATCGGCACTGATTAATGATGAAAAATATTTATTCTGATTTCTGTTCCTGAACTATAATCCTTATTAGAATAGTAAAAGTAGATTACTAATTTTAGCCTAGGAAAGATAGCTTGGTTTTTTGGCTCAACTTGACTTCATTTCTTGGGTCTTGGTCTATTATTCAAATATATTTTTAGGTTCAGATGACTGGTTACAAGAGGAATATGAAAAAATAAAAAAGAATCAGACGTTAGTAGAACTTCAAAATAAATTTGAGAAGATTCGGAAGAGAGATGAAATGTTAAATGAGATGAAGATGCGAGTTAGTAAACTAAAATCAAATGTTAATAATAAGTCTGTTGACAACTATTTTTATAAGTCTGATAGGATTAAAAAAGAAAAAGATAAAGAGAATATTTATGAGGATGGTGATGAAGACCTTCTTCTCGAAGAATATCTGGAGAAAGATGATAAAGAAACTGAATCAGATACTGAGGAAGTAGAAGAAAAAGAGAATGATTGTACTAAGGTATTTTTATCAAAATTTGTTGCCATCTTGTTGCATGAATGGTTTTCTTTTCATTTACAAGTGCTGCATAGGACGCCCACAGCCAGGTGGTCAGATTACCTGACCAAAGTCACAGGAAGATGCTAGATGCAGGACGGTTCCAACCGGTCTAATTAGAAATCCTTGGGGGATGCTTCTATCCAGCAGTGGATTCTAAGTGCTGATATGATGATGATGTTTTTTGAGCCTTTTTTTGTGAGGCAGTGCTATTCCAATATGCCTGTGACTGTTGTACAGTACACTGCTCTTTTAGCTCACATTGTCGCAAATTACATCCCCAGCAGTAAAGCTTTAGACCCCGCTTTTATAACAGCATGGTAGTGTATAATATTGATCAAATGCTTTTTTTAGGGTTCCATGCCCAAAGGGTAAAAATGGGACCCTATTAATATCCCGCGCTGTCTGTTTGTCTGTCTGTTCGTCCATGTCCCCAGGGTGTATATCATGAACCGTTATAGTTAGACAGTTGTCATTTTCTTAAATAATGTGTTTTTCTTGCCGCTTTAACAAGGGACTCCCATACAAAAACGTGATTTTTTTGCCTGTTTTTGCTAGTAGTGCCACAGCCAGTAGGCTGTGGCGTGATGATGCGACTTAGTGTCATCTGTATAGAATCAGTTAATCCGAAACAAACAAGTAAATAAATATACTCACCTTCACATTTATTAAGTGATGTAATTGAGATGTCAACATACATCTTTCTCTCTCTCTCTCTCGGAGGGTTTGCCGGGTGCATTATCAGCCAAGGTAGCATGGGTCAGCTTTACCTGTTCTTTTATCAGCATACCTATCTAGAACTTTTAAACAATCTCAGGCAACAAATTAATCAAACCATTTAACAACAGATATTTATAGGTAGCAGAACCCACAGCCAGCTTTCCCAGTTTGTGGGGGAGATCAAGAGGACAGTGTTCAAAGATAACACCAGGGTTGTCACACTGGCATCTCGTCAGCATTACTGCATCAACTCTGAAGTCGCCAAGCTGAAGAATGTCAATCTTATCAATGAAAGGTATGTACTTTGCAATGTCTATTTATTTTCTAGCTGTTTTTTTATACCAGTAAGTAGACAAACAGGGTTATGGCCCACCTGATGAAAAGCAGTTAGCATAGCCGATGGACTTATGGAACTCCAGGGGTGCCACCAGAGTTGGCGACAATTAAGAAATCTCTTTACGTCGTTTTTGCATAACCCTAAATATTACTCTTCCATGCTGGTCTAGGAGAATATAAAAAACGTAGAATGTGCCAGCTGCTACTCGTCCCGCGCAGACCGTAGAAGCCGGTAAAGGGAGTGGGCGAAAATCAACAGAATCATGACAATATGCGATGCGGCTAGCAACCCATCACTACTTTGATTCCGTTTTACACCTTTACGGCCACGCCAGACGTGGCCTTTCGGTCTTATGACTTTAGGCTCTGTCTACCCCGTAAGGGATAAAGACCTAATAATATATGTAATGTATATTAGAGTAGTCTGCTCCTCAGGAAAACAATGGCAGGGAGTTCATTTCACAAATTTAGGGTACATGGAAGTTCCTCTCAAAACATACTGTATGCAACCATTTTGGTTCTAAGTTGTGATGTTGAATTTGCTGTATGATAATAAAAGGTGGCAATGGAATACCTGTTATTCTCAAGTCCAACAATCCTTAGAGGCACAGCCTATTGTACATATGGTAAAACACACAGAAAAGTAAAATATCCTTAGAATCAGTGGCTCAATAATCCCATGATTACCTACTAACAATATCATTGTTAGTAGGTAATCATGGGATTATTGACAAATCTGACAGCTTGTTTTTGGACAGAATCAAGCGGATCCAGCTGATACTTGGGTGCACCTACCTAGAGGTGACATCAGTAATCCATTTTGAGGACTGATTTGCGACTTTTAGCGAGCAATCTTTGGGGTGAAGTACTGTTATGGCCTGTGAATGTCCCCAGCTTTTTAAGAATTTTTGATTTGTTCGATATTATGTATGTGTTAATAGCCAACACTGTCTTATTCGACTTAATAATTATTCTGGCTGGCTTAATACTCTCCTAAAGCAAGGACCTCAGCCTCTGTTCAACTTGTTGACACTCCTAATAAGACTTCTTCCTTCTCATAATACCAAAATATATTTTTACAGGTGTTTAGATCTACAAAAATCAAAAACAAAATCAACAGCAGTTGATGAAGATGGTAAAGTTTTGAAGAAAACCAAAGTAAAGTCTTGTTCAGGATGTCCATACTATAACCAGGGGAATATAAATAAGCTGAAAGAAAGGCTGTTAGTAGACATTATGGATATGGAGGATATTGTTAAGTGTGGGAAGGAATTGAAGGCTTGTCCGTATTATGCATCAAGAGCAGCCATGGACGAAGCCGAGGTATGGTTTTAATTAGAAAATTTTAAGATTGTATCACGCTCATGCTTGTGGAATATTTTCCAACATAGGTACTACCAAGATGCAAATATAATTAGGCTAGGTACATGCTTGTATTTTCTTCAGTACTTACGTACAGAAGTCGCACTCTCCAAGGGTATTCAAATTTTTCAATTCGCTATAACTTAGCTCGCGTCAGAACGCAGCACCTTTAAGTTTAGATACCTACAACAAGCAATTTTATACTTATTGCTCTAAAGATACGATTCATAGTTCGTTAAAGTCGGTGAACGTGGTGAACACATATTACCAAACCCGCGTCGTTGCTACCGTATTTGTTCGGTTTTCACCTTCGAAGGTGTCGCCGCACGTAGGTATGTTTCCGATACCTACACGGGGAGTAAGACAGATCTGGTATTTTCTAAAATCGCCCGTCATTTGAAGGCGCTTGATGGAATAATTCTCACTAGTTGGCAAATAATTCCATTGACTTCATAATGTCAATGGAACTACTGAGAAAAAATCTCACTAGTTCCATTGGCAAACAGTTCCATGGAAATAGTGAGATTTTTTTTTCAGAATGATCCTCTTGATGTAACTTTAAAGCTTGGTTTCTCTTGGCCGGTTGATGTGACGTAAGAGCCAAGGCCGAGCGCACATTATCAGAAACCTGATGTCAAAATTCTGACAGGCTATGAGAAATCAAAGGTTTTACTGATTGAATTTCTATGGCCGATTGTTTTCAGGTGGTGCTATTGAGTCATGCTGGTGTGGCCAGTTCAGGCGCTAGGACAGGCATCTCTCTAAACCTAAACAACAACATCCTAGTGTTAGATGAAGCGCACGGTCTCCCCGCCGCCTTGGAAAACGCCAACTCCGCCCCCCTGTCAGAAAAACACCTTGTTTGTGTGAAGGCCTGTTTGAAGATTTATGTGAATAAGTATAGTTCAAGATTGAATAGCAAGAATTTATTGACGCTGAATCAGATGGGCTTTGTTGTTGGGAAATTGTTAGGTATTAAATAATTATCTCATATTGTTCTTTTCTCACTTGCCATATAGTTTGCATGAATAAACGTTAAACCTTAGCGTTGTGCATATAATTACACATAGTAAGCAACGCCGGCGTCAGTGCCAGAAGTATAAATTTCCCCTAAGCCATTAATTCAATTGAAAGTACAACAAGGAGTCCCTTGTAGTATTAAAAAATCGAAACCTTTATTGACAACATAATTGGAACAGATCATTTATATTCCAGGTTTTATAAAATCTTCTAACACCAATGATAAAGCGCAAGAAGAAAAAACAATTTACACATTAGAAGATTTTGTGGTCAGAGCAGAAATCGACCACATGAATTTCAGGCCCCTTATAGATTTCTGTAGAAAGACTAGGTTAGCTCCAAAACTACATTCCTTTTCTATGAGATACAATCAGGAGTTACTTGAAAGTGAATTAAAAAAGGAAGAGACTAAGAAAACCTCTTTCCAAGCATTTATGGAAAACATCAAAAAGAAAAAGGCGGGAGAAGATAACCAGCCAGTAGTAGTTAAGGAAGAGAAGAATTATGTAAAAGAAAAGCCGGCATTTTTAAAGAGCAAACAAGAGAATCCTACCAAC
Organism: Elegia similella; assembly: GCA_947532085.1. Classification (NCBI taxonomy): domain Eukaryota; kingdom Metazoa; phylum Arthropoda; class Insecta; order Lepidoptera; family Pyralidae; genus Elegia; species Elegia similella. Next base: position 12,318,279 of record OX383931.1, on the reverse strand, counting down.
AATGAGGTAAGCACTCACTAACTATGCATGAATAAGTAATAAGTCTCGGGCATATGTATATTTATGTATTTCACCCTAGAAAATTGATGACCATTTTACAATCTTTGTATAAGAGCGGTCTTGTTTAGAAGGCATACATTTTCCACATACAAATTACTTCATAGGATAAAATAGTTGAAACATAACACTAACACGGTTTCTGGTTGTCGCTGTCTTTTATACATTGCTGCTGTTTTTAATCCCCTTAGGACCCTTAGGTTCATTTTGTTATTATACAGCAGATATGCAAAAGCCATAGATGCAAAAGCATTTTTTGATTAGCTGTGCAACACACGACAAAGCGGCAAAACTTACATTGCTTTGTGCGGGCTAATGCGATGTTTATAGAGAGTAAAATGTCATTGTTAGCAGGAGTTCGGTTTTTCTGAAGGGAAAATCATGTCCAGACATACTATATAAATATAATAGGGAATCCTCAATATGACGCTTAGTGTCTACTAAGCAAAAATCCACGGGCCCCCGATCCTAGGGGGCCCGGAAAAAAGTAAAAGAGCGGGGGGATCAAAGCTTAACCAGCAAGAAGCCCCGAAGCTGAACTCAAACTCTCATGGGCCCATTGTATGAATTTGCCACGGGCCCCAAATGGTATAGTTACGCCACTGATAATCAAAAAATATTGTATGGCTACGTATTTTTTCTTTCATAGATTAATCAAAAAATTATAAAGATATAGCCATTTAAAATTCCGTGTGACATCATAGTTTGCTACACCTTTTAGAAAACTTTCGGCGTCACGAGCCCCCACTCATGAACTTTGACGCGCTTTATAAAACTACGTGTAAATTTTTGATTATTGAACTGACTGAATAATTGTTATGTTTATTATTTTATTTTGGCCCTGGAAACTAGCCTATTTTGTTATATCTTTTTAGGTACCTTCAGACGTATCTGCTGGCACAGGGCTATACCAAGTAATGGAATTCTTAGAGCTTCTTTGTGATCGCAGTGAAAACGGTCGAGTTCTAGTACAAAAAGGCGACAGTCAAAATGGTAGCTTGAAGTATCTACTCTTGAATCCCACGGAACACTTCTCCGAAGTTACCAAGCAATGTCGATCAGTGAGTATTAAGCAGGGATACAGTTCACACTATAGTTGCATCCAGTGGTGGCCTTAGGGGATGGCGAGCCGGCCAACACGGAGCCTTGCGCTTACAGGGGCCTCCCACTCTTGTTACAGTTACACGCACGAAGCAGCGTCTAAAGGTGGCATTAGGGCCTTAATAATCCCAGATTGGGCATGTAAAATTACACGAAGTGTGCGGTCTGCACCACCGGTGTCGCGGCACTCTCAGATATACCGGAATGGAAAAGTCTGGAACTTATCGTCCATCCTGCTCACACATGTTTTCTCACCCACTCACACACACGTTCTCGAATATTCTGGAATGTTCTACGAATCTAAAAACAAACAAGGACCACGAGTGCTTTGCGTATTGTATATTCGACGTGTTAGAACAGTCAGATCTCAGTGTTGGGATTCTGTAGTGAACAAATTTGGTGTTTTACTCCAAATCCCGAAACCTTAACCACGTGACAATACTTTATTTACTACTAGCTCTCGCCCGCGGCTCCGCCCGCGTCAATGTCGATCACTCGAGAATAGTACTTTTCCCGGGATAAAAGATAGCCTATGTACCTCTTCGTACTCTGGAGAACTGGAATGCAAAATTTCAAGATGATCGGTTCAGTAGTTACGGCGTGAAAGCGTAACAAACAAACTCACTTTCGCATTTATAATATTAGTAAGGATAAGGATGATAACAAAATATGTATTTCAGGTTGTACTAGCAGGCGGCACAATGGAGCCGGTTTCTGAATTCCTAGAACTCCTTACTGGTAGCAGCAGTGAAAGCGATAACGTCAACGTGGTGAAATGCGAACATGTTGTCCCTAGGGAGAATATACTGGCTGTTTGCGTGTCTAAGGGCCCTTCGCAGATGGCCCTCAATTTCTCGTATGAAAATCGGATGGCAAAAAATCTTGTGAGTTTCCTTTACTATACATATTCGTATATGATATAATAACTCTTTCGAAATTAGTTTTTTTTACTGTAGACCCAGGGCTCGATGAATGTCAAGATGACGGGACCCCGCCCGGTTTTGCGAATATGATGGTACCATATTAGTGCTATTTTATACTTACATAATAAAATTGTACACTCAAATGATTTCACGATATTCAACAAAGAAAGTGGTCCCGCTATTATGATATCAAAAAGGCGGGACCACAATTCAGTTCTTAAAAAACAAATGCTTTTGTCGTAAACCGAACTCACCAAACTTTAATACGATATAGTACGACAAAGTTCCGATTGTTATTTATCATTTTAAATAAATATTTCAATAAAAAAAATATTATATTTTTGTTAAAAAATCTCCTAAAGGAAAAGTGAAATTTTAACACAAGTACAAGAATATTGCTATTCAAATTTGTTTAGGCGTTAAACTTTAAGGCGGCCTAAAGTTTGCAATATTATATACACTTTACAAAGACATTGGTATTTAATAGTTTTTTTTTTTTTTAATTTATTTAATATCAATAACAATACATAGTAAAATAAATGCATTCAAAAAGCCACGAAGGTTTGTACAGAATGCACTTTGTGTGTTTCTGCGCACAATATATATCTATAATACATATATAAAAGTTAACTTACACTTAAAATACAAAATTAAATTAATGAACGACAATTCAAATTGGTTCGACAAAAACAATTTAGATTACCGACTACGGTCGATCCCTACCTGACGCGCTCACAACATCTAACCGGTTTTTAACCACGCATCTACAGGCTGTTCATAAAGTGTGATTTAAGTTTATTTTTGATGTTAGTTTTTGTGATGCTTTGAATAAGATCTTGCTGTAAGTTATTGAGTAAACGGGGGATTAAATAGGGTGTTGTTCTTTCGCCGTATGTATTTATTGCAGAAATAGTAACAAGTTTATTTTTCGATTTTTGACGTGTATTAATATCATGTGTTATTGTTTTTTGTATATTTTTGTTGAAAAATTGTTCTTTAAGTAGATTATAGGTTATTTTAGTAAAAATAGGAAGAGTATTACAGTATTTAAACAGTCCTGGTACGTCGTTCGAGTATTTTTCTCTTGTACTAGGTGGTACGATCATTTTTAAAATATATATCTGAAGATTGTGAATGCAATTTAAGTAGCTTTTAAATGTTCTTCCATAGCTTGTTAACCCATATCTTACTACTGAATCGACAAGAGCATTATATAACATCATTTTCACTTTGTACGGGATTCTATTATTAATTACATAAAGACTGGCTAAAAACGCCCTCAGTTTTCCACATACATTTGTTACATGAGGCAACCAGTTAAATTTTCTGTCGATTATTAAGCCTAAATATTTATGTTTGTCAACGCTTTCAATAGTAGGACATGTGCAGTTTTTGTTTTTGAGGTGTAGGCATGAATGATCATGAATAATCAGTTTGTCTTGTATATTTGATTTATCTCTCGCGTAGGGTGATCGAATATGAATGACTTTAGTTTTGTTACCATTGAGTACTAGTTTATTATCATGACACCACTTGCTTATGTTATCGAGATCTTCTTGTAATTTAATTAAAGCCGAGTTAATATTATGATCTGCGATTATAATGCATGTGTCATCAGCATATTGGTAGGCCTTCCATGTTTGATGACATTATTCATATCATTGACATATGAAATAAAGTAAAGAGGCCCGAGCACAGATCCTTGTGCTGTGCCTTCTTCTGGTACATATGAGTCACTATAACTGTTTTTTATTTTAACACAGCAGGATCTTTTTTCCATATAATTCTCACACCACCGTAAGAGGGGCCCTCGAATACCAGCGTCTTCCAGCTTTTTGGATAAGGTTAAGTGATCAAGTGTGTCAAACGCACGTGAAAAGTCGATAAATAAGGCCAGAACATGTTTTCTAGAATTTATTTTTGGTACTTAAAACTAAACACACAGTTTTACAATAAACACACATCAAGTTTTCTCGTATGACCCTACATAACTATATTTTTTTAATTATGACTGCAGCGGGTAAGTTTAAAACAAATATCTGACAAATATTAAGTTGCATTGTATCGGCAATAAGTGTCTATATAATTTTTTCTTTACTTAGTATCGTGGTAGTGTTCAATAACATTTATAATAGTAATTATCTAATCTGTGTTTGTTACAAAATAATGAAAAGAGGAAGAAAATCCGCGGTTCCTATAGATCAACAAAAAAACGTTTTTCTAAAGTACACAGATGTATTTAGAAATCGTCGATATCCTTCTAGCAGTGATCAAGTTTTTAGCCAGATCAGTAAAGAACTGAATTATCATATGACGCCGAAAAGTTTGTATATATCACTTAAAAAAACTAACGATTATTTTATAAGGTTGATTCTGCGACATCTGAAGATATTGAATATATACATATCTGTAAAAAAAATTCAACTGACAGACAGACCGACAGCGGAGCGATATTAATAGGGTCCCATTTTTACCCTTTGGGTACGGAACCCTAAAAACGGCAAAAAATTATGTCTGTTGTATGGAAGCCCCCTTACATATAAATTTTATTTAATTTAATTATTTATTTTTAAGGTGAATATACAACTAAATATTCTGTGAATATTTCAAGCGTCTACCTGTTGCCGTTATCAATATCGAGCAAAAAAATGTCACGTTTATTGTATGGTGGCAACAGAAATACATTATTTGTGAAAATTTAATAACTTTCACGGTTCATGAGATATAGCCTAGTGACAGACGGACAGCGGAATGACATTAATCGGGTCCCGTTTTTTACCCTTTGGCTACGGGACCCTAAAAACGTAGAATGCTTCTCTTCCTGTATTTCTATGTTACGCCGGTCAAAAGAATGGGCGATAATCTGAGGAAGTATGTTCTGTTTTTCACCTTTACGCCCGCCGGCATAATAGGCGTGGCTTTTAGGTCTCATAAACCTGGGCTCTGTCTACCCCGTAAGGGAAATAGAAGTGATAATATGTATGTATGTTTTCCTAAAAAATATGTCTGTTGTATGGAAGCCCCCTTAAATATAAATTTTATTTTAATTTAATTCATTTTTATATATTTTATTCTTACTAACTTTGGGAAAATTAAGTCTCATAATTATTAAATATGTCAAAAATAAAAATTATAAAAATTATAAAAAAATAAAACTTAAATTTAAATTATTAGTCAAAAAGACCGCCCCGCATTGCACCTGGCGCAAATGTGCCCATAACGCTTGCGGCGTTCCCTCGCTGTATTGCAAGGGAAATGCGTTGTACCAGGTACGATTCGGCGCGGAGGTCAGCATTATTTGTTTTTAGGCGTCTTCCTAGCTCTCGCACAAAGCCCCTGGCCTCGGAACACCATACCCCGCTCACCTCTACCACAAAGGGGATAATATGCATTCAGAGGCGCATATTTGGCATGCTTCTGGGTGGCTGCCCATTCAGCAGCTGCACCAGCCGTACGTATAGTTCGCGCCAGATGTGAGGCTGCATAGGTGCTGACACATGTCGCGTCCCACACCAGGCAACGACCCCTTTCCCACGGTATTAAAGTTAAGCCGTCTGGCCTCTTTCCATCCGAACGGCTCAAACCTGGGGTGTCGAGGGCACACGGTACACCAGCGGACACCAAAGCTCTCCGGATCACCTCATTGAGCATGTAGTGACGGGGAAATCGGCCTGCCGATTTACTACAGCTCAACCCATGGTGACCACTGGAGTCCACCCACGCACCACATACGCAAGTGTGGGGTTCACACACGTCACACCCAAGTCTGAGGGCTACAGCCACCCTCAACGATCCGTCATCTAGAGCAGTACCCACATGAGGCGATGGAAGCGCATGGAGCCAAGTTCCAGACTCAGGAGACACTACTGCCCTGAGTCGAGCAACGTCGACTCCTACGGCAGTCCCAAGTAGCTGCTTGTATCTAGCCCCACACAACTGGTCGTCCCACTCGCGTTGGATGCGTCTATCCTTGGGGAGCTCGGTAGAAGGACAGACCAAAGACCAGGCGCTCAAGGCCTCCTCCATATAAGGGACGCAGATATTATCGCCATGCACATGGAGAATGTTAGCGACCAATCCACGAACCCCGTGAGAGGATGCCAAGAAAGCCGATAAATTGGTGTCCTGCATACGTCTGATACCTCTTCCACCATGGCGAATTGGAAGCGATGCCTGCGACCATTGTGTCTCGTTAAGACGTACATTGAGCACTGTCTCCAACGTTACCTTCAAATCTTCATCCAACTGTGAAATTTCGTTTGGAAATAGCCGTGTTGGAGAAGACCTCATAATGTACGTCAACTTTGGTACAGACAAACAACCGCGCAAGAGTGTTAGAGCTACATGTGCTGGTAACTGCTGCAAATTTTGACGTGCCCTTGCAAGTAACTCCCGCTTATTTTGTAAAGCCACCGAAATAGCGTCCTCAAAGATGGGGGTTCCCAGAAGAGAAAATGTTTGCCGATCCAAGATCTTTAAATCGGGAAGTAATTCTCGGAACGTCTCAACGCACTGCTTGGCTGCTTCTCCACAAGGGTACAGTTCGCACTTCGAGCTGTGAATAATTAGTCCCATATCGCGAAGTCCCGGAACCAAAGTGCGTAAGTCTTGAGCGACAATATCTGGGGCGCCCCCAATTGTACCGTCATCCAAATACCACAATTTTTAAGGTGAATATACAACTAAATATTATGTAAATTTTACAACTAAATATTTCAAGCGTCTTACCACTACTACGTTTGTTGTATGGCGGCAACAGAAATACATTATTTGTGAAAATTTAATAATCACGGTTCATGAGATATAACCTGGTGACGGACGGACAGACAGACACGCTTATTTTACACTTTGGCTTCGGAACCCTAAAAACGTAGAATGCTTCTCTTCCCGCGCAGACCATAGAAGCCGGTCAAGTTAGAAGGAGATGCGGCAAGCCACGCCTAGCAACCCATCACTATTTTGATTCTGTTTTTACCTTCACGCCTGCCAACATGCTAGGCGTGGCTTTTAGGTCTCATAAACCTAGGCTCTGTCTTCCCCGTAAGGGAAATAGACGTGATAATATGTATGTATGTTTTAACAATTTGGTTTTGCACTTAATTTTTAGGCAAAGGTAAATTAAAACAAATTCAGTGTAGAATAACCTCCATAATAAAACTGTCAAACAAACGCCTAAGCAAATTGTAAGAGCAGTATAATGCTACTTGGCTTTGAAATTCACTTTTTCCTCAGGAGCTTATTCTTTGAAAATATTTTTTATTTTTACAATTGAAATTATTCTTTTAAAAGATAAACAACAATCGTAACTTCGTCGTACTATATCGTATTAAAGTTTGGTGAGTTCGGATTACGACGACGGCATTTGTTTTTTAAGAACTGAATTGTGGTCCCGCCATTTTGATATCATAATAGCGGGACCGCTTTCTTTGTTGAATATCTTTAAATTATTTGAGTGTACAATTTTATTATGTAAGTATAAAATAGCACTAATATGATACTACATCCTTGTCACATCAAATTCGCAAAACCGGGTGGGGTCCCGTCATTTTGACGTTCATAGGGCTCGTGGGTTTGATTCCCACGGGAAGCTTACTTTGCTTAGTTGTTTCCAGTTTGGTTAGGACATTGCAGGCTTGAATCACCTGATTGTTTGATAATTAAGATTCCGTACTTTGGAAGGCACGTTAAGCCGTTGGTCCCGGCTGCCATCTGGTAGTTGTTAAAGGAACCACGTCAAAGGCCGAGAGGTGGTTCTAAAGAACTCTGACACCAGGGTGTGCATGGTCGATTGACCGTGACTACACGAAAAAAAAAGATTTCTTTTACGAAATTTAGTTCTGAGATTTTTTTATTATTTCAAAAAACAATTTCAGCTAGAAGAAGTAGGAAGAATACTCAGAAACATTTGTTCCATAGTGCCGGGCGGGGTTGTATGTTTCTTGCCATCATACACTTACGAAGAGGCGGTGCACCAAGCTATGAAGACTAGTGGCGTGCTAGACACAATCGGCAAAAAGAAAAAGATATTCAGGGAGCCCAAATCTGCTAGTGATGTTGACCAGGTTTGTTTTATTACGCATTTTGACGTGATACGTCTTTTAATCAATGAAAAAGTGTCACTTTTTTTTAAATGACTTTGTGACTAACTCCAAGCGAGCTTTCGCTACTTCACCGGGCGTTTGAGGCGAGGGCAAAGTGCCCTCAGCCTATAGAATGTCACGTTGTCGTATGTCGTGGCTGCATGCGCGAAAAAGTGTCACGTTCCGCTTGAGCCGAGCGTGCAAGCGAGATCGCGGAACAAGGGATAGAGAGGCATGATCGGCCTAAGCGTTCGGCTTGTGACGTTATCACGTAAAATTATCGTCTGTAAACCGACTTTACAGACAACCAATTTTTGAAGTGAAAACTTCTTTAGCGTTTTGCACTTTTGGGGATGGGTACACATTGTTTATATGGAACCCCATTGTATTTTTATTATTCGTTGTTACACAGAAATTGCAGTAAACAGAAATACATATTCTGTGAAACAAGTTTCTACCTATTATGATTCTAAAGTTACAGCATTGTGACAGACAGACAGACAGTTTTCCATTTGTACTCTTTGGATGCGGAGTCCTAATAATAAAGACTATGCCACATGGGATAAAGTAAGGATTGTAACGATACCTGGCACATCCAAATCTATTCAGGCTTTTAGAATTTGTAGTGGAATATAAAAACTCGCATGCCTACATACTAACATAGATGAACTCTGAAAACATAACGCTCCTTTTTGAGTAGTCATGTAAAAATAAATATATTTTCAGGTATTGGCTAAATATGCATCAGCTGTGAATGATAGGGAAGGAGGTCTAACTGGCGCTTTGCTTCTCAGCGTGGTTGGTGGCAAACTCAGTGAAGGATTGAATTTTACGTAAGTTATTATCATGCTCCTGCAGTGGAGACTAAAAACCTTAAGATTAATTAAAGTAGTAACTTCATAAACCTTTATGCTTTCGAATTGGTCTCATTTAAATTTCATCAAAATCGGTTTAATAGTTTGATTGAAGTCGGTTTTTAGGGTTCCATACCTAATAAGAAAAAAAACGGAACCCTTATAGGATCACTTTGTTGCTGTCTGTCTGTCAAGACCCTTTCTCAGGAACGCGTGGAGGTATCAAACTGGAATTCATATCAAATACACAGGTCTACCGTCCCATGAAGCTGTGAAAAAAACCAAACTTCCAAGCCAACGCAATCAAAAGATACAGCCGTTTATGCCGCAAATATTCCACATTCGCAAGGGAATCAAAACCTACAGGGTAGACTGGGTATCCACAACACAGGGAATCCTAGTGTGGAGCTCAGAGTTTTTTTTGTAAACATTATGGTACATATAGTTGAATAAAGAATAATTATTATTATTTCCCGTGAACTCAGAATCTTGAAATTTGGTACGAAGCAACGTCTTATATAGATGATACTTGATCTATGCCATCTGCCCCTTTGGTCGACGGGGCCGATCTACCGGGGTCGATGAATATTTTTTTTCCAATCGTCCCGTCACCGGGGCAGGACCACCACCGGCCGGATGGGAGTTACTCGGACATTGACGACTTAACACTTGGCTGGTTTTATTTTTAAACAAAAATTTTAAACGAATATTATTTATTTTCAGTGACGACTTAGGCCGGTGTGTGATCGTGGTCGGAATGCCTTACCCAAACATCAGATCACCAGAACTGAAGGAAAAGATGAAGTATTTAGACAGGACTATAGCACCCAATGCTGGACATGTGTACTATGAGAATCTATGTATGAAAGCTGTCAACCAATGCATAGGTGGGTTTTATTTTCTATTTCTATATACCTACATACGTTGTAATAGAAACTTCCTGCCACGTACGAACGAACTGTGGAATTTATTTTCTGAAGCGGTATTCCCGATACGACATCTGTTTTCATGAAACCGGCATCGCTCTTGTCACACCCCGGTTGTGACAAAAGCGTTGGCGGGTGTTGCAGTTGTCCATGAGCGGCGGTGACAACTTACCATCAGGTGACCCGCTTGTTCGTTTGCCGACCCATCTTATAAAAAAATATTTGGCTTCCATTCTCACAAACCAATAGAATAACAAATCCGTATTTCTAAACTACAAATCGATGCGAGCTTCGTTTACATAAATGAAGTGTCTAATCCTAATCGTTAACTGGGACGCTTTTATTTCTAGGTCGTGCCGTGAGACATATCAACGACTATGCCTGTGTGTTGTTGGTGGATGAGAGATATTCGAGATTGCAAACCATATCTGCTCTGCCATCGTTTGTTCAAGTAAGTGTGTGCAAATTAATTATCTTGGTGTAACTGGTTAGGAGGATACATAATTACCAAACGAAACACGATGAAATTCTTTAAATGATGAGGTCTATACCGTATTGTCATTAAATGGTTAAATCATTGCCGCTATCCAAAAAAAAGTCAGTATTCTTATAAAGAGTTCCTTTACCAAAGGGGCTAACTGGACTCAATATAAACAAAATAAAATAATAAAAAAAGGCCAAGTGCGAGTCGGATTCGCGCACGTAGGTTCCCTACCATTATTTATAAAAACGGCAAAAAAATCATGTCTGTTCTATGGGAGCCCCCTTAGATATTTATTTTGATATTATTATTTATTTTCAAAGTGAATATATGACAAAATATTCTGTGAATATTTAAGCGTCTGCCTATTGCCGTTATGTTATGAATATCAAACAAAAACGAGCAAAAAATCATGTTTGCTGTATGGCAGCCCCCCTTAAATATTTATGTTATTCTGTTTTATTTGTTGGTATAGCGGCAACATAAGTACATCGTCTGTCAAAATTTTAACTGTCTAACTATCACGGTTCATGAGATACAGCCAGATAGACGGACGGACAGACAGACAGACAGCGGATCCATATTATTAGGGTCCCGTTTTTACCCTTTGGGTACGAAACCCTGAAAACTACTTAAAAATTAAGTTAATGTTTAATTTTATTATACCAGAAACGTGTATTTTTGTAGCTTGTTGTAATTTGATTGGTCAGTGCGGAACCCTTAGTAGCGAATTCTACTCGCACTTAGTAAATCTTTATTTATTTTAACTTGATTAACACCTTTCTATCAATTATGTATTTTATTTTCAGAGATCACTGATTTCGAACTGTAACTTTGGCAATACCATGGGAAACATAGTAAAATTCTTCACAAGACACAAACAACAGAAAACTGTAAATGAAAAAGTATAGTAGATAAGAATTATGCATTATATTATAACTTATTATGAGCTTTCTAATAAATACTTTATACATTATATACATTGATTTGCTTATTTACACCATTTATCTAAAATTACTGTACTAAAAAACTACAGTAAGGCCGCGTTGAAAAAACACTTTTGCCAGTATTTTTATAAATGTCTGTAAAAAAAATTACCCCATACAAATTCACTGATCAGCTAGTCGAATTTCTATGGAAAGTCGGAAGTTTAGGTATAAACATTTCATTGTTGGATTCAGAAATCCAACAATGAAATGTTGCCAGGTAATTAAAAATCACCCTGTTACGTTTGTCTTGCTGACGGAGTACGGCGGCGACACAATAATAGTGGAAACCAAGGCATCGAATTTTATTTTAGCGGCTTTAGTGGATCGAGGACGATGATTGTTTTCTTCAATCTTCCAACGCCATAGGCAGCGTAGTGCCGCACGGTCCCTCAAAGTAAAACTGGAAGTCGTGCGTAGCGGGTGTCGGCTCGATGTTGAACTCGGCTACTACAGCTCCTCTGGCCGCGGCCTGTGGCGCGAACATGGCAGCCGGGTAAACCACCGACGACGTGCCCACCACGAGGCATACGTCGCAAGCTTCCATTGCATCCCCTGTGAAGATGAGATTAGGCATAACTACAATCAATCAAAGAAACTGGCTGCAAAGTATAAGAACAGTTGCTTATGGTTGCCCTGGAGGTACATCTCCATACAAACGGCGAAAGGGAGGCATAATTACAATAAATCAAAGAAACTGCCTGTAAAGAACAAGAATGTTTTGCTTAAGGTTGCCCTGGAGGCGTATATTGATATAATAGGCGAATAGGACCAGGCAATATTTGATGTTTATAAAATATATTTATTACATCATAATCTATGTACGTTCCTATACAGCTTGGTTAAAAAAACAATGATTTGTAAATAATAAGCTTCTAATTATTAACCATTGGAATTTTAAAACTATGTTCAATCCAGGTTTGGAAGTAAATAAATACCATTATGAACATATGATTGACTAGCCACTACCATTATTGACTAGCTCCGTGGCGCAGCGGTCAACACGCCTGCCTGCGACACGGAGTGACCGGGTTCGATCCCCGGCCAGGTCAAGATGGAAAATGATCTTTTTCAGATTGGCCTGGGTCTTGGATGTGTATCTATATATGTATTTGTTATAAAATATAGTATCGTTGAGTTAGTATCCCATAACACAAGTCTCGAACTTACTTTGGGGCTAGCTCAATCTGTGTGATTTGTCCGTATATATTTATTTATTTATTTATGAAGAAATTGAAAAAAAAAAAAAACACTTTTTACTTGCGTATTTAGTTTGGTTGGTTACTCATAAGTTCAAATAACATATTTTTCTATAGTAAGTATATGGAATAGTGTTCTCAAAATACTATACTTCCTAAAGGACGGAAGGCGCGTTGAACTACGCTCAGAATTTAAGTATAGTCGTCGCCTCATCTCGCTCGCTTGCGTATCTGTAATACTAATAGTAATTTCATGCAGGTGCAACAGCAATAACCCGGGAATATGTATAATGCCAAAGTCGCGTGGCTGTACAGTAAACTTTTTAAGGCTGGGTTGAGGATAAACTAAATTTAGCATGTAGGTGGGAAACGGGATCTAAGTATGTTGAGGTCCATAATGTCCCTTTCCCAAAATGTCCCTTTATAGAGATGGGTGGTTAGATCCCGTTTTGTGTGTATAGATTTTCATGCATTCTCTTGATTTTTTAATCTGTGCAGGGAGAGGAGCTGGTACAATCCACGTCTTTCCTTTTCTCCATGACCAACATGGGAGATATGAAAAATTATATTACATCTCAAAAGTCTATACCACATGATTTAAATACATGAGTATATACCTGCTTTCTGGAGGACATCAGGGTCTAAATTTTCACCAAACCATACAATATGTGGTCTGAGTAATCCACTGCATTTCTTGCAGTGTGGCAAGTCTTTGACAGGTATGTCTGACCCTACCACATTTGCATCAGGAGCGCCCCTTTTGTGTAAGGCCTAGAAATTAAAACATGTTAAAATTAGAAATTAAAGTGGTTATCATATAAATCTACATCAATTTAGCATTTTTAAATGATTTCAAAATAGAAGGAGGTGCTTAATTTGTCGCAATCTTTTATTTAAGGTTTCCTAATTATTTTAAGATGCTATAACACATTTGGATATTTCTCATAGAAAAGACATAAACAGGGCATCGAGGGGGTGCAAGCAGAGATCACTACTTTTAAAAACATATAGAAAGAAGGCGATAATGTAATGACAATAAAATAAATGTATTATAGATCCATAGTGTTGTCATATTTTTATTATGATTAGACACATTAATAATCAGATCTAAACTTTAGAATATCACAGTAAATGTTAAAAGCTGCATTAAGGTTTTCAAAGTATTTCCTATGATAAAGACTCCAATTTCTGATGAAATATGAGGTACAAATTCTAATAGATACTTACCGGGCATATTGGGTTGTCTGTGTTCACTAAAACCTCTTTGCATTTGGTACAGCGAGTCTTGTACAGGTTGCCATGAAGTTCAATCAGGTTCTTAGTGCCGGCTCGGACATGGAGACCATCTACATTTTGCGTGATCACTGTGATTGATTTCTCTGATCCATGCCTATTTTCGTACTTTGCAATTGCAAGGTGACCCTGCAAACAAATAATGGGATTTGATCAATTAGTACTTAGTGTTCATCCTCTGCTACCAAGTGTATTGATATTTAACTGAATAAAGGACTTGAGCCTTGTAATGTAAATCAAAGATATTAAGATGATACTATAACCATTCCATTAAAAAATAAATATATAAGGTTCACAAATATTAAAAAAAATTAAATGAAAAGTCGCAAGTTTCAATATATGTATGAACTAATAGTCACTAGTAAAAGAGCGAATAATACATCCTTATGGTTAGGCAAAATGGTATTCAATAGTGATTCTTGTGTTCTGTTCACCAATAAACAATTTACCGCATTGGGTTGTGCCTTTGCAGCTACTTCTCTCCTGTAATGATAAAATTCCCAAACCAGACTAGGGCTCGACTTAAATGCCCCTGGAGTAGCTAGCGCCGAAGCCTGGTACTTCCTCCAGAGCCCACCAGCACCTCTAAAAGTTGGAATACCAGATTCAGCACTTATACCGGCCCCGGACAAGATAACGACATTCTTCGCGTTCTTCAAAGCCTCTTTAAATTTACCTAAATCACTCGATTGCCGTAAAGCCATTTTAGTAACACTATATGAGGCTAAACTTAAACGAAAGCTTCTTATTACACTAATGCACATAATTTGAATAAAAGCAGGGGAACAGAGGTCGACAAATGCAAATAAGATTTCGTTTTCATTCTGTTAATAATTTATGATTTTAGCTTTAGCTACCTATTGCTAGCTATCTCATTCTTGATTGATAAGTTGGCAATAGAACGGAAGGAGATAAAAAATATTGCACGATAATAAAAATACAAGTCAGCTGTTTGTCAAACTGTCACTGATGTGATGACACATGAACATTGATCACTCACTGGCATGAGATGAAATGACATTTGCGGTCTTGGCTGCATAAACATGATTCTTTTGCTATATACACCGAATTAAGAAAATAAAAAAGTTTATTGATTTCTTCTTGTCAAGTCGAGTCAAATGATTTGTTTTGAAAATTAATCCGTATGATTGTAATGTAATATTTTTTATTTCTTCATAGTTAGGTAAAATATTTATTTACTATTGACAAACTGAATTAAAACGTTTGTAGTAAATGCTACTATATCATGCGAATCACCATTTACAAATAAGGGAAAAAATACACTTGTAGCACATACTAACCTAACCATTATGGACTACGATTATCTCATAAAATTGCTTTGTGTGGGAGACTCTGGAGTCGGTAAAACCAGCTTTCTATATAAATATACGGACGGAGTATTTCATACACAATTTATTTCAACTGTCGGCATCGATTTCAGAGAAAAAACGGTGGTAAGTTGGTAATGTTTACCTTCTATATAAATAATGTCGTCAAGTTTGTATATAAAGGATATCAATTATTTCTAACGTCCTGCTATCCATTTAATGTTATCAGATGGAAGGTAAGGAATGTGTGGATAATGGAATATTTTTTGGGGCAGTGATTATTAATTCATTAATATTTTTAGATTTACCAGCAAAGTGGGCGCCAACATCGAATACATTTACAACTTTGGGATACAGCTGGGCAAGAAAGGTATTAGCACTAAATAATAATTAAAATGTTATTTTAGAGTTACATATAATCATTTTTAACTATTCAGAAGTTTATACTGCAATTAAATCTTGGTCATTATTTTTAATAAAAAATATTTAAATATAATATAGCTTTTATTAACAAGACCATACTCCCTTCAGATTCCGCAGCTTGACTACTGCATTCTATAGAGATGCAATGGGATTCCTGCTTTTATTTGACTTGACAAATGAAGCATCTTTTCTTGAAGTCAGAAATTGGATTGAACAGCTGAAGGTAAATTAGTTGTTATTTTATTCAAAGAAAATCTGTCTACATACCTAATACAATTTGATTTCTATTTTAATTATGGAGTTTATTTTTAAATAATGCAATAGAGTGCTCAGTAGAAAAAAATGCTTTAATTCTTTTTCCAGACACATAGCCTAAGTGATGAACCGGACATAGTGTTATGTGGTCACAAATGTGACTTGCAGGAGAAGCGGTTGGTCAATCAGAACCGTGCCAGGGAGTTTGCCAAGAACTACAACTTGCCATACTTGGAGACTAGTGCCAAAACTGGGCAGAACATAGACCGGGCTATTGAAATACTTTTGGATAAAGTTATGTACAGGTATGTATTTCTATATGACATTTGATTATTGATTAAAAGTTGTTAGGATATAAACAGAAGAGTATGTGACATTTATGTGCTATTTTCGGTTTGACATCCAAAATACACAAATACACATAATTCATGAACAGCAAATATGCTGAACATTTACAAATATTAAGTTGAATGATGGATGTGTTGACTGCAGCAGCGGCTTATTATTTCCATTGTGCTAATTACCAGTACATAATATGCATAGTCATCATCATTTTGTGTAGGTGTCACGGTCAATCGACCATGCACACCCTGGTGTCAGAGTTCTTCGGAACCGCCTATATGCATAGTAAGAAACAAAGTCTTTAAAAGACCATGGAGAAGAAGACACTGGTAGATGTTCACAATTCACAAAAATCTTTATTTAATTTATGAGAGGCATGTGGCAGGCATGCATTTGTTTATATTCTCCAATCCATTTTGGCGTGAACAAGCTGTTAACAAACTATCTACAGAAGTATACATGTCTGCCTTTGTCACTCACCATCACCACACACTACTGAGTGAGCGATGTGTGGATAAACGAAAATATTCGCAATTCTTTGATATGTTGCTAAAAACTGTAGTTAGTTTATCAAATGCAATGAAAATCGCGTCAGTGTAACAACTGTACTAATATAATAAAGATTTGATTTTTTGTTTAACCTCATTAACTACAGAACCAATCTTAAAACTCTATTACCTAAAGAATTTATAGCATAATATATAAAAGTTATAGCCTATGCTACCTGGTAGCATAGGCTATAATTTTCCCGAACAAGGTCACAGGAGAAAGCTGGTTATTGATAAAATTATTGGTCAGTGGGGAGATGTTTAGACTTGAGCATTTAAACAGAGCAACATATTTGTGTAAAATAAAAAGAAAGTAATCAAATAAGAAAGTTAAATATCAAAGACTAGCAACATTATAAATACATACATTTCGAATTACAGCACATTAGCTCTTTGAAGTGACAGTGGGCGGGGCACATAGCGCGTAAAACCGATGGTTAAGGTCCCATGGTTACGGTAGGTAGGGAGAGAGATATCTGTCTACCTTATTTATTACTGGAAATTGCGTCTTAAACACTTAATCATTTACGGCATTATTTTTTTCTTTTCTAGAATGGAGTCGTCTGTAGAGTACGCTATGATGTGCGCGTCTGGTCGCCGCCGGCAGTCTCTGCAAAAGCTGCAAGCAAAGCAGGACCGGAAACTATGTACATGTTAAGAGTCAACGTCTGTGATTTTAACCATTATTTATCAGTAGATCTTACTTGAAGGTATGAAATTCTTGGATCAATCAACAACTTGAATTTGGGATCCATAGTCATTTTATTTATTTTTAAGAATTTCGTTTTAATTTTCTGAATCACATTTAAGAACGAAGTTATATTTTCCAACGCTAGTGACTGTACACTTACATTTTTGTTTGATTAAAAATATTTATTGTGTTAGAAAGAGTAAGGTTTGGTACATTATAAATATTATGATAAAAAATACGAACTAAAAATAAAACTAATAAGCTAACCTACTATAAAATTACATAAAAAATATATAAAACTTCTTGCCCATATGCAGGCTGCATTCCCGCGCTGGATAGCTCATTCTTTGCGCGAAAAAGTAGCCAAACCTCTTGTCACGTGCGGCGGAGATCAGGCGAAGAGCAATCTTTTTGTAGAGAGCTCTCTCACCAGGACATATGGACAAACGGTAAAAATATGTAATCTCCATTTAAGCAGGCACTTGCGCCGCTTGGCGACCTCAGCAGCTTCTGCGGCTGACCCAGCTCTCGCAACTGACCCCCTGAGATAAGAAGGCGCCAGTGTGTCGACACAAGTAGCGTCTCGCACTAGAGCCCTACCGTGTTTCCAATGAATACCATTAGGCCTCTTACCATCATCGCAAACCACACCCCGAGGTTCTTATTAACATTTTAATTACCTAGTTTTTCTTCTAATATGAAAATATATACTTAATGTGTGTTAACACATTTTAACATAACATTAACATTTTTAAGCCTGATTTTGAGTGTTTTCCTTTTAACATACTTTGTAAGAGTGTTCTGTTCATTTGGAGCTTGGCATTGTATTATCTCAGTATCATAGATTGAAGAAATTTTATTGTTATTGGTAGGCATTAATCAGGGGCCCAGGATACGTAAACTTTTTCATTGTAATGTATGCCCATAGGCGACCCATAGGATTTGCGCGCGTACTTCCAACCAAATATGTTTTGTAAATGAATTGTCTCCCTGATAGCGATAGTACAGAGACAATTTTTTTTATGTACGATATGCACATAGATATTCTTACACAGAAGCGCAAGTATTATATTAACCCAAAAGTGATTTTAGGTACTTTTTAAAAAGATTTTGCATAAGTAAATGACTTTATGAAAAATAAGCTCAAGTGAGAACACAGTGATATTTATCTGTAGTATGGTTAAAGACCAATCTAAAAATAACCAAAGATTTTGATCTCTAAAATGACTTTATACTTACTTTTTCCGTTTAATTTAGATGCTTATATGAACTAGTGTATGAGTATTATGAAAAATATGTTCCTTATATTACTGGCAGGGTAAATTATTAAAGTCATTGATGGCATTTTGTTAATTATAATAACTTAATTTATTTTTATATTTTAAGCCTTAAAAGTACGAAAACAACACTTACATATCTATGACAAATACAAAAGCACAAATCTGCCTTGTTTTGGGGATTCTATTGTCGAAAACTTATATTTCTAGATTTTAATACCTACATGATATAAAAAAACTAAAATTATTCATTGACTTAAATATTGAAATTGCAACTTATTAAATATATTTGGTATCAAAAGAGTACGAATAGATTTTTTTAAGCCAACGCTAACTATCAGTTGTATTTTCCCAAATTATGTTTATATTGTTCTTTATTGATCTTATTATTTTTGTATTTTGTTATTTGTAGTTACGACACTAAAAATAACCTTTTTAAAAATATATTATTTACATTATAAGTGCGATCGAAATAAAGCCAAATATTTTATTTATAAATTTAAGAGCTTTTATAAGCGTATTGTTAGTGTGTATATTTTGCGCAAGAGTGTTGTTATGCACAATATAGCCTTTTATTTTTGAGTTATCATAATTGTATTCTTTATATTTAAGAATTGCCGTACGTATTTATTTACATTTACCTGTGACAATTTTTGAACCGGTTAACCATTGAAATCATGTACAAAAGTATTGAATGTACGTTAAAGTTACAATTTGATTCTAAATACTAAGAAAAAGGTTTTATTTTTGAGTTATCATAATTGTATTCTTTATATTTAAGAATTGCCGTACGTATTTATTTACATTTACCTGTGACAATTTTTTGAACCGGTTAACCCTTGAAATCATGTACAAAACTATTGAATGTACGTTAAAGTTACAATTTGATTCTAAAGACTAAGAAAAAGGAATTGGGTAAATTATATTAAGGCGCTGATCCAGCTCTCAAAAATAATTGACAAAATTGCGGGCTCAACTTGCTTTTGTTCGACAGTTGTCCATTGATTGTACATTTATTTTATTGCTCTAATTTTGCTTTAAGTTAATGTCAAAAAGTGTAAATTTACTGACAAATTACACACCGTGCCCACTATACTGGCTCTGCGCCTTACCTGTACTAGTCTTGGCGTAGACTGGCGGTTCCCATTTCGTTCTTAGACTTTTGAATCAAATTATAAATATAATAAATTGATTATATTGCCAAGTTGTAATGAAAGTGTGTTCCTTTGTACAAAATCCTTTTATATCATATTAGTAGTATTTAATGAAATAAATTTTAAAGATCGTCTTTCTAATAATGTACCTACTAAATCCCCTTTTTAAAACAAAGTACGATACCTACGCACTTATTCAAGATATCATAAGTGCAATTTTTTAATATAACTTATATATAATATCAGATTGATTTATTTCTGTGTTATATTATAACAAACATTTAGAAAAATAATTAAATATTATTGTTTAATCGGCCTAAAAATAAAACAAATTATGCCAAAATATTTGGAAAACCTGGGTAAGTTTTAGTTTGAACCTGTACTGTACTTTATGTAAAGTAAGGAGTAGGTAGGCCCGCAGTCAGCAGCGCAGTACGATGCAGCAAAATATTCTCATACAATTGTATGGTTTATCATGCAATTTAAATAAGCGTGTCATACTATTTGATCTTGTGCTGTCCGTAGTGTGCTATTTATTATGTGGAGGCATACCTGGGTAAATAATTAAATGGGGTTCATAATATATTAATATTTTTTTTAACCAGCACTATAAAAGAGATATCCATAGGTACATATAAATATGTACCTATGGATATCTCTTCTAAATCCTTTATACATTTATCATTGATATTTTACTTATTTGTGATCATATGGCTTAAATTACTATAAATATATATTTACTATAATATTAAAAATATTACCAAGAAATTATAACGACGTAGATATTTAAAATTAATTATTATCCTTGACCAAACTGCCATTTACAATTATAACTATTGTGTCAATTTGTGAACAATTATAAATATTTGATGTTTTATGTGTGTACTTATTAAACTCAAAGCATTGCATTTTCTTGTTCATTTTATTAAATAGGCCCTGTTAAATTTTTTATATGTTCCGTCGCCTAGAAAACGGAAAGTATATTTTACAGATACAAAATTAATTAATTGAGAGTCTTATTATTCTCAATTAATTTATTGAACATTGCTTTAATTTATAGATTTTATAAAGATAGTCGAAATAAAATTAGGTTAGGCACTGTCTTTTGTTGTAGGTACTTGGACGTGATAGGACGTGAGTTTGTATTGAAATTTTGATAGGGTAACCGAAAAATAGTCGAATCTTATTTTTATTATATTTATATATTTAGTAGTAAATAGAGTACTAAAAATTTTCGGAATCTAATATATAAAATCTAATGAGAGTTTCTTCCGCATGTACGCATCTCAGTAAAGGCCTTGCCAAACTGAGGCGACTATTCGGACGTGAGCGTGGTTACGATCGTGAACTGCTTGCAGCCTTTAACATAGGTACCTGCAACTCAAAGGACGGAAGGAGGACCCCACAGAAATAGAGGACCCCTTCAGTATCCCATATTTTTGTAGCATTTATTTTTTACCTACCTTTCGAAAACGCTTTGTATCCGTTTCTTCACATCTAGGTATACCTACCTACCTTATGTGTTTAAACTATAGCTTTAAGCGGCGCACAAAATTTGCCTGATTGAGTACTATCTATGGCATAGTCGCGAACCCCGCAGCTTTAGCTCCGATTATTGGTGACCCCCCGGCCCGAAAAATTGCCTATCTTGGGTTTTGGCAATCTTTTAGCCCATAAGGCAGAAAATGAGAGTTTGCTGCCCGCCAAGCTTGGCGTGCACAGGCAACGCCCAAAGTCGAGGTCCGGCCCTCCTGGAGGCCCCTTGGTAAGGTTGCCTATAATACAGGTTGAGGGCACTTTGTCCTCCCTTCAAACGCCGAATGAAGAAGCAAAAGCTTACTTGGAGCTAGCTAAATAGGTACCTAGTCAATTCAAAAATAATAATAAAACGCGCAGTGAAAACTCGCTGGTTGTGCCGCTGGTATAGTGTACCTATATGAGCTTTTACAAAGCTTTTTGTCATGCAACATATGATATCAGTGTGATGGCCAGACTGAACATCTTAATTTGTTTAAGCCTTAAATTTTAATGACTTCCTCATGCGCGTGCGAAGTATTCTGAATATAGGTAATGCATTTGGCACCGAAGAACCATAATTACGTCATCGAACCCCGCCTCTTTCAAACTGTTAAATGTTTGACAAGAAATTACGTGGCAAGAAAATTACTTGTTTCCTGTCGTATTTATGACCCCAGTTTATGACTAGAGCGATTACCTAGGTATTTAATTGAGGTATTTGATTGAATGCCATTCTTAGGCTTAGGTTAGCTTAGGTTATGGGCCCAGCAGGTAGTTGAATTGAACTTGACTTCGCTTTTATCTTTTATCGTATGGATTGAACATGACAATCTTCATTTCCAAAATATTATAATGAAAATGTGGTATTTAAAGATCAAATATTAATAAAAACTGTATATTAATTTAATTGTTATCAAAAGTCAAAAGTATTTTCTTTCCATTCATTTAAATATTATTGCTTGGATAGCTAGGTACAAGTCTAATTCTCGGTTTGCAATTTTATTCGGGTAACAACATTTTATGTAGCTAGGTACCTACGTAGCTTTAAATTGACTCTCGTGACATGAAGCCAATATGCGTAGAGCTCCGAGATTGGTTTGGGGTGTCGAATCCGTGCCGTTCGATCTGTTCCAAATCGAATATATCTACACTTATTACATTTGAAACCTTACACCGACGAGGGGTTGCGAGTTCAGAGTACTGCAATCATCTGTCCCCTCTGTACGCACGTGATGCGTGCGTATGCCTGCAGCATTTAATCCTCTCACCCTAATTCAGACTTTATCTCTCGTACATAAAGCTTAATTTCAGTAAGTATTGTTCTGATAAGCTACTCGAGGGTAAAGATGTGTCAGACGAATCGACTCTGTTGTAAGGAAGTAGTGTCCAAATTAGCCTGATGTTCAGGGTCGCATCCGCGAGCTCCTTCGCGCAGTCGCGGAAGCTCAGAACGTCACACTAGAGTTAATCTTGGGCCTATATTTCGTGTTTTTATTGTGTCCGTGGTTCAAATATTTTTATATAATGTTGTACGTAGCCCGCTAGTTAGAACATGAAATCCCCTAATCTTTGTTTCGACAAAAGGTAATCAAGGTAAATTAAAGGAAGTGATTTGTATATCTTTGTGATACCGGTAGCGTAGTAGCGACGCGCGTGTGCGGCTATATTCGTGGCGTTTCACAGTTTGTTTATGTATTGAAAGACAACAGATTGGTGCAGCCGGCTCCGTAATTGAGGCTCGCGTTTCGTGAGATATGAATGGTGCTGCGAAATCGCCTGAAGTTCTGTGTTCGACGGGACTGGCGTGCGAGTGATCGTTTGTGTGCGAGTGCAGTGTTCACGTGTTTTACTAACAGAACTAATAATTAGAAGCGTATCTTTCTGTGAGAACTAGCTTAAACCGGTAAGTTCGAGAAAATTTACTTGCATGCTTAGTTAGTTACCTACTATTACGTACTTATTTAAAAATAGGGTTTTAAAAAATGACTCCAGGCCTAATTGTTCATTTTGATGCATAAGTATATATTCATTGATAATCTTTCAGCAAAACAAAAATACAAAAACAACAGTCGAATTAAGAACCTCCTTTTTTAATTCGGTTGAAATTTATACTACATTACTAGAAATTTTTATTTTCAAAATAGTTAATTTCGTAAAAGTTACTTACGCAAATTAATTTTTTAAGTAAAAGACTCAAATAAAACATTTCCGAAACTTCGTTAATTAATTCAGACATTGTAGATTTTTCCGGAAGTAGATAAATTGTCTCTACATTACTTTTTAATTTCGTTAAGTATGCTCTGGCTAAGTAAGTAGGTATATTTGGTATCTATATGTCTTCGCTTTCGAAGCTCGAAAGAAATATATTTTTTCTTAAATTTGTTAGGGTTTCTTTTAATTATTTTAATTCATTTACATATTTTTTTCTCTTGATTTCTAGAACAAAGTATACTTAGGTACCCAATGTGTTTCAATGTTTAGCTTTTACTAAGTAAGTATTTATTTAAATGCTACCACATACTATCATATAAGTTTTCCCCAAAGAGAATAATTTACCCACAATCTTTAGGAAAATTCCTAAATAAATGCAGTTAAAGAAGTGAAACAATTTGTTTCGCTATAGCTCAAAATCATCCTGTATACATAATGATAATGAATATCCTGGCAATATTTGAAAGATGGAATCCAAATCCCTAATAGATTATACATCCGCAAGAAAAGCAGGTAATTTGGGCAAAAAATTACTTCCCTTACAAAAAAAATAATAATATGATTAATGAATTTATATGGAAAGCTCAACTTTTTAAAAATTTATTCTTGCTCTTTTAGGGATTCTGATTCCACTATTAATAAATTTCAAAATCACCCTGTATATGTAGATATTTACCTAACTACCGAAGCGGCTAGGTATCATAACACACGAAAAGTACCAACCTAAATTTTTTTATATTCTTAAATTGTTTCATTATATGTAGGTATACCTACAACAAATTAATATCTAAATCTGTAGGTGTTAGAGTAGCAAGAACATTATTCCGATGTCGCGAAACCAATAACATTTATTTAAATGCCAATGCTGTATTAGGAACGGATTATTAAGAAAAATCGCAAATAAGGGAGAAACGTGTCATTACGTATTCTTTATCGTCGTAGAAATATTTACATATATGATATTTATGTCTTATTTGTATAAGTTACATCAACACAATTTCCATTTGACCATTTTAAAATAGTAGCAACAAGAGAGATAAAAGTGAGGATGACAAGAAGACTCAAACGTTTTCCTTTCATCAGTTTTTACGTTCCGCATGAGATGAGAACATTTTCGCATAATTATATTTTATCTGATAGCCATATATTACCAGCGATGTATTATTACCCTTTTCGTTCGAATACGTAGCTTCCGCAATTATTTTCAACGGTATAAAAACTGTAGAACTTATAGGTAGGTATAACTATGAAGTGTCACCCTCGTACTTCATGGATATAGATGTTATGCTGTACTTAGCTGAAATAGATGGAAATCGCTTCATCTTATTATTCTCGAGTCAAAATGGCTACCACATTCACGGATCATGGCACGATCAGTCGCCTCAACTTCCTTCGTTCCTCCACGGTACACAAGAAGTGGGGCGGCTAGGACAGCCCTTCAGATGGGCCATCGTTTGGACATTCTGGCAAGAAAGTAGATATTTTTTTATCTTAAATCATCGCATATGCACATAATGATATATTAAGGTCTATTTGAATTAAGTGCAAATATTTTAAGGGATTGCAGTCATAGGTCAAATTTAAAGAAATCGACACGCAAATTTTTGTCTTAACCTTTACATACAATTTAGTTTATATTAAAACCCATAAAACAGCTGTTTTGATTGTCGACGTTAGTGACTTAGTATCCATAGTATACTTAGAGAGGTAATAGAAAAAAGTTGTACGTCCAGAAAGTGTTTTTTTGTATACAGGCTGATTTTTTCGTGTTTTTCTAAATGTTCAGGTCTAGATATCTCGAAAACTAGCGTGTCGATTTTATTTATTTTGCTTATTCTAAGGCATTTTTCTAGCTTATCGGTGGCAACCCTTATAATATTTGCGCCTAATTTAAATTTACCTTATATATTCCATATATCTTTATGATGCAAATCGAAGTCGAATTGCTCTTAGTTCTTATTTAACGTGCTGGGATTACTCACTCGTGCTCTACGTCAGCTCAAAAGCAATTTAGATAAAAGGTCTATGTAGTAGATACAGGTACGAGTATTTGTGCCATTATACCAAATGATCAATCAAAAAAAATGTGTTTATGTGAATCACAGCATTTGTCATAATCATTAGAAAAATCTGTTCATTCATTCATAAAGAATAAAAAAGTGAATCTGAATAATCAACTAAAGACTATACTTAATACTCGTAAGGCTCTCATCGCACGTAGGTAATTTATTTCTAGTTGCATATTTTATTATTCGTGTTTGATACCTTTATGGCTAATAGGTAAAGACGTCTTAAAGGTATTGTCCCTGATGTATAACAAATAAAGAGTGCCGTGTACTTTAGTCTAGAATCTTGATGTTATGTAATGCTAGTAATTTGCCAGGCTTGAAATCACTCCCCCATCTCTCAATTTGCTGAAACCTTTACAGGGTATAAACTAAATTATTAAATAAATGAATTAACATTGGTCAAAATATTCAGACGTATAACAATTTTGGCGCCATCTGAAACTGCCGGCGCAGGCGCACCGGTTTGCCTCACCGTAGATCCGGGCTGGTAATCTGTCACTGTAGCGCCTATTTAACCATCCTGAATTTAGGATTCGATGGGAGGGTCTAATTGGATACATAATTGTCTACTTTTAAGAACATTTTTACGTACTTACTCTATTTCCAGGACTCGTTTAGTGTTTTGAGGCTTCTCTCGCCTTCTTTTGGTCTCTCTCAACAATTTCTAAAGTCAACGACATTGAAAACGGCCTTTACCTACAACCTCAGACCAAGCCTCAGACTGATAGATGGACCCCAATCTTTTTATCTTTCAAAGTACTTTGCGATATGTGGTTGCTATTCGAAAAAAATTATTTTTTTAGCCTGGTAATTTAATTACGAACTTGTAATCACTGTAATGTGTAGGTACTCGTGCTCTAAAATGGGTGACTAGGTGATGGGTAAATAGGTTCAAACAGGAGGCTACGATACGTAATTGTCCGCAATAAACTGCCAGTGTTCGGTTCTATTACCACAATTAATTTTAATTAGTTTCAATTATTAGCTAATTTTCGCGTGGTAGCTATACGCAGTTTTTGTGTTTTCTGCAGCTAGTTATGGCTATATTTTGGGCATAATCGTTTTTGATCAAACATTTATACTATCAGCCAATCCATGAAGCATTAGTTATAAGAAAATAATGAAACTGTAACATAGTTTAACGAGTTCTAAAGAAAACCAGCCAAGTGCGAGTCGGACTCGCGCTCGAAGTCAAGAATTTAAGTAGCATGAGGAATTTATATTAGCTCTGTCTTTTACCACATACTATGAAGAAGATACTTTTGTTTTTATATTCCATTCCTAGGGTAGATGTTCTGTTTGCATATCTGCTGCATTCATTCGTAGTCGTAGCTATATGGCTATATAGCAAATAAAGAGCTCTTCCGCCGTGTTTCCACAATTCGTCTATTCCCGGAGCTTTGTTGTTTTTGAGGGTATTAATTGCTTAATTAATTAATATGAACTGCCAGCGGTTTAACATCCTTGTTGCTGTCTGCATCTCCATGGGGGTGTACCATCCTGGAGAGATGCACAATTAAGCTACTGGTCAAAATAATTGCGCCACATTCTCTTTTTTTCTTATCCGAAGTTACCAAGTCGCCATTTTCAATCTGCAAGATTTGTCTATGTTTAAGTTCTTGATAAAATTTCCTTGAGTTGTTTGACCGTACAAGTGTTTCCATGCCGTCTAGTTGTCTCTTCGCTCTTTTGATGGTCTTTCTAGCGTCGAACTGCCTTTGCGTATAGCAGTCCTTCCACCTACTGTCATGTTCTGCAAGGATCTTAGGATCTTATGCTTTTTTTCTTCTACCATCCTTTCGAATTCGTATATCGTGACTGTCTTTTATGTCTGACTCTGGGTCCCAATATTTGCAAAGCTACATCTTTAATTGTATTTTTCATTTTCTCCCAGGTTTCGTCTATACTTTCGTCTTCAGCCAAATTGTCTATTATTGATTTTTATTTGGATTTTTATCTTGTAGATTATCTGTATTTACTTGATTAAATACTCGTTTACAACTTTAATTCTCAATTATAACTTTATGCCTACCATATCATGATCGTTATTAGTCTACCGTAACTTGTCTTTATATTTCTTAGATTCAATCAGAAGGTTACTACACTGTGTTACTAAACCGTTAAAAATGAAAAATTAACCTTCATTAAGGTTCTGAAAACAAAGGGTAAAAACAAAACCATATTACTAGGCCGCTGTTCATCTGTCCGTCCACCACAGGACTGTATCTATTGAACTACCAAGGTAGAGACTTGAATTTTTCACAGAATGAGTATATCTATAGCCGCTAACAACAAATAAAGAAAGTAAAAAATTAAAGGATTTGCATACAATAAAACGTGCTTTTGAGCGTTTCATCATCATCATCAACCTACATTCGTCCACTACTGGACACAGGTGAGCGTTTAAAGTAGGTAAATTTGTGTGTGATACCGACACGGTATTAGTCTATAATTAATCTACTAAACTATAATCAAACTAGGCAAGTAGTTTTATAACATACTGTATATCCTCAAGGGAGGCATTGCTTAAGGTGCCACTTTCGTGGCACCTTCAATAGACCATTGACGGGCCGTACCATAGAACCCCATCGCTCGGGGTGAACTCATGAACCGAGGCTGACCAGACCTGGTTTAACTCGACAGGTCATGCACCTGTGCATATGGCGACAGCAGCTTTCAAGTTACTGCGTCCACGAATACCTTACCTTACATACTCTCCAGTCCCGAGATTCCTGGTGATATGATCAGAATCAACATAATTTACATAAAGCTCTACCTGTTATAGCGTAGGAACAAGCATTTGTATTGAATAATAAGTAGTGTTATTTTCCAGCTAAATTATAGTTGAACAACTATAATACTATAACTATAAAATAAAGGACTATCTAAAAGAATTCTAAAAGAATAGACGCATTTACAAATTAGCAGTATTTTGAAACCCATACGCGTGAGAGGTAGTTTTTTTGTCAAGTAGCTATTAAGTATAAGTTTTTTTTTTTTAATATCCATACATTTAGATTGAATCTTGTGCACTGGATTCTAAAAAATAGGCTACTCACCGGTTGATAAGCGCTTTTGCTAGTTACAGTTTTTTAGATATCTGCTATTAATTAACAGTCTAAAAACACGCTATACTCAAAGATATTGTCTAAAGAATGTGCTCGTGTGTTACACAATACAATAATTGTTCTTTAGTTCAAGTTATATGCTAAAATTAGCCAAAAAGGGCTGAAATGACATATTTATTTGTCATTTTAACCCTTTTTGGCTAATTTTAAAGGGATTTTTTGTGAAGTAATAGAGACAATTATTTTTTATTTTATTATTATATTATATACTAGCTATTGCCCGCGGCTCCGCCCGCGTTAATGTCGTTCCCTTGAGAACAGTAGAAATGATAAAAATTCCATACAAACCCCTCCCCCTCTGCTTTTTCCCCTTAAGGGGGAATTTAATACATTTCACCTACACAGATATTTTTTTATTGTAATGGAGAACTTCTTATTGTCATATTTCTAAGTAAATAAAAAAAATCCATACAAACTTTACCCCACCTATTCTACCCCTTCAAGGGGAAATTTCGACCATTTTAACTACACAGATCTTTTTAATTGTAATGTAAACATATATACTTATTTTTATACTTCTATGTCCAGAAATGAGAAAATTTCCATACAATCCCCTCCCCCCTTTATCCCTTAAGGGGGAAATTTTGTACATTTCACCTACACAGATCTTTTTTAATTGTAACCTAGAACGTATATACTTATTTTCATACCTCTAAGTCTAGAAATGGAAAAATTCCATACAAACTTAACCCCTATTTACCCCTTCAAGGGAGAATGTTGTCTGGTTCACCTAAACAAATCTTTTTTAATTTTAATTCAGAAGTTGCGTACCTACTTTCAAACTGCTAAGTCCAGAATTGAGAAAATTCTATAAAACTTCAACCCCTTTGATTTTCTTAAAATCTATTCTTAGTGCTCATTTACATCATAAAAAGAATCCCTGTGCCAAATTTCAGTTTAGTTTCGGCTGTGCGTTGATATATAAGTCAGGTTTGCCTTTGGCCCGCGGCTCCGCCCGCATAAGTGTCGATTTCTCAGGAACAGTAGAATTACCCGGAATACATTAGTTTATGACTTTCAATGAAACACCTTAATATTGAATTTCAATTGAATAACTTCAAAAACAATAAGTTTCATACTAACTTTGCATCCCCGTTATATCCCCTTAAGGGATGATTTTTGAGAAAAATATTTTACTTGTGTTTCATGCCTTTTAGTAAAGAACCTTCATGCTGAATTTCATTCGATTAACTTCAAAAATGGCAAAGTTTCATGCTTCCTTTGCACCCCTATTTTACACCCCCTTAAGGGATTACCCCTTAAGAGATGATTTTTGAGTAAAATATTTTACTCGTGTTTCATACCTTTCAGTAAAGAACCTTCATGCCGAATTTCATTCTTATAACTTTAAAAACAACAAAGTTTCATACTAACTTTGCAACCCGTTTACCCCCTAAGGAGATGAATTTCCAAAAATCCTTTCTTAGTGCTCCCCTACGTTATAAAAGGAACCCCTGTGCAAAATTTCAAGTTCCTAACCCTTATAGTTTAGGCCCTGCGTTGATATGTCAGTCAGTCAGTCAGCTTCTCCTTTTTTTTAGTACGGATTACTATGGATAGTATGGATAGGTATAATGCTGTCGTATAATGATGATGAATTGACTTTGGAGTTTATTTTCTTATGTCATTTATTATTTTATTTTTGCTATATGTTTGCAGGCAAACTCATGCCTTGAGTTCATTCAAATGACGATAACTTTTTTTTTAATGAACCGATTTTGATGAAACAAACTTTAAATGTTAAACTGAGTTAAAACAAAGCAATTGGTGAAAGTTTGAAGTAAATCGGTTCAGTATTTTCGGAGATAATCGTGATCATACATGCAGACAGACAGACAGACAGACAGACAAGAAATTCCAAAAAATTTTTTTTGCTTTCTATTATTCTTTTTAAGTGTCCCTCTATCCATTTCAGTCAAAAATTCGAAATGTACAGACAAAATAATTTTACTGTTTTATTATATGTATAGATTTTAAGTTAATATTTATCCCAAAATTGAAACAAAACCCAACGGTTTTAAGTTACATCGCGTCACCCACTCTGCCGCCGGTCGTAGGTAAGCAGGCGCTAGTAAGGTAAATCAAATTATATAGACTTGACTAGCTGTTGCCTCCTATTTCACCCACTTAGGGGTTGAATTTCTAAAAATCCTTCCTCAGTGCTCATTTACATCATAAAAAGAACCCCTGTATGACAGACAGACAGAGTTACTTTCGCATTTATAATATAAGTATGGATATAGGTAAAGATTTTTTGAAAATATATAACATGACCTATTTTAATGCTAATGTAATTTAATGTTCATAATACAAATGAAAAATGAACGATAAATTGTTGACGGAAAATAAAAGGATAGATAATATCTATTAGCGGCGGCCAAAAAGGATGTTGGCAAGATACCAAGGAAAACTCTGGCTTTAAACAGAAATGCTGAGTCCAATACCCAACAGAAAGTATAGAGTACCTATAGATCACTGTCGCAGTGACCCAGTAAAATTAAAATTATACGATACAGAAAGTTTTTCGAGGAGCTCGCTGCCAAGATTTGTTTTCTTCTCTTTGAAATATTTGTATGTCTGTGACGTGCATTGTTTATATTTTTCTTATATTTTACCTTTATAAATTTTCCAAACTTGTATCTTAATGGCAGATTGAGAGTCGGTCCAGTATCCCGTGAGTTAGAACTCTAAGGGAATTGGAAGGTTATTGAATGTAGACCACGTACGTACAAGTTACGTAGTTCCACCTTTAGAAACAGGAGATCTCAAGAGATTACAATATTGACAGTCGACTTCAATAATAATGATTTGCTAGTTTTTGCGTGCAATTCAGTCCGTGTACATAAATACATATTATCATGTCTCTTTATCATGGGGGTAGGCAAAGACCATGGATGGACTTGCTGCCAGAGGTGTATAACATAATCTGATAATGTGCCATGTTTTGTTCCGTTCAGCAACGAGACACGATAGAGTAACTAATACCCAAACTTACAAAAATGAAAACTTCGTATCATCATCATCATAGTTCGAGTAGGTGTCACGGTCAATTGACCCTGCACACCCTGTTGTCAGAGTTCTTAGGGACCGCCTCTCGGCACCGACATGGTTCCTTTAACGACTACCAGATGGCAGCCGGGACCAACGGCTTAACGTGCCTTCCGAAGCACGGAATCATCTTAATTATCAGACAATTAATTACGTCGTATCTATTTAGGTATACTTAATACTTTCAGGGTAACAGGGCAGGAGCGGCGCTAGGGTAGAGCGCGGCTGGGTGACCGCCACAGAGATGTATATTCTGATATCTATGGCGACCACCCATGTGTGGTAGGTCTGACACAAAAGTGGCGAAAGTATTGGAGGGGGCGCCCGTAAAATTCACGATATACTAGTAAGTCATCATCATTTCGAGTAGGTGTCACGGTCAATCGACCATGCACACCCTGGTATCAGAGTTCTTCGGAACCGCCTCTCGGCCTCTGAAGTTCAGATGGCAGCCGGGACCAACGGCTTAACGTGCCTTCCGAAGCACGGAATCATCTTTATTTACAGACAATCAGGTGAATCAAGCCTGCAATGTCTTAACCAAAGTGGAAACAACTAAACAAAGTATGCTTCCCGTGAGAATCGAACCTACGACCCCTCTACAGGCAAACACTTTAACCACTGAACCACGGAGCCAGTTAAACACGAGTAAGTATTACAAGCTGTACTTGCAATAGCAAATGCAGCAGTGACGTGCATAGATATTTTTAGGTAGGTCTTACATACTTAGTCTCAGGTACGTGTGAGTAGAAAAGATTTTAGTGGCATCCTCCTCCTCGCGTCGTTATCCTCAATACTGAGGGTCGTGATTCCCTAGTTGTGGGGTGATCTTCTTCCGGACAATTGTTCGCCACTTGTTCCTCTCTTTGGCCGAATGCAGAGCACTGTGTAAATCGGTGTCCAAGGTTGTTCGGATCTGATCAGTCCACCTGACTGGACTACGTCCTCTTGGTCTCTTGCCGTCAACCTTTTCGGTAACCATGAGTTGTTCGAGGTTGTTCCCTTCTTTTCTGGCGATATGACCAAAGAACTCAAGCACTCTTTGCAGGCAGATAGTAGAGAGTCGAGTTTTAATATTTAGTTGCTGCAAAATAGACGCATTTGTGCGAAAGGCCGTCCATGGGATCTGAAGCATTTTTCTCCAGCACCACATCTCAAAAGCATCGATGCGGTCGCGATCAGCTTTCTTTAACGTCCATGTCTTGGCCCCGTAGCTGAATATGGAGAATACCAAGGTCTTGACTAATTTCATTTTGGTTTTGTGAGAGATGTTTCGATCTCTCCATATTCCTTGCAGTTGGTATATTCCTTCCAGTAAGTGGCATCAAGCATAGGTAATTAAATATTAGAGAAAAATGTTTAGTTAGTCCAGGGTAGACAGAGTATAACTGTGTATTTGAACTGCACGTCAGACAGGTACCTTGTCTGTTCGGCCCAAAAAATAATCTTGGGATTCGGGCGCCATCAGGAACTCACGCGCTTAGGCTGCACAGGATACACAGGGATACAAGGCAAGTAGAAGAAGTTAGGTACTGACAGATACACACCTACATTAGACAAAGTGGCTGCTTCCAAGTTAATAAAGGTAAACAAGCTGTCGGACAGTAATGCCTGCTTGGATTGGATCCCAAAATCGGTCTGTCGCAAGCCCACTCCCGTGCCAACTAGCGCACTGTATGTTATTTTATAACAACACTGTAAACATGACTAATTATATTACATTTACTAGCAGTGCCCGCGACTTCGTTCGCGTACATTTGTTTGGCGGCCACGTCTTATCTGGAGAAAAAAATAAGTAGCCTATCCTGTGTTCTGTACATCTAAATGTGTATCTAACGAGTTTCATCAAAATCTGTTAATTCGTTTAAGAGTTATAGAGATACATACATACATACAGATAAAAAAAACCACGGCTTAGTTTCAGTACCTATCATGTATAGAGTTTATAACTACGGTATCTCTGAAAACAACATGACCAACCCTTACAGATACAGATAACTTTTTAAGGATCTTGTTATTACAGTTCTATTCTCAATGGGTGTCAACGAGACCCTAAGTATTACTAACAGCCTCCATCTTCCGTCTGTCACAGGCCAAGGTCACAGGGCTTTATTTTTCAAGGGTAATGAGGTAGAGGCTTGAAATTTGTATCACACCGTCACTTTCACAGAAAGAAAAAAATATATTTTGCCGCTAAAACAATAAACAATAAAAACCGACCAAAATTTAAAGTAGAAGATACAAGCTAGCTGGCCATCTTTGTAACAAAACAACATATTTTGTAAGAAAAAAAGCTTATTTTCTAGACATTTTAGAGACATGATTTCATTTGAATCGTTACAAACCGATCTATACTCGTAAATATTGTATCTAGGTACCCTACAATCAACATTTGATTTCGAAATCGACGAGATTCGATTTCCGAGCCAGGTATGGTGTTTTGTGAAAATCTGTAAATGCAGCTTTTATTTTCTTAAAAATACATATAAGTCATGGTTCATTAAAACATTTTTGTCTATGATTTACAGTTTAAAAGAATCTCCTGACTGACCCATTTCTTCCGAGTGAGTAGTAGGTATTGCAATACCTTCATTCCCTTCCCAGCTTAAAAGTGCTTCCGATAAGCAACAGCGTGGAAGCACAAGAAGCCAAATAAACTACGCTCGCCCGCCGAAGTGGTGAGTACTGCAATATCCGCCCATGGAACGAAATATCATTGGGAGAGGCCTTTGTCAAGACTTTCTCGGCTGAAATGAAAAAATGAATGATAATTACCCACTTGAAATATAAATAAAACATTGTAACCGGCACGTGATCTGAATTTGAAGCGAGGAATAAGTCAAATGCCCTTTTAATATATGGCGAGGATGTTTAGCTCAGTAAAAAAAATCTAATCCCTCGATAACAAAGTCAGGATAGCAGTCGACAGCGGCTCTCAAACTTTAAGTTTAAAAACTTATTTCACAGTGTATTTTGGATATAGATACCGATAATAGAAATCGGCGTTACTTTAGTTATTGACAAATGGAAAAATAATAAATTAAGAAATATAATAATTATAAAACAGCTAATTTATCTTTAACGATTTCAGGTTTTGTGGGTTAGCTATATTCATTTTGAAAATATTATACTACGTATTGAATTCTTCTATATTAATTTATACTAGCTGTCCCGGCGAACTTCGTTTCGGTACAAGATGAAACCTATCCCATCTTTTAAGGTGGACCAATTACGAAGTTGGATCAAAATACTCGTAGGTTCAGAAGTTTCAGAGTTTATCCCGAAAATACATCGTGACACGGGATTTTTATATATATCGCGTGAAGTTGAATTTCTGAACTATATTGAAATCCTGGAATCAGAAGCCCTAATGAAATATAGAATTGCAAAAAAATAAGCTGAAAATCGAAAAGAAAATTAGGTTTCCCAAAAAAAGTCGCCGATCTGCTGGACAAATCTATGGAAGATATTTTTTTTTTTTCATTTTTACCCTTTTTTCTTGCAAATCTGTATTCCATTAGATGTTCTGATTCCAGGAGTTCAATATAGTTCAGAGGTTCAAAATCACGTTGTATATAGACAGATATTTATTCAGACTCAAGGAACCCAGTAACGACTGCGTCAATTTCGATGAAGTCTGGTGTGTAGCCATAGGATTCTGGGCACATCACCTGCAGCAACTCTCATCTTTTGCCTTATGGGCTGTGAACGAAATTAAGAGAATCCAAGTTATATATTTGACATTTACCTATTAGAGTAGGTACGTGAATGTTTTATGCGTATCTATGAATTTGTGTTATGAAACTGTTGATAGATTTGTCTTGTAACCTTGTAACTTGTCAGTATCCCATGCTAGGTAACGCTATAATGAGGAACGGATTGATAATACGTCTAACTTCAAAGGGATCGTTTTCTTTATCCGGTTTATCATGTCTTTTTATTTTACATAGTTGGCAAATACGATCACAAAGGATAAAAAAACTATATCTCAGTCGTATGCTCAGCTGAGGCAGTGGGGGACTAAAGCCCACTATTATTATAATATTTTAGTGTATACCAACTATTCATGCGGTAAAACGATTTGAATTGTCATTGAAGAACACTATTTTGTAAGGTCTCGAAAACCTACATGCAGTAAAATATTGGTTATTGGTTTTTTAAACTGAATTTGTAACCGTCTCGTCACAAAAACTTTTAGTGTCGTTTCGGAAAAGGTAAGGTTGTTTCGGTGCCACTGCATTAGGGTAGGGCCCGGCCGGGACGGCGGGGTGCCGTGCCCAGCTGCCGATAAGTGAAGAGCTATCTGACTTCGGATTTATAGTGGGATGGGACGGAACTAACAATTCATCCGGCTGCCGGTGAAATAGATGGACGCCACTGCGGTAAACAGTTATATTTTTTTTCAACTCGTAGTTTCTAAATAATTGTAAATATGCACTTATCGTTTATAAAATTGAACTAAATTGTAGAGAATTTTATATATTTTTCGGACCCGTGTGATTCGAAAAATATACAAAGTAAACAATGATCGATCACACAAACTATACCTAAACAAATATGATTATTGCACAAAGGGTGAGAAAATGAGAGTCAAACGAGCTTTGGCATTAGTATTACCTATTGTAATGAGTTAAGTGTATGTACCAATTAGAAAATTAATAAAGTAGAAAACAACATTTGTCGATTATTGTGGATTTGCGAAGTAATGTCACGCCATGAATAAAGAAACCCATATCGAGACGTGTGGCTTGGCTATGGCTATACTTTACCAAGAACGGCAATAAGATAAATAAGCGCCCTTATTATAATCAATCACTTTTTATACCTCGAAGATAAAAATGATTAATCTCATATTCAAACACCATAAACATTCACCCTACATATTAGTAATAAAATATCAATATAGTCAAACTCTCTTGAGGCCTGGAGGATGATCTAATTTGCGTCAGCAACATGACTGACTCGTAAAATAGTAACGGCCACGGAGTACATACAGAGTGGAGACGGCGTTAGCTACTGTGCACTGTGATTCCAACTAGGTCCTGACGTCATCACGTTAACATCGAGAGTAGGCGTGGCCTATTAGTCTGCTGTTGTAGCTGTCAATGTTCGTACGTGGTTCGTTCTGTGCACACAGTGAGATTTTCGGACTTATCTTGTTTTTTACGAAGAAAATCATGAAGTGTTGCATTATATCATGTAAAAACTACTCAGATAAACGTTCAGATGCTATGGAAGGAATCACATTTCATTTGTAAGTATATTTATTCGTAATTTACTTAAATTATTCTGGAAAAATCTTTTGGCGACGTTCCGTGCTACTCATCGTTAGATGGCACCACTTTGCGTAATGGGACGTATGAACTATAATTATCGTAATAAATAATAACCATAAGTACTGAAATTTGTTCTAAATTTATACCCAAAGACTTTTACCCTGACAAAAAGATTATGTTTATGTTGTTTCATAATTCTCTTTTCAGCAATGCGCCACCTGTCGTCAACGTTGAATAATAGTGAACGTCAAGATGACGGGACTCCGCCCGGTTTTGCGAATATGATGTGATTAGGATGTAGTACCATATTAGTGCTATTTTATACTTACATAATAAAATTTTATTATGGAGACAGTTTTATTATGGAGGTTAGGCTCTCTCTTCCCCGTAAGGGAAATAGACGTGATAATATGTATGTATGTTTTAACATTTTGGTTTTGCACTTAATTTTTAGGCAAAGGTAAATTAAAACAAATTCAGTGTAGAATAACCTCCATAATAAAACTGTCAAACAAACGCCTAAGCAAATTGTAAGAGCAGTATAATGCTACTTGGCTTTGAAATTCACTTTTTCCTCAGGAGATTATTCGTTTATTTATTTATTTATTTGTCAAACATGTGTTACAATGTGTTAAATAATATAAAAGTAGGAATCAACATGCTTACCGTTAGGGTGTACAAATATTGAATCAGATGAGCTACTGTTAGTACCACATAAAATAAACAATAAATAATATTAAATTACAAAATAAGTCAATATATGTACAATAAGCACAAAAAATATATAAATAGAGAGATAAAAAAAAAAAACACTTAATTTTATCATTAAAAAACGCACTAATATCATAGTAACACTTCTGGTTTAGGAATAATTTCAGTTTTTTCTTAAATAAATTTATATTTAATGTTTTATATTCCTTAGGGATTTTATTATAAATTTTCGGAACAGAGCTGTTTTTGATTGATGTAGACAAAGTCTATCGCCATTTCTTCTGTTTCTTGCACACACATCCGATATACGTTTGAGTAAATGGGGATTATTTTGAACAAATACAGCTATCTCAAATATATACAGTGATGGCAGTGTTAGTATTTTATATTGTTTAAAATAAGATTGACAGCTATCAGTGCTTTTTAGACCAAACATACAGCGGATACACCGTTTTTGCATTTTAAAAACCAATTTTTTATCTGTAGAATTTCCCCAGAAAAATCGTTGAAAATATTTTTTATTTTTACAATTGAAGTGTTTTTTAAGAACTGAATTGTGGTCCCGCCATTTTGATATTATAATAGCGGGACCACTTTCTTTGTTGAATATCTTGAAATCATTTGAGTGTACAATTTTATTATAGCACGTATGTAAGTATAAAATAGCACTAATATTACTACGTACGTAATGGTACTACATCATAGTTACATCATATTCACAAAACCGGGCGGGGTCCCGTCATCTTGACGTTCACGAATAATAGCCATACATGGCAAAATGTCTAGGGTTGCCAACCACCTAGTTTTCGCTAGTTAATACTTTTTACTGTTTTATCAAAAGACAGTATACAAATTACTGTTTTCTCAACCGCTGATAAAACTACGATTGGATTTTGATATTTTATAAAAAGTTACATGGAAGATGAGGGAATAATGATGTTTCTGAGCACACCGAGAGCATTTTTCATCAAAGAAACCTACTTTCAGTGAGTGCTCACCCCATATGCAGACAGCATCGACCACAATTCTTTCATAGGTTTTTTCCAAATCTACGAATACGCAGTACATTTTTTGACCTTTGGCCAAAAATTTCTCCAAAATGAAAAAGACATGGAAAAGACCTGCCAGTCTATTTGCTAACTTAGTGTACAACGTTTTGATG
The DNA here is from genome assembly GCA_947532085.1 of Elegia similella. Lineage (NCBI taxonomy): Eukaryota > Metazoa > Arthropoda > Insecta > Lepidoptera > Pyralidae > Elegia > Elegia similella. Next base: position 12,279,238 of record OX383931.1, on the reverse strand, counting down.
GTCACTTCAAAATACATTTTGATGGTCACATCAAATACATCTTATATAAAAATTAACAATATCATACGAAAGCCGCAATGCATTTTGAAGTGTCTATCAAAACGTTGTACACCGAGTTAGCAATTAGGCCGACTGATCTGTACATCCCATTCCTTTTTTGATCCCGCTTGTTAGTTAAATTAGTTGTAAATACAACTTTTGTACATGTTGTATCATTTTTTGACATTCATACAAATCGAATATTGCACTTTGGCGTTACGTGATACTTTTTCGATTGATTGAGATTATGTCTGTTAATGTAGATTTTTCATGGTAAGAAAAAAATTAATGGCTATTTTAAGCTTATTTACACTCCATGCTATGATTATTAAATCATAATACTTCAAGAAATATATGATCGAAGCATAATAGTATTTGATTTTTACTATGTCCTTTATTATTAATGATGGAAAAATGTCATGCGATCGATGTAATTTCTTGATAAGATCAACGATCAACAAAAGATCAATCCACCAGTTTGTATATTTTTTTGACATGTGGGTCGAGCATGTGGGTCAAAAAAATATACAAACTTGTGGCGGCGTCGAAGGCAGGCTAGTACTACTACTAGCTCAAGTCACCTCTAGTATGGCTAAGTTTTGGATGGCCCGTGCGTCAACTCGTATGCTGCCTGGATTTTACATGATATGGTCACTGACACTATGGTTTTATTATGGAATTTGATTAATTATCTATGACAAAAAACAGAAAGGAAATAATTTACATAAAACATATTGATTCTTTGTTTTTGTGGCTGTGAAGATGTAGTCTCCAAATAAACGATTGCTTTGAACAGGTACAGAACTATACTATATACAACAATATTATGTTATTGGAAAATTTTAAATTTATATGTTTCTAACCATAGTTTTACCAGCAGTCGTGAAAACAGTGTTTTGCAAATTCTCTTATAATAGAACAGTAAAAAGCATTAACTAGCAAAAACAGTATTATACTGTTTTTAACAGTCTGGTTGGCAACCCTAATTACTCAGCTATCTGACACTAGATGTCAGTAGGTGTTAGGGACATCTAGTGACGGATAGATAAACTAAAAAGAAAGATCAACATCGAACTTATTAAGTAGTTGGGCTATTCGCCGCTAGATGGATATAAAGGAGGGAGTGAGACAGAGCAAGTAGAGTGAGACAGATAATACTCCCCTCACCCCCTGTAAGTGCCACGCATTGTTTCATAGAAAATATTCCTTAGGGCAACTCCTCTCTGTATGTACTCCGTGGTAACGGCCGATAAACGTCCAGAATTAAGTCTAGCTTTAAATACACTGCCATTGTGTTGAGTCCAACCTATTCATTTTAGAGAGCTCTGGATGACTTTAGTTAATATGTCAAGGTAATTATTATGAGGACAGAGCGAGAGAATAATAAGCACAGAGGAATGCCTCTGTGCCTCCGCCTCTCTTTATGGTCCTGGCTGTCATCATTGATGGCAGTCGTTAAGCTAAGTCTTGACTTTAGGCAGCATAAAAAATCTAACACCGGTGTTGGCCACTGTGTAAGTGGCCAATACTACTGTCAGATTTTTTAACGGATTTACACATGCATGCGAAATTTCAGCTCGATCGATAACCGCGAAGTGGATCAAGTTTAACTAGAAAGATGTGATTACAGACAGACATTGGGACAGGTGAAACTAAATTAAAGCTTGTAAAAGATGACTGTTCGGTTTCACTAATTTTAGTAGAGACTAAGGCCGTGAATTGTAACGTGTTACTAAAATACTGTGAATGGGGACACATAAATTTTAGTATTTCGACAGGTAACGAAAATAACGCATGAGCGCATGTTGTCGTTGTAATCGTTGTTTTATTGAACAACATTGCAAGTAAACAGATATTTATTTTTTAAACATAGTTTTCAAAAATTAATTACGAGTTCTTTACACCTGTCTTTTGCAGTAACGCAATCTCAAAGTTTTCTCATATGATTTAAATTCTAAAAAGATGCTTCTATGGCTCACTTTTCCTATCTCCTGTTATCATTTCTTATGATAACAGGAGATATTTTTTTCTCCGTCCGTTTGTTCCGCCCTCCGGCGTCTAGTGTACTTAAAATTAGTAATTGTTTTGTATCTGGTTAATTTATTTTCGATATGTGACTTCCACGAGACAAGCTTAGCTTAGTGTGTAAGTCACAGCTAATGGATATTGTAAATGTTTGTATCTGGTAAATAAATGATTATTATTATTATTATTCATTTTCGTGGATTCTCAAACCAGCCACGCAGAATACCTGAAATAGTTCTCACATTTTCTGAGGTGAGAACGGAAGGGTTTAACAAAATGATACACTTACATTTTTACTTTTCTCGTATTCTGCTGTTATTTGTCGGCTCTTTTCTATCTTCTATCTTTATGGATATTAAAATATAAAAGTGTAGCTCGCCTCATCCTCGAACCGAAGGGGCTTTGCAAGAAAAATAGTTTTCCGTCACTTGCTGGATCCTCCAATATTGGATCCATCTCGACGTCTCGTCGCGGCGATGACATGTGGGATTAATGAAAAACATGGGATAAAATGTTAAACGTGATGTTGAGGCTACATCACAGAAAACGTTTTTAACCCCGACGCAAAAAGAGGGGTGTTATAAGTTTGACGTCGATGTCTCTGTGTGTGTGAGTGCGTGTGTGTCTGTGGTATCGTAGCTTTGAAAAGAACAATTTCGATGCAGTGATTCTTAATTATGTTTAGTAAATATTGGTCCAGCAGAGTAAGAGTACTCGTATCAGCTCGTTTCAAAAATAATGTAATGGCGTACTTCACGCGTGCCAGTATAATCGTTAGATGACAATTAATTGATAACTATGACCTGATGCTGCAACCAGAATGGTCTCCAGATAACCTAACTCCTCGAAATCTTACAGACATATCGTGTTTGGATTCAATATATTAGTTTTAATGAGTAAATTTGTTGCAGGTTATGATCTTGCAATACGGTCACGTTGACCTGGCCCTTTTAACTTTTTAAGTTACCTATTTTTTTTTTAATTTTATTTTTATTATTGATTCTAAGATCTCGATGACTAGCGACACAAAGTATTCTCTACCGAAACCAGTGTTGCCTCACACACCAAAAACAAACAATAACAATGTTTTGTTTTATTAATGTAATAATTATGTAGAGTACCTACATACATACATAGTATTACATCTTTGTCCCTTGCGGGGTAGACATAGCCTAGGTCTGTAAGACTATGGCCACATTTAACATGTTGGAGGGCGTGTAGATGGAAAACGGAATCAAATAGTGATGAGTTGCTAGCCGCATCGCCTATTGACATGATTCCGTAGATTTTAGCCCAATCCCTTGATTGGCTTTCACGATCTGCGCGGGAAGTGAAGCAGCTGGCACATGGAAGAGGTGTAGGTAGAGGGTTTCACAAATGAATGATATCCAATGCCCGTGTGAACATACGTTTCAGACAATGTCGCACTTTTACTCGAGTGCCAGTCTAGCAGTCAGTCAGCATTCGGGCTGCACGCTGGATGATATATCACAGACATCTAACTAATGCAATAATTAGGGCAGATACTTGGTAGAATAAGTTGTTATAAGAATATAACATTTTCCACGTAAGGTAAAGTTGTAGAACAAACCTGTCATGGTTATCCCGAGAGATTACTTATTGTGGTTCTTCAAAAAGGGTGTGAAAAGATTTCTTCAATATCGGCAACGTGCGAACGGTACCTCTGATGTTGCAATCGTCCATAGGCTACAGTAACCGCTTCCCATCAAGTGGGCCGTATGCTTGTTTGCCTCATCATCATCGGGTCCTTTTTAGTCTTCACTACAGGAGCACGACCCTCTCTGTACTACTAGAGCCATACTTGGCCAGAGCAGCCAGAGGACTTGGCCTACACTCTCCACGCTAGCCAGACGGGTTGGAGGGAGAGGTCTCGCAGATGTTTATAAGCACAGAATAGATCGAGTTCATAAGCTTCGTTTAGCTTGTAAGTCGCCTTCTGCGACATCCATCCACGGAAAGGCTTGGAGTGGTCCTATTCTACTCTGCCGGATACCACACGGCTAACGACTACTACTGGCTACGCCTGTTTGCCTACTTACTTAAATAGGTATAAAAAAAGTCAAAGTGTGTAGAAAGGTCGAACCTAAAAAAAAAACAAAAATATTTTACAAGTCTGCGTGGAATCCAACTGGAGCATAAAGTTTGTTTGGTATCGCTGGCCGCGATTATAATAGCTGGATAGATCTGTAACATAAACAATGTCCGAATGCTTCCTGTTTCTCGCTGATTAGAATAAACAGTTTGTGTAAAAAATAGGGTAAGGTCGGAGCTTCCTACAAACATGTGGCAAGCGGGTCACCCTTCAATATTTCGTGCTGATGTAATGTACGTTAATGTATTGATTTTTTAGATTTAGATACATACGGAACACTGTCTTGCTATTAGCAATAATTTTAATTATACTCGTACTACGCATACTACTATTATTACCTACCTGCCTTTCATCGTTCAAACCTAGAAGCCGGAAGTCAATACGTGTCTTTATGAGATTTTCAAGCATACATTTAAAAAAATGTGTACAAGGCTATCATTGCCAATTTGTCAAAGGCTGCTTTAGCTGGACCTAAAGCTACATCTACATAATAGTTAGATTTAAAGAAAAAAAATGTGATATGGTACGGACTTTTTAATTTGGTTTGACGTTTCCATAAAACTAAGAATTAAGCCTTTTTTAGGTTTCATCATCACCAAAAACACTGACTTAAACTAAGAACTTACGAAAAAACCACAGCGGAGCCAATTTTGTCGAAAATTAAAAGGGACCAGAGGTGGTACAAAACATACAAAAAGCATTCAGTTGAATTGAGAACCTCCTTCTTTTTAAAAGTCGGTTTCAAAAAGTGGACAAAATATTTAATACAGGTACATAATCCTGATGACCCTATCCATTACCGGTTATCTGGACATCAGCGTACGAGCAGCAATGTACGAGTGGCAGTGAAAAGGGTTGGGTCAGCGATAGATAAGCGGACAGTTACCAACGTCATTGCCAGATCGTAAAGCCATGAGACCCCGTTTATCGCGATCTTTTCGTTTTCAATTTCAAATGATTTGGAGCGCTGAGATTGTCCTTACGCCGGTTATTCCATTTTCTAAAAAAGGCCACAAAAATGTCATAAAATGTTAACTAAACAAGAAATCACCAGCTGCTTCTCTTCCCGCGCAGGTCGTAAAAGCCGATCGAGGGAATCTGGGGAATCATGTTAATAATGCGGCTAGCACACCATCACTATTTTGATTCCGTTTTCCACCTAATGCCCACCAACGTGCTAAAGGTGGCTTTTAGGTCTTATAGACTTAGGCTCAGTCTACCCCACATAGAGTTACCATCCGTCCGGATTAGTCCGGACATGTCCGGACTTTAAGACTCTCGTCCGGACTTTGTCCGGCCCTTTGATTTGTTCGGATTTATGGAATATAAGTAATAAAACTTTTTTTTATATATCAAATCAGTCTTAAATCAACAACGAACTTCACATTTACCAAAAAAAAAAAACAAAATATAAAATCTTCTTTAACAATAAATCTTACTGTGAAATTTGCAAACAATCAAATAATTAAACATATTTTCATCAAAAACAAAAAGAGGTTTACGTAAAATGAATAGTTTTACGTAAAAAGTCCGGACTTTTATCGAAATGTTCGGCTTTTTACCAGGATTTTTCAAATTCCTAAATGGTAACCAAAGACAAAAAGACGTACAATTACGTCTTTTAGGTATGTATGTAATCAAGAAATGGTCCAAAACCATTCTATTACTATTTCTTATTCACGCACTTGATATAATATCCAAGGTCATTGTTCCACCTAAAAGAGCGTCTATTAAGAACTGGATCAATTTGAATCAATTAACATCAATTCTTATCTTCTGAGTTCTAAAAATAACAGTAATGTTTCCACTTCATTATTTATTTTATCTGTTGACTTTATTACTTATCTCGGCCTTACATTTAAGGTGCTTGCCGACGCCTTTTAAGTAGCTTAATTAACTTATGTTATAGGTTATAATGTTGCCGCATTTTAGGTAGATAATAGAGCTCCTTCGTGTTAGTACTTACCTCTTTCTTTCATCTGAACGCGTTATCGATTGTGTTTTGCGGCCCTCGGCCCGGAATGTTACAAATGATTTGGCAATATGTTTGCGACCGACTGCCTCCCAGCATGCAAGAAAAGAGTGATAGACGTTTGAATCTAAAGAGGTTTGTAAGGATCGCAGTAGTCACTCCATATATGCCGTGTTAGCAATAGTTAGCATGTATGCATGCCTGCGTTGCGCCTCATACTTAGATACCAAAATATTAATTAGGTTCGATGGATTTCCGGCCGAAATAAGTTTGATATCTCCAGTTAAATATCCTTCAAATATTTACTTCAAAATGCCATATAAACACAATATTATGACACTTACTTATTGTAGGTGATACCATAATATTTCTAACTCATATTGGAGTTTAAATTTTGCACATCATCGCTGCTGCACAATATGGCATACGCATATGCTCATAAACTTACTCTAAAACGCGGTCTCGTTTTAGAGAAATAATAATCAGTTTGAACATAAAGCTTTCGCACCTGCCATGTCCACAAGCCCACTCTAAACATCTCAGTGACCTCATTATACAGCGTGTAACTAACGAAAGACGTGGTCCTATGGATAAATTGTTCATTTTGACGGACTGATTACCTCTTTACGGGAACGAACGTTGTTGGTTATGTTACACGCTGTATAGTCTTAAGGTCGAGGGCATGCATTTGGACGACAGGCTTAAACTTTTGTGCATTGTTCTCCTCCTAATAGATGGGTTGGCCGGAAAAAACCGTCAGTGTTTCATAAAAAACACCAGGAATTGCGAACCACAAGAAATCTTCATGTTTCCGAAACTAACTGCTCACAAAGCGATGTAGTATGAATGGGGTCATCGTCCTCCATTATCTTTGTGTTATTACAGAGAGCCCTTTCATAGCTGAGAGCATGAATGCACATATTGATCCAATCTGATATAAGTTGCGGTGGGCAATGTGTGCTGCACTAGATTGTAATGGGTTAAGATGTTTGTGATTAGATTATGTCGGTCTAATAGGTGGACACGAGTTGCATGATGTAAATGCATATTTCTTGATTCGCAGTTTAAACATATAAATGATTCTGGGATTTTAGTATGCTATTGATATATTACTATTCTTTAAGATTTCTACTTCAGTACAGTATTGATTTTTAAAAACAGGAATTAATGGTGCATAGGTGCTCTTTTTTAATCTCTGAACTCCGAAAACATAATATACTTTTTTAATTGATTTGTAAATTATAAATAAATATATACCTACCTACGAATAAATCACACAGATTTAGCTAAGCTCGAGATTTGTGATAAGGGACGAATTATTCAATTCGAAAATATGTGACGAAAAAGATTTAAAGCTACGGCAGCTCAATGGCGAACGTCGACAGGTTCAAATCCTGCCTGTGTCAAAAAAAATTTCGACACATATTTTCGAATTCAATGTTAAACCAAGCAATGTAATATAATAAAAAGATACTATATTTCATAACAAATACATAGATAAACATCCAAGACCAGGACTAATGCCATATCTGAAGACATAAATGTCTTTTGGACAAGTGAAAAAAACTGCTTTGTCTTCTCTCTCTCTCTCTCATCTGAGTATTTTCCTATTATGACACCATTCATGGTAGTAATACATCATTACAGCTGTAAAATGTCAATTACTGGACAAAGGCCTCTTCCAAAGATACTTTGTTCCATTGGGAGATATTGCCATACTCACCACGCTTGGCAGGCGGGTCAGCGAGCGCAGTTTCTTTGGCTTCTAGTGCTTCCGACGCTGCTGCCCACAAAAAGCAACTTAAAGCTGAGGAAGGACAGAAAGATGTTGGATTTGGAAAGGGAATGACGGTATTAGGATACAACTCACTCGGATGAATGGGGGAAAGGAAGTAGCAGCTCGGTAGCAGCGCAAACCCGATGCCATACCTTCAATCACCGGTCATGCAGCTGAGGATGACTCCCCTGGCCAATTAAGTAATATTTTTTTACAACCGTCTGTCTGACTCTACCCCTTCTAAAGCTCCAGAATTGTGAAAATGGAGTACAAGTATTTGCCCGCGCCGGGAATCGAACCCTGTGCCCCTGGTGTAGCAGGCTGGCGAGTTAACTTCTGCGCCACTGAGGATGTTTTCACTTTTATCAGAAATATAAGTAACAAAAATAGTACGATTGTACCATATTTATGAGATTTGCTGTCGCTATCGACAAAAGGTATGAGCATGAAACTGTTTGAAGCCGGACTCAAGCTGATTTACATGTTAGCTGGGCCATTTCATCCCGCTCGCATTGTGCACAGACTATGGGGTTACTGGGGCAGCTCTGCTTTATAATCCCGCATAGAATAGATAGTCATTTATTCCTTGTATGATAAATTTATAACGTATTCAACGTCATTAATGCATTTACTTGTGGTTATTTAATTATTTATAAAACCTTGACAGACCACTATTTCAAAAAGTACTGTATCAAAAAATAACAGTAAATAATGTACTTACTGCGCGCACAAACACTCAAGGAGCCATACACCTGGCGCAAGACCGTTCAGGGTGGAAAACTATTGTGAGGGGAGCTGCTCCCGATGGTCACGACCCTCAGGCATGAGGATACGATTATGAAGAAGAATGTACTTACTTAGTATTATTGCATAAGAGATTTCATTAATTCTGATACTAAAAATCGGTCTAGTAAAATAACGTTACCTAAATTTTCTTATATAAATAATAATAATAATTGTTTAATTCAGATAACTCGATCCATAGGGCTTAAGAAGAATGCACACGATATATTAAAAAAAAAAGAATGCTTTTTGCTATTTTAATAAAAAAATATATTTCTGTGTGATTAAATTTTGATTTGCATTTATCATAAACTAGCTTTCGCTCGCGGCTCCGCCCGCGTCAATGTCGATCCCTCGGGAATAGTACTTTTTCCCGGGATAAAAGGTAGTCTATGTCCTTGTCCGTACTCCAGAGAAATTGTATGCAAAATTTCATGATGATCGGTTCAGTAGTTCCGGCGTGAAAGCATAACAAACAAACAAACTCACTTTCGCATTTATAATATTAGTAAAGATAAGGATAAATATTTATTCTTCGAAGATAAAAATCGGTTGTTGTATATCGTATTGGTGCTGCCAATGCAAGAATTTACGGACGCGGGTCCTTGTAAGCGGGCACGTACTTTCAAGTGCCAGTGGGAAAGACGGCCTGAAGAAAGAGGAGCCAATAAAGGGTGGACGGAGGATGTAGTAACGAAGACTAAAATAGATGGTTGCAATCGAGATGAAAGAAAAATAAAATAAAAGATAAATGTTGCCTCGATCTCACGTGAAAAGAGTAAGCGATAGGTGATAAAAAGTTTTAACTAAAAGATTTGTGCAAAAACCAACCAAAACTCCGGAAAAATATCTCTTTTCTAGTCCCAAATTAAAACCGCGTGAATGCGAACTGAAGGCTAGTAAAAACAAAAAACCTATATACAAATTACAGTGTGCAGTATGAACGTGAGCTTTCCATGGTCCGCGCGAATATGTCGGCCGGATATTTTACGCAGCATTTCACCGTATTCTTCAGTCGCGCATCTAACTCACAAAGGAAGTTGGGTCCCGGCCACCCTGAAGTCGGCCAAGTGTGGATTCAGTTTTTAATTTATGAAATCACTTTGTAAAACAGTCCTTAGATACTGTTTTTACTGCATTTGTTCCTAACAAGCTAAAACTTATTATTAGGTTATTATTTCAGCCGTAAGGAGTGTCCTACTCCAGCAGTGGACTCCTGAATTAACTCACGGCTGAATTAATTTTTTATTTATTTTTTTTTTATTTAAATTTTATTTAATTAATACGGCCTTTTTCCACAAAGGCCTGTCCCAAGGATTTTTCGTTCCATGGGAAGAATGCCATAATCGCCACGCTTGGCAGGCGAGTTGGCGAGCGCAGTATGGCTTCTTGTGCTTTCGACGCTGCTGCTCAACGGAAGCATTTTTAAACTTGGAGAGGATAGGAATTTGTTGCGTTTCAGAAGGGAATTAAGGTATTGGTGTACTATTCGCACGGCGACGGGGCGCACGTACCCGATGCCATAGCTGCAATCACCGACCAAGCAGTTGAGGATAATACCCCTGACCTGTTTTTATTAATATAGAACCTGTATGTATCCTAACTAATATTATAAATGCGAAAGTGAGTTTGTTTGTTTGATTGTTTGTTTGTTTCTTTGTTTGGTTGTTTGTTTGTTTGTTTGTTTGTTTGTAACGCTTTCACGCAGTAACTACTGAACCGATCATCATGAAATTTTGTATGCACGTTATCTTGGGTACGGAGAAGGATATAGGGTACATTTTATCCCGGGAAAAGTACTGCTCCCGAGGGATCGACATTGACGCGGGCAGAGCCGCGGGGAAAAGCTAGTTTATTAATATAGAAAAATATAACTCTTGGAAGATATCATATATTATACATATGTAAAGAAACGATGGATATATAAAATGTTAATATAAATATTATATTAACGGAAGAAAACCGCTAGGCTGAAAGAAATAAGCGGGTCTCGTTATTCCGTATGCCGTATGACGCCTAAAAAGTGAGCACGTCTGGTAATATAATGATGGAAGGCGCGAAGATGGAATTCAAAAACCAGATGGAGAGATGAGTTGTTTGCTTTCAATAAGGGTTGGCAAGACATAGCACTGGATACAATTAGGTGAAAAAAGAAAGGACGGATTTTTCCAGTGTGCAGCAGTGGGGCCTAAATAGCTTATAAAAAATTATAAATGGAAATAGTTTTAGTAAAGAGATGTGTTGGTGTCTAACTTTTCTTGACAACTTTTCTTAAGTGATTATATATAACTAAATATTCTGCAAATGTTGCAAGCATCTACCTGTTGCCGTTACTAATATCGAGCAAAAACATCAAAATCACGTTTGTTGTATGGGAGCCCCCTTAAATATTTATTTTGTTCTAATTTTTAGTATGTGTTGTTATAGCAGCAACAGAAATACATAATCTGTGACAGTTTCAACTGCATAACTATCATGGTTCATGAGATGCAGCCTGGTGACAGACGGACAGTGGAGCCATATTAATAGGGTTCCGATTTTATCCTTTGGGTACGGAACCCTAAAAATTTACAGACGCCCCTTTCTTTTTATTGGAATTCATTTCTCGTTGTTATTGGTTGTATATAGGTATATTTGTTTATAGGTGGTTTTTATATGTTATTAAAAATAAATATTATAAATTATGTATTTTATATGGTAAATAAGTGAAAAAAAAAGGTGTTCAAATTGAGTAGTATTATGTTTTATCAATGGGTATTTCAAGTACTTAAACGAGTATTAACACGTTGTGTGTTAAAAGAGTTAATGTGGAAGATAGCCGTACCCACTGCATTGGATCCGCGCCTAATTTTGCGGCGGGATTCCGGATATCATGAAAGTAAAGCAGCGCTGTGTTGGATGCAGATCTGGGTCAATGTGATTGCATGAGTAACCCCATGGTTGGTACGCAAATACCGCCGTAAACATACCTTAAAATACATATCCGCTGATTACGACACGGCTTCAGTTCGGATGCAGACCGACAATCAAAGTTGACGGCATTTTTTCTCATAGAACGGAGACCTTTGACGAATCTATCCAATATATTATATAACTAGCTATGCATGCGACTCCGTTCGCGTATAGGGGCCCCGTCTTATAACTGGAGAAAAAAATTAAGTAGACTATCCTATGTACTGTACGTCTAAATATTTATTTACCAAGTTTCATAAAATTCAGTTCATTCGTTCAAGAGATGAAGAAACATACATACATACACACAGGTAAAATTCTAAATACTGTCAATTTAGTTGCAGTATCATGTATAGCTTATAAACACAATATCTTTGAAAACAAAGTAACTTTCTCTATGACCGACCCTTACAGATTTATTATTAGTATTGATAACAATAATAAATAAATACATTTTCAATTCAATTCAATAGCCTCATTTATTCCTTAATAAAATTAATTAAAGTTTACATTTGTCATTTTATAAATCAATATATACATAGTCATGTTGTTATATTTTTCATTTTACATTACAATAAATTTAAGTATACATAAATAAATATATACGGACAAATCACACAGATTGAGCTAGCCCCAAAGTAAGTCCGAGACTTGTGTTACGGGATACTAACTCAACAATACTATATTTTATAACAAATACATATATACACATCCAAGACCCAGGCCAATCTGAAAAAGATCATTTTCCATCTTGACCTGGCCGGGGATCGAACCCGGTCACTCTGTGTCGCAGGCTGGCGTGTTGACCGCTGCGCCACGGAGCTGTCAAAAAAAATAATAGAACATTGCAAAACAATCAAAAGATACTAATTAACGATACTTTATTTTTGAATATTTAAGTACTTCTAATACCCAAGTCGATTTGAAGAACATGTTTTCCATTTTGACCTGCCGGCCTATTTGTGCTAACTCAGTGACCAACGTTTTGATAGTCACTTCAAAATACATTGCGGGTTTCCTATGATTGATTATTTTTATTAAAGATATACAAAACGTAATGTACTTTGAAATGACTATCAAAACGTTGTACACTGAGTTAGCAAATTGGTCGGCTGGACGGAGATCAAGCCCTGGGGCCCTGCGATTCAAAAGATTCCTGCATTTACAGTACCAATAAGCCAATGTGGTTGTCGTATCATATCGAGATTATGTGGAAGTTTAGTATATCTACTTAGGTGGTAGAGTGTTTGTCGATCCTCTACACGTTGGCCAATATGTTCGCCAACACTGTGGCCAATGGGTACTAGCCGAGCAAACACCCACTCTACACAATTAAGTGGGTGTTTGCTTGTTTTTTTTTTGTTTCAAAGTCAAAGTCAAAGATTTTTATTCAAAATTGGATACGTGTATCTCTTTTTGAACGTCATATTTTTATTTCTTATATATTTTTTAATATATGCAAAATTGAAATACTACTAGCGTTTCGGAACGACCACTGGTGAGAAGAATACGCCGAAAGAACCTCAATCCAGCCTTGGTCCCTACGTGCCTGAAGGGCTCTGAATACATTGTTAACATTAAATACAATTTTTTATACTATAGATTAATTTTAACATTATATAATTGTTAACATTAAATAAATTTATATAAATTTCCACGCATTTTTATCAGTAATATAAGCATCAATGCAGTAATAAGCCTTTTTTATTAACTGGTTTTTTACAATCGTTTTGAACTTAAGTAAAGGCAGACCTAATATTTCTGCAGGAATTTTATTATAGAAGCGTACTCCTAGTTTTTCCTTGTGGCCAACACTGGTGTCAGATTTTTCAAGCTGCCTAAACGCATCTGACATAGCGTAACGACGACAGGAAAGCGGGAGATCGTACACTGTGGCGTGCCCTTGGGGAGGCCTACGTTCATCAGTGGACTGCAAAAGGGTAATTTATTAATTGAATAAACCCGACTTTGTTTTACATATTAGATTTAATTGATATTGACATTATCAATCAGTCATATTACCTAACACAGCAAATACAGATTGACAATCATTATGGAAATAAACTCTGCGCTCTCCAGTAGGTATAAATAAGTTAATTAATAATAATTTGTTTTCTCCTATAATTGTAACGAAACACAAATATTAGGTATATTAGTAAGAGTTTTTGAAATAGTCCCAGTGTACGCGGAAGTTGCAATAGTTGGTTCAGCGGCATGGCCGCTTTGTCTGCGGGAAATTTAATTACTCGCCAACGATACATTCACGTCAGCTTTGTAGATAAAAAACAGATATATGTCGCAGTTTATATTTTCAGTGCAATATTGCTAGAGGATCGTCGAAAGTTCATATATTTTTTGGATATAGGTTTGTAATAAATAATATACAGCAAAGAATAGAGACGCCCAAAGAGAGCAGGGCGAAGTTTTTTTTGGCCAACGTGGTGTCATGACGTGTCCAGTAGTTATTAGTACCATACGCATAAATCTTAGCAATTTTTACGCGAGCTCCGTGGCGCAGTGGTTAACACGCCAGCCTGCGACACGAGGGTTCCCGGATTTGATCCCCGGTCAGATCATGATGGAAAATTATGTTTTCCAGATTGACCTGAGTCTTGGATGTTTATCTATACAAGTATCTTTTATAAAATATAGTATCATTGAGTTAGTATCCTACTATACGACACAAGTTCACAACTTACTGTGGGGCAGGCTCAATTCCACGTTGTATATATATTTAAATTTATTTTTATTTATTCGTTGTTTAAACTTACGAACAAATCACTTCATGGGAAGAATAGCTCAATGATTATTTTTGAATTCATCGACTTCGTCAATTCAGCCAAATTACATTATATCGCGTCACTTTAAGTACTAGTACCGCGTGCGGACTTCAATGCATGTTATTTGGAAGAATTGAATAAATTCAATATAGTATGCAATACGTGACATCTATTCTTGGTCTGTCTTTGGGGTGAATTTCATAGTGATATACGCCCTATAAAGAGAACACTTATTGGGCTAAAACGACGATGGCCCACTTCAAGGTTCAAGGTAACGTTACTCGCCCGGCCTCAACAAAAGAAGCAAATAACTCGTGTAATTGATCAACACGAACAAACAGCAAGATTTTGTAACTCTCCCTGATTATTGATAGCTCTTTGTGTAGACAACACCTCGCACTTCAGAGAAGCAAAGTTTGTTTCTTTGTTTGTCGAAAGTATCCAATTCCATCTTTAAATAAGTTAGGTGTCTGGTGTATGTATCTATCTATGACGAGTATGTGAGAAAATACTTAACAATATCTATTCAACTTTACATGTAGCACCGTGTATTGTCAATTTATTACAATTGACAACATACTACAACCCGGAAGTGATGGTTTTCATTTACGCAATCGAAAGTACCTTAAATGTAAATACATCCAGAATTGTTTAAATTTTTTTATCCAAAATTCATTTTTAATGAATTTTTGAAAAAAATCCCAACTGTAGTATTTATAAAGCAATATTCCCATGCTTAACCACATCACAATGTCATTGTCAATCTAAAAAAGAAAGCATGGGATAATTGCTTGTAAATCCAACATTTGTTTTTTTTTTTTAAATTTGATTTGTATGTTGCTGTACGAGTATGTTGGTTAACTCTGAAGATGATTTTTACATTCAGCTGTGATAACAATATTTTTTATGGCGCCGCAGTAGTAGTAGTAAGTGAGCGGATTTATGGTGCTTAAATTGTGTTTAAGCTGTTCTGCTGCGGTGCCATGAAAAATATTGTTCATCATCATCATCAGGTCTTTTTAGTCTCCACTGCAGGAGCACGACCCTCTCTGTACTACCGGAGCCATACTTGCCCAGAGTTAACCAACAATACTCGTACAGCAAAAAAAAAAGACTAGGTAACTTATTTATAATTGAAATTTGTTTATATTTATACAAAAAAAGTTAATTTAAAGTAATGCATATTCAAAATTATATAAAACAGCTAAAGGCTTCTAAAATAAGCATTCCCAGCACTGGGGCAAAGACAAATGTGAGTTATCTTAGGTAATATATTTTACTGCTTGCAAATTTTTTTACCAATGAACCTTATATATATCTTATCATAAGAAGGATATAGGAAAACAAAAATGCCGTAGGTGTAAACGAAATAGATCTTTATTGGCAACAGAAAAGTTTCGATAGCAGCGTGGGTCGTAAATTAACACCACAGCTGAATCAAGGCCGGGATGTTTCTCTCATAACCTTAAATATAAACTTGTTCAACGAGAAAAGGGATAAACCTAGTCCCTTAATAGAGGACCCTCCAGGAAATCACTAGGTGAGCCGTTCGAAGCAATAAAATACCAAATTCTTGGACAGTCCCGTATTTACAATAAACACCAAAACAACTTTAGTCTCCGGGGATAGGGTTTGAATTTGGGTGTATTTTTGTATTGTTTGGGTGCTTCGCCGGCTTCAGGGTAAGGGTCAATTTAATTAATTACATGAACCGCAACATGCACCCTATTAAACCTTTGTTACGCAGTATTATTTTACTTTCTACGTCTGTATAGTATTTATCGTTATTGCTCTTTATGTTTTTGATAATATATCGCAGCAAATTAATGCCCGTGGGGTTTATGTTAACTATACATTTTATTGGCACTGTTGCCCGTAGCCGTAAAAGTGGGATTGTTCTTGATGGTATATTTAGTACTGTTTTATTGTAATTGCGCTTTAATAAAGATATTGTGAGTTCGTTGATCAGAGAATACAGAATAGTAAAAGAAAAGTTCCAATAGTTTCTATTGAGCTCTATAGGACTACAGACAATTGTATGAAATTACTACCTCTTTTACCACAATGGACTTATAAAACACGTTTAATTGGTTACACATCTGTATCTGTAATGATTACTGTTCCTTTTTGTACTATTAATTAATTACAGTACCTGTATTTTTTTACAGTGAAATAAAGTTAGAATATTTGCTTATAGGAAAATACTGCATAAATCGTTTAATTATTAGTGACCTTGCTGACATTTCACACACACATTTCTCGTATACAGTCGCGAGCAAACAATTTTCTTTGCTTTGTAAGATGTAAAGAGACCAAAGAGACCAACGGATTGAGCAACACCGGAGGGCGCAAAGCTTTCGTGCAAAATTTTAGCAAACATTTTTTGCCGGCAAAGAAAAACGGCACTGCACAGCCAAGTTTAGATCGGATGCTGAAAGAGTGTTACGGGCTGAAAGGGTGTTTCGCCACGTACAAAAGGAGCATTTACTTACAAGATCATGTGTAGATGGTACGAAAATTATACTCGCTATATTCTCATTTATCATATAATACTCGTATTCTTCAGAAGGTTCTTTTGGCGTGTAGCTTTATTGTTTAAAATCCGACCCTGTATTCTCGCACGAATATGAACAGCGTGGTAAGATTTTCTTTTTATACTTTTTATTATGATAAGTTTAAAAGATGTAGTGACTTACTTTCACACCTGGTTTTTGGGAGTGATTTGTGATGTTTTTCAAATACGAGAAAGAGGCAAATTTTATCATTAATATAATTGTCTTAATTTTACAGGTTACAGCAAGGTCCATACTTCCATACTAATATTATAAATGCGAAAGTAACTCTGTCTGTCTTCTTTTCACGCTTTAACCATTGCACCAATTTGGATGAAATTTCGTATGGTAGTGGTTCATTTCGGGAAATTCTACTAATCCCGAGGGATCTAGGTACACTAATGCGGGCCCGGAGCCCCGGGCTAAAGCTACTTAGTCAATAGTATTTCAAAGAATTATTGTGGTATTATCTACATTAGCCGTCGCGTAGCATTCTCTCTGTAGTATCAGTTTCCCTGGTATCCTAATAACATATTTGAAAGCTCTCTTCATAGTGCATTGAGGGCTTACGTTTTCCGGGAAAGTCTCTAAACTCGTAACTGGGTGAAGTGTTCCAAGCTGTACTGTAATCACGTTTCCTTTGTATTTTACTGGAACTGTGTAACTGTGTATTTTCCGGAGTAAGTAGATATCAATCATCGTGTTCTCTCTGTAATATTTCGCACATGCTTCATCGTGGCCTTCTGGGCCTGGGTCTTATGCTTCAGGTTCAGTCTACCTCGTAATCGATAAAGATGTCAAGACAAAGATGTAAGAGATAAAGGCCTTCGAACTTGTCGAAGTTGAAGCACAAATAAATGGGTATCTCTTGGATAGGCATGTAACATCCTCGTCTTTATCGTCACTAACCATCAGGTGAGACGGGAGACAAATGCCTAATCCAAAAAAAAAAATAATTCCGAGGTCCTTCGTTCTCCGGAAGTACGTACCCGACTGTTATCATAAGATGGTACCTAGTCGTTAAGCTTTGTCTGCTGGACAAGGGTTTTCCTAAGGATTCTTCCTTCCACCACGCTTTGCAGGCGGGTTGGCGAGCGTTCTTTGGCTTCTTGTGCCAACGGTGCCGCTCATCGGAAGCATTTTTAGCTGGGGAATGAAGAATGATAGGAATTTGTTGGATTTGGGAAGCGAAGAAGGCATTGGGATACTACTCACTCGGATGAATGGGGGAACAGCAAACTGCAACCACCGGCCAAGCTGTTGCGAGGATGACAACCTGAGCTTCCGATCTACCTTGTATAAGATCAACAACTGTTATTAAAGATCAGACCGGAAGTTTTTGCGTGATACAAATACAGACAGAAATACCTCTATATCGATAGTTCTGCAACTATATAGCGTGATTTTGAACTCCCTAGCTATATTCAAATCTGGGAATCAGAATCCCTAATGGAACACAGAATTGCAAGAAAAAAAGGTAAAAAACTAAAAAATAAATTTAACCTTTCATAGAAATTCGTCCAGCTGATCGGCGACTTTGTATGGGAAACCTAATTTTCTTTTTCGTTTTTTACCTTTTTTTCTTGCAATTCTGTGTTCCATTAGGGATTCTGATTCCCAGATTTCAATATAGCTAGGGAGTTCAAAATCACGTTGTATATATACTCAGTAAACATTTCCAAAAATTATTAAATGCACAAATTCGGTTAATTATTTTATTACATGTATAAATATAGATAGAGAAGAAAAAGAGGGAAGATGGTAGGACACCTAATAAAACATGACAATTTGATCAAGAACATCATAGAAGGAAAAAAAGAAGGAAAAAGGGGACCGGGAAGGCCGAGACACACATTTATAAAGCTAATAGAACAAAAAAATAAAGGTTACTTCTTATAGAGAAGTAAAGGAACTGGCGGAACAAAGAGAGGAATGGAAAAAGCTCCACCGACAAGAGCATAGCTCTTAAATTTGATGATGATAAATATAGATGTACATTAATCTAGACTGGACCCGGCACAGCTTACGCTTTCTAGGAAAGCCTCGAATACTCGAATATTCTAAGCCGTAATCATGTTACTTTTGTATTTCATGGAACTGACAGAATATTTTTCCGATACTACGTCAAATCCGATTTGTTGTTACATGTAAGAGAAATAAACTCGAAATTATTCAGGCTATTTTCGTGTTTCCTTCGTTACCGTTGCCCTTTGACTTATCGTCAACGGTTTTATTTTTTTTTAATGTTTACTTAATATTTTCTTTTATATCAGCAGGAAATGAATATTTGGTTTGCTAAAAGGAATGTATAGAACGAAAAAAGAATGTAGGTATAGATTGATACCATATCTTCATTACAGGTACAACTTGTATAATTAGGTCACAACAGTTTAACAAGTTTTATGAGGCACTGCATCCATTAAAAAGTGATTCCGAACCATAAGATTTTTTTATACCTGATGCCAAGTGCGAGTCGGACTTGCGCACAAAGGGTTCCGTATATATCTATATAAACGGCAAAAAAATCATGTCTGTTGTATGGGAGCTCCCTTTAATTTTATTTTTATTGTTAAAGTCAATATATAACTAAATATTCTGTGAACATTTAAAGCGTCTACCTGTTGCCGTTATCAATATCGAGCGAAAACCAAAAAAAAAAAATGTTTGTTGTATGGGGGCTCCCATACAACAAACATCATTTTTGCTTAAATATTTATTTAATTGTTTTTTTTTGTATTTGTTGTTATAGCGGCAACAGAAATACATCATCTGTGAAAATTTCAACTGTCTAACTATCACGGTTCATGAGATACAGCCAGACGGACGTCTGTCACCAGGCAGACAGACAGACGGCCAGCGGAGCGATATTAGTATGGTCCCATTTTTACCCTTTGGGTACGGCACCTTAAAAACAAAAAGCAAATGATTTGAGAACCTTTATTTTTTTGAAGTCGGTTAAAAATGATACCTCTACGTCTTCCTTGGCAAAAGGTCTTGACATACCCCTAAATGATCCTTAAAGGGTTTATTTTTACATTTGGAGGGACGTTATTTTAAAAATCTATTTAAAGTATACTTATCCAAATTAGCTAAAATACTATTTGAAAAAAATAGTATGATCAAAAATAGGGCTGCGATCAATATTGGATTTGTTCGGATTCAAATCACTTACCGCACTTCATCAGAACCGATTCATCCCAAAATATCAAAATAGTATTGTTGTTATTTCACGCAGCATCACAAGGTCTTACAATATTTTTATACATTTTTTTATAGTAGCCTTGCTCACACAAACTGCCTATAACTTTAAGATGTCAATAAAATAGGCCAATGATGGCTAATGTTATATTTATCTTCGATTACCCCAATGCGTCTGAGTCATACAGTTGCGCTATTATGAGCTCGTCTTTGTACTAGGGCTGTCCAACAATAAAACAATAAAAGTTTAGCTTCTTCTTAGGCTCAACGCAGGCGATGGATAGTGGTGTGGTGTGGTCTTATTAGTAATAGAATAAGGTTGCACTTTGTACGCGTATATCTGCTAAACGACTTGAAATATTACGCGGACAAGTGCAACTTTCTATTACTATTTAGACCACACCGTGGACTTTTTGTCCGCCATCACTGTCTGTCATCTGCGCTCTGTCTTAACCTTATCGCGTCGGTGGATTTCTTTTCTAATTATTACATTAGGTTTTTATAAACGTTGTCTATATTTTGGAGAAGGGACCAAACAAGGCCAGTCAAAAGTTCAAGTATGGTTATTCAAAAATCACGGTAACACCGTGACCCGAGCATGGCATCGCGGAGGAAAAAATACTACCTATGTTCAAATCCTTCTATCTTTCCTAAGGAAAAAGAGGGCCGGGAAGACCGAGACACACTTTTATAAAACAAATAGAAGAATTTGATGATGATTATGTTCTAATCGCATGGGAATATGAGCACAGCTTTTATATTTCGTCTATGAGTATGTTTCACAAATACCACAATTACTTGTCCCTCTACATTTGGTAAAGTTTTTGGCAACTATATTTTGGCTTACTGTATACTATCTTGACTAAACTGTGTCCAGGTATACAATAGACTTGGCAGCCCTGCCTTGTAGTGAGTGACTTGACGTGGGTCTATTTGTGTCCGAATAATGTTGCTATCAATCTCTACACTGGAGACTAGTCAGGACAGGAATAAGGAAGTGATAGTGAATAACATATTCACCAAAGATATCAAGTTTCACATAAGGCTAGGCGACAAATGATAGTACTATTCTATTCTGAAAATTAAGATAAAATTGTTAATAAACAAATCATTGTAAAAAAGTTTATCAAATCAGAATACAGTAAATATTCAAACAACTTACAAAACGCAGCCAACAATATTCAAAATCGTTACGTCAAGGCACTGTCAGTTAATCAAAACAGTATGACGTTTCATCAGTTAAGGTGAGAAATCAACTGTCAAACTGCCAGCTTGAGGCACGGTAATATTATCTAACAGTATTCTATCTTAATACAAGAACAGTATTCTATCTTGATGAGTGAAAAGAAGAGAGCCATATAACTAGGAAGGTGTTGGATATGAAAGTAATTGGGAATCAGAGTAGAGGCAGGCCAAAGAAAAGATGGATTAAGTGTGTGAATGAGAATATGGGTAAAAAGAAGGTAACGAAACAAATTGCTCAAGATAAGAGTAGAGCAAAATGGAATAAAATCTATATGCAGTCCAAGATAAAAAAAACCGGTAAAGTAAAACCCGGTCCAGAGAATCGGCAAATATCTCAGGAATCAAGTCATTTAATATTTTAATTTTCTCACATGCTCGACTACCATCATGGAATTTTTTGTCAAATATAGTGTACTTACTTACAACGGTTTAATCGTTAATTCAAAATACATTACGGCTTTAGTATGATTGACTATTTTTATTTAATAAGTATATATAGATTTTAAGGGATGTTGAAGTGACCACCATTTTTTTTTTGTTGAAAAATGACTATTTAGGTAGCTCCAAGTGAGCATTCGCTATGCGAGCATGCATAGCCAGAAGGGCCAATCGGAGAAACAATGGCAAAAGCCAAAAGCTTTGGAGAGCAGCAATTCTCATCTTTTGCATTTATGGGCCGAAAGCTACGTTGCCAAAAGGACCTATCCTGGGTGCAAGTCACCCGGGACCGCCGGGCGGTCACCAAGTAATCGGAGCTAATCATACTCTACGCACTCTGTTCCGGTGGCGAGTGCGATGGGTTCGGGTATGACCGTCAAACGCTGTACACCGTAGTTGTCAAAAGTTAGTGTTTACGCCTTCTGGTCCTTAGGTTTAACGTTATGTCATTAACCTCTGACTAACCCGGTGTTCAAAACTAGATTTGTATGATTCGGTGGAGCATTATTACGGAACCCTGAAAAGTGTTCTTTCGCTTATTCAGGTAAAGAAAATCTATTTACGAACGATTGCAAAACGATCCATTTTTAACGTTTTCAATATTGGAAACGGTGTCTGACTCGCGTGAGAGGACACTTAGGCAAACCCATCGACAGGCGTCTACATTGTTAGTCTTCGTCAGTCGACATAAGCTCAAAGTAACGAAAATACAGAACAAACACCTCATACAGTGTATATTCTAACAACACAGTTCTATAAATAGACATAGTTCATTACCGCAACGAAATCTTGGGACGAAGTCTTCAGAATGTTCTTCTTCTCGAGTCAAAATGGCTATATTTCGGGTAATGCATAACATTATCATTCATCAATCGGTTATAATAAATCTGTAAGGGTTGGTCATAGAGTAAGTTACTTTGTTTTAAGAGATATCGTGTTTATAAGCTCTAAAGATGATACTGAAAATAAATTGACGTTTTTAGATTTTTTTTCTGTAGTATAACTCTTAAACGAATTAACTGAATTGTATGAAACTTGATACAGACAGACTACTTAATTCAAAGTGGCGAAATTCAAATTCTATTAAAATGGCTCCGTTGTCCTTCTGTTACCAGGCTGTATCTCATGATCCGTGATAGCTAGATTCACAGATTATGTATTATTGCCGCTATATCAAAAATACAAAAAACAGAATATAAATAAATGTTGAAGGGGGTTCCCATACAACATACGTTTTTTTTGCTTATTTATGCTCTCTTTAAAAAAAGTAAGGCCCCAGACATGATTTTTTGCCGTTTTTATAGATAACTAGCTTTCGCCCGCGGCTCCGGCCGCGTCAATGTCGATCCCTCGGGAATAGTACTTTGTCCCGGGATAAAAGGTAGCCTATGTCCTTCTTCGTACTCCAAAGAACTTGTATGCAAAATTACAGATGATCGGTTCAGTAGTTACGGCAAATCATTGGTCACACAGGTGAAAGCGTAACAAACAAACAAACAAACTCACTTTCGCATTTATAATATTAGTAAGGAAGTAAGGATAAGGATAAGGATGGTACGGAATCCTTCGTGCCCGAGTCCGACTCGCACTTGGCCGGTTTTTTCTCTCATTATGTCCCCACACAAATGTACGCAAACGGACTCGCGGGCACAGCTAGTTGATAGAATAAAATTATTAATTTTATACAGAATTAAGAAGATTGTAAGAACAAATATGTTTCAAAACGTTTAATTCTAATAAATTTAAAGTTCAAGTAATCAGGAAGTAATCATAAATGAAGCATGATGTCATCTTCGATGGTCCTTGTACAACATACTTACTGTCATACATTTTAGTCACAAATAAATATACATTTATTAAATTTGATAAACATATGTATTATGTAACTAATTCAAATTTATGCCGTTTTTCAAGAATAAAATAAAACAGCAAAATCTATACAACTGTATGAAAAAAAACTGGCCAAGTGCGAGTCAGATTCGCACACTCTAAGGGTTCTGTAATACCGTCCAAAATTTAACTATAAATATCAGGTTTCTTGTATGGGAATAGAGGGGCTATTATTTGTTACTCGTATACACAGTCTGTTAAAAATTATAAGTTTCTACCTATGAAAGTTAAAAATTATAGTTCTGTGACGGACGGGCGGACAGGCTTAGTAATAGGGTCCCATTGGCACTCTTTGGGTACGGAATCTTAAAACCGTGTAAAATGTATTTGCGTTCAATGTTTTAGGTACATGTTTGTGTGGCTGTTTATTCAAAATATTTGTTTCAGTCAAAAAAAGCCAATCAATCATCAAATATGGGTGAAAATTAGTAAAATAAATTGATAACCACGTAAAAAAAAATACGTCTCATAAAAAGGAAGTATGTGTATTGTGTATTGTTGCTTGTCTTACGAAGTATTTGTTAAAAACAGGGACGAAAAAATTTTAATGTGACTTTTTCTATTGGAAAAAGGTTTTTATAGAGAGGCAGATATCATAGGAAATGTATTTGTCAACGATTATATCTATCTAAAAAAATCTTTTTAATGATAAACCATAAGGCATAGAAGGTAAGAAAATTAAAAAAAATCAGCAAGAAAATTCAGAAACCAAACATTTATGAGTGAATCTTTTGTATCTTCCTTATTCTGTGACGTGCGAGATATTGGAACTGGGAAATTGGATGCCTACCTATGAATATCTCTAGACTCGCCTTTTTTCACACTCCATAACATTTTATGCACGAACCAGATTCGCAAACAAGTGCCTCTAGCGTTTTACTTTTATTTCTAACGCAATAAACACGGATACTCATATCTGAAAAAGCAGTGCTGTCATTTTATTACACACAAGGTGATTATGAGCTCCTTGGCAATATTTTAATATCGGAATCCCTAATAGAAATACCGGATGTACTTCTTAAGAAAAAAAGGAAATAATTGATAAAAAACCGGCCAAGTGCGAGTCGGACTCGCGCACGAAGGGTTCCGTACTGTTATCTACAAAAACGGCAAAAAAAATTTGTGTAGGAGCCCCACTTAATATAAATTTTATTTTTAACTAGCTTTCGCCCGCGGCTCCGCCCGCGTCAATGTCGATCCCTCGGGAATAGTACTTTTTCCCGGAATAAAAGGTAGCCTATATCCTACTCCGTACTCCAGAGAACTTGTATGCAAAATTTCATGATAATCGGTTCAGTAGTTACGGCGTGAAAGCGTAACAAACAAACAAACAAACAAATAAACAAACAAACAAACTCACTTTCGCATTTCTAATATTATAAGTAATAAGTATAAGTATATAAGTAAGGATAAGTAAGGATTAATTATGTATTTTTAAAGTTTATGTAAAATTAAATATTCTGTGAATATTTCAAGCGTTTAAGTACCTGTTGCCGTTATCAATATCAAGCAAAAACAATCAAAAAATCACGTTTGTTGTATGGGAGCCCAAGAGGCCTCCCATAGATAAGGATCTATCACGGTTCATGAGATGCAGCCTGGTGACAGACAGACAGACAGACAGACGGACAGCGGAGCGAAATTAATAGTTTTTACCCTCTGGGTACGGAACCCTAAAAAACAATGGATTGCACTCCGGGAGTACTGGCAAAAGTGAAAACTTGCGATTGGGCCTCATGTAAATTATACCTATGAGCTGAATTTTAAAGTGAAAAACTTCTTTACCAGCGTTGTGCACTTTTTGTGATGGGTAAAAAATTTTAAACTCACGTCAGGACACGTGACCTGATCGAAAATTCGTAAGACGGACACGTGATAGGAGAGGAAGTAATATCCCCCTCTCTTTCTACCGCGCGGAGTGTTTACTCGTGCCGGTACTCCCGGAGTGAAACGCGTTGTTTTTTTTATAAGGGAAACTCCATTAGTTTTTTCATAAATTACCTTTTTTGCGGATTCTACTAGGGATTCCGATTCCGTCATTAAATTTTTGTCGGGGAATTCAAATTCACCTATATTTATAACTATTATAACTTAATTATTGAAAAATCCTAGGAAGTTGCTTATTCGTGAAAGTGAATTCAGACCCTTTCGGGGTAGAACATAAGGCCCAAAGGTGTGTTTAGCGAGAGATGTGTAAATAAATACTCATAATAGTGACTATCCATCGCCGATACTTCCCCCATGTTTCGTCCACTTCTTGCTAAATCAAGAAACAACACAATAAATGTAGCTCTTCGCGTAATGAAATTTTCAAGCTGCCTAAAAGCATCAAGCAAGATTCAAATACTGTGATTTGCGACGCTCGGGGCGCACCAAAGAAGGTCAAATTGAGTGACATATCACGGCCGGGTGTCGAGGCAGGTATTCAGCTGTCACGCGCACGTTTCCGCCGCGCGTCTTATTGACGCTCCCTTATCACACAAAATAATGATAATATACATGAAAAGCTGATGTGATACAATACAATTTATCACGATTTTATGTCCTGCGTGGTAAACAGAGCCTCAGTCTACGTTGTATTGGTGTAAATGGAATTAAAATAACCCTTCTTCGGTCTACTACGGCTGCTACATTACTTTTCTTCCAGATCAACACAGAATGGAAGAATACTCATTTGATATTTGATTTATATTAAGGGGCACGGTGTGCCCTCGCCAAGACGAAGCAATGGAAGCGCAGAGCACTAACTAATACCTTTTCTCGAAGTGTTTCGTTGCATTTTTGTATCTTTAAATATTTAATCTGGACAATGCTAGAAATTTAAAACTTTCAAGATATGATGTCAATAGAGCATTTAATAAACATTCCAAGTTTAAACTGTATAGCTATTATACATTATTTATTATTAACTAGCTTTCGCCCGCGGCTCCGCCCGCGTCATAGTCGCCTATGTCCTTCTCCGTACTCCAGAGAACTTGTATGCAAAATTTTTATGATGATCGGTTCAGTAGTTACGGCGTGAAAGCGTAACAAACAAACAAATAAACAAACAAACTCACTTTCGCATTTCTAATATTAGTTAGGATTTCTAAAATACTGAGATTTTGTTACTCATTGACTCGCTGACATCATCAAAACTGTTAGGGTACTTCCAAAAGTCAACGAAAGCTGAAATTCGGTGTGAAAGCTAGGATTAGCACTCAGACATTATAAGAATTTTGAAATCTGTACATTTTGACTGCATCACATATAATACGGGGATGACAGTTAGTATGGAACTTTTTTTTTAAGCTAGGAACATAAAAAAATGTATTCAAATATATGTTACAAGTTAAAAAATACGTAGAAATACAAGCTTGATAAAAAAATACACAATAATAGAAATTACCTTACGTCACGTCACACATTTGGACTAAACTAAACTTTAGTTTAGCAACTAAAGATGAAAGATTCACGCTGAACGCTATACGATTTGGTAAGTGTTTCCAAGTGTTAGTCTAGGGCGTGTAGCTTGGCGTGTAGAGTTACGATCTTAGCTCTCCATAAAATCATGTTTTAATAATGCAAGCAATATTTATTCGTCTTGGTGTTACTTTACTTGAAAGTGTTTTTTGGTGGGGTTTTCATTACAAGCTCAGCGCAGGTGTCTCGGACGGAACCATTAGAAAGAGACCTATCCCTCATTCCACAATCACAGTTTAACACGGTCTGCCTTTTATTTAGGGTTCTACAGGGTCATCTTAAACCGACCGAGGGCACTGGGAAAGTTGAAAATTGTTCCTCCCCACTTCGTTAAAAATGCATGTGGGGGTAAAGGCGCTTGCATGTATGGCAAGGGGTGTCGTGAGTCAGGACTGTCATCCCGCTGCCAGCTACTGCTGTCCGGTTGTTGTAGGTATGGCATAGGGTACGCGCGTCCAGCTTCCCTCCATTCAGCCGAGTGAGTAGTATCCAAAAAAATTAGTTCTCTTCTTAAATCCAACAAATTCCATTTCCTACCCAGCTTCAAATGCTTTTGATGGGCCGCAACGTCGGAAGCACAAGAAACCTAACAAACTGCGCTCGCCAATCCGCCTGCCAAGCGTGGTGACTATAGCAAAATCATTCATCATTTCAGCTGTAAGAAGGACAAAGGCTTGTAGAAGGATATTGCTATACTCACTACGCTTGGCATAGTAAGGAATATGGCAATATTTCCATGCTATGAAACATTTTTGAAAGAGTTCTTTGTCCAGTAGTGAACTTCTTACGGCTAAAATGATGGTGATGATAAAGAACAGTAAAGTCGACTTTATGGTCCAGTAACGTTCTGTCATTTCTGTTATTGCTGTGTGAATTGTATGATTGAACGTTTTTACAAATGCAAAGTGCAAACTCGGTTTGTTCGTTCTGTGTTTTTGCCGTTGTATAATAGAAACAGCTATACGAAACAAAAGCACAAAATGAAAATGTATTTTAGGTGTCGCAAGTTATGGTCTTAAAAAGTGGCGCTTTCAGGTTATCGCGGCGAATAAAATACGAGTTTCTTTGTACGAACAGAAAATACAACGAGTACTGATAAAAGCAAAACATGCAAATGTTCCCTGCAGACTTGATCTGCGATTTAAAGCTTTCTGAGGTAAACTTCAGCGCTTATATACATCATTATAAGTTTTATATTACGGATCCTATCCGAATAATAAACCTATTTGATTGTCTCTTCAACTGTCACAACAAATTTTCTCCGAATCTCCTAGGATTTCCTTTGAATGAACTATCTCAAATAAAAGGGTATATTTGACAGGAGCTGATACTTTTATTTTTGCTGAGTTGATAAGGCGCTAACTTCTTTTTTAAATTTTGCTTTAGGGTATTTCTTTTTAGGGTTCCGTAACTCAAAAAAAAAAACGGGAATCCTTATAGGATCATACTTTGTTGTCCCCCCGTCTGTTTGTCCGTCTGTCTGTCAAGACCCGTTTTCTCAGGAAGGCATGGTAGCAAGGTAGCAAGCTGAAATTCATATCAAATACTCAGGCCTACTGTTCCTTGGAGATGTAAATTTTTGCCGTTTTATAGATTTTAGAGTACGGAACCCTTCGTGCGCGAGTCCGACTCGCACTTGGCCGGTTTTGTGCTTTCGCGCAAACAATGTGGTAAATACGGGGTTGCTATATCTGACTGTATTTGTAATATTGTTGAAAAATGTATGCTTTTGGACGCTGGTGCCAGGTTGTCATCCCCTGCGGGCGATCTCGAATTACATTTCATAAATTTCGCATCTTTAAATTTTATGGGCCAATACAATTTTGCGCAATATGAACAAAATAAGAGTTTTTATGTCATGCATAAAACAAGTGTTGTATATCTAACAGTAGGTATATGTTTTGGATTGAATGAATTGAGTTTTTTTACCAGTTTTTTTGGGAGAAATGGATTGTAATGTAAAACACACCAATAGTATTAACTGATTATTTCATTATCTTGTCATGGTCAATATAGCAAATTATTATTCTGAACAAGGAACCGTCCGATTCGTCAAGTTGCTTTATATACTCTATGGCTTTGTAAAAAAAATGAATTACTTACATCTTTATAAAACACTAGCGGCCCGCCCTGGCTTCATACAGGTAGATATTGATATTTGAATTTTTTGGTATTTTTTCTCATCTTGGTATACATTATTGAAGTTTTTATACAGATCCCTAACTTTTTGAAAGTACTCTATAGCCTATGTTCATCAGGGATAATGTAGGATTCTCACGATGAAAGATTTTTCAAATCGGTTCAAAATAGTGGTGTTGCTAGTCGCATCGCTTATTGACATGATTCCGCAGATTTTCGCCCATTACCTCGGTCGGCTTTTACAATCTGCGCGGGAAGAGAAGCAGTTGGCACATTCTACGTTTTTTCTTTTCTCCCAGACCAGCATGGAAGAGAACAGTTAATAAATGAAATAAAATTTTTAAATAAATTACTGTATAGATTCGAGAGACAGGCGAAGTTACATAAAACATGCACTAATTTTAGCACTGATGAACGTAAAATGTTTATAAATAAATGATCTCATTCAATGAGGTAAAGTTACATCGTGTGTTTGAAGGTGGGTAAAATTACGTTTTTACTGAAAGGTGTTTTCACAGTGTAAATTCGAGAATGATTCAATACTTCGCATTCTAGCCTTGAGCTGTTACTAGCCGGCGCACAAATTAGAAAACTACGGATAGGAGGCTCCATAGCTGATGTTTCCTGGAATTGAACGCGCAAAGTCATAGAATATAGAATTTTTTATTTGCTAGAATACAGAATTTAAAAGGGTATTAAATATAATTACACAGTACATGTATTCAGCCACGATAAGGGACGTGCAAATATTTAGACTTATATAATTAATAAAATCATAATAATACAAATTGAATAAATAAAAATTAATAAAAAAAAATAAGAAGAAGGCTTTACCAATGCACATACAACTCACACGGTTTTACTTACATTTATTCAGTTGGAATCGCCTACTAGTTTCAGTCTGTTACGAAGACCATCATCAGGGCGAGTGTTAGGGGTGGCAACACGGCGGTTTTGCTTCCCTCAGAGCACTGAGGGCTGCCTAGCGCGTCGTCGCCCGCGCCCATAATTTTGTAATTTCTGGACTTCCATAACTTTTATACGCTTCCTAACTGGATTTAAGAAATTGGATATTTATGATCACTAATAAAGTAGCCATCCATATATTGTAGTCCCCAAACACTATCTTATACATCTGAAAATGGTGTTCGGACGAGCGGTCTCGATGTTTCTGAAACGAGTACCTATATAAAATTTTTTTTGAAAAATTTCCGTAAAAAAACATGCAGTTACGGTTATCGGATATCCGAAAGTTGCGATTACTAATGCGCAAAAGGTTATAGGTAGACCACGAGTCGTTAGAAAAAAAATATCTCGAGCTCCGCGCTTCGGAAGACACGTTAAGCCGTACCCGTTTGTGTTCATTAGACGACAGTCGTTTAGCTCTGTCATATGACATTGGGCAACCTGAAAAATCGGATAGTAGTTGGCACTATGGTACTATAGCTACAGATAAAGGGTCATATCTGGAAGGTTTATAATTTGTATCGGTAGCTTGCATCACGCCGAAATAATTTTTGACTAACATTCCTCAACGCATACAAGTATTATGTCGGTTATAAGAACAGGCGAATTAGTTTGTGTTTGATATTACGTGGTAGTGTGGTGGGCAATTCATGAGCTCGCCCACCATTATTATTCTGAGCCCACCACACGGCGCACTACCACGTAATATATATAGATTAGCTGTTGCCCGCGACTTCGTCCGCGGCAATTTCTGTTATTATGATTAATTAGTTTACCCCGTTTTCAAATCATTTTTTATTGAAGCTTCGCTTCTATTGGTCGCAGTAGTTTCTGAGATTAGCGCGTTCAAACAAACAAACTCTTCAGCTTTATAATATTAGTATAGATTTTCAATTTAGATTAGCCTTAATTTAATCCATACTAATATTATAAATGCGAAAGTAACTGTCTGTCACGCTTCAACCATTGAACGAATTTGGATTAAGGTAGGTATTGAGGTAGTTTAAGGCCCGTGGAAGGATATAGGGTAGGTGCCTTTCGTTTCGGGAAATTCTACTGTTCATGAGGCATCGAGCCGCGGGCAAAAGCTAGTAAGATATAAAAGTTAATATATGTCGGCAATTCAGTTCTCTTATATTTTACTGCGTATTAGATTATCGTGTTAATGTCTTGATTA
The DNA here is from genome assembly GCA_947532085.1 of Elegia similella. Taxonomy (NCBI): domain Eukaryota; kingdom Metazoa; phylum Arthropoda; class Insecta; order Lepidoptera; family Pyralidae; genus Elegia; species Elegia similella. The sequence continues at coordinate 12,247,730 of OX383931.1, read as the reverse complement.
ATCTTATCCGATGCCATTCGTGCCATATTATGTGCAGTTCGAGCGTGGTCTTATTCTTATACTTACCACGTGATTTTGTACCTATGAACTATATTAAAATCCTAAAATCAGAACCCCTGATTGAATACAGAATTGTAAGAAAAAAGGTAAAAAACAAAAACGAAATAAAAAAAAAATCTTACAATTCTTTGAACCAATCATCATCATCAGGTCGTTTTTAGTCTCCACTACAGGAGCACGACCCTCTCTGTACTACTAGGGCCATACTTGGCCAGAGCAGCCAGAGGACTTGGCCTACACTCTCCACGCTGGCCAGACGGGTTGGAGAGGAGGAGAGGAGATAGAAATACATTTGAACCAATGGGTTGAAAGAATTATAAGAAAAAAGGGTAAAAGGAAATATAAAATTAGACCTCCCATACAAAATTGCCAATCAGCTCAAATTCGGAAAAGTTCTTCAAAATCTCGCTGTATTTACAATACTAGACACATTGTCCTGTCCCTACAGGCCGCCATACATATTCAATGAATGATTGGATTATCTCTCGGATAGGGAGACGTCTCATTACAAACTGAATAGCCAATCAAGTCTAGTTATTGCTGGAATTGCCAAAATTAATAACTGAATCATGAAATTAGTTGTTGAATATCAATAAAATTTTCGGTATTATATTCGTGGGACTTACCTATTTTAATGTTTTCGCAATTATTAAATTAAATCACTTAATACGATTTAATCGCATTTATTAAATTACTAGCTTTCGCTCGCGGTTCCGCCAGCGTCAATGTCGATCCCTCGGGAATAGTACTTTTCCCGGGATAAAAGGTAGCCTATGTCCTTCTCCGCACTCCAGAGAACTTGTATGCAAAATTTCATGATGATCGTTTCAGTAGTTACGGCGTGAAAGCGTAACAAACAAACAAACAAAAACAAACAAATAAACAAACAAACAAACTCACTTTCGCATTTATAATATTAGTAAGGATAGTAAGGATAAGGATTTTGACACCTAACGTTTCGAAGTATTCATGTTTGCAGTTAGAATAAGTTGACATTTGTCTAATGTGCTATTAAGGTGCACAAATGTGTGCAAAAGTGTAAATCAGGCGCAAAAATTTTAGCACCCTTAGGTCAGAGAAATGCATTAGAAATACATTTTAAGAAATTGACAGTTTTTGATTTTAGCTTTTTCATACAAATTATATATATACTAGCTGTTGCCCACGGCTCCGCCCGCGTTAGTGTCGATCCTTCGGGAACAGTAGAATTTCCCGGAATTAAACATACCCTATGACCTTCCCCGGGCCTCAAACTACCCCCATACCAAATTTCATCCAAATTGGTTCAATGGTTGAAGCGTGAAAAGAAGACAGACAGACAGACAGAGTTACTTTCGCATTTATAATATTAGTATGGAAGTATGGATTTTTTATGAATATTGATAAATCAGCTGTTTTGATTATCAAACTTAGTGACAGTATCCATATTAGGCAATAGTAAAAAGTTGTATGCCGAGAGTGTTTTTTAGGGTTCCGTATCCAAAGGGTAAAAACGGGACCCTATTAATATAGCTCCATCCGTCTATTTGCCTGTTTGTCTGTCTGTCTGTCCGTCCGTCTGCCACCAGGCTGTATCTCATGAACCGTTTTAGCTAGAGAGTTGAAATTTTCACAGATTATGTATTTCTTTGCCGCTATAACAACAAATACTAAAAAATAGAATAAAATAAATATTTAAGGGGGTTCCCATACAACAAACGTGATTTTTTACTTGTTTTTGCTCGATATTGATAACGGCAACAGGTAGATGCTTGAAATTTTACACACAATATTTAGTTATATATTCACTTTAAAAATAAATAATTAAATTAAAATAAAACAATTTTTAAGGGGGCTCCCATTTAACAGACATGATTTTTACAGATAATGGTACGGAACCCTTCGTGCGCGAGTCCGACTCGCACATGTCCGGTTTTTTAATACACAGTGTGATTTTTGCGCCTGTTTTTCTAAATGTTCAAGTCAAGATTTATCGAAAATTGGCGTGTCGATTTTTTAAAAATTAGCTCCATTTTTATAGCTTGTGGGTGCAAGGCCTTACAATATTTGTGCTTTATTTAAATGGTCCTTATATAAGAGCTACGCAAAACTACCTCTACAATATTTATTGATAACGTTCCGGATGTAGGCAGTATTGGCTCACGGTGTCTGAAGGTCTTGCAATCTTGTGCTGAGCTTGAGATTTTATTATACTGATGACAGGATCTCAGTTCTCGGGAATCGATTCTCGAGATAAATATGGCGTTTTTTTTAAAAATAATTATTTGCAGCTTTCATTTTCTCAAGAACCGGTTCCATGGTTCCTTAGACCATTTTTCTCTATCTCCTCACCATCATCCGAGCGTTTTATCAGATTGTCTCTTTAGCTATGACGCGTTAGGATTGGGCCCTAATGTAAACTAGTGGTTCTGCGAGAACAGTAGACCTCGCGAGCCCTTACAACCAACATCCACTTGTGCTCTAAAATATATCTGTTACTGTTATGCTAATTGACTAAAGGATGATTTCCTTCAGTAACTTTTTCCCAATCAAAAAAAAATATTTCAAATTTATTCAGTGTTTTCAATCATAAAAATAATTCGCAGTATCATGCTTTAATAAAAAAGCCAAAAAATATTTTTCATATTTCGATATATATTCCTTAGGGAAACTTGTTCAATTTCACTCTCTCTCCCACTTCACGTACTTCAACTTCTTTCATTTCAATTTATATTTAACTTTTGTACTACATATAGTCTGTGAGTTTGAGCAACATGTAAGTGAAGTTTATTTCTGTTTAATCTACTCATAAAGACCTTTTATTTGATACCGCATATGGTATGTTTATATAAAAAAATAATGTTCTATGTTCCGCCGACGTCACAGTTAGGTACTACGCACTATTTTCATACTTGTAATACCATAGATTTGTATTTCCGACATCATACTGAATGCTTTAATACAAATAAATATACAGAAAATCGATTTCAGACAACTTTTGGGCAAATTACCGACTATAAACACGTTCAAGTTTATCGTATAAAAAAGTTGTTCAGTCAAAAAAGTTGCGTCTTAATAATAATAACAAAAAAATCTAATGACATTCTTGAATTTTTTTTCAAATAGCTGTGTTATGAGTTTTATTAAGTTTCGGACCCCCATATTTCCACCATTATTAAAAATTTCGAAAAACTGGCTCGACAATAAAATTCTATATAATTACCGAACCTGCTCACAAAATTTCATGAGTATCGGTTGAGAAATGCGACCTGTAGGCGAGAACAGACAGACAGACAGACGGACAAAAGAATTTTCGGCTAGTCGAAACTGAGACGCTTCGCTCGCTTCGCTCGCTCGGTCAATAAACGGTTTTACGGTAAACCGTCTGCTTGACACCAAACCCTCCTTAGATATTACTCTATCTCCCCAAGTTTTCAAAATCTCCTCACTGACCCACCTCCATCACTTTATGAATATATCCATGCATTCCCAAAGGAATTCTTTGTAGCCAAATGAGTTATTATAGAGAAAATAACGAAGTGGGTGGGTCGTACAAATATAGTTTTATGGACTCGCTATTTTCAGGGCGTTAAATATGCCATAAACTCTTGATGTTTAAGCTCGTAAAGAACTGGCTCATGTTTTATGACTATGAAGGACAAAAGGGACTTAGGTTTTTTACGGTAAGTTGTATATAATTTCCATGCAAATTTCCCATGGAACGACGAATCCCTAGGAGAGGCCCTTTTCCAGAAGTGGGCTCCTAACGGCTGAAACGATCATGATTTAGACATATCCTTATCCTTACTAATATTATAAATTCGAAAGTGAGTTTGTTTGTTTGTTACGCTTTCACGCCGTTACTACTGAACCGATGATCATGAAATTTTGCATACAAGTTCTCTAGAGTGCGGAGAAGGACATAGGCTACCTTTTATCCCGGGCAAAACTACTATTCCCGAGGGATCGACATTGACGCGGGCGGAGCCGCGGGCGAAATTAGTAATTTATAAAACCAAAAAGTAAAAGGACAAATAAATTTTATAGTCGCTAATATGAACAACAAACAGAAAATAAACTGTTACCGTTCGATGTTGTATGACTCTTTGTTTGAGTGCTTTGAATACCTAATAGCTTCTAAAATAAAGCTTAAGACATTATTGAATTAAATTTTGAACAGGATTCTAGAATTAAACTTTATACGTATACCTACTTTTTATGTACTTATATTTGCCAGCAAACGAGCAGACAAGGCACCTGATGGAAAGTGGTCACCGTCGACAGATCACAGCTGCAACACCAGAGGAGGTGCTGATGCCTTGCTAAGTAGCAACCACATCTGAAAGACACATATGCTCATAGGAAAGGCTTGCCATATGTTCTCTAGCGGCTTCTAACTCAATACCAGAAAATATTATCATATTAAATACTTGAATAGATATTTAATATATAGAATACTTTAAAGTAGGTAATATCAATAGCGCGTGTGAACTGTTTGCATTAAACAGAGGAGATGCGACGATGTATATCGACCGCCATATTACAACCGACGAGCCGCAAGCCTCACTGAAAGGAATAAATTACCCGGCTTGCCTTCTGTTGCTCTCTCTAGTGGCTTTTCAGACATAGATTATTAATGAAATTTTAAATAAACGAATGCTTAAAAGGTCAGTTACTAGAAAATATTATTTAAATCGATCATACAATTTATTTAAAACGGAGCTGATAAGACGATGTAAGTTCACAAGATACAACCAGCGAGCTGCAGGTCTAACTGAATGGAATTTACCAGGCTTGCCGTCTTTCGAATAACATACATCATTTAGAATCACATACATTATTAATTATTATTGAAATTAAATAAACGAATGTTTGAAATGTTGTTTGAAATTAATGTTTAAAAGCCCAGTCAATAGAAAACATTATTAAGTCTATTAATAACGAGAAATTTAATCATAAGTAAAGCATACAAACTAAAAATAAAACTAAAAAGCTAATCTACTATAAAAATGACACAAACAGAACTTAAAAATTTTAATGTACTGCCCATATTTAGTAATCTGTGCCCATATGGCATGTTGGCAAAAATGGCTGCATTCCCACGCTGGATAGCGACGCTTATTCTTTGTGCGAAAAAGCAGCCAGCCCTCTTGTCACGTACGGCGGATATCAGGCAAAGAGCAATCTCTTTGTAGAGAGCTTTCGCACCAGGACCCCATGATCCAATGTCTCTACACCAAACAGTACAAATATGTAGTCTGCATTTAAGCAGGCATATTTGCGCCGCTTAGCGACCTCAGCGGCTTCTGCGGCAGACCCAGTTCTAGTAACTGATCACCAGAGATGGAAAGGCGCCATTGTGTCAACACAAGTAGCGTCCCACACTAGAGCCCTACCGCGTTCCCAAGAAATCAGCGACATACCATCAGGCCTCTCACTGTCACGTCATCACGAACCACCACTCCGAGGTTCAAGCGTGCAGGGAACGTGAATGGTGGCAAGAGCCCTTCTGATTATGTCATTAAGAGAGCCGTGTCGTGAATTATATTAACTAAATTTAATACAAAACAGTATCTCGCTCGCGATTGCTATACCTTTATCGCCTATACTTTATACAGACGGACTGCATTTCAACTGCGCAAATTGCAGTTCAAGTGCAGTTTGAATGCAATCGTGTCACGACTGCAATAGAACTGCAAACCAAACGTGCAGTCCGATTGCAGTTCAATTGCAGTCGGCGTGCAGTCGTGTAAACTGCACACCGACTGCATTCAAACTGCATCCGAACTGCACCATACCCACCCGCCCGCACGCGCATTTGAATGCAGTCGGTGTGCAGTTCACACGACTGCAATCGTACTGTGCGTTTGGTTTGCAGTTCTATTGTTGTTGTGTCAACTGCATTAAAACTGCACTTGAACTTCAATTTGCGGTTGAAATGCGGTCCGTCTGTATAGAGCCTTAGATAGGAAAGTTAGGTCATATAGAAAGGAATAAAAGGCTTGCCATGTTTTGTTCCTAGCGGCCTCTCAAACATAGTAGATTAGTACTGAAAATTTATATTTACAGCACTGGATCGAAAAATACGTTACTTCAGGGGACGAGCACTCTTTAATTTTCTACTCAAGCATAGATTTAAAAAAATAAATTGCGTCTCTCTCATACTTCATACTTCTATGTACTCAAGAAATAAGAAAATAAACTTATTTAAATACATGTATAATTTTTATAGTCTACTTTAATATGGAACGGATGTTTTTAGACACGCTTTTAATATAGTAAAATAAATAATGTGTGTGGCCGGGCTGTTTAACGTTGAGGTGTTCTTCATCATCAAACCAGCATCTATGACTCCATAATAATGTATTGTCAATCGAACAACCAAACAAAATTCAAAGGAAATTGGTTCTTATTAACCTTCCAAGATTTAAGTCATTACTACAAAAAACTAAAGGCCAAGTACGAGTTGGACTCGCACACGAAGGGTTCCGTACCGCTATCTCATTAAAACGGCAAAAAAATCATGTCTGTTGTATAGGATCCTTTAATATTAATTTTATTTAATTATTTATTTTTAAAATAAATATACTAGTAGTTTGCTGCGAACGTGGACCTCGCGATTATTTAATTTTCCTGATAATTTCGTGAGATAGCCACTATTTTACTGATTTTGATAAGCATGTTGTCATAGTGCTATTGTTTAGATGACTTATAGGTAAAGTACAGAATCAGACTTCCAACTTGCCGTTCTCCTTGAATGATCTCAACAAACATTTTACCTCTGTCCCAATTCTGGAAAATCAAATTAAAGATTCAACAATTGCTTCTATACTTGCGTTACCTATCCCTGACGGTAGGTCATTTGAATTTACCACAGTTACAGAGGAAGACGTTCTTAAAACCATCCAATCCATATCTTCAAACGCCGTAGGGCCCGATCAAATTAGTCGCGTAATGTTAATCCGTATCCTTCCTTTCATAGTCCCTATTATCACGCATATAATTAACTTTAGTCTTTTAGATCACAACTTTCCGTCCTCATGGCTCAATGCTTATGTTCGTCCTCTTCCTAAAATACGCGAACCCATCCAGTTGAATGATATTCGTCCAATCTCAATCCTCCCTTTCCTCTCCAAAATCCTGGAAGCGACGGTGTTCAATCAGTTCGTCAAGCATTTGCACGATCACAACCTTCTAAATACTTTTCAGTCAGGATTCAGACCTGGCCATAGTACTACTACTGCATTGCTTAAGGTCACAGATGACATCAGATCTGGAATGGATGATACGCAATTAACCGTCCTAGTACTGATTGACTTTAGTAATGCTTTTAACACGGTTGACATAGACATCCTTGTGGCCATCCTTTCCCGTTGCAACGTCTCTCCTCATGTGATTAATTGGTTCTCCAGCTATCTTCGCGGTCGCCGACAGCAAGTTCGTAATGGGGAGGATACGTCTGACTGGTGCGAGCTGAAAGCCGGGGTACCGCAAGGCGGAATTTTATCTCCAATTCTTTTCTCTATTTTTATAAATATACTTTCTCTTCGTCTATCCTGCTCTTACCATTTTTATGCCGACGACTTGCAGCTTTATACACGATCAAAAGTTGATGACATTGACACGTCAATTTCTTTAATTAATGAGAATTTGGCTCGTATTCTGGAATGGTCTAGTGGTTTTGGGATACGTGTTAACGCAAAGAAGTGTCAAGCTATTATTGTTGGAAGTACTATCCAGTTAAACAAAGTTGAGTGGGACATTATACCTTCTGTTACTTACGACAACGTTGAGATACCATTTAGCAATGTCGTTAAAAATCTAGGCCTATATATTGACTCTAAATTAAAGTGGGATTCTCACGTTGTAGAAGTTAGCCGAAAAGTGTTTGCTACACTTCACTACTTACAGCGGTTAAAATATTTTCTTCCCATTAAAACTAAGACCATGTTGGCTCAAGCACTCGTACTTCCCCTCATTGATTACGCTGATGTGTGTTATCTGGACTTGACCGAGGAACATCTTAACAAGTTGGATCGGCTTCTTAATAACTGCATAAGATTTATTTTCTGTCTCCGTAAATATGATCACGTCTCAGAATATCGTTATCAGCTTAAATGGCTTCCCATCCGCGAACGCAGGAATTCACATATTCTATGTCAGCTTTACAATGTTCTCAATAACCCTCTTTACCCCGATTACCTTAAAACTAAATTCAAACTTTTATGTTTTACTCATAATAGGAACCTGCGTTCTTCTAATAAATTAACTCTAGCTACCCCTTCTCACCATACTGGTTTTTTCTCTAAGTCCTTCGCCGTTACGGCAGTAAGACTCTGGAATGCACTTCCTGACTCTATGAAAACTGCCTCTACTCGCGCTGGCTTCAAAATGTTAGTATTTAGATATTTTCTCGCCCAAACAAATAACATCTGATAATTGCTGCATCTTATAAACTTATTTATTAGGTTTGTTTTATATATATATATATATATATATATATATATATATGTATATATATTTATTTTTATATATATGTTTATGTATTTATATGTATTAAATTGTTTATATGTTTAAAATTTTATTGTTACCTACACGTAAGATTTTTATTTTTTATTTTTTATTTTACACCCACATAAAATTCTCTGCATAACCCAAAGGTTGACTGTCAGATAATGCTTTTAGCATTAAGTCCACCTATTGTGCGTTTACTTTGTATTTGTACAATAAAGATTAAATAAATAAAATAAAAGACTTCAAAAGCACTCTTTTTATTTTACTCACCACGACTTATTTTAAATTAACATACAATGAACACGATGTTTCTTGTACTAATAGTTAACATTCATTTCTATCCAAACAAATAAACTACGAGCAATGTTAAACCCCTTTTTTATTACTGTTGCAAGAATAGTTAAAATAGTTTTTCCCTTGCAATCCCTAAATGTACGAGTAGAATTTCATCTAATTAAATATGACCAAATCAAAACCGGGTTTTAATACAACATCTGTGACGCGTTTAGGTCTCGATAGTGCAACGTGTAGATGAAGAGCTGCGTTTCACTATCGAGAAAAAATTTTAAATTCACTAAGGGACAAATAAATGTAACAGTTTCGTCATATCTGAAAGACTATGGTTATTAACGGAATCACAACATTGGAATTTTATAAAAATAATTTTCATACCAAATATTCCACAGGCGTTTTTGAGTGTTTGAAAATGTCAATAGGCCTGCGACTTCAAGGAATAGAAATATAAAACGCCGTCAGGATTATATTATCTCTATGAAAACGCCAGATATCCGGGTGACTGAGCTTCGGTCGGCATGATAATGAAGACATATGTGTTTTGCTTTCTAAACCTATATGGTTTTGATGTGTACCCGTCAATGTTTAATTGTTTTTAGCCCCGATAGACACATTACCCCCGTTTCTTCGCTTGAGCTTTATACTTATAAATTTTTGGTTTTCATACGTATCAATTTTCTGGTTTGTTTTGTCCGGACAAGCCCCCAGCTCATTTTTCATTTGGCTTTTGTTTTTGTTTCTCTCGCAGAGTGCTGCACTCCCATACTCCTCTTTCTATGCTTCGGCTTTACCTTCCAAATATAGTTTTCGTACGTTTGGATTCTACATCTGTACTTATATTTCGCCCACCGAACCCCATTTCTTTGTCTTTATTGTGTCTGTTTTGCGGAATTATTTGTTTCTTCTTACACTACTTTTTTCATTCATTTTTATTGTTTCGTATAGGGTAAAAACGGGACCCTATTAATCGCTCCACTGTCCGTCTGTCTATTTGTCTGTCTCTCCGTCCGTATCTCATCAGTATATGTATCTCATGAACCGTGATAGTTAGACAGCTGAAATTTTCACAGATGATGTATTTCTGATGCCGCTATAACAGGAAATACTAAAAAATAGAATAACATAAATATTTAAGGAGGCTCCTATACAAAAAACGAGATGTTTTTGCTTGTTTTTGCATTATATTATATATTGATAACGGCAACAGGTAGACGATTGAAATATTCATAGAATATGTAGTTATATATATATATATCCCCTAAAAATAAATAATTAAATAAAAAAATAATAATATTAAAGTGGGGCTCCCATGCATCAGACATGATTTTTTTGCCGTTTTTATAGATAACGGTACGGAAACCTTCGTGCGCGAGCCACCTTGCACTTGGCTGGTTTTTTTACCAGCTTTTATTGTGAAAGGATTGAAACTGTAAAATGTTGAAAACGGGATGTTCATCATTAAATAGCTCGTCATCTTCAAATCAGATCAGTGATTTTTTATAATTATCTTCCTCTTCCATAAAGTTAAGTACAATGCGGAATTGCAGTTAAATTGGTTGTAAATAACTGCTTTAATTTTTGGTTGCAGGCTTAAACCCGAACAAACATATACACACTTAAAATTAAAGATAATTAAAAACTTATTAAAATATCCCTGCGCATTTTTGGACCTCTGTCTCCATCTGTTGGAGAAATTTGGAACTAACAAGAATTTATTATGGAAATTTTCATGGACTGGTATTTTTCTGTTCTAAAGGAACAAAATATTGTAAATTAAAAATAAGAAAGTCACTTGGAATTTAACTTGGAACAGACAGCGAAAGAAATATTTCCAATCATTGAAAAATCAAATTTTCTTGCGCGGCTCGAAGTTTTTCGATCGTGTAACTACCGTACTGCGACTGAGCCAACCATTCGATAAGTATAGAGGAGAAAGTACCGTTCTTGTTTATAATTGTTCATGTTTTGTTAGTAAATTTAAATTTAATACACAGAGCATGGATAAAGCAGGCTTCAACGAAATACCGCCGCCACCTAGCGGCGGCTGTGGTTACCGTCAAAATTAAAATTTATTTCAGCGCCATCTTGTAACATATTCAGCCTAAACGTCATTTTCAATTTTCATTTCTCGAAATTCTTTAACCTTTATTTAAATATCTCGTAAACGGCTGAACCGATTTTGATGCCCAGCGAACTTGAAAATTGTATTTATAAGACCTATATACATTGTAAATTTCATCTTAATTGGAGCATTGGTTCTAAAGTTATCGTGGAACAAACATACATACATACATACAAAAAATGTCTTTTCGCCCCAACTTGAATTGAAGACCTCGCTCGCTTCGCTCGCTCGGTCAATTAAAAAAATATTCTGTGAATATTTCAAGCGCTCCTGTTGCCGTTATCAATATCGAGCAAAAACAAGCAAAAAATGTCACGTTTGCTGTAGTTATAGGAGCCCTTTTAAATATTATAGTAGATTTAGTATATAGTATATTTAGTATATTTTATTCAATTTTTAGTTTTTGTTGTTATAGCGGCAACAGAAATATATCATCTGTGAAAATTTCAACTGTCTAACTATCACGGTTCATGAGATACAGCCTAGTGACAGACGGATAGAAAGACAGACAGACGGACAGCGGAGCGATGTTAATAGGGTCCCGTTACCTCCAGTCATAAACACTTAAAAATAACTTGCCCCTGTCTGTAACTCACTAGTCTTGACAAAATGAGGTTGCTGGTAACTTCTTGCCGTAAACAATGTCCGTAGAGCACGTGCCGCCGAGGCGAACAACACAGGTTACGTTTTAAAAAGTGAAATATATAAGTTCTAAGTAATGGTGTCATATTATTTTTACTAGCTTCTATATTTAAGTTCAATTTAAATTAAGCCCAAATATTTTAAGGGATCGATTCCATACGCTAAAGATATGCTTTACTAGCAACGCTAATTTTTGATTTAGTTTTTTTGATACAAAAGACAATATTTTTTTTATTATAATATCAATAAATCAGCTGTTTTGTTTGTCGATAATAGTGACTTAGTATCCATAGTAGACAAAACAACACTTTCTTGGCAAACAACAGTAAAAAGTTGTTCGCCAAGAAAGTGTTGTTTTGTACACAGGGTGTTTTATTTCGTCTGTTTTTTTTCGAATGTTTAGGTCCAGATATCTCGTATAAAACTATGGTAATATCCTCCAATGGAACGAAGTATTTTTGGGAAAGATCTTTGTCCGGTAGGTACATCATTACAACTGTGAAAAGTCATTTTTTACAGCTGTAAAGAATAATCATCCTCATTTCGTGTAGGTGTCACGGTCAATCGACCATGCACACCCTGGTGTCAGATTTCTGCGGAACCGCATCTCGGCCTCTGACGTGCTTCCTTTAACGACTACCAGATTGCAGCCGGGACCAACGACTTAACGTGCCTTCCGAAACACGGAATCATCTTTATTATCAGACAATCAGGTGATTCAAGCCTACAATGTCCTATCTAAAATAACAAATATAAATGAATGATGTATATATAAAAGTATATCATACACACAACATTAAATTAATCCTCTGCCCCGCTTCAGCATATTTTATTGTAGCCGCGTGTGGTTGAAGTGGCAAGTGCTATAAGTTATTTACGACAAGCATTTACGCTAGAGCTAGATTTACCTGCGCGACTTATTGCACCATCTTTTAGTGCAATAAATCGCGCAGGTAAATCTTAAAGTAACAGCCACTAGATTGTTTCTAGGGCGTTTATGAAGGCATCGTAAAATAACATTGTTTAAAAAATACTTATTACACTAACTTTCAAGTGTCGTCTTTCTTGGCACCAACTTTGGGTTGATGTGTAGATAAAGCCTTTTTTTTTTTTTTTTTTTTACTAAATATTGAATTAGGCATTTGTCTCCCATCTCACCTGATGGTAAGTGACGATGAAGACGAGGATGTTACATGCCTATCCAAGAGATACCCATTTATTCTACTTTTGAATGTCCCGGGACTGTACTTGTTTGCGAATATAGACTTTGGCTTTAGATCCGCCTTTGACATTTGTAAAAACGTTATTTAAACATTTAATTGAGTTTTCACAGAGATTGCTATTTTCTACAAACATATACAATATTTTTGTAAAGAATACCTTGTAAGTTCATTGAAGGGGTGATTCAGTCCGTCAAGGATCGGACAGGGTTTTCTTTATATATTGTACTAGATTTTGCCCGCGGCTTCGCTCGCGTTATGTTTCATACAAACTTTCATCCCCTAATATTTTATCCCCCTTGGGGATAGAATTACCAAAATCCTTTCTTAGCGTCCAGTGGTTTGGGCTGTGCGTTGATAGATCACTATGTCAGTCAGTCAGTCACCTTTGAGTTATATATTTGGATAGATAGAAGATAGGTAACGTAAAAATTCGCCGTAGAACGAAGGTTGAAGACGGTAGACGAATCACACAGTTGGAGTGGGAATGAGCGGGACATTTGGCCAGAAGAAAGGACAGTCGTTGAACCAAAATAGTGACGGAGTGGTAGCCGGGGGCGGGGAGAAGTCCAGTCGGTACCAGGTACCAGGAAAATAGGAATCGTAAAAAATGGCGGAAAAAAGAAGGCCTTTCCTCAGCAGTAGGCTGCCTTGAGCTGATAATGATGAAATGACAAGAGTACGTTATGATTTATCTCGTAACTTATTAATATAAAAAGTTATATCATAGATATTATAATTATATCTAATAGTTACTTACTAAGTTGTTACTACTACTCTTAGCACATTAAACAGATGCTATATGTGACTAATTAATTGACCGAGCGAGCGAAGCGAGCGAGGTCTTCAATTCAAGTTGGGGCGAAAAGACATTTTTTGTATGTATGTATGTATGTATGTATGTATGTTTGTTCCACGATAACTTTAGAACCAATGCTCCAATTAAGATGAAATTTACAATGTATATAGGTCTTATAAATACAATTTTCAAGTTCGTTGGGCATCAAAATCGGTTCAGCCGTTTACGAGATATTTAAATAAAAGTTAAAGAATTTTGAGAAATGAAAATTGAAAATGACGTTTAGGCTAAATATGTTACGAGATGGCGCTGAAATAAATTTTAATTTTGAAGGTAACCACAGCCGCCGCTAGGTGGCGGTATTTCGTTGACGCTTGCTTTATCCATGCTCTGTGTATTAAATTTAAATTTACTAACAAAACATGAACAATTATAAACTAGAACGGTACTTTCTCCTCTATACTTATCGAATGGTTGGCTCAGTCGCAGTACGGTAGTTACCCGATCGAAAAGATTAGATTTCGAGCCGCACAAGAAAATTTGATTTTTCAATGATTGCAAATATTTCTTTCGCTGTCTGTTCCAAGTTAAATTCCAAGTGACTTTCTTATTTTTAATTTACAATATTTTGTTCCTTTAGAACAGAAAAATACCAGTCCATAAAAATTTCCATTAAAATTTCTTGTTAGTTCCAAATCTCTCCAACAGATGGAGACAGTGGTCCAAAAATGCGCAGGGATATTTTAATAAGTTTTTATTTCTCTTTAATTTTAATTGTATATATGTTTGTTCGGGTTTAAGCCTGCAACCAAAAATTAAATCAGTTATTTACAACCAATTTAACTGCAATTTCGCATTGTACTTCACTTTATGGTAGAGGAAGTTAATTATAAAAAATCACTGATCTGATTTGAAGATGACGAGCTATTTAATGATGAACATCCCGTTTACAACATTTTACAGTTTCTTTCACAATAAAACCTGGTAAAAAACCGGCCAAGTGCAAGTTGGACTCGCGCACGAAGGTTTCCGTACCGTTATCTATAAAAACGGCAAAAAAATCATGTCTGATGCATGGGAGCCCCACTTTAATATTATTATTTTTTTATTCAATTATTTATTTTTAGGGGATTTTTTTTGTTTTTTATGTATATCCGACGGCAAACGAGCAGACGAGCCACCTGATGGAAAGTGGTCATCGTCGCCCATGGACATCTGCAACACCAGAGGAGCTGCTGATGCGTTGCCGACTCTTAAGATACCTGTAAACACGCCTTTTGAAGGACCTCAAGTCATAGCACACAGGGAAAACCTCGGGAGGGAGTCCATTCCACAATCTTGCTGTACGAGGAAAAAAACCACGTGACGCTCTGACATTTTTGGAGACCCAAGTGTCAAGGATGTGGGGATGGACTTTACTCCTGTGGCGAGCGGTGCGGTGGTAGAAAGGTGACGGTGGCACCAATTCAAAAAGTTCTTCAGAACACTCCCCATAGTATAGACGGTAAAATACACACAGAGAGCCAACGTCTCTCCGTAGACCGAGGGTGTCTAAATCGTCTGTGAGTGTGGGATCGTCGATAATACGAATTGCCCGGCGTTGGATGGAATCAAGAGGAAGGAGTTGGTATTGAGGTGCACCAGACCAGATATGAGAGCAGTACTCCATGTGGGGCCGGACTTGAGCTTTATATAATAAAAGTCTATGACCCGGAGTGAAGTACTGCCTCGCTCTATTGAGCACCCCAAGTTTTTTAGAAGCCATTTTGGCTTTACCTTCCAGATGACTCCGGAATTGGACCTCCTTCGTAATATCGACGCCAAGGATCCCAATACTCTTAGAAATGGTAAGAGAGGTGTCCCGAAACTTCGGTGCTATGTTAAATGGGGTCTTCTTAGCGGAAAACACGCAGACTTGTGTCTTAGTAGGGTTGAATTGAACTAGGTTTAGTTTACCCCATTCAGAGACCTGCTCCAGAGAGGTCTCAATGTCAGACACAAGTCTCTTTCTGTTCTCCTCCACCTGTGTTTGAGGGATATTTGCACGACCTGCATAATATGCATCACCCGTACTGTCGTCTGCATAGCAATGGATGCTACTAGTGTTAAGCATGTCGTTGATGTGCAGAAGAAACAGCGTAGGTGATAAAACAGATCCTTGGGGGACGCCAGCATTGATGGGCATGATATCGGAGCATAATCCGTCTACAACGACCTGAATGCTTCGCCCAGATAAGAAACTAGCGACCCACAAGCATAGTCCCTCAGGAAGCCCGAAAGATGGTAACTTCGCGAGAAGAGCCTTATGCCAGACCCGGTCAAAAGCCTTTGTGACATCTAGACTAAATGCCAGTGCTTCTCCCTTGCTCTCGATGGCGGCTGCCCATCGGTGCGTTAAGTACACAAGAAGATCACCAGCACTACGCCCGTGGCGGAACCCGTATTGACGGTCACTAATTAGCTGATGATCTTCAAGGTAACCAAGGAGCTGGATGTTTATCACACGCTCCATCACCTTAGAGAGCAGGGAGGTTATCGCAATAGGCCGATAGTTAGACGGGTCTGTGCGGTCACCCTTTTTAGGAATAGGGTGAACGTAGGCTACTTTCCACGAAGACGGGACTTTTCTTGAGGTGTAAGACAGCGAGAATAGGCGTGCTAACACCGGAGTCAACTCAGGGGCGCATGTTTTGAACACAATTGCTGGAATGCCATCAGGCCCGCTGGACTTCCTGACGTCGAGGGAAAACAGAGCACGTCGCACTGCACTTTGAGTGAACCGAATTTCCCGCATTGAGTGCTCGCATCGCGGTAAAAAGGGCGGCGATGCTCCTCCGTCGTCAAGGGTAGAATTTGACGCAAAGAGAGTAGCCAAGAGATCGGCCTTCTCTTTTGCGGAGTGAGCCAGCGAGTCCTGACGATTGTGCAGAGATGGAAGTGAAGGGCGACAGAAATTCCCAAAATATATGGGGATGGAGGATGGGAGGGATGTATATATAACTACATATTCTATGAATATTTCAATCGTCTACCTGTTGCCGTTATCAATATAGTGCAAAAACAAGCATAAACATCACGTTTGTTGTATAGAAACCTCCTTAAATATTTATGTTATTCTATTTTTTTGTATTTTCTTTTTTGACTAGCTCCGTGGCGCAGCGGTCAACACGCCTGCCTGCGACTCGGAGTGACCGTGTTCGATCCCCGGCCAAGTCAAGATGGAAAATGATCTTTTTCAGATTGGCCTGGGTCTTGGATGTGTATCTATATATGTATTTTTATAAAATATAGTATTGTTGAGTAAGTATCCCATAACACAAGTCTTGAACTTACTTTGGGGCTAGCTCAATCTGTGTGATTTGTCCGTACTTATTTATTTATTTTATTTATTTCTGTTATAGCGGCAACAGAAATATATCGTCTGTGAACATTTTAACTGTCTAACTATCACGGTTCATGAGATACATCCTGGTGAGATACGGACGGAGACACAGACAAACAGACAGACGGACAGTGGAGCGATATTAATAGGGTCCCGTTTTTACCCTATACGAAACAATAAAAATTAATGAAAAAAGTAGTGTAAGAAGAAACATATAATTCCGCAAAACAGACACAATAAAGACAAAGAAATGGGGTTCGGTGGGCGAAAGATAAGTACAGATGTAGAATCCAAACGTACGAAAACTATATTTGGAAGGTAAAGCCGAAGCATAGAAAGAGGAGTATGGGAGTGCAGCACTCTGCGAGAGAATCAAAAACAAAAGCCAAATAAAAAACGAGCTGGGGGGTTGTCCAGACAAAACAAACCAGAAAATGGATACATATGAAAACCAAAAACTTATAAGTATTAAGCTCAAGCGAAGAAAATACCTATCGGGGCTAAAAAAATTAAACATTGACGGGTACACATCAAAACCATTTTAGGAAGCAAAACACATATGTCTCGTTTTTAGAACCTTAATCATCATTATCATGCCGGCCGAAGCTCAGTCACCCGGATACCTGGCATTTTCTATTCCTTGAAGTCGCAGGCCTATTGACATTTTCAAACACTAAAAAAACGCCTGTGGTATTTGGTACGAAAATTATTTTTATAAAATGTCCAATGTTGTGATTCCGTTAATAACCATAGTCTTTCAGATATGACCAGATATGACGAAACTGTTACATTTATTTGTCCCTTAGTGAAATTATAAAATATTACTCGACAGTGCAACGCAGCTCTTCAGCTACACGTTGCACTATCGAGAGCTAAACGCCTCACAGATCTTGTATTAAAAGCCGGTTTTGATTTTGTCATATTAATTAGATGAAATTCTACTCGTACATTTAGGAATTGCAAGGGAAAAACTATTTCAACTATTCTTGCAACAGTAATAAAAAAGGGGTTTAACATCTGGTAGTTTATTTGTTTGGATAGAAATGAATGTTAACTATTAGTACAAGAAAGTAAGGACATCGTGTTCATTGTATGTTAATTAAAAATAAGTCGTGGTGAGTAAAACAAAACGAGTGCTTTTGAAGTCATCTAAACAATAGCACTATGACAACATGCTTATCAAAATCAGTAAAATAGTGGCTATCTCACGAAATTATCAGGAAAATTAAATAATCGCGAGGTCCACGTTCGCAGCGAACTACTAGTATAGGTAAAAGTTACATTCACTAGTTATTTCTTAGCACGTTAAACAAGTGTAGAGTGAAATAGTACTGTAGACGAAATGGGCGACTGGTTAATAACTTAGCAACACAGACTTGGCAGGTTCACTTTCTTTCTTTTAATATCTCATTACACCCCGACATTCCTCGCTTCTCTTTCCCTATAATGAGTAAAACGACACTTGTTACCTAGTCAGTCGGGGGCAGATACAAATGACCCCTCTAAAATTAAGATTTTAAAATTGTAGGGGGGTCAGATTTATTGTCCCAGACCGACATATATTTCCGAGGACACATGTATATGCACATGTTTTTTACTCTCAGCTACGCGTTAAAGTTACCGAGAATCAAAAAACATTAAAGGAATGAAATACAGTGTGTAAATTTACTCTCAATATTATCTTAAAGGGGTGACTCAGCCCATCAACATGAACAACTTTTCATATGGGACCAATGTTGGAAACTCAATATTTTTACATTTTCATAGACAAATGAAAACGTCAGTTCCTTTTTGAGTTCCTAGTTCCCATAGGATTGTGTTTATTTTTAAGGCACTTCAAAACTTCGGTTAAAATTACCGAGAATCAAAAAACATCATAAGGATGAAACACAGCGTATAAATTTATCCTCGATATTCTCTAAAAGGGATGACTCAGCCCATCAACATAAACAACTTTTCATATGGGACCAATGCTGTAAAATTAATATTTTTACATTTTTATAGACAAATGAAAGTTGCTTTTTGAGTTCGTAATTCCCATGGGAAAATATGTTTATTTTTAAGGCACTTTCAAACTTCGGTTAAAATTACCGAGAAACAATAAACATCAAAAGGGAAGAAATACAGCGTGTAAATTTACCCTCGATGTTCTCTACAAGGGATGACTCAGCCCATCAACATAAAACGCTTTTCATATGGGACCAATGCTGGAAACTCAATATTTTTACATTTTCATAGACAAATGAAAACGTCAATTCTTTTGAGTTCCTAGTTCCCAGAGGAAAATTTGTTCATTTTGAGGCTGAGGCACTTCAAGGGAATGTAGAGGACAAATTTTCACGATGTATAATTTCCTGCACTAGTCAGAAAGTCAAGCTTTGCTTTTAGTCAAGTACTCGTAACTATTGTAAGTAGGTACTTAAACGTACCAGCATCTTGCTACAAATGACCTAACTATTAAGTCCTTGTTGCGCCATAATTGTTACGTCTGGCGCACCCTGTGCAATTTGTGAACATCAAGCGGATTTGCATCTTGCTTGAATAAAACATACTATAGATAATCTTTCATGTAAAAGACCGCCTTCAATCAAACTACTGAAGCGATTTTGATGAAATTTAAATGGAACCTAAGGACCTTTTCAAATAAAAGTTTTTTTTTAAATCGGTTCATAAATTAGGGTGTTCTGAGGTAAGAAACATTGAAAAAAAAAACAAACAATCTATCGAGTTGATAACCTCCTCCTTTTTTTGAACATCATACATAGTATCAGGCCTTTTGCCCTTGCGGGGTAGACAGACCCTAGCTGTATATGACCTGAAGGCCACGTTTACCATGTTGGTAGGCGTTAGGTGGACAATGAAATCAAAATAGTGATGGGTTGCAAGCCGCATCGCCTATTAAACATGATTCCTCAGATTTAACCCTTTCCCTCGATCGGCTTTTACGATATGCGCGGAAAGAGAAGCACCTGGTACATACATTCTACGTTTTTCTTTTCTCCCAGACCAGCATGAAAGAGACAGGCATGGAAGATTTTTTTTAAATTCGTTTAAAAAAACGACTTTTGTGGAGCTCTTAAGCAGAGATGTTATGGATATGAAATAAATAAATATATACGGACAAATCACACAGATTAAGCTAGCCCCAAGTTAAGTTCGAGACTTGTGTTATGGGATACTAACTCAACGATACTATATTTTATAACAAATATATATACAGATAAACATCCAAGAAGGCCAATCTGAAAAAGATCATTTTCCATCTTGACCTGGCCGGGGATCGAACCCGGGCACTCCGTGTCGCAGGCTGGCGTTTTAACCACTGCGCCACGGAGCTGTCAAAAGTCGGATCTGTATGTGGATGGCTAGTAATTTATGATTTTATGTATGGTTTCCGCACGGATGATATTATTGTGGACAAGCCGTTGCCCGCGACTTCGACCGCGTGGATTTCCATCGGTCAATTTAATTATAATGATACATGTACAGTAAAAACTGTATTCAAATCCATTCAACATTCAAACATAGCAAGGATTTTAAGTAGTTCGGCTCAATAAATTTATCACGTTTAACCTCAATGGTTTGATTAAAATTGAATGAGAAACATAATTTTGACAAATAATGTAACTGCTGCATAATAATTGGTTAGGCCGCTTTCTGCCACCTGACAAGCCCAGGTTCGATTCTCGGTTTATTAATTAAATATAGAAATATAAATATACACGGTGAAATTTTGATCGTTCTGGACCCTTAAAGGGATGTTTTAGCCCGTTGATATAAACAACTTTTCCAATGGGACCAATACTGGGAACTCAAAAATGTTTTTGACGTTCCCATACAAATTGACCGGGCGGCAGAAATTTTTTGTAAGGAACTGCCCATTTTTTTTTGAGTTCCCAGCTTTGGTCTCATAGGAAAAGTTGTTCATATCGCTAGGCTGAATCACCCCTTTAAGGGCCCAGAACTATCAAAATGTCACCGTATATATGGACAACTCACACAGACTGAGCTAGCCCAAAGTAAGATCGAGAGGTAATTTTCAAGGACCCTGAACAACCTGAAAAAGAGCATTTTCCATCTTGACCGAGGATCGATCCCGGCACGTCCGGTGTGGCAGCCTAGTATGATGAGCTAGTGCT
Organism: Elegia similella; assembly: GCA_947532085.1. Lineage (NCBI taxonomy): Eukaryota > Metazoa > Arthropoda > Insecta > Lepidoptera > Pyralidae > Elegia > Elegia similella. The sequence continues at coordinate 12,226,579 of OX383931.1, read as the reverse complement.
CATCAAATGGGTTGGGATGATTATTCTTTTCTGTCTCCTCTAAACTCTGTCTAAACTATAAATCCAAAGAACGAGAAACCATCAAAAATAAAGAGCCGATCACTTTTCATACATTTATATGAGAGAAATGAGCATTTAAATAATAATTGAGCGCCCTTTACATGTATTCGAACTCAAAGAAAATAGTAATTAACGTTTAACAATGTTTGTTTCAGAACGAAATACCGACGACGAACCCTGCCACACTCGACTGAAATTGTGATATTTAAAATGACTGGGGGCTTCCATATTAAGCTTTAATTCATTCGAGATGAAGTGGAGTTCGCAATACATTGACAGTTAATTTTGATAGTGAAGTCGTGAGTTGAGTGCGAAGACAGCGATGGAATGAAAAACGAGCGATGACGGCGCGGGAAGTGGAACTGAGTGGAGGGGCGCCCTGGGGGTTCCGCATGCACGGGGGAGCTGATCACAACCAACCTCTGAGGATATCAAGGGTATGTATTTAAATGTCTCATTATGTACTTTAAACGAGTAGTCAACTGTATGCATTACAAAGCTGCATATTTTAAAATACATATGTCCATTGGCACTGAAAGTTCATACCAATTAATTATTTACCTACAGATTGGCCAGAGTGCGCCGGACGCATGGGCTCTATTATATGCATTGGTAATATCCACTACTAGTCTCTCTCGTCAGTAGAGGATACTGGTCTGGGAGAAAAGAAAAAAACGTAGAATATACCAGCTGCTTCTCTTCCCGCGCAGATCGTAAAAGCCGATCGAGGGAATGGGTAAAATCTGAGGAATCAAGTTAATAAGCGATGCGGCTAGCAATCTATCACTATTTTGATTCCGTTTTTCCACCTAATGCTCACTAATATGCTAAACGTGGCTTTCAGCTCTTATGGACCTAGGCACTGTCTACCCCGCAAGTGCGCTGTTTTAAGATTTTTCATACATCTATACCATCATAATAAATTAGGAGTATAATCGCGTAAGGAAGATACCGTGTGATTTTGAATCTCTGAAATATACTGAAATCGTGGCATCAGAATCCCTAATGGCATACAGATTTGCAAGAAAAAAAAGGATAAAAACAAAAAAAAAATTGGCTTCACAGCACACTAATGTTACAATAAACTGATGCGATTGGTACTTTGTAGAAATCGAAGGATTTCAATGCAGTCCCCACCCCTACAAGTATACACCCTAAAACTACTTTCCAGTAAAACACATGAGTTTCAAATATTGAGCTTCACTGTAGTTACCGAACATTCCTTTATAAAGTAACTTCAGTCCACAACTAAACGGAGTTTGGAATTTGCAACACCTTTGGTTGAACTCTAAGGTTGAATTATATATGATATCTATAATACATATATGATTATTTTATATTATACCTCTACTTTTTGTTTGAGATAAATCAACTTTGCTGTACTGGCCAAATACACGCCAGCAAAGTAGGTATGGATGAAAAAAATATCTGTAGTGTAATTTAAAAATGGAACGACTGGTTTTATTAAAATTCGAACTGGCTTACAAATAAAAAAAAATAACATTTAAGCGCTTGGTGTCTCTACTTTCTGTACTGGCCAAATACACGCCACCAAAGTAGGTATGGATAAAAAATAAACACCTGTCGTCTAATTTAAAAATGGAACGACTGGTTTGCTCCGAAATATTGCCACCACGGAGGTTACTTTCAAAGGTTTTATTAATATACGAACTGGCTAACAAATATTTTTTGGGGCAACTTTTAATGTTATCTCCAGCTATTTAGCAAAAATGTTCTCCACCATCAGAACAGTTTATTGACATCATTTGATTGCATTCGATTTATTTATAGGTTACGTTATATTAAGTTCACATGAAAGTCATCATCGTAAAAGAACATCGTAAAATTTCACTTTATAATACATTTTTTTAAATACTTTTTTGCAAGATATATCCAATGGATATATTTTGCAAGTGAAATTTTACGATATCCATATCTATTTTAGGTTAAATGTTTTGGAGTAGTTTGGACTATACCGGTATTTTCAATACCACTTGTTTTTCTTCATTAGGGTTCCGCAACCGCTGGCTGATTCGCAAGCCTTCGCCCCGGGCTTTTGCCGAGTGTTTTTGTTAATCAGCTGGAACACACTGAGTTGTAGAGATTGACGGCGAATCTACATTGAAGATTATTATGGCTAGTGTTGGATCTTAAGTTTAGTAATTTCACTTTATATGTATTTCTATTACTAAGCCTTCACAGGCCGTCCGTCCAAATATCCATCCGTCTGTCGCAGGGCTGAAGCTATTGAACCGTAATAGATAGGGACTATACATTTTCACATAATGTGTTGGTATATATATATATATATATATTTCGGGTATATTAACAAATATTGAAATTAAAAAATAAATATGATACTAAGGGACCCAAAAAAACTTGTTTTGAGCCTTTCTTTTAGTTATATATTGTATAATGATGGTACGGAACCCTTGGTGTGCGATTCCGACTGAACTTAGCCGGTTTTAATTTAACAATGAACCGGCCACAAATAAAGAAGAAAGAGGAGGAAGACGGCGTTTCTTTGTGCCACTTAGGATAATTTAGACCCCTAAAAGTTTTAACTACTAAAAAGTAAGGACTGTTTCGGAGTTTCAATTCCACTTGTTTTCTACATAAGAGTTCCGCAACCACTGGTCAAACCCGTAAAGGTTTTATCCCTGCTTTTATATGACTCCGATTTAGGAGCAGCGTTTGTTAGTCAGTAGATACTGTGGTAGAACACTGGAACTATGGAGATATTAACACTAGCACTATTTCGGAGAAAGTTGTTAGAACAGTTATAAAAAATTGCCAGTGTTACTATTGTAAAATTTTAATTATAAAAAAAACAAACAAAATATGACGATTTTGTACATCAACCTCCAACTAGTGTGTTCCACTGAAATATCTTAGTTAATTTAATTTAATTAATAATTAAATTACTTTTAATATTTATGTGCAAACACACTGGTTGGAGATTGATGTACAAAACTAAAGTGCACTGAAAAAAGACAAATTTCTTTGCGTGCCTTACATTTTATTTAAAATACAAATTCGTCATATTTTGTTTGTTTTTGTAATTCTTATTTTACGGTAGAACACTGCCAATTTTTATAGCTGTTCCAACAACTTTCAACTTAAGTAGGGTAATTTTATTACAGGTGTTACTACTAGTAGTAAGATTGGTAGTAACACGGGCGACAAAGGGCTCTCATTGCATTGGATTCGGCAGTAGCGCTCGTGTCCTACGCGCTCATTTAGATAGGTGGCAAAGCACTTAGAATCCGTCTTTTTAGACATTGAGTACCTTCTTTATTTGGACTCCCTACACCACTGTCAAAAAAGGAGGGTATTGTAGTGTATATATTCTTTGGTATTGTTTTTATAAGACTTCATATGAACGAGTACTCGTTACTCGTATATGTGGACATAGCTATGTCTGTAATTTTTATTATTCCACCATAACTTCAAAATGCTTCAATGTATTTGGACGTATGGGATGGGTATCGTTAGAATTACAGAATATTCTGATATCTATGGTTATAGTCATTATTTATTACACTCTCCCGAGTGACATACTTTATGACTTACAGTTTTCATCACTCTTTTAATCATAGTGATATAAAATAAGCTTACTGAAGAATGTGCAAATAAATAACAGTAAGTCACGGAAAAGTAGTAATAAAACTCTCTTAAAAATTCCGAGAATGCAGTATTAGATTACGCAATTAAGTTCCTCCAGGCTCGAAGCTTAAGGAGTAACTGAGGAGCATCCTGCAGGTGTAAGAGTTCTTTTCCCAACTCGTTACGGTATCGATTCTTCGTAATAAATATATCTTATTAAAATATTCCCGGTACCTTCGAGTTAAATACAAAGGATATACCGGTCACAAATTCATTTTATTTCCAATATTTGCGCTGTTCGCGCAGTTTTATTATTTCGCAACAGATTGAAAGGCTGATCATTAGTTATAAGTACTTAACTTTTACAAACAACGGAATACCAAAAAATAACGAACAACAAGAGACACAGGTATTTCCTGCTTTCAGTTTTTGGGTGACTAGTCATAGATTTTTTTGATACCCACATTTCCGATGTAAAAACTGAGGTTTAATCCACGCTAATCAATGTCGAAATATGGGTATTTAGAATGAAGTACGTTTAGTTAAAACATCGTTCGTTGGTACTGGACTTGGTGAGTCCTACTAGAATACATTCTCTCGGTTTTACCATCGCATCGAAGGTTATGTTTAATTTTTAGTGTTCCGTATCTTTAAAGGAAAAAAACGGAACCCTTATAGGATCACTTTGTTGTTCGGCTGTCTGACCCTTTTTCTCAGGAACGCTTGGAAGTATTTAGCTGAAATTCATATCAAATACACAGGTCTACTGACCCTTGAAGCTGTGAAAAAATCAAACTTCTAAGCGAACGCAATTAAAAGATACAATTTATGCCGAAAGTTTTTGGCATTCGCAAGAGAATAAAAACCTACAGGTTACTTCCCGTGAACTCAAAATCTTGAAACTTGGTATGAAGAAACGTTATAAGACGTTTCTTCATACCAAGTTTCAAGATTTTGGGTTGCACAGACAATGGAAAAATTGCCAAAAGCGTAAATTTTATATTATATCACATAATAAAAATATTTTAATTATTTTAAACTCATTATACATAATGGTAAGGAACCCTTAGTGCGCGAGTCCTACTCGCACTTGGCCGGTTTTTGTTGTTGCATCCTTCTGGTATGTGTAAGAGTACAAAGTGTGTAGAGTTGAAACCGTAGTCAGCTAGGAAAAGGTCCGCGTCGCGCTCTCACAAGCACTTTGTTTGTGGCTGTTTCAGCGATTTGTCAGGACAATTGTATTGTAGTGCAACTACACAGACAGTAGTAAATACTACTGGAACATCCGCCTGTAGAATAAAACGCTACATCTTAGTAGATTAAAGAAAATACGTCCAGTATTTTTATGAGTTACAACCCTTGTTGTTTTAATGAAACATCTTTTTATGTTGTGCTAATGCATTTTAGGTGGGTGCAAAGATATTTAAACTTATATTTATACTTTAACATTCTTCCATAGTAATTTATCTTGCATTTGTATAATTGAAACAGAAAATAGCACTTCAATATACTTATATCATCGTCATAGGTACTTCGCATAAAAAATGAAAAAAATTGCCTGACAATCTTTATGCGAATTATTTTATGCGTAAGAAACCGCTTTGTGTATCAATCTTATGCATTTAGACACAACAGCCAGATGGACAGACATATTTTAAAGTATACTTTTGTCGCTGTTGAAACATCTTTACATCCATGGATGTTACAATACAATAAATGGTGGCTTTAAATTTCCTTTATTCTGTCAGAAGCTTAAATATAATTTTACAGCGAATTCGAATAAAGCTTTATTGGTTAAATTATCCAACATTAATTATTCAATTTTACTGTTATGTTACTGTGAATAAGCACAATTCATTTGTCGATTTTATTTCCACACAAAAGGCGGTGAATTGTGGCTGTTTCTGCCCTTATTGTGATTTCACCACTTTTATTTTAATTAAATTGCTTTTTTACAGCATTACAATGCTTGGTCTTACGAATAAGTAATAAATCTCGGTATATTATTAAAATTTTAAATATGTGTTGAAAAATAACTCGGCTACTGGTAGGATTTGAACGACGTCCCTTAGGTTTATGCTCTTAGTGTGCTACCAACTACAACACCGTGACTTCAAATCACCGCGTCGAATTCTCTCATCACATATTACCCCATAGGGTATACGCATTCCGAGCATGCGTCTTCAATACTACTATTTATTTAATTAAAAACAGTGGTTCGCGCCAGTCGAACTCGGTGACTAGTATTTGGATTCGCTGAACGCCTTATCATTAGTCTCATTGAAGTCCAGTACCGTGACGAGTGCTGAGACATGGACTGATTGACACCGCATTCACACAAATTGTTGGTAAAGAAACCCCGCTTAACCCTGTTTTTTCGACATCTCCCTACACCAGCTATGCTCATCCAATTGCTGCCAGCTACCCTACGCAGATCGTCGCTCCATCTAGCCGGGGGGCGTTCCACACTTCGCTTACCTAAACGCGGTCTCTACTGCAGAACTCTCTTACTCCAGCGATTGTCAGTTCTGCGACAGATGTGGCCAGCCCACTGCCACTGCTTGCTTATTTGAGAAACTATGTCGGTTACTTTATTTATGGTTATATTTTTTTATATTCTTAATTTTTCACCCTGTAACTAATTTAATTTCTTTTTATACTTTTTTGAGAATTTATCTGTATTTTTTTCAGCGATACAGCGACTCAGTCGAGCGAGCCTACGATGTGAGTAGATCTTCCCAAATTGTGTTTGCTTACCGAACACTCATCAATCTCACACATTGACTGATCTTCCTTATTAAATCCCTGACTTTTCTCTAAACTTATATTTCAGTAAATCATTGAAAAAAGACGGGATTTATCTTTTTTCAATGATTTACTGAAGTAAAACTTGCTACTTTTGCTAAGATAAAATTAGTCGCGAGTGTATGTAGTTACTATACTGACGAAGTAAGTTCGCCTCAAATTGTGTTTGCTCACCTAACACTCATCAATCTCACCCGCTAACAGACACTTCTAATGAAATCTCTAGCTTTTCTTAGCTTTGTTTTCTAGCCAGTAACAGTTTGCACTTAAACACGTATTAAAAAAAAACTAATATTGTAAATCGGTACCTGTATAGAGTCTATTTGTCAGACCTTCTGGTCACAAGATGTCAAAATTGTCTACATAGGTATATAATAAATCCTATTTTTCATGAGCTACAAATGCGTATGAGTATCAAGGAGATATTATAAAATTATTACAGATTCAGAGCAAAAGATTTAAACTTATATTACCTACACAGAAAAAGTCACAGCCATAGACTAAATTATATTTCTTATCAATAAAATAAAAAATTTTTTTTGTATTATTTTAGTTTAGTCTTTTTAAATATTTTAAATAAGTATCCATGTCTTGATTAAATAAAGTTATCATATAACACAATAAATAGTTGTTTTGGTAAAGTAAAATAGTTATCTCCTTATTTAAGTAGTAAGTAGTTGTTTTGGTTAAGTAAAATAGTTATGTACTACTTACTACTTATATAAGGAGATAACTATTTTACTTTACCAAAACAAATGTCTATATAGACATTCGGCGTAAAACAGAAAGTGATATTTTTATTTAAAACTAGCTTTGCCCGCGACTCCGTCTGCGTCGAAACAGCAAATTATGTTCGTTATGTTCGTTACAGCAAATTATGATAAGAATCATAACTGGAGGAAAAATTAAGTAGCCTATCCTGTGCCCTACAGGGCACAGGATAGGCTACTTAATTTTTATTACCGGTAATACCGGTAACAAGCCCTAGTATTACCATTACCACAATGCGATCAACATATGGTCAGCCAGTTGAGTACAAAAATAATGCAAATTAGTTAAACAACATCGTCGTCTGGGGAGGTAATATAAAACCATACAGATAATATTATAATTGTGAAAGTGCCTCTGTCTGTGCTTCAACTATTTAACCAATTACCATAAAATTTTATATGGAGGTAGTTTGAGGTTCGGGGAAGGACATACGGTACCTTTCATTCTGGAAAAATCTATTGTTCCCGAGGTATCTATATTAACGCAGCCGGAGCCGTCGGCAAAAGCAAGTTGTTTATAACTTTGTCACATAGAGACAGTAATATTTTACTTGTTTTTACTTGTAATTAAAGTCGGATATGGAACTACAGAGACTTTAAATTAAATTAAATTCTGGCGAACTAGTTTATGACTTAGTTCATAGTAGAATTTTAGTCTATTATGTATTGACTAAAAAGCAAGAGTTCAAACTGCAGGTCTGCCAAAGAGAGATGGAGTGGAGCACAGTATGTTAGGAATTAAAGGACAGATCGTGTCAGACATAACACTGCGCACCATGACACAGTGGTCGTTGTTGGAACGAAATTTACTAGGTTGAAGTGGGACTGGGCGGGTCACGTTTGCCGAATGGTGCTGGAAAGATGGGCTTATAAAACAACCTCATGGGTACCTACTGACGAGTTATGACATGATATAATATGGGCCTCTGGTATTGTACATGATTGTAAGTACAATACTATTGCCTGAAATAAATGAATTATTATTATAATGACGAGAAACGATTAAGAAGCAAACCAAAAACAAGATGGATTGACAACTTGTCAGCTTTTGATAAAACCTGAGGATAAAACTTGACAAGAGATAGATCTAAATATGAAGTAAAGGCTTTTGCCCAGGAGTGGGACTTATAGCTAAAAAAGTATTAGCCATATTTAAGAAACGTCCACGCTAATATGAAAATATACATCATAAAACGAAATATGTTTAACGTATTTGAAATTGGTTTGACGTATCCGTAATACTTAACTTTAATTGTGTTGTTCAGTTGCTAAGTCTAAGTAATAAGTATAAAATGTCATTATATCGAATAACGCCTCCATTTTCTCGAGTAAGCCCAAATCTGCAGAAGTAGCGCTAGATTACTTTTAATATATTGGAATTCCAAGCGAGAAGGAATTTCATTTTTCTTAGCCGTCACTCAAAACCATCATGGCGTAATGAAAACAAAACGCTGCTACTTCGGATTAAAATTGTACAAAACGTATATTTCGTAGGCTGGCAGTTTAATTTTGATAAAAGAAAAATACAGGACTAAGTTTTAAATTTTATACTGGAGTTGGTTTGTATGAAAACAACTGTTGCAAATCAATACATGCAGTTTTTTTCTGAGATGAAAAAATAACTGTATCCTTTGTCCTTCTCCCTTTGCCTTTTATGGAGAAGGTAAATTTATCCTGAATTTTACTTTACACATTTACGTTCATCATCATTTCGAGTAGGTGTCACGGTCAATCGACCATGCACACCCTGGTGTCAGAGTTCTTCGGAACCGCCTCTCGGCCTCTGATGTGGTTCTTTAACGACTACCAGATGGCAGCCGGGACCAACGGCTTAACGCGCCTTCCGAAGTTCGAAATCATCTTAATTATCAGACAATTAAGCTTGCAATGTCTTAACCAAACTGGAAACAACTAAATAAAGTATGCGTTAGACCTGGTGATGGGAACCACTAAACAAATGTTACAAATGTCAATAACATTTCTTAATGAGTCTATATTAGCGTCAACAAGAAACCTTGTAAAATCAAACAAAAAAAAATTGTTTCTATTACTTTAATACAAATTGCCCCTTCATATTTGATTGAAGATGATCCTTGCAATCACGGCCCTTTCATAGATTAAACCAAAAGGCTCTCGTGTCGTAACATAATGTTCACCTAAAACAGACACATAATGTCCCTTTTCGTTATTGAACCCTTTTTATTACGGGTTGTTTTAATGAAAGGGTATTTTTCCGAGCGTAATGTACTTACGAAAGGTATCATTAGACAGACGTAAATACCCGGTATTATAACATTCGAACAATATAGATTTACTTAATTACTTTTGACGGTTTTGAGTAAAACTCTGAATTTGAGAAGGTTAGTAAAGGGGTTTTTTAATTGATTTTATTTGTCTTTAAGTGTACCTAGTAATTTGTTGTGTTCTTAATACCAACGCGGGTTGTGATGCTGAAAATATTGCGCGTTTACCCCTTAAAAAAATTGATGCGTATTGCAGCTCAAAGTCAGTAAAGCTTCTATAAATTATACCGGTCGTATAGCATGCGGTTTTTCTGCAAGTCCAATTTCCTCCTACGCGCTAGAAGTGGCCAAAAGTAAGAAAATTGGTGATATACTGTTTGCTCTTGAGTGTGGGTCTGTTTTGTAGGTTAGTGGTTGTGTGTGTAGTAGTTAATCAAAGGGTTAGACTTTTTAAGTTACGTACAATAATAAGACAAAGTATCATTTTAGCCGCAAGATGGGCCACCGCTGGACAAAGGCCTCTCCCAAGTATTCTTTCTTGCATTCCATGGGAGGAAATTGACATACTCGCAGAGCGCAGTTTTATTACCGTCTTGTACTTCCGATGCTGCTGCCCATCAAAAGCATATTTGAGCTAGTTAAGGACAGGAATTTCTTCGATTTTGTAATGAAGGTATTGGGATACTGCTCACACAGATGAATGGGGAAAAACAAGTAGCAGCTCGGAAGGCCGGGCGCGTACTGGATGCCATACCTACAACCACCGGCAAAGTAGCTTAGGATGACACATCTGACCTGATCAACTAACTGAGACATAGAGTAACGACTGCATATCTACTATTGAAAGGACACTAAGCAAAAGTTAGGTGCATGGGAAATGCGGCGAAAGTTGAGATTCCAGTACTTCATTTGAAAGTTTGCATGGAAGTCTCGCAAACAAATAGGAAACTGATTCTCATTCAAGACAGGCAAACCGAAGCTCCATGCAATCGAGCCATATACAATGATTTAGCTCAATGTGATCTATTGGGAACTGTTGAAAGTCCCAATTCACGGAGATTGCATTCCGAGTTCGTAACGCGGGCTCGCGAAACTTAAACCCATTACAAAACGTAGGGAGTTTGAAACCGTCGTTTTTAGGGTTCCGGACCCAAAGGGTATAAACGTACCCTATTAATATGGCTCCACTGTCTGTCACCAGGCTGTATTACATGAACCGTTATAGGTAGACAGTTGAAATTTTCACACATGTACTTCTATTGCCGCAACAAAAAAAGACTTCCATACAAAAAAAAGTGATATTTTTGCCGTTTCTTGCTCAGTATTAATGACGGCAATATGTAGACGCTTGAAATATTCATAGAATATTTATTGATATATTCACTTCGAAAATGAAAATAAATTAAGTGGGGCTACTACACAACAAAAGTGATAATGACGGTACTGAACCCTTGGTGGCAAGTCCGACTCGCTACTGGCCGTTTTTTTTATTTTGGTAGATTATAATATAAGAAATCGAAAATAATGTAAATGTAACCTGGGTGTAATATGAAAAAAATAAAAATACTCGATCGAGTATTTTTTTTATTAACACATTGGTTTAACACAACTTTAATGTTTTTTCGAGTTGCCTATAATCAAAATATATATACCTAATAAGAATAAACATAAACACCCACATTATACAAAAAGTTTTTTCGGGAAATACATTTTGTGCGGGTAACAAGGAAAGGAACAAAAGCGTTTAGAAAATAATCCATATACAATGTGTATATTAAAATCATAATTTATATCATGTATATATAACAGTTAAATGTAAGAGTTGTCTGATAATGACTGCCATTTAGATGTAGGAAAGGAACTGAGGTCATCACCAATGCTTTATGTAAGCAAATACAGCGGTAGTTGAAATTCATTGGAAGTTTGCGAGAAAGTTCGGTAATAAACAGGTATGCAAACTGATTCTCATTCAAGACAGCCAACCGAGCCATATACAATGTTTAGCTCAATGTAATTCGATCAGGCCTGTTGACAGACCGATTCACGGGAGGATGCATTCCGAGATCGTATCACGGGCTTGCTCAAACACTACCAAACTGGACATTGAAGCAATCGCTTGTTGGTTATTACCAAGTATGTAAATTGAAGGACATTTTAGGGTTACATAATCCTGCTCAATGTAAGAGTTAACACTAGTACAGAGTTAATCTTTAAAGCTGCAAGGTAAACTGGGCTCTCCAGTTTAGTTTGATGTAAAACGAATAATAAATAAATATATCGGGACAAACCAATTGATGTCAGTGGATTTAATATAGCTAGGCCCAAAGTAAGTTCGAGACTTGTGTTACGGGATTATTTATTCCTGAACGAAACGGTATTTCATAACAAATACATTTAACAAAGACAGACCCAGGAAAATCAGAAAAAGGCCTATTTGCTAATTCAGTGTATAACGTTTTGATAGTCACCTCAAAATACTTTGCAGCTTTCGTATGATTGATTATTTTTATTTAAGATATATAAAACGTAATGTATTTTAAAGTATAGATAAGAGGGTTAATAAGATCCCTCTTATTATATTCAAGAAAACCGAGCCATATAGGTACAATGATTATCTCAATGTAATTCGATTGGGAACGGTTGACAGACCCGATTCACGGAAGATTGCAATCCGAGATCGTATCGCGGGTTCGCTCAAACCCTTTACCAAATGGAGGGAGATTGAAACGATCACTTTTTCGAAATCATAAATGAGGTAGGTAAATCAAAAATGATATAAATAAAAGGGTTTGTTAGCTAATTTGTGAAAATATCAAATAACAGAAACTCTAAAAATAACCAATATGTGCGTATTTTTAAACGCTTTTATTGTATGATGTAACTTCTGTGTTTGAGTTTTAAAACGATTATCCTTATTGATTTAAATCTTATAGCATTTAAAATTTTGCCCATTTGTGTAATGTTGTAGTCAATGAGTCAACCAGTCTAATGATGGATTTTAAAGGAAATAAAATAACTATTATCTTGACCTAATTTAAATCATACAATTGAAAAGAAATCTGATTTTAAGAATAATGAAAATTGAAATCTTTTTGCGGTCTCTTGGTCTGTTTGTTTGAAGTTTTTCAAAAAAAATGGTATTGACGAATACATGGTCGCAAACTTTCCCAAACATTGTGCAAACCATAGAGATATTATGCACAAACGTATACGATTAGGACTTTTTGTACAAAAATATATTTCGCACAAAGACCGAGAAAAGCCAAGTCATCGAATGTGTAAGAGATATTCATGAAGTTTTACAATATTGCTTTCTCCGGTTAATCTTTCCTCGTATTAATCCAGTAGCGGCGTTAGGGAAGGGCGCGCTTGGGCGTCCGCCCAGGGCGCTAGATACGGAAGGGGCGCTGCCACCAAGCAAGGAAGGCACGTTAAGCCGTTAGGCCAATGCGGCAGAAAGGTCCCGGCTGTCATCATTGATGGCAGTCGTTAAGCTATGTCAGAGGACTTTAGGCAGCTTGAAAAATCTGTGTTAGCCACTTACACACACGAAAAACAAACAACCAAGCCAGGGCAGAGGACGCAGGGCAGTGTGATTCAATCGCATTGCATCCCCCTCTCCCCAATAAGAGTAGCGCTCGTAGAAATCTCGCCCAGGGCGCCTGTAATGCTGACGCCCACACTGTTTTTATCATACATCTTTCAGCTTTCTTAATAGATATGAGGAGAGATAAAAAGCACTCTGATGGTGATGGTATGTATAACTCGCAGACAACCTTGCATTCCCCCGACATTGCTCAGATAGGATCCTAATAAGGGCTGCAATTTATAATCCTACCTTATAGTATAAATGCGAAAGTGAGTTTGTTTGATTCAATATTTGTTTGTTATGCTTTCACGCCTTAATCTATACATATAATAAAACAGTAAAAATATTTTCTCTGTACATTTAGAATTTTTGACTGAAATGGATATGGGACACTTAAAAAGAATAATAGGAAGCAAAAAAATTTTATCGAATTTCTTGTCTGTCTGTCTGTCTGTCTGTCTGTCTGTCTGTATGTATGATCACGATTATCTCCGAAAATACTGAACCGATTTACTTTAAACTTTCACCAATTGCTTTGTTTTAAGTCAGCAAAACATTTAAAGTTTGTTTCGTCAAAATCGGTTCATTAAAAAAAAGTTATCGTCATTTGAATGAACTCAAGGCATTAGTTTGCCTGCAAATATACACGGTGAATTTTTTATCGTTTTGGGCCCTTAAAGGGGTGACTCAGACCATCAAAATGAACAACTTTTCCTATGGGAACAACGGTGGGAACTCAAAAAAAAATTCGACATTCCCATACAAACTGGCCGGGCGGTGGGACTCTTTTGTATGTAAATGACGAATTTTTTTTTGAGTTCCCGGCATTGGTCCCATAGAAAAAGTTGTTCATATTGATGACCTGAGTCACCCCTTTAAGGGTCCAATCTGTTCCTGAGGGATGGACACTAACGGCGGCGGCGTAGCCGCGGGCAAACGGCAAACCAAACTAAACTGCTGCGCCTAGAAACTTGAAATTTGGTACAGAGGTTCTTTTAATGATGTGAGTGAGCGCTAAGAAAGTATTTTTAAGAAATTTAACTTCTAAAGGGGTAAAATTTATATGGAATTTTCTCATTTCTGGACTTAGTAGTATGAAAGTAGGTATATAAGTTCTAGATTAAAATTAAAAAAGATGTGTGTAGGTAGATGAAATTTGCTACATTCCCCCCCTCAAGGGCTCTATGTTATCACCATGTTCTAAGGAATAAATAACTATTCTATTCTATTCTATTCTATAAAATGGGGGTGGATGGGTGGTATAAACTTTGTATGGAAATTTTCTCATTTCTGGACTTCGACGTATGAAAATAAGTTACATAAGGTTACAATTAAAAATATCTGTGTAGGTAAAATGGACGACATTTTCTCCTGTAGGGGTAAAATAGCGGGGTAAAGATTGTATAGGAATTTACTCATTTCTAGACTTAGAAGTATGAAAATAGTTAAATAAATTCACGATTACAATTGAAAAAGATCTGTGTGTGTGTCAACTGGAAAGAAATCCCCCAGAAGGGGGGTAAAGTTGGTTTGGACATTTTCTCATTTCTGGACTATGAATTATGAAAATAAATAGGTATGTAAGTTCTCGATTACAATTAAAAAAGATATATGTGGGTGAAATGGACTGAATTCACTCATAAAGGGGTAAAATGAGAGGTTAAAAGTTTTATGGAAATTTTCTCATTTCTGGACTTAGAAGTATAAATAATATCTATACTTCCATACTTATATTATAAACTAGTGTTTTGGGTGGGGGCGCGGGCTGCGAGCAGCCCGCGAGGCGGTCGTGCGGCTGTATGGGCGGGGTCAGTAAGGTTTGCAGTCTTAGATGCGTCAGGTGACTTGTGGTGGTTGAAGGAACCGTATTAAGATTGACAGTCAGTTGAAATTGCACTAAAACTGAGGGGGGAGGGATGGTTGTGACACTTTAAAACGGCTCGGGCTTCGCCCTCGCCTTGGAGCTCGGCCTTCGGCCTCGCAGACCCAAGTGGTCGGCAGTTCGGCCTGCGGCCTCACTGCAGCCCACTTGGGGGGTGGTGGGGGAGGTTGGACTTACTCTCGGACGGCTCGGGCTTCGCCCTCGCCTTGCAGCTCGGCCTTCGGCCTCGCAGACCCAAGTGGTCGGCAGTTCGGCCTTCGGCCTCACTGCAGCCCACTTGGGGGGGTGGTGGGGGAGGTTGGACTTACTCTTGGACGGCTCGGGCTTCGCCCTCGCCTTGGAGCTCGGCCTGCGGCCTCGCGCCCCCCGTGTGCAGCAGTTCGGCCTTCGGCCTCACTGCAGCACCTCGGGGGGAGGGGAAGGGGGGTGCCTCGGGCTTCGCCCTCGACACCCCGGTCGGCTCGGGCTTCGCCCTCGCCCCGAAGCTCGGCCTGCGGCCTCGCAGGCTCGCCCTTCGGGCTCGCTTAGTATGACGGGAATTGGCCTTGTATGGCGGCCATCTTGAATTTTGAAAAAAAAAAAAAAACTTTAGTCACACTTCAAATTGCTTACAACCCCCTACATTTTGGCAAAAAAATCAACCCCCTAACCCCCACCGTTTCTGCAGGCAGTTGACCCCTTACACCAGGATTCTTCGATCCTCAACATGTCAGATTTTTCTGGTACTCACTGGAACACCCTCTATACGACGGTATGCGTCACAAAACTCCACCATGTCGGGAACAGGTCAAACAACCATGTCAATGAGTGAGTGAGTGAGTGGTATTGTAGCTTTATATATTATAACTAGATGTCGCTCTGTGCGCGGGCTGCGAGCAGCCCGCGAGGCGGTCGTGCGGCTGTATGGGCGGGGTCAGTAAGGTTTGCAGTCTTAGATGCGTCAGGTGACTTGTGGTGGTTGAAAAAGCCGTATTAAGATCGACAGTCAGTTGAAATTGCACTAAAACTGAGGAGGGAGGGAGGGTTGTGACACTTTAAAACGGCTCGGGCTTCGCCCTCGCCTTGGAGCTCGGCCTTCGGCCTCGCAGACCCAAGTGGTCGGCAGTTCGGCCTGCGGCCTCACTGCAGCCCACTTGGGGGGTTGGAGGGAGGTGTCGCGCTAAGTCTTCGACGGCTCGGGCTTCGCCCTCGCCTTGGAGCTCGGCCTTCGGCCTCGCAGACCCAAGTGGTCGGCAGTTCGGCCTTCGGCCTCACTGCAGCCCACTTGGGGGGGTGGTGGGGGAGGTTGGAGTTACTCTTGAACGGCTCGGGCTTCGCCCTCGCCTTGGAGCTCGGCCTGCGGCCTCGCGCCCCCCGTGTGCAGCAGTTCGGCCTTCGGCCTCACTGCAGCACCTTGGGGGGAGGGGGAGGGGGGTGCCTCGGGCTTCGCCCTCGACACCCCGGTCGGCTCGGGCTTCGCCCTCGCCCCGAAGCTCGGCCTGCGGCCTCGCAGGCTCGCCCTTCGGGCTCGCTTAGTATGACGGGAATTGGCCTTGTATGGCGGCCATCTTGAATTTTGAAAAAAAAAAAAAAACTTTAGTCACACTTCAAATTGCTTACAACCCCCTACATTTTGGCAAAAAAGTCAACCCCCTAACCCTCACCGTTTTCGCAGGCAGTTGACCCCTTACACCAGGATTCTTCGATCCTCAAGATGTCAGATTTTTCTGGTACTCACTGGAACACCCTCTATACGATGGTATGCGTCACAACACCCCACAATACCGGGAACAGGTCAAACAACCATGTCAATCAGTCAGTCAGTCAGTGGTATTGTAGCTTTATATATTATAATAACTAGATGTCGCTCTGTGCGCGGGCTGCGAGCAGCCCGCGAGGCGGTCGTGCGGCTGTATGGGCGGGGTCAGTAAGGTTTGCAGTCTTAGATGCGTCAGGTGACTTGTGGGGGTTGAAAAAGCCGTATTAAGATCGACAGTCAGTTGAAATTGCACTAAAACTGATGGGGGAGGGAGGGTTGTGACACTTTAAAACGGCTCGGGCTTCGCCCTCGCCTTGGAGCTCGGCCTTCGGCCTCGCAGACCCAAGTGGTCGGCAGTTCGGCCTGCGGCCTCACTGCAGCCCACTTGGGGGGGTGGTGGGGGAGGTTGTACTAACTCTTGGACGGCTCGGGCTTCGCCCTCGCCTTGGAGCTCGGCCTTCGGCCTCGCAGACCCAAGTGGTCGGCAGTTCGGCCTTCGGCCTCACTGCAGCCCACTTGGGGGGGTGGTGGGGGAGGTTGGAGTTACTCTTGGACGGCTCGGGCTTCGCCCTCGCCTTGGAGCTCGGCCTGCGGCCTCGCGCCCCCCGTGTGCAGCAGTGCGGCCTTCGGCCTCACTGCAGCACCTTGGGGGGAGGGGGAGGGGGGTGCCTCGGGCTTCGCCCTCGACACCCCGGTCGGCTCGGGCTTCGCCCTCGCCCCGAAGCTCGGCCTGCGGCCTCGCAGGCTCGCCCTTCGGGCTCGCTTAGTATGACGGGAATTGGTCTTGTATGGCGGCCATCTTGAATTTTGAAAAAAAAAAAAAAAAATTAGTGACACTTGAAATTGCTTACAACCCTCTACATTTTGGCAAAAAAATCAACCCCCTAACCCCCACTGTTTTCGCAGGCAGTACACCTCATCCACCAGGTTTCTTCGATCCTCGAGATGTCAGATTTTTCTGGTACTCACTGGAGCACCCTCTATCCGACGACACCAAAGTCACAACCCCATACAGTCGGGAACAGGTCAAACAACCATGTCAATGAGTGAGTGAGTGAGTGGTAATGTAGCTTTATATATTATAACTAGTGTTTTGCGTGGGGGCGCGGGCTGCGAGCAGCCCGCGAGGCGGTCGTGCGGCTGTAGGGGGGGGGCAGTAAGGTTTGCAGTCTTAGATGCGTCAGGTGACTTGTGGTGGTTGAAGGAACCGTATTAAGATTGACAGTCAGTTGAAATTGCACTAAAACTGAGGGGGGAGGGATGGTTGTGACACTTTAAAACGGCTCGGGCTTCGCCCTCGCCTTGGAGCTCGGCCTTCGGCCTCGCAGACCCAAGTGGTCGGCAGTTCGGCCTGCGGCCTCACTGCAGCCCACTTGGGGGGTGGTGGGGGAGGTTGGACTTACTCTCGGACGGCTCGGGCTTCGCCCTCGCCTTGCAGCTCGGCCTTCGGCCTCGCAGACCCAAGTGGTCGGCAGTTCGGCCTTCGGCCTCACTGCAGCCCACTTGGGGGGGTGGTGGGGGAGGTTGGACTTACTCTTGGACGGCTCGGGCTTCGCCCTCGCCTTGGAGCTCGGCCTGCGGCCTCGCGCCCCCCGTGTGCAGCAGTTCGGCCTTCGGCCTCACTGCAGCACCTTGGGGGGAGGGGGAGGGGGGTGCCTCGGGCTTCGCCCTCGACACCCCGGTCGGCTCGGGCTTCGCCCTCGCCCCGAAGCTCGGGCTTCGCCCTCGCCCCGAAGCTCGGCCTGCGGCCTCGCAGGCTCGCCCTTCGGGCTCGCTTAGTATGACGGGAATTGGCCTTGTATGGCGGCCATCTTGAAATTCGAATTTAAAAAAAAAAAAATTAGTGACACTTGAAATTGCTTACAACCCCTTACATTTTGGCAAAAAAATCATCCCCCTATCCCTCACCGTTTTTGCAGGCAGTTGACCCCTTACACCAGGATTCTTCGATCCTCAACATGTCAGATTTTTCTGGTACTCACTGGAACACCCTCTATACGACGGTATGCGTCACAAAACTCCACCATGTCGGGAACAGGTCAAACAACCATGTCAATCAGTGAGTGAGTCAGTGAGTGGTAATGTAGCTTTATATATTATAATATAATATTATATAATGCGAAAGTAACTCTGTCTGTCGTTTTTTTACGCTAAATTTGGTATGGAGGTGTGAGGCCCGAGGAAGGACATAGGGTATGTTTGATTCCGGGAAATTCTACTGTTCCCGAGGGATCGACACTAACGCGGGCGGAGCCGCGGGCAACAGCTAGTTCCTAAATAAATCATATAGACATTGAAGATTGAAGTACAGTGAGGGCATAGGGTGCCATTTATCCCGAAAACATGCACTGTTTTCGAGGGATCGACACTAACGTGACTATAGACAAAAGCCGCAACTCACTGCTATCTAATACGGTCGATATTTGATATTGAAGTCGTACTCTTACTTTACCGACTGCGCGTTCTTTCACAGATATTCAAACTGAAGAAGTTTGAAAAATACTGCTTAGAATCGGAAAGTTTCGCAATATGCGCAAATGTTTAAAAATATGAGAGAAAACTGAACTTGATGATTTAGAATTATTCTAAAAAAAAAATTACTATATCACTCGAAGAAGACAACGGTAAAACATATTTATCAAAAAATATTAGAAGATATGTTTAGTAACTATTTAATAAATGAATTAACACGTCTTTGGAAGGCTGAAATGAAAAAAAAAAACATTAAAGAAAAGTTTTTACTAAACAATACCTTGAACCAAAAACACAATGACATTTCGGTTCATCACGATATCAAATTTCTCGGAATCCATTAGTTTTTGTTTGTAAGTTTATCCCTGACGTTTCAGCGGCACAGCACAAAGTGATAATGGAGAATGTCCAAAAATAAGTAGGATAAATTGGACATAGGATTCAAGTAGATATGGAGGTACGAGGAGTACGATATGGAGGTAAGGAGGCAAGCGACGCACGTGCGTCGCGGAGTCACGCCGCCTTCGTGTCCCGCATATCAAATTAACTTAGTTATCATTGGCCAATCACGTAAGACCCTCGATACTTCTTGGTGTAACTCTTTATGGAGTACATGGAAGTATCAGATTACGTTGGTTTTAACACAAAGCTCCTCATATAGTGAGACAACACGCTTATCGTATCCACATCAATGTGCGTTGAGTATCAGCACGATTTTATTGTCGATTAGTGCCTTGAGATGAAAATTAAATATAATAATGCAGACATATAAATAAATAGTAATGGAGCTGCTATTAAATGTCAACAATATTAAGAATATCTTGTATGATTACCATACAATTACCTGCGTAAGTAACAGAGTATGTGTTTGCGTGACTGAAATCATTATTTTGTTTAACATTGTACCGATGTAATGCAATAATGTTAAACAATTACTATGTGGTACAAGATTTGTAAATAAAATTGGTTTATGTATATGTCACTTCGAATCTGTGTCAGTTCCATCGTGTGCTACGCGGATGAACTGAAAATTGGGAGGAATGTAAGGAAGCAAGGGTATGGTATCTCAAAGAACTAAAATTGT
The DNA here is from genome assembly GCA_947532085.1 of Elegia similella. Lineage (NCBI taxonomy): Eukaryota > Metazoa > Arthropoda > Insecta > Lepidoptera > Pyralidae > Elegia > Elegia similella. Next base: position 12,206,330 of record OX383931.1, on the reverse strand, counting down.
AAGGAAGTTGAGAGGTCAAAGACGGTCGATACACTTGGGGGTTACCCTCGACGAAAAGCTTTCGTTCACTGCTCATATAGAGTCCACGTGCCAGGGTACGAAAACATATCCACACCATAATATGGATTCAAATCAAAAAGCGGCCAACTATGAGCTGTTCAAAACTATTTACTTGGCAGTTCATTGTGGTGTTGGGTGGCGCTGCATCCACTATCTAACTTACTTAGAGCGAGCACAAAAAGCAGTACTGAATTTTATGTTGAAAAAGCCTTTTGGCCTTTTTTACGAAACAAGTCCATAGAATAAAAAAAAATCATCGTTAACTGGTGTTAACGATGATTTTTTTTTATTCTAAGGACTCGTTTCTTAAAAAAGGGGCTTAACCCGTTAATATGGAGTAATACCCATTTTTAACAATCCCGTAGGTAAGTTTAATATTAATTCAGAAACTGATAAATGCAAACAATTGATTAAGATCTTGGTATCATAGGATAACGTAGCCACTGAATGTTTTTTATAAATTACAAAGTAAGCACTCATAACAGTTTTTTTATTATCTTTATTTTTAAAGGAGTTTAAGACTCTTTGACATTGCAGTTCCATCGGTACAAAATTAAAAATAATTGAGTCAAAACTCATGTTTGTGATGCAACTCTCCTCTTTTAATTCGTTGCTTTATGTTAATTCTACCTAAATAGATTATTATGGTGTTTCCTTTCTTTTTTCCTTTATTGTTACATGGCTATTATAATATTTAGAACGTAAGGACGTTCTATTTTTTGTCCTATTCAGCCAGCTCAGTCAGCTACTAAACTGCCTACCACAAGACAGTCATGTTACCTAGTGTAGGGCCAACCGCTTACTCGCTAACCTAAAATGATATCGTCTGGAAACCAACTATCATTTTTTTTAATATACGATCTATACTAAATACAAGTAAGACTGAAGTAAAGCATACAGAAAATTACACATCGGGCCGCTTGCGACGTGTACATAGTAGATACACACAAAACTGGGCGCTACAACCCTTTGTGGGTCTTGGCCTCCTCTACGATTTTCTTCCATTTCGCTCTATCTCTGGCCTCCCGTCTCCAAGATGTTTTCTTGCCGAGTCTCTTCAGGTCCTCCTCTACACAATCCTTCCACCGCTTTCTATGCCTTCCGCGGGGTCTGTCTGACTACATTATACTATGGGAATAAACTATGGGATGAGTGATCAATTAAATACATAAGTTGCTAAATATTTGGTCCGTCCTTTGATTTAAGTTCCAAGCTGGCAAAACCCCGTCAATTTCACATGTTAGGAAACTTACTAGATATTAATTATGGGACCAAGAGGGTAAGATACTTCGACTAATTGCTCTACAAGACACTGTTCACTGCGCATTTAATTGCTACATCGGAAACAAGTGGCCCATCTGTTACTTGGCAACTTGTTTTTGTTTTGTTTTGCTTGGCCATAAGTTTGCACTAACACATAACTGTTGCCTATAAATCTATACTAATAAGTTCCGGGATATTTATATCCAGTTAGCGATATGCCTGGTATTTGAATAGTTGTGTATTATAATTATGTATCGTAACAGGAAATGTACGGGCGATACTTTGCTTTAAATATTGCGTTCATAAGTTGTTTTTTTTCCAAATATTGTTACAATGAGTAAATTTTTTATTTCATTATATAAAAAATAAACAATTTTAATTTTATTATTTTAAATCGAATTCAAAAAAAGGAGCAAGATATCAATGAAATTTCCTTCCATTTGGGAAAGTTATATTTTATTTTTAATTTTTGTTAACGGCGAACAATGTCATTTATGACCAGATTTTTAAAAAAATAATTGTTTTTGTGGAACAAGGGCATATTACGTTTGGTCCCATTTAAATTCATCAAAATCGGTTCAGTAGTTTGATAGAAATCTTTTTTTTTTATATTAAAGACTAGCTGTTGCCCGCGGCTCCGCCCGCGTTAATGTCGTTCCCTTGGGAACAGTAGAAATGATAAAAATTCCATACAAACCCCTGCCCCTTTGCTTTTTCCCCTTAAGGGGGAATTTAATACATTTCACCTGCATAGATCTTTAGCCCTTAAGGAGGGGATTTTGCCCATTTCACCTACACAGATATTTTTTTATTGTAATGGAGAACTTCTTATTGTCATATTTCTAAGTAAATAAAAAAAAAACATACAAACTTTACCCTACCTATTCTACCCCTTCAAGGGGAAATTTAGACCATTTTAACTACACAGATCTTTTTAATTGTAATGTAAACATATATACTTATTTTTATACTTCTATGTCCAGAAATGAGAAAATTTCCATACAATCCCCCCCCCCCCCCCCTTATCCCTTAAGGGGGAAATTTTGTACATTTCACCTACACAGATCTTTTTTAATTGTAACCTAGAACGTATATACTTATTTTCATACCTCTAAGTCTAGAAATGGAAAAATTCCATACAAACTTTACCCCCTATTTACCCCTTCAAGGGAGAATGTTGTCTGGTTCACCTAAACAGATCTTTTTAATTTTAATTGAGAACTTGCGTACCTACTTTCAAACTTCTAGGTCCAGAAATGAGAAAATTCCATAAACTTCAAACCCCTTCGATTTTCTAAAAATCCTTTCTTAGTGCTCATTTACATCATAAAAAGAATCCCTGTGCCAAATTTCAAGTTTCTGCGCACAGTAGTTTCGGCTGTGCGTTGATATATAAGTCAGGTTTGCCTTTGGCCCGCAGCTCCGCCCGCATAAGTGTCGATTTCTCAGGAACAGTAGAATTATTAGTTGAACCCGGAATACATTAGTTCATGACTTTCAATGAAACACCTTAATATTGAATTTCAATTGAATAACTTCAAAAACGGAAAGTTTCATACTAACTTTGCATCCCCGTTATATCCCGTTAAGGGATGATTTTTGAGAAAAATATTTTACTCGTGTTTCATGCCTTTTAGTAAAGAACCTTCATGCTGAATTTCATTCGACTAACTTCAAAAATGGCAAAGTTTTATGCTTACTTTGCACCCCTATTTTACCCCCTTAAGGGATTATTTTTGAGTAAAATATTTTACTCGTGTTTCATACCTTTTAGTAAAGAACCTTCATGCTGAATTTCATTCGAATAACTTCAATAACAACAAAGTTTCATACTAACTTTGCAACCCGTTTTTCCCCCTAAGGAGATGAATTTCCAAAAATCCTTTCTTAGTGCTCCCCTACGTTATAAAAGGAACCCCTGTGCAAAATTTCAAGTTCCTAACCCTTATAGTTTAGGCCCTGCGTTGATATGTCAGTCAGTCAGTCAGCTTCTCCTTTTTTTTAGTATGGATTACTATGGATAGTATGGATAGGTATAATGCTGTCGTATAATGATGAATTGACTTTGGATTTTAATTTTCTTATGTCACTTATTATTTTATTTCCTTTTGCTATATGTTTGCAGGCAAACTCATGCCTTGAGTTCATTCAAATGACGATAACTTTTTTTTTAATGAACCGATTTTGATGAAACAAACTTTAAATGTTAAACTGAGTTAAAACAAAGCAATTGGTGAAAGTTTGAAGTAAATCGGTTCAGTATTTTCGGAGATAATCGTGATCATACATACAGACAGACAGACAGACAGACAGACAGACAGACAGACAGACAAGAAATTCCAAAAAAAATTATTTGCTTTCTATTATTCTTTTTAAGTGTCCCTCTATCCATTTCAGTCAAAAAATCAAAATGTACAGACAAAATAATTTTACTGTTTTATTATATGTATAGATTATTCAAAGACAAAATGAAAAACTCTTTGATTATTTGTTCTCCAGATTAAATGTTGCCGAAGATTATTTCATGGATATTAGGACCTTATTTTCCATGTGTCAAGTTCTAAGTTCATAAAAAGTTCAGTGGATTATTGAACAAAATATGTAAAAAAAAGTTTCCTACCTTTAGTTAAATTCTGAAAGGTGAAATAAACGATTGTTGTGTTAATGTTTTATGTAAATGAGACAAAAACCTGACTACTACTCGTACCTATTATGTATTACTTCGAAAGTGAGTTGGTTTGTGTATTTGTTTGTTCAGCTTTCCAACTTTTACTACAGAAGCGATAATGATACAATTTTACATGCATGCTACTAAGGACAAGTGAGGACATGCTGTGTTTCAATATAAGTACTGTTCGACGGATTTTGTTTATTTAAATTTTGTCTGATTATAGCAGTGGTCATGATAAAACAATTTTTTTATCCCAAGTTTCACACAGCTTCTCTAATAAGTGAAAAAGAAATTTCGACAATGCCATTTCTATGATATTTTGGATAGTACAATACTTACGTCTGTATCCATACTTATTTTGTATGTTTGTTACGCTTTCACGCCGTAATTACAGAACCGATCATCGTTAAATTTTGCATACTCGTTGTCTGGGGTACGGAGAAGGACATAGGGTATTATTTGAGTTTCCGAGGGATTGACACTGAAGCGAGAGTAGACGCGGACGAAAGCTAGTAATATAAATATGCTACTACAGAATAAAATTACCACGTCGAAGTACTTACTTTAGAAACCATCCATCCACGTAATGGACTTTCGACACTTTTCCAATAGTTGCAAAGACAAAGTAATACAAGTTGTATTACAAAATATAGGACGCATTTATTATGCCTACGTTCATCATTGAACAACCTATCTTCTTGTATCGAGTTGGCTAATTTTCCTATAGGAAGGAACGTATTACGAAAATTTGTCTAAAATAATAAAAAATAAACAACAAAAAAATTTACTTTCAATAGAAAGCTCGATCGGCTGATGAGTCAATTTGTATTTATTTAAAACCAGCTTTACACCCGAAAAGGTCACAAGCTGCCTTTAATCTCTGAAAAAAGTACTATTCCTGAGGGTTATGCACCGCTGTAAATTTTTTTCCTACCCAAAATATAAGGTTGGCATATTGCGATAAGTCTGCCTTTGTACCCATTACTTGTTTAATTTTATGTGTATTAATTTATTTTATATTATTTTGATATAATGGTGAATAAAGTGTTTATTTATTCATTTATTAACACCAGCAGAGCCATGGGCGAAAGCTAGTTTTCAATGAACAGAGTTTTTATGTCGGATTTCGGCTATTTAAAGCCGGCACTAATAATTACTATCATCACGTATTTCTTATCACTACCGTAAAACGCTTTCAAGAATGCAAGTAGCAGTAAAAGGAAATGCACATGAAAAAGAGGGCAGTATTCAGAGCCTTCACATGCGGTCGTTTAATGTTTGTTATAAAAACAGATGATATAATTTAAATATTAACGTTTTTAGTGTTAGTTGTTAAATATAATATTTTTTATGATTTTTACTTTAATTTAGGTCAAAACATTGATCTTGTTACTTGTGGTATATACCTCAAAGCATGTACTTTCAATTAAAACTATAGCGGTCTCGGTATCATAGATAGTTATTTTTATACAACTCGACCAATTTATGTAGTTACAGTCGGCCGAACAAAATGAATGAAGTCAACCACAAAATGGAATTTATATAAACAACATTTGACGTTTTTGCCGTTTTCATAGATAATGGTTCGGAACGCATCGTGCGCGAGTCCGACTCGCACTTGGCCGGTTTTTTTTCAATTACATACCATTATAAACATGCAAGAACCAGGCCAATCGAAAAAATATGTTTCCATCTTGATCTAACAGGGGATCGGGACCTCTGGAGTGGCACCCTGGCATGATAACCACTAGGCCAAGGAGCTCATCAAATTTTAAGACACAATGGCATTTTTCTTACTTACCCGTTATAAGTTTTAAATAAAGGGCCGAATCGAATAACCAAAAAAAGGAATTTACTTTTAAGTAACAACCTTGATTATTTTAATAAATATTTCCATAGATCTTTTTTATAACAATTAGGTATAAATAAGGTTGAATGAGATAAGCTTACCTATTGTAGCATTTGTTATTATGTCGCTTAAAACTGCATCCATACACAAGCCGGGTAAGAGCTTTAGCGTGATGCAAACTCGAGCTTACTTGAAGATTAATGCGGCTCTCGGTCGATAGCATGTAATAAATAAAATTATATGATTTTTATTAGTATATTTGTTTTTATGTCATACGTTATGCCCCTTCCCAGTATCCCAGCTCACACAAGGTGGCGGATAAGAGCTTAAACGTGTTGCAAATGCGAGCTTAGTTCCAGAGTAATGCGGCTCCCGGTACAATAGGAGATAATAAAATTATAGATGAGTTAGATTTTAGTTAGAGTACAGTTAGATAGAAATGCATAGGTATATGTGGAGCTAGAATATGAGCTAGTGATTATATCTTAATTACTATTGGTAGTGTGCTTAATGGCAATATCAACAGTGATGGATCTATTGGGGACATGAAACATCTTATTGAGACGGATGCTTAATTCGATCTGCTTTCTTTTTTTATGGTAAGTCTAGAATTTAATTCTTATTTATTCATGAGATCCAAAGATAAATTTGTTTCGTCAGTGCTTTCATTTAAGTCAGGTGAAGTTGATTAATATTTTAGTATAATATTTTTTTATTTAATAGTTCAAAGGTGTGTCCCGGATATAGATCCAACATATTGAAGCCCTTTCGAGAAGTTAATGTAATTCTCCTGCCAGAACCCGTTCATGATAATACCAATGTAAGATATGCTGTGGTTTTAGTCGTGGTAGATCCATGCTATCGGCAAATTCATTTTTGCTAGTAGCATGAATGGGCCGCTTCGCCTAGGAAAGTACCACACTCTCACAGAAAATCGACGTTTGAGTAAAAACTTTACCACTTCTGTGCTTCAGTACAGTAAGAAGCCGAAGCCCATCATTCCAACCCCCCTTCCATTTCCGTCCACCTCCCATGACAACCCCAACTCCTTGAAAGGCCGGCAACGCTCCTGTCACACCCTGGTGTTGCAGTTGTCCATGGGCAGCGCTGATCACTTACCATCAGGTGACTTGTTTGCTCGTTTACCGTCCTATATCATAAGAAAAGCTGTTGAGCAGGTCTTGGCCGGAAGAAGAAGTATTGCATTCTAAAAGAGAGATAAGTGGATTGTGGAATTGAAATATGGCTGGACTTGTTCTGGGTTATTGCAAAGTTGCACACCTGCTTTATTCATTATAAATTACTATAATTGGTAGGTGGTAGCTTGCCGCCATTTATTACTAAGATAATGATATCTATGAGCTAATTGAAAGTTATTTCAAAGTTGTAAGGTACCCTATTGAAATTATACACGTAATGTATTCTGACTTATTGAATCCTTAAAAAGGTATTGTGATGTACTCTTTCATACATATGATTAAGTATCTTGACCTGCGGTTATATACCTATCTATAGTCACTTTATCTGGTATATTCTCCTTTCTTATAACCCAAACTAGGTATAAACTGGACCTAAACACATGAATCAACCGCTGATATTTAACGCTATTTCCATACAATGTGGGAGTCATTGTCCTATTATGGATATATCGACTTCCACATACTTACCTTATGTCGCCTTCGATTCGCCTTCGACAAGATTAATATTCGAGGCGGGTGACGATCCCCATCGTGACAATAGACCCATGTCCTCACGGCGGAAAATATGGAGACCACAGAAATATATCTCATGACTGTATATCTACTCCAGATACAGCGTGTAAATCTACCCTCGACATACCATTGAAGGGGTGACTCAGCCCGTTAATATGAACAACATTTCATATGTGACCAATGCTCGGAATTAAAAAAAAATATCTCTTCAAGGGAATGGTTGAACGGTGGATAATTTACACGCTGTAAATTCCTACAAAAAGTAAGGGGGTAGTTTATGAACTTAATCATGAATATATTATATGCCTTTTACTGTTCCTTTATCAGTATTATTCCATTCTTATAAAATTTATAGCTCCATGCGGAAAAGACGCAAAGAAAAAACACTATTTGTTTATTACGTTATTTATTTGTTTATTACATTATTTATTTGTTTATTACATTAAACCGTTACTGAAAATAAATAGGTTTATTTATTTATTAAGATGTGAAATTAGGGTTACTCATGTACAAATTCAGCTATAGTTTGATTTGTTTATTTGTTCAGACATCACCTGGAGGTCTTCCTAAGAAAAAATGTGAACCGAGGCGGACACATGAAGTCGCTTCAATAATCAATATAATACGAAATAGACATGCCGTATTTTGCATATGAATAATCATAAAATCTTGCATTAGTGTAAATGAATAATAAAAGTTCATATTCTTGTGCCTGCATTGCAAAGTGTAAATTGTGTCAATTTCTGTATGCTTTATATTTTGTAAGGCCACGGCGCGGCGCATGCATTTTCGTATAATGCCCATATAATGTTCCGATGAAATAGCCTCGCATTGCGTGCCTTTCGACGTTAGTATTGGCCATGGCTGTCTTGGGGTAACATTAACTGTATCCAGCTTTCGCGTGCCATTGTTTACTTTAATTATGTCGTTTAAGCGATCCAAGAGCTCCCAGGCTTGTGTCATTAGGTTTTTTTTTTCAATTACACTAACAACGTAATAGTTGCTTCATTTTAAGTATCTTGTACGCGCGAGTTTTTTGACTAGTCAGTTTAAAATTATTTTGAAACGTTACAATTTTTTTCTTGAGACTTTAATTATAGTTTTGTCTTTACAAATGAGTGAGAATTACTAGGGACAAATATTTGTTTACATACATGAAATCAAAGAGATTTCTTCGTATGGAGATGTAAAAAATCTTCTTTACGATGTTTCGAAGTGTGTGTTATACAGTTGTGATCGTGTAAGTGAGTTTTGGAAGCAGCAACATGCTAAAGTTCTGCTCACCGGCGGCGAGACGACGCGAGCCTAGTGCGGTTTGTATTCACTAACTTATGTATTTGAAACGTTGAATTTTGTATTGGTGGGGTATATGATTTAGTAGAGCTCAGAGGTGTCAATCTCAACTGCCTTTGTCCGGTAGTTGCAGTATGGCATCAGGTGCGCGCACCCAACCTACCAAGAGGTTACTTGCTTTTCCCCCATTCATCCGAGTAAGTTTAAATCCAACTTATTCCTATCTATTCCCAGCTCAAAAAAAGCTTCCAATGGGTAGCAGCTTCTGAAGTACAAGAAGCCAAAAACCGCTGCATCAGTCATCCAGTGACCACGGCCGTTGCAACCTGGTCAAACGTCTAGAGAAAAACGGAATGTTCGCGCTAATTCCCGTTAATGCATTTAGTAATACCTACCTTATTGTTTTGCTAAATATACAATAATATTAGTAGCTCTGTTGTAGATACCTATCTTATATTATTTCTTAAAAAGTTTTGATAGTGTAAGTGTGAGTTTTGGAAGTATAGAAATGCTAGTTTTCTGCTGAGCGGCGGCTACGCGAGCCTAACGCGGTTTGTTACTACCAACTTGCATATTGTAGGTGCGTTGAAATAGTTTTTATGTTCAATAGTATCGATATTCTACAGTACATTGGAGAAAACTGCTGTGTTGTAGAGATCTTTCTAACAAGATCATCGTATGTGAGTAATGTTTCACCCAGCCTCATAGGTTGCTTGAAACATGATGAGGTTCTGCCGGTCTAAGTAGGCCAGGAATACTGGTTAATTTTCCTGTCAGTGTCTTTAAAGTTTCGTTGGCTAAGTTCGGTTTATAAGTTATACGTACTCATAGACCCTCACAGCGGAAATGCCTCTAAAGTTAAGATCTTCCTAACAAGGTTTTTAGTGTGAATTTAGGGTCCGAAAATGTTAACAAGTTGAAGTTCTGACTTTACTGTCTTTTCGTCTAAAAAAGTCCCTATAGTCTTTAATAAATGTGTGTTACCAGTGATGACTTACGGCTCATAAACATGGTCCCTTACCTCAAGGTCGGTCAAAGAGCAATAGAGAGATGCTCGATGTTTCTCTACGAGACCGAATCAGAAATGAAGAAATCCGTAGAAAAAAGAACGTCACCCACATTTATGCCTCAGCGGACTAGCTCTTTGAAGTAGCAGTGGGTAACACATAGCGCGTACAACCGATGGCCGATGGGGCAAAAAGGTTCTCGAATGGCGACCACGTACCAACAAGCGCAGCGTCGGTCACCCACCTCCTAAGTGGTAGGATGACCATCACCATATTTTATTTTATAATTTAATTTAATAAGAGTATATCAAAATAGCATTGTGAATGCAAAATATAACACTTAAAAATATTGCATGGCTTCCTACATATTTTTTGATTTTAAAATTCATTGTAAAATGAGTTGAAACAAATACCTCACCACTTGTAAAAGTCGGGCAGTAGTGTTAGGTGAAGTAAGCCTTAATAAAGGGGAATGGGATATGGTGGAGAATCTGCGCGCCGAGGGTAGAGCAGGCGGTGGCTCAGTTGGAAGAGCCTAAGTCGTTCATAGACTTAAGGTCGCAGGTTCAAATCCCGCCTGCTTGAAAATTTTTCACCATATTTTATTTCTTAAATAAATAAATTTGCACGCAGGTAGATTTTTACCTGGATTAACACAAAGGCTACCTTTCATCCCGGAAAAAGAACTATCCCGCGGGATCTACATTAACGAGAATGGAGTCGCAGGCGACAGCTAGTTGTATATAATGTACATGTTAGCGAGAAGAACAGAAATAAATAATTTTTATTCCTATAGGGTTAGACTTGAATCAACCTTAATCATTTAAATTGGTATTGTAAATTGTAATGTAAACTATCCCTCGATTCGTGATGTTTTTCTCAATCGAAGTGAGGAAACTTCAGGTGTTCTCTAATTAATTTGAGTAAAGGAGAGGTTTCGCAAACGACCAGAATACTGATTTTATTGATAGAGTTAGCGTGGCTTTCAGTGTCGCAATATATCTACATACAAAAACTTGAACTCGGCAATCACGCAGAGATCAAAGATGGGGACTCAAGGCCGGGTGGGACCCCGCATTGATTGCCTGAGGGAGTACAGCCATGTGTTAGAGGGATTATTTTGGGGTTAGCGGGATTGAAATGGCGATTTTGCGTTTTATGTACGGAAAAAAATCTATCATATCCATACAAAAGTGTTCAGCTGGCCGGGCAATTTGTGTAGGAATGTCAAAAATTTTATTGTAATTCGTAGTCGTGTTCATAATGTTCTTATGTACGTCGAAAGGCAATGCAATAGTATGGTACCATTGACCTGATCTGATGATTGAGTCGGAAGGTGGCTATAGGCATTCCTAAACTAAAGAAGATAAACCAATCTAGTTTGGATTTATTTGATTTGTTTTGGGAATCACTTTACAGTATGAAGTGCTCGTAAAAGATTGTCGCAAAAGTGAAAACTTAAAAATAAAGAACCTTTTTTTTTATTAAAACTAACGCGAACATCTATATACATGGATACATGTCGGCATATAGCTGACTGTGTACGTGAATAAACCGTAATTCGAATATAAATAATCATTTATATGTTAATATAGCAGCATAATAATTTTACATTATGTGACTGTTTTAATTAAGTAACAACTGATAGCAAAAAATACATAACCGAACATGAAAATGACATAAATACTACCTTAAATATAATAATTAAATGGCTTACAAATAATAATTTACAAATTAATATTGACAAGACATATTTTATAAATTTTAATAATTTGACGGAAAATTTGAATATTAATTATAACGGATATAATCTAAAAGATTTAAATACTGGTAAATTTTTAGGCCTATCTGTTGATAATAAGCTGGATTGGAAAAAACATATAGCAAATGTTTGTAATAAAATCAATAGATTTTCCTTTGCACTTTACAAATTAGCTAAGACGGTCTCAAAAAGTACAGCCCTTACTGCATATTTTGCCTATGTCGAGTCGGTATTACGATATGGCCTTATAATCTGGGGTAATAGTACAGATATACAGCAGGCCTTCATTGCCCAAAAGAGATGTGTAAAATCAATATGTGGTGTTACACCTGATACATCTTGTAAGCCTTTATTTAAATCATTAAGAGTGCTTCCTCTGCCTTGTCTGTATATCTTCGAAGTTGCAAAATTTGTCAAACTAAACTACAACTTATTCAAAGAAGCAAAAGACGTGTATACTAAAAATACCAGAAACGGCAATCGTCTAGTGTTGGACATAGTTCCTAAGACTGTACGTTTTAAAAAAAATTGTTATTTTATTTGTATAGCTATATATAATAAAATACCTGATTCGATAAAAAATATGACATTTAATGCATTCAAAAAAAACCTATTCGAGTGGCTAAATGAGCACGGGTTTTATACAACGCAGGAATTTCTCAATTTCAATAAATGTTACAATTATTAATATATAATAGAATCTGTAAATATTGACATAAAACAATATGACTCCTTATTTATAAAATACAATAGTTTAATTCTTAATATTGTTATTAGTAAAAATTGTAATACCTGTAGGCAAACAATTCCTGTTTTTTTATTTTTTTATTCTATAATTGTAAGTATTTGCATGCTATAATTTAATGGCTGTGTAGGAGATCATTATTTGTAGACCATCTTCTGTATACCCTATACAAAGGCAAATAAAGACTATTCTATTCTATTCTTAAATAACAGTTTGTGAAATACCTACATCACTAATAGGCAGAGAAAAAAATGGACAGACAGCGAATACGTAAGTAAAAAGGTGATGCTAACCTTTGGGAATGAAACAAGAAGTTCAACTTTTATTTATCACAACAAAAACATAGTTTCCGTAAGTCTTTTTCCCCGTAATTTATTATCCGATTTACAGAGTAATGAATTCTTGGAACAACTTTATGCTTAAACAACGGAGTTTTATATCTTCTTCGCTTTGTTCCAATTAAATAGCAGTTGTTGGGTTGTATCGTGTTCCCCGCAGTGAACCATTAGTTCATTTAGAGAAAGCAATTGTTCAATCGACAAATCATATGCCATTTATTAGGTACAAGTTTTATCGACTATTATTGTAACTACGGGACTTACCGCTATTATTTTTGAGATTTGTGTTATATTTCGGCAACGGTGTAGGCGCCATCTTCACATGCTGATAATCGCGGTAAGTCCCGTAATGACAATAATAGTGTTTGTGACCACGAAAGCTTAAACTCTTATAAGCTTTTATCTAACTTACAATGTATATAATAATAAATGTATTTATTTACTCTTCACAAGTCAAAACAAGTAAATGACATTCAAAAGTTTGAATTCGGCAAACACTTTCCCTTGTGAGAGTCTGGTGTCTGAACTAGACGTGAGTCTGTACAACAGATCACTAGTATATATACAGGGGGCTAGCTCAATCTGTGTGATTTGTCCCTATTTATATATCTTACCCATGCTTACGAGTAGAAAGCGTAGCGTAAGCCGTGGGAGGATATGACAAAAATACATAGGGATTTAGAAGAATTATCATAGAACACTTTCTATTTGCGGAGACCTCTTATTGGCAAACGAATATTTAATTTAATGTCTTTAATATGTTGTATTTGCTGTTGATCATACGATAAAAAAAAAAAAACATCCCCTTTTACAACTTTTGCGCAAAGAGAAGCAGTCATTCAAGTTTACCATACCAAATCAGTGTATAAGGGTGAGTTAGGTTATGATAAAAAATGGTTCCTAAATAGTTGGTTGTCATGTTTCAGGTTAACCCAGGTCGGAAGGCGTCGCTGAGCGGAATCCGAGAGGGCGACGTGATATCTTCCATCAATGGTCGGCCCACGAAGGGAATGAGCAATGCCGACGCCCATGCCATGCTTAGATCAGCTGGCCCCGTGCTGCGGTTGGGACTGAATGAGTGAGTATTTAAACTTTTATTCATTGTAAGAAGATAAATAATAACGAACACTATAGGTATATTTAGAGGCATTTGGGCGGGGACGTGGTAACTTCATGAATTGCAGGCCAACGCAACTAACGGAGGGAAAGAGAAATACCGTCACCCATATCATGCTTAGATCAGTTGGCCCTATGCTGTCATTGGGACTGAATGATTAATACTTTTATTGATCGTAAGAGATCGTAAGGTGAAGAACAGCAACGAACATGTGAGTTTAAACCTTTATTGATCTAAGGGCGATAAATAGCAACGAGCATCATATAGAGGCGTTGAGAAAAGCGACGTGATGCTGCTTCTCTTCCTGCGCAGATCGTTAAAGCCGATCGAGGGATTGGGCTATAAAATCTGTGGAATCATGTCAATAGGCGATGCGGCTAGTAGCACCCATCACTATTTTAATTCCGTTTTTCATCTACATGCCCTCCAACATGCTAAATGTGGCCATAAGGTCTTAGACCTAGGCCATGTCTACCCCGCAAGGGAAAAGACGTGATACTATGTATGTATGATACTAATTGCCGGGCCGGCCGAACACTTTGTATGAATTTTTTTTTTTATTGAGTTAAGTCATAACCATAAAATTTTCGACATTCCCCCACACATTGCCCGAACAGCTGAACACCATTGTATGGGAATGTCGTATTGTACGCCTTGAGTCCCCATCTTTGATCTCTGCGTGATTGCCGAGTTCAAGTATTTGTATGTGGATACACATATATTACGACGCTAAAAGCCACGCTAACTCATCAATAACACCAGTATTGTAGTCGTTTCCTAAACCTCTTTTCGAAATGAACAACTTTTCTTATGGGACCAATGCTGGGATAGTATTGATCCCATAGGAAAAGTTGTTCATATTGACGGGCTGAGTCACCCCTTCATAGGAACGATGGTTAAGTTACACGCTGTAGAAGGCTGTCCTAAAATTCTTAACTATTGGCCTAAAACTACCCGTTCATGCCCCAGCCTGCTCGCCCCGTACCTCCGATTCGATTTAAAGCATGTGACGAGTTAACATTTCATGAAAATTATGATGTGATTATGTTTGTATTACAAACTATTGAAACACAATTGAACAACAATTGTGTTTCAATAGTTTGTAATATCTACACTCTCGTCATCAGTTATTACTTCAGCCGTATGAAGTTCACTGCTAGACAAAGGCCTCTGCCGAGGATTATTCGCTCCATGGAGGGATAGTGCCATACTCATCGCACGCTTGGCCGGCGGGTGGGCGAGTGCAGTTTCTTTAGCTTCTTGTGCTTCCGACAATGCTGCCCAACGGAAGCATTTTAAGTTAGGGCAGAAAAGGAAAAACTGGGCGCGCGTCCCGCTGCAATCACCGGCCAATCAGCAGAAGATTACACCCCTGACTTGCCCTTGACCTATCCTCTCCTGATTCTGACTCTGTCATTTAGTAATCATTTATTCTATAAAAATAAATATAATATTATGACAAATCACTTCATTATTTCCTGCCAAAATTAAGTACCTAAGTATTATTCTTCATTCCTTTCTGATTTTATTTCTACATGATACAAAGTAAGATCTAAGTTTCCCCTATCAGTCCTCGTTTGGTAAACATTTTACGGATCTAACAAAGATCGGCAGCGGACTAGTGAGTGACGCTAAATCCTCCCTACGCTACCAGACAGAGCCGGCATTAATCCGATCACTGTTCGTCGCCGGGATCGAACGTGGGACGTCACAGATTACTGTGAGTCTAATTGAAGCACTTAGCCTTTGTTTGACTATGCCTGGAGTGAGCAAGCGGGCAACAGTGTTCGGAACATTCATCTTTTGACAATTTATATAATATTATCATATGGTTGCCTAAAGTCGACACACGAAAATCCCTCTATCTTCTAAACGGCTGGACCTATATCAAATTAAACAGCGCTAGAAAAACCACTTTCAAATAAAATATAAACATACTTATAACAACCCTTTTTTGCATCGGGGGTTAATAAGCAAAGTATTTTAAATAATAATTAATAAATAGGTTACAGAATGCATATGGCTGTTAAACTTATATTACTCTTATTTTTGGTCTGGAGTTAAAATAATATTTGACACCTGACACGTGATCCATGTGTTGCTGAGATATCGGTTTACATAGTAATTAATTTTGGGCATGATTTAAACTATCACCAATTAAATTCGTTTTGTGTTTCCTAAATAATAGGGTTTGCCCTCAAAATAGTAGATTTGTCACCAAAATGTGGTCACCAAACAATATAAAAGCAATTCCACAATAAATCACTTAAAATCATCGAGATTTAGGATCTAGAACCAAATAAATGTTTTTGTATGTATTATAATAGGTTTGTCCTAATAAGTATTAAACCAAACTAATTTAAAGAGATCATCAATAAATCATATATTAAGTCACTTAAAAATTCATATATCTTCAAAAAAAAATAAGGGTTGTCGTCATCATCGTTTCAGCCAAGAGTCTACTGCTGGACATAGGCTTTCCCAAAGAACTTACTTTCCACAGGCAGTATAAATATATTTCAGAAATAATTTATAATAGAATAGTAAATAAAACATAATAAAAATAAAAATAATCGATATATCTTAATATATATAAATCTCGTGTCACAATGTTTGTCCTCAATGGACTCCTAAACCACTTAACCGATTATAATAAAATTCGCACACCATGTGCAGTTCGATCCAACTTGAGAGATAGGATAGTTTTTAACTTATGGCGAAACGAAGTTCGCCGGGGCAGCTAGTATTGTTATAAATAACAATCACTGAATAATCAGGGCTGGTTTTGACTTTGTTTGATATTTTATCTACTATTTTATTTGCTTTTTTTATTTTAATATTAATGTATTATATTTGCAATTTTAATAATGATACATTTTAATATAATGTTATACATATTTGCACACCTTGTGAAGGTTAAAATGTACTGGGGAAAATAACTAAGATCATAAACTTACTGTACCTACATTTATGCAAATAAATACTTTTAACTTTGAAGGGGCCCCCTTTTGCTTTTCTGGCCGATAGGGCCATTTTGCTTTAATTTTTTTGATATTCATTAAATTTATAAATTAATGTATTAAATTGGTAACGATTACTATTATTTTAATAACTAAACTAAATAAAATGTAGCTAAGTACTGTACTGTATTGGTGACATAATAACAAATAAAAAGGAGTCGCAGTCAGGGACCGATAATCGATTTATTTGGTGACAGATCTACCATTCTGAGCACAAAGCTATTAATCAAGTAATAAAACTATCATTAAAAGAACGAAGTTAATATTTATATAATGAACTATAATTTTATTGGTAATCCATCTCTTATTTTACAAATATATTAACATTAATTTGATAATTCATACCTGAGAACACTTTTTGCTTTTCTAAGAATGAAAATATTTCGTGGCGATAGATCTATTTATTTGGTGATACAAGTTAATGATAAATATAAACTTTGGTGACAAAAAATATAGTTCCCATTAATTTTGAATGGTTGTGTTGTGTGTGTTATATCCTTTATGGCTAGCTCCGTGGCGCAGCGATCAACACGTCAGTCTGCGACACGAAAGTGCCCGGGTTCGATTGCCGGCTAGGTCAAGATGGAAAATGATCTTTTTCAGATTGGCCTGTGTCTTGGATGTGTATCTATATATGTATTTGTTATAAAATATAGTATCGTTGAGTTAGTATTCCATAACACAAGTCTCGAACTTACTTTGGGGCTAGCTCAATCTGTGTGATTTGTCCGTATATATTTATTTATTTATATTTATTATTGATGCTAATAAAATAAGAAATTATAGGTTTTTTGTGACCAGCTACGAAACTACTATTAATTTTGTAGTACCGCTACAACTGCTACAATAAGTCGTAGCGTAGGTTTTGCACAAATAGTATGTACTCGTGACTTGTGTCGTCGTGTCTCGCTCTCACAAGAGAGCGGTTCTTTTTTTATTTGATATAGTGTTTTACAGGTGTTTACGGCCGTACCGTACTCGTGTCAAATAGTATTAGTTATTTACCTATTTAAAACATACTGTATAAATAATATACAGAGTACGGGTTTTTTTATATGCATATTTTTTGACAAACAGCATCAAGTGAAACATTGTTGCGCAATAACAGCTTACTGAACCCGAAACGTCAGTGCTGCTGCAACCACTTATTCAGAACACTCTTTATCTTAAAAGGCATTACTGTTTTGCATACATACTCGGCGAGACAAGAACTATGATAGCGATTTTTGTCTTTGATCGATTTTAAAGATAATAACAATAATAGAGCCATTTTAATAGACCGGACATGAATGCAATCGATAAAACTAATAAACCGCTCTGATTATTGTTATACCAAAGTATGTATACCAAAATAGTTATACCAAATTGTGAGTATTTGTATACCTACTATCCACTATCTCCGAAAAAATAAGCAAATATAATGACTTCAAAGACGAAATGTGCACACAAATTTATATTCAGAATACAATTTAGTTGTAGTAAAAATAAAATATATTGTGGTGTGAATGTGTGTGTGATGTGTTCGTGTTCACCCGAATGAGCGTGAGATATGGAGGTGTATGTATGTGTGTGAGTGATGAAAGCAGAGGTTTTAATTATTTATGTAAATTGCTAGTATGTTTACTGTGTGTAAGTAGTCAAGGCTTCTGCCAGTTCTTGACGGCGTGTTTAGCCCTGGATGTTGTGAGCTCTTATATACATAGATAGATATATTGGCCATTGTATAATATTCTGTACTATTGTCTAATGTTCTGTATTATTGGGTAATATTCTGCGTAGGTACGAATAGGTACTATTTATGTTTGTCGATTTATTTAGTTAACGACATATGTTATAGCCACGTTTTAGCAAAATCATATTTTTTCTTAGTCTTTTAATACTAACACAAATATCTACTATAAGTAGGTATAATTAAACATCATAGAAGTACCCGTGTTATAGTGCTAATATTTGGCAGAATAGAAACCGTCAAATGTTCACTAACTAATTTCTCTGACAATTGGTAAGGTAACAAACCACATCAAACGTGTGTCGACTGATTACTGATATCCATTTTGCGGACGTAATTGTAATTGCTTGTCACATCCACCAATCATTGTTTGATTGATTGGTTTACTCACTTTGGTTCCGTATAATATATATTTTTGTTTATGTGATAAAACTTCGATAGATTGGTGGTGGGCACTTAGTCTAGACGCTTGGCCTCTCTCAAGGAAGAGAATTTGAACCTCACGTGGTCCGATTTGTTTCGCTGAATTTGTATTCCAAAATGACCGGTCTCAATATCATCATTAGATGCAGTCGTTAAGTCAATTCAGATGCCTTTAGGCAGTTTAAAAATTTTACGCCTGTTTTAGGTACTTACACGACAAAAGAAGTATAACATCTTGAAGAAACCTGCTTACAAACTAGTTGTATATCGCACAAACCACAAATCATTTCTAAACAACCTTTCAAACACTTTTTCAAGTCTTTTTAAGCCTGCCTTTGTAGCCTGAGTTAAATAATAGCATTTTTGTGTCATACTAAATGAACGGACAATAAGATGCCATTTTTTAAATTAATGGACAATGGGGAAATGAAGGTAACGAAAGAGATGGCTCAAGAAATGGAAAATTGGAAAGAGTTTAAAGAGTTTATTAGAAACCAAAATAACATAATATTCAAATAACAATCTGGATCGTAAACAACTGCGATAGTATAGAACTGTGTTGCAGTTGTTTGCGCCCATTTCCGGAAATTGTGTACATTTATATTGAAATACATATTGGACATACAATAAATTATACTGACAGAGCATCAATTTAGAAAAAAATAGATAAGTAGATAAATAAATATTAAACAAATAAAATACTACATGAAGTCTACAACAAATGCCATGAAAAGTTATTTATGAAATTAAATGACCAAAATTAACTAGTAATTAAATCCATCACACTAGTTGTAAGGGAAAAGCAGGAATAGGAAAAGGAATATAATTTATGAGATGGTGGGAAGGGAGAGGGAAAGGATATATGCGTATTATTCATTTAGTATTTCAGTCTCTTCATATGATAGATTCATTAACCAAACAAACAATTTACGTTTGCATTCCTGGCGTTTAAGTGGATAAATTGCAAGAACTCTATTTACTCTATTGTAGATCCACGGACTTAAGAAATGGTAGTGACGTCCAGCCATTACAAGTCGGCATGAGAGTGTCCTACAAACCCTATCAGACCTACGCTTTTTCTCAATTACATTAGGATCATAAGGTAATTGCCAGTGTTTTCGCAAAATTAGGCTTGAGATAAACAATTTTCTCACAGAAAGGACACCACATAGGGAATACAACTCTGCAGTGGGAAAACGTAGAGGTTTAGATAACATTACCTTTAGAATGGTCCTTTGAGCTCGTTCTAGTCTTATTAATATTGTTTTTGCAGCCCCACCCCAAACAGAGACACAATATGACAGAACAGATTGAGCAAGGGTGAAGTAAACTGTTTTCAATGTTTGTAAGTCAGCCACTGAACGAAGGGTTTTAAAGCAGTATATTAGTTTGCGAGTACGACTTACAAGAGAATCAATTTGTGGTTTCCAACTTAGTACATTGTCAATAAGAACACCAAGGTATTTTATCCTGTCCTCCCGCTTCAAGGAAGGGCAGACACAGGTTGATTTACGGAAACAAGAGTGAGCAGTAACTGAAAACGTTGGTGGTGGCAATGACGCAGTATTTGGAGCAAAAGGAATGCACCCGGTCTTATCCACGTTAAGCGTGAGCAAATTATCTGCGAGCCAGCTCATCACTGTGTGCATAGCAGCTTCAGCATTTTGAGCCACCTCAATCCAGGTTCTACCCTCAATGACCAGCGCTGTGTCATCAGCATACGTGACTATACTACAATGTGGTATGTTAAGACTGCAAAGGTCATTAACGTAGATTAGGAATAAGGTAGGACCAAGGACACTACCTTGAGGGACACCAAAATTTAGCGTCAAGTCTTGGCTGACAAAATCGCCAACTTTATATATTGGTTTGGAGCTAAGATGTTATTTGCGTTTAAGTAGTCTATGAGTCTATTATTTATAATTTTTTCAGTTATTTTTGAAAAGGTCGTCAGAATTGATATTGGTCGATAATTGTTGACACTGCCTCTGTCTCTACTCTTATGAATGGGATAAATTAGCGCCTTTTTGAATACTTTCGGGAAAACTCCGTGAGCAAAACTCAAATTAAGTATATGGGTTATAATAGGCACTAGAATGTGGCGGGCAGATTTGACAAATGAAGAAGAAATTCCATCCCATCCCACCGCACAGTTTTTGAGGCCTAAGATAATATTCTCCACTTCATTATCATCTGTAAAAAATACCGCCATAGAATTGAGTGGGGTTGAACGGTATTTTTTGTGTTGTACAAAAGAATTTGAATTTATAGGTGGGCAAATTTTTGAAGCCAGAGAAGAGCCAATAGTCCCAAAATAATTGTTCACCACATCTACAGATGATTTTGGGTTGTCCGATAGTGATAAAAGATGGTCAGGTGGGACACTCTCGGTATCTAAACGTGAGATATTCTTAATTAGTTTCCAAGTTGCCTTTGGATCTCCCCTGGCCCTCTTAAACTCCGATCGGTCATAATCACGCTTGACTTTTTTCAAAAGATTGTTGCAGAAGCATTTATATCGTTTGTATGTTATGTTAAGGGTATGGTTGTTAGGATCTTTTTTTGATTTCCTGTAAAGAGCGTCACGATTACGAATACATCTAAGAAGGCCAGGGGTTATCCAAGGTTTGATGATTCGCTTTCTGTTTGGTACAACGGTAGAGGTAGTGTGCGACTTTATGGCTGTGGTAAGAACGTTTACAAAACTATATGCCGCTTGTTCAGGATCAATGCTAGCCAATATTGAAGAAAGGCCAAATTTTCAATTTGTTTTATACACGAGACTTTATCAAACCGATAACGAGTACGTAAGGCTTTACGGATAGGTGGTCTATTACTGCAACATAGAATTACTGGTAGATGGTCAGTACACAAGGACTCTAAAACAAATGTCACAGCCGGCACATTCGTTTTAAGCAATACATGATCCAGGCAGCTCTTTTTCCTAGTTGGGAATAAGTGAGTTGGTAGTAAAGCATGAGCAGCTGTTGTGTTCAGGTATAGTTCACTATCAGGATCATTGTTTTCAGCTTTTATATTTAAGTTAATATCCCCAATGACAGCTATCGTTTTAAAACTTTTTAGAGTAGTTAATATACTGTCTAGAAAGTGAGTAAATTTTGTTTTATTTTTATAGCACGGAGGCCGATAGATAGCAACAATAGCCGTGTCTGTTAAAAGTCTAACATGCTGTCCCGATCCCCTATAAAGTGGTATAAGAAGAGAAAGAAGAAAAAGACTAACTGACACCGATAAAATCCAATCTAATTCTGTACTTTGGCAGTACATTACTTGTAGTATTTTTGGTATTCATTTTTATTATTTTTTATTTGATAAATTAAGAGACAATTTGTTTTCCACAAATAGTTTCTATCAAAACAAATAGATCAATTTCTAGCCGTGTGGTTTCCGGCAGAGTAGAAAAGGACCACTCCTAGTCTTCCCAAGAGGCGACTTAATATAAGCTAAACAAAGCTTATAAACATCAATGAGACCTCTCCTACCTTTCTGGCCAGCGAGGAGAGTGTAGGCCAAATCCTCTGTCTTTTCTGGCCAAGTATGGAATATTTGGTAGTATAGAGAGGGTCATCCTCCTGCAGTGGAGACTGAAAAGACCTGATGATGATGAAATTAAGAGCACTACTGATTACCGCCAAAAGAGGCTAATTAGTAGTTCTCTTACACAATATTGATACAAAAATGAAAAGTTATACCAAAAATATTACAAGATTTATTTTTTATTTATTTAGAAGACAGAATAAGATTTTTTTGATTTGTTTGGATTAGTAATAAGAGAATAAAGTGATTTTTGTTTATCTAAGCCCCTTAATATTCTACGTATTCTTTCATTTCGAAGATTGGATTTTGTCCGTGTCATTAAGTAGTAAGAGAATGTAATGATGGTTGGCGCTAGTTTTACTGAATTAAGCCTCTTGACTAAATGTTATGTTAAGTTTAAGAACAGGGTTTCAGACATCAAGGTTTACTATCAGTGTACCATGGCAAACTTAGCCTTTACAAATTACTTAACTTTCGACGATTAGTTATGTTCTGCTACAATTATTAACATGAACAACTACGAAACTGAACACGCTAACCACGGTTAGCTTTCGTGGAATAGTTAATAGATATTATATTTAAAAATAAACTAGGACCCCTCATTTTTAACCGACTTCAAAAAAGGAGGAGGTTATCAATTCGGTTGCATGTTTTAAAAATGTTTGTTACTTTAGAACTCCGTCATTTAAGAACAGATTTTAAAAATTATTTTTCGTTTGAAAGTGTTGGTTTCTAATTGGTCTCATTTAAATTTTATTAAAATCGGTTCAGTCGTTTGATTGAATACAGTATTAGATTTGAATTCCGTAAGACTTAATTGGTTATCAAGTATTACTTACATCTTGTTATTCTGCCAATAAGGGTTGTGTATGTTTGTAAATTGCTTTATAATTTCGTATCTTCCAAAGTACTGGATGAATTTCGACTGTTAGTATATCGCTAGGTTCGTCTCAAAAACCCAAGTGTCCTTATAGAGGTTTCTTAAAAGTAGAGCAGTTGGGTTTTTTAGTTTACGAAATATTTTCACTTACGTGTATTTATCGAAGACTAACTGACCCAGCAAACTTCGTAACGCCTCTTTTTTGGGTAGTCGGGTAAAAAGTAGCCTATGCGTTAATTCAGGGTGTCAGCATGGAGTTAACCATACTAAATTTCATAAAAATCTGTCCAGCCGTTCTTGAGTTTTAAATGGTGTAACAAACCCGATTTTTTTTTATAGATAATATTTGAAATACTTCACTGTTTTGAATTACCCGTTGTATGATGAAGAAAGAAAAGCACTCACAATCAAATTTACCAAGACATTTGTTTTGAAAAATCTGCAAAAAGTTTTCTATTTTCCTTAAACTTAAACAAGGGTTATTTAAATTCTAAATAGCTTAGAGATCACCTTAATTCCATTGTATAATTTCTAATCTAAGTTTCTTGTCACCAGAGACAGAGAGATGTCACCGCGGCGAAGATCTTTCAGCAAGAGCACCGAGTTAAAACGTAAGTAAAAAGCACCTTATTAATTTAAAATAAGTTTCATTATTGCTGAGCAATGGTTGTGTTAAAATTGCAGAAATTTAGTAATCTGTGGATAAGTGAAAAAGATTGCATTAGTTATAGCACAAATAGTTGGCGAGCTCCGTGGTGCAGTGGTCAACACGCCAGTCTGCGACACGAGGGCCCCGGGTTCGATCCCCGGTCAGGTCAAGATGGAAAATTATCTTTTTCAGATAAGCCTGGGTCTTGGATGTTTATCTACTTTTATATGTATTTGTTATAAAATACAGTATCGTTGAGTGATTTGGTATTATCCCATAACACAAGTCTCGAACTTACTTTGGGGCTAGCTCAATATGTGTGATTTGTCCGTATATATTTATTTACTTACTTCTTGCTAATTATGACCTTTTGTAGAAATACTCAATACCTTTAGGTCTGTCTAGCCAACAAGAAAAAAGCAAGGCACTGTATTTCTAGGATTTATGGGGAAATAAATAAATATATAGGGACATCACACAAATTTAGCTAGCCCCACAGTAAGTTGTTAACTTGTGTCGTAGGATACTAACTCAGCGATACTATATTTTATAATAGATATTTATATAGATAAACATCCAAGACCCAGGTCAATCTGAAAAAGATTGTTTTCCATTATGACCTGAACAGGGATCGAACCCGGGCACTCTGGTGTTGGAGGCTAGCGAAATGAAAGTATATAAATAGTATTTTCAAAAATCTTTGCCTGTTAGGTCTCTTTATACGTTCCAACCTGTACACGGGATCTCGAAATATTTTTTACATTCCTATATAATAGCAGTTCCATAGGAAAAGGTGTTCACAAAGGCGGACTAATCCACCACTTCAAGGTTGTGTCGAGGAGGGTTAATACCCGGTATGTACGAGAACCAATCTCCTTGAATACTGAAGCAAATTCAACATCTCAATTAATTTACTGTTCCACTAACTTCGATCCCACGAACTTTAATTGTTCCGTCGTATTCGATTCGATCAGAGCTTCTCCAGAATAACAAATGAAGTAATTTTAAAACGGAAGATGCATCTGTCACTAATCTTGACTATTGTCCCATCAAAAGGTTGACGAGAATCAATCTATTGCGACAAGCGATGACGGAGGTGGGGTGCGACACCAATAATAATTAGCCACCCCTCCAAAATCGGGCAAGGCTTCAGCCTTCTCAGTCTGCTGGTAAATCCAGCACTGGGAAGATAATCAGCTAATAATATAATCGTTCGAAACATAATATTAGTAAGGATTATACAAATAAATAGATAAGGTTACAGGCATTTCCATTTTTGAGATATAGGTAAGGACCTTAATCGGATTAATGTTAATTCGCCACTTTTTTATTCAAATTAATGAATTAATTATCGAACATTCTCACAAAATTTCACGACAATCGGTTCGGACAGCGGGGCACAAACGGCGACATTTCGCTCGCGATACGAGCTTGCTCGGTGAATTCATAATCAATAGGTCTAATAATTATAGGACCTATACCTGAAACGTGTTTTAGGCGTTTTATCACGATCCTGATTCGCAAACCACAGAGTAATTAAGAACATTAGTGTTCGTGCTCGAGAGATTTTGGTTAACCTCATAAGTAGCCTTAGAAGAGAGGTCATTTGGAGAACGTTTTAAGCGTACGTATAACAGAGTCCCCATACAAGAGACGTGGATTTTGTAGTTAAATATTGTACGGTGGTACAGAACCCGTGGTGTGTATGCTTGGCGACTCACTTTCTTTCTATTTTTATTTTATAGTATACAATATAGACAGAACATATATGTATAAAATGTATAAGAGTTAATCCTATTTCTATAGGAGGTTAATGGAGCATCCCTTCGATAGCTGTGGGATTAGCCGCAGCCCTCGAGCGTTATAGGAAAACTTAATACCGAACTATGCTGTTACGTTTTCTCTTTTACCCAACCAGCCCAGATATAGACTTGCGTTTCTGTTGAAATAAATAATTAAAAGAGCTTTTGTGGCTAAATAACGTTGCATTTCGTTATTACAAGCTTTGTTTCCGACTTTCATTTCCATCTATGTATACATCAACAAACACGCTAGACGTGGCCATTTGGTCTTATAGCCTTAGGGTATGTCTCCCGTTAGTAAAAATAAGTAATTACCATGGCGTAAGTCAACATATTGTTCTCTCCATCTAAGAGAGATTTAACTTGTCCTTTTTCCTGTCAGGAACATTTCCTTTTATAACAGCAACGAGCATTACTTTATCGTCGTCTGCATATGCAGAGCCGTTGCAAGCGTCGACTTTATCGCTCCTCCAGCTCCACGTTTGCTTTCAAATGCTCAGGAAACATTCAAACAAAGTTCCAACTTTATCTCTCGCGTCAAAGAGTTCAAATTGAAACGTCCAAACTACCTAAATTTATTGATACGGAGTTATTCTATTTTTATTTCATTATATCATTTATTCTTTTTTATTATTTTTTTATTTGACTAGCTCCGTGGCGCAGCGGTCAACACGCCAGCCTGCAACACGGAGTGACCGGGTTCGATCCCCGGCCAGGTCAAGATGGAAAATGATCTTTTCCAGATTGGCCTGGGTCTTGGATGTGTATTTATATATGTATTTGTTATAAAATATAGTATCGTTGAGTTAGTATCCCATAACACAAGTCTCGAACTTACTTTGGGGCTAGCTCAATCTGTGTGATTTGCCCGTATATATTTATTTATTATTTATTTATTTATTTATTCTGTGCCTTAGGTTTTCAGTTTTGTGTAGAAATATTTATTTAAAAAGCATTGTTTGGTTTCAGGGCCTTCTCAATTGATTGCTGAAGTGCAGAGCGGCAGAGCAACACCTCAAGCACCTGTGTACGCAACAATCAGACCATCGAATTCCCCTCTGAACAGACCGCCATCAGTCAGATCATCGCTCAACTCCATACCCACCGCTCTAAGCTCCACACCTCTTGTAAAATCCGTAGTAATGACTGAGGAGCCGTTAAGATTCCATCCAACAAATCCTTTTTATACGACTTTACCTTCAAGTTTTACTAGTGCTTCCAAACTACCATTGCCAAATGGGAGGCCCCACATTTTAGATAGAAATAAATCAAGAGAAATCACCTACAACGATATCAGCTCCGAATTAAAATCACCTCTTTTCTTTAACAATATATACGACTCTGGACCTAGTAGTCTTCCCCACACGAAAGTTAACGACACCGGATATACGAATGGATACGAATCTACGACAGCTAAATCCACATCCAATGATAAAACCGACCCTTTCTATGATAGTAAGTTTAATCAATATGCTAATGAAGGTCTTCCAAATAATGTAAAAGATAGTGGGAAAAACCCTTTTGATACGAAAAGGAATAGTGATCCTTTTGAGAAATATTTAAGAAAAGATACTGTCAATGGAAAAAATGAAACGATATTGCCAAACTCATTAAGCGACACAAACGTTAGAACGAGGGAAGAGATAATGAAACATACTGTGACCGAACACAAAATTAGTGAAATAGAAGAAGTGAAGACAGTTAAGAAGATTATTTTGAACGGCTCAAATGATACTCAAGAAAGTAAAAAAATAGAAAATACGAAGTATATTACACCGAGTAACAATACAGTGAACGAATTCGGTTCGCAGCGTACCCTGATTAAAGAACAAGAAGCTCGAAATAACGAACGATTTTTTGCTGCAACACCTAAGCCAGGAAGTGATTATTTCAACAACGTCGAACAAAGGCGGCGTGATGAAGAAAATCGCAGCACCTACCGATCTGTGTTTGAAGATCACAGCAATTTACAATCAGGTGAGTGGATATTTTTATTATTTTAATTAAGTATGCTATGTTTACTTCGCCCTATTATCAATCACTTACGGCGTTGAGTATATTGATATAAGTAGCATTTAATATCAGGTATTTTTTACAATCGGCATAAAAATACTAGAATAATTACGTACAAAATCTGAATTTGGTTCGAAGAATGAAGCTGAATCGCTACAAAAATAGAACACAGAAAGAAGAGCCACAAATATGAAATCAAATTATTGCCACTATAAATATCCACCTTTACTTGGCGAAGTATTCATTTTTCACTCGCCGTTGAGCAAGTTTTCCGAGCATATTTTCCATATTACGAGCAGCGGCGACGTATCGCACCTTTTTTCACGAGTTATGGCTTGTATCGCGCATCCTGAGAACGGTTTTTGTTGCATAAATTTGCAGCACGTTTTTGTATGACACACGGTGGTTGATTTGCAAGCTCATTTTAAAAAAACATTTATTCCCCGTTGATTTAAGTGCGTTGACTTGCCTGATAGAAAGCAACGGTAAGGTCTAGGGTGGTGGCACGTAAACTTAACTCACGTTAATGCCTACACTCTTGTATTGTAAATCTCTAAATTGTACTTGTCGGAAAACAACGACGCGGGGTGGGTGTTCCATTCCTTAGTGGTTCGCATAATGCAGGAGGAGGCGAATCTAGATGTACGTTGCAATCTTTGCCAAACAAACGCCGCGTTGTTCGATGGTGGAATGGTGCAGGGGGAATGAAATCGGGCAATTCCAGTGCAGATTACCTGAAATGCAGTCTGTAGAAGACACACATACCTGCTACTAATCGGCGGTATTCGAGACCCTGAAGTGAAGCCGTTCTGCCGTGAGTGACTCATCATCAACGAGTCTTTTGGTTCGTCTGTCGATAGCTTCCAGCGCTTTGTGCTTATAGTGGGCAGATCCATCCCACTGATGGTAGCAATACTCCATACAGGATCGGACTTGAGCTGTGTAAAGGCTCAAGAGCTGTCCCGGAGTAAAATACCGTACAACATTGGAAAGGTTGCCCAGTTTTTTCATATCAGTCTTAGCCCTGACCTCGAACGAAGTTTAGGTTAAAAAGGTCTATTCGACCATCGAAGGTCGGTGCCAAATTGAACTTTGTGCTCGTTTCTTTCACACCACAATAAAGAAATTTTAAGTGGCATCAATGAGAATGAATAAAGAAATTTACTTTTTGTATAATTTTATGTAGGTATATAAGTTTTTATAAGTCTGTGAGCAATAAGTTTTTTTTTATATAATATCAAAATAATGGAATAATATGGTAAAATATCTGTGAGATTACAGCAAAATAGATAGATGACATGCCGTGTAACCTAATAAGCATACAAGCCTTTACTTATTTTTTTTAAACACTGTCCCAAGTAAGAATACAACCCTCTATCCGTTAGCTAACATATTATGTTATGTGAAAGTGAAAGAAATACCTATTTTATGAATATATAGTATTTCATATCTACCAGGTCCGCTTATGCATACTTCATAAATTGCGATTTATGAGTGTGTTTGCTCATTGATTCGATTAAATTTTGTAATAAACCTCGGGATATTGAGATTTTGATCTCCAGTTTTCGAAGTTCATCGTTTGTTATAGGTAATATGGCAGAAGTTGTTTTAAAAATCCATAAAGTTATTCGAAATAAATGCTACGTTTCAGCGTCTGTATATTTAAGCCGCAGAATAGATATCAAAGTGTACCAAAGTTACTATATATTTATATTAGGAGCTTAATATCTCTTTTGCGTTTAAAAAGTAACTCCTCCGTGGTTTACCCAACAAATTTTTTTTGTCAGGTACAATTGAATTGCAAATTGCAGTTCTTTTTATCAAGTAGGCTGCAGATTTTTTGGAATTTTTCGATTCCTCGATCTAAGTGTTCATCATTTCATCTATGTATTCGAAAAACAAAAATACGGGTTTATTCCCAAGGGATATTTTTTATTATTATGAATATAAATATATTGTTCCAAAATTTTTAGTGATCAAAATACTCGAATCATATTAAAGAGTACCTATAGGTATCTATAGGTACCTATAGAACGTGTTATTCTCGGGACTAACATAATATTTTGCTTCGGTCCTCACTTCGTGACTCCTGTGGATTTTCGATTCTAGATCTCTGTAGTCAAAATAATACCCTCACCTAAAAATATTATGTTAGTCCCTTGCGTCACAATTTACTATTATAAAAGCTTCAGACAGCGACAAAACCTCTCCAACGCGAGCGGAGTTCGACTTGCATCATTACGGCAAGTCTGGAACTTCGGGGAAGTGACTAAGCCTGGGCTAAGGCTCGTTTAAAGAGTCGTTGAGATAAAGTGCTATACACACCCCCTGAATGCAGATTACTGCCGTTTTTGCCCCAGACTAGTAAATAACCTACTCAGTCAGTACCGACGTCTGAAAGTTCTTAAACCCCGACCAAAAAGAGGGATTTTATAACTTTTTATCTGTTAGTCTGTTTAGTGCGTCTAGCTGTAATCGGGTAGAGAGATTTGATTGCAGTTCCCATTATTTGAAATTGGCTATAGTTGGAGGAAATGGGATAACCCTGAGCAGCCAGGACCGATGGCAACAAGTAGTATGGTAACTAAAGTATCGATTTCGGGCTCAAATGAATAGCATTGTCAAGAAAATGTCATATTTAGTATGTCCAAGCCATGTTCAGAAATCCTATATTAGGCGTGGAACTAAAATTTCGGTTCAGTCATATAGTTTTTTCTGGCAAGTAAGTTTAAAATTGCGAGGAAGTCTTAGTCACTTCGCTGCAAGTCTGGAACTTTAAAGAAGCGCCTAATGTTATATGAGTACGTAGTTTCCTGAATGTAGATAGAGCTTTCGCCGGCTCTCAACTAGACATAGTACTGAATGTAATAAGCAAGGATATCTACATTTTACAAGATGGCATGTTTCTTTTCTGGGCAAGACACCTGGCTAGAAGGAACGATGGTAGTGGTAGGTGGATTAAGGCTGTAACTGAGTGGTATCCCAGAAACGGGAAACGTAGTGTTGGGCGTCCGCAAAAAGAATAAGGCGTCCGGCAGCTGGTGGGTCGAATAAAACAGATTTAAATTTGAAATGTGAATTTGAACTTTGCTGGTAAAAACTGGATTGCAATGGCTAAAGACCGTCGTCCCAACGCGATTCTCTGATGTAGGTATAATAAGAGTGTTTGGGGACTATATACATGGTGAAATTTTGATATAAATAACTTTTCCTATGGGACCAATGCTGGGAGCTCATAAGGACTCATACTATACATACTTTCTTAAATAAGATATATTGTGGAAAATAAGGAAACAGTCACTTTTCATATTTCTACACAGGTAAATTCTCGCAAAATAAGATAGGTACTAATTTTATAATAAAATATAATAAGCCGATTGAATTGCCTCTTATTGGTCAAGAAACTACGCAATATATCTCAAAAATAAAAATATATTATTTATTTCTAAGCACTATATTCCGGAGTTCGTTCTATAATCCGGAATCATTCTCCTGAAGGGATCATATACGTACGAATGTAGGCGTAGCGTAGAAGTAAAACTTTGCTATATATAAAATTGTAGGCGTTGTAATACGATCAACTAAATATGTTTAATTGTTTAGGTTATTAAATACCAAAGTAGTATACTTTATTATGTATGAGATAGATTGTTTGTTTGTAACGATAGTGCCTTTTAACTAAGAAGTCGATCATCGTAAAATTTAATTCGTAGGTATAAAAGTTGTATGGGGTACGGGATAGGACATAATGTTAAATAACCAAATTACTGAACTTACTTTGATGAATTTAAATGAGACGGAAAGTGTAGGTACTCTTTAAAATAATATAACTATTTTTCAAATTGTTCCAGTCGTCTTTGAGTAATTGGGGAACGTAACTACATTAAAAAAGAACTAAATAGGTACCTATTACGACAAATTGCGGGTCTTTTTTTTGTCATTTAAAACTTTTAAATGCTAATGAAATAGAATGAAAATGCACGCAAGCAAAAATTTCAAGCTAATAGATTTCCTTGCGTAGCGATGTCATGAACTACTCGTACAACCAAAATAGACAGTAAATACAAAATGAACAGTCAAAAGGCGAAATCCGGGCAAATCGCGGCGAAGCGAAACGAAGGCAATAAATAGCCGAAAAAGTAATTATGCGAGAGGAGATAATTTTCTGGGCGAACGCGGTTAAGATAGATCTCCGGAAAACCCAATTTCCGGCGTTGGGCTGGACATTCCTTAAAAACTATTAGAAAAGATACGGATCGCTAGGGAAATCAAGTCTGATATTCTAGAGGGACCAGATGTTTGCGTAGAGTAATCTCTTATATTAAAAATGTTTCCCATAGTTATTTGTTGCTGACTGACCCTAGCTAGTTTCGCACAAGAAAAAAACGGTGAACTTTTTTATTTTTTTAATGTGCTTAATTTTTACAAAATAAGCATTTGTTACAATTGGCGGACTTAATGCTATGAGCATTCTCTACCTGTCCCTATGGTTGGACAGGTAGAGAATGCTCATAGCATTAAGTCCGCCAATTGTAACAAATGCTTATTTTGTAAAAATTAAGCACATTAAAAAAATAAAAAAGTTCACCGTTTTTTTCTTGTGCGAAACTAGCTAGGGTCAGTCAGCAACAAATAACTATGGGAAACATTTTTAATATAAGAGATTACTCTACGCAAACATCTGGTCCCTCTAGAATATCAGAAAAAACATTAAAAAAATATTACGCAAAATAAGTTCTAATAACACCTACTTATATAATATAGCATACTAGAGACTGATGAGGTATTTCTGTTGCTGCTATAACAACAAATACTAAAAACAGAATAAATTAAAAATATTAAAGTGGGGCTCCCACACAACAAACATGATTTTTGCCGATTTTATAGATAACTAGCTTTCGCCCGCGGCTCCGCCCGCGTCAATGTCGATCCCTCGGGAATAGTACTTTTTCCCGGGATAAAAGGTAGCCTATGTCCTTCTCCGCACTCCAGAGAACTTGTATGCAAAATTTCATGATGATCGGTTCAGTAGTTACGGCGTGAAAGCGTAACAAACAAACAAATAAACAAACAAACTCACTTTCGCATTTATAATATTAGTAAGGATGGTACGGAACCCTAGGTGCGCGAATCCAATTCGCACTTGGCCGGTTTTTTTATTTATTCAAAACTAACTGTTGCCCACGGCTCCGCCCGCGTTAATGTCGTTCCCGTGGGAACCGTAGAAATGATAAAAATTCCATACAAACCCCTGCCCCTTTGCTTTTTCCCATTAAGGGGGAATTTAATACATTTCACCTGCATAGATCTTTAGCTCTTAAGGAGGGGATTTTGCCCATTTCACCTACACAGATATTTTTTTATTGTAATGGAGAACTTCTTATTGTCATATTTCTAAGTAAATAAAAAAAATCCATACAAACTTTACCCCACCTATTCTACCCCTTCAAGGGGAAATTTCGACCATTTTAACTACACAGATCTTTTTAATTGTAATGTAAACATATATACTTATTTTTATACTTCTATGTCCAGAAATGAGAAAATTTCCATACAATCCCCCCCTTTATCCCTTAAGGGGGAAATTTTGTACATTTCACCTACACAGATCTTTTTTAATTGTAACCTAGAACGTATATACTTATTTTCATACCTCTAAGTCTAGAAATGGAAAAAGTCCATACAAACTTTACCCCCTATTTACCCCTTCAAGGGAGAATGTTGTCTGGTTCACCTAAACAGATCTTTTTTAATTTTAATTGAGAACTTTTCAAACTTCTAAGTCCAGAAATGAGAAAATTCCATATAACTTCAACCCCTTTGATTTTCTAAAAATCCTTTCTTAGTGCTTATTTACATTATAAAAAGAATCCCTGTGCCAAATTTCAAGTTTCTGCGCACAGTAGTTTCGGCTGTGCGTTGATATATAAGTCAGGTTTGCCTTTGGCCCGCAGCTCCGCCCGCATAAGTGTCGATTTCTCAGGTACAGTAGAATTATCAGTTGAACCCGGAATACATTAGTTCATGACTTTCAATGAAACACCTTAATATTGAATTTCAATTGAATAACTTCAAAAACGGAAAGTTTCATACTAACTTTGCATCCCCGTTATATCCCCTTAAGGGATGATTTTTGAGAAAAATATTTTACTCGTGTTTCATGCCTTTTAGTAAAGAATCTTCATTCTGAATTTCATTCGACTAACTTCAAAAATGGCAAAGTTTCATGCTTACTTTGCAACCCGTTTTTCCCCCTAAGGAGATGAATTTCCAAAAATCCTTTCTTAGTGCTCCCCTACGTTATAAAAGGAACCCCTGTGCAAAATTTCAAGTCCCTGCGTTGATATGTCAGTCAGTCAGTCAGCTTCTCCTTTTTTTTTAGTATGGATTACTATGGATAGGTGTAATGCTGTCGTATAATGATGATGAATTGACTTTGGATTTTAATTTTAATATGTCACTTTTTATTTTATTTTATTTTATTTTTGCTATATGTTTGCAGGCAAACTCATGCCTTGAGTTCATTCAAATGACGATAACTTTTTTTTTAATGAACCGATTTTGATGAAACAAACTTTAAATGTTAAACTGAGTTAAAACAAAGCAATTGGTGAAAGTTTGAAGTAAATCGGTTCAGTATTTTCGGAGATAATCGTGATCATACATACAGACAGACAGACAGACAGACAGACAGATAAGAAATTCCAAAAAAAATTTTTTGCTTTCTATTATTCTTTTTACGTGTCCCTCTATCCATTTCAGTCAAAAATTCGAAATGTACAGACAAAATAATATTACTGTTTGGTAGGTTAGCGTGTAAATAGCTACCACCTGGTGGGATATGCTCCCAAAGAATGAAGATGCCTAAGGTATCTTCACTGCGTGTAAAAAAAGGGATATGATAAGAACCGCTATCAATGTTAATATGAGGACTGACCTGAATGTCGTTTCCACGTCGATGCACGTCCACGAAGCTGCTATCCACCGCCAGGACTTCTTCAGGGGGTGTTGGTGAACAATACACGTGTCAGTCTTTACACAAAGGATTACGAGTCCTTATCCCTTTTTCACAGAATAAATGGATTCACGAGATCCAGCGTCAATCGGCGGCGTATGATTCCCAAAATAGAATCACAATGAATAATGCACATTTACATATATGCAGGCGCGCGCGACTGGTCAAAAACAACCTTATCGGTCAAGGTTCATAGACAGCAGTGTCAGGGGCGAAGAGGCTCCGCGCCATCTTTCCTCCCCCCACGCTTCCACAACAGACAGGACAACCAACATAAAAACATTGATAAAGCGGCGTAGGAAACATGTACATAATAATATTAAATTTTTTATTGCGTTTTTTAAATTGAGACTTTGCTCGCGTTACCATGCACCCCGCCTTGAAACGTCGCAGGATGTTTCAAAACAAAAATAAATTTATACATGGTAAATCAGGAGATATATAGCGAATTAATTCAAATTATAGCTACCTAAACTAAATTTATACTAAATGCGTAAAGAGTTAAATGAATTTATTGTGTTGGAATAGGATATAATTTGGTAACAGCGCGTTTATAAATGCCATTCTGCGTTTTAACGGTCGCTACTCGAACGACGTTATCTGTACCCTTGTAGACATGAGTAATTATTCCTAATGGCCAAGTCAATGGAGCTGAGTTTTCCTGTTCTAATAGAACAACTGTTCCTATCTCTACAGGCTTGTCTGGTGTAGCCCATTTTTGTCTGACTTGTAACGTATGCAGATATTCAAGGTTCCACTTTTTCCAAAAGGATTGAACCATATGGTCGAGCAATTTTTTGCGTTCCAATAAACTATAGCGCTGATCTGAGAGATCAGTGGCAGGCAAATACTGCAGTGGAGTGGACATTAGAAAGTGCGCGGGAGTTAAAACTTCAGGGTGTGGATCAGAAGAAATGACACTCAAAGGCCGAGAATTTAAGATACACTCAACTTGCGCTAGAACCGTCAATAGCTCTTCATAAGTGAGCAACTGGTTTCCAATCACCCTATATAAATGTGTTTTCATACTTTTTATATTCCCCTCCCAAATTCCCCCGAATGTAGGGGATCGGGGTGGAATTGTTTTCCAATCTATTTTTCGAGACAAAAGCTCATTAGACAGTGCGTTTTTGAAGGTTGAACTTGTCAAAAAACTATAAAGCTCATCCAATTGTGCTTTGGCACCAATAAAAGTTGTGGCATTATCGGAATATAAGCAAGACACTGGACCGCGGCGGGAAATAAAGCGCTTGAATGCGTTTAAAAAACTGTCGGATGTCAGACTTGTGACTAAGTCCAGATAAATACCCTTTGTCACCATAC
This sequence comes from Elegia similella, assembly GCA_947532085.1. Taxonomy (NCBI): domain Eukaryota; kingdom Metazoa; phylum Arthropoda; class Insecta; order Lepidoptera; family Pyralidae; genus Elegia; species Elegia similella. The sequence goes on along the minus strand of OX383931.1, from coordinate 12,170,101 downwards.
AAATAAAAAGTACAATGTATGCCTTTTGAGCATGTTGACCTCTGCGACGCGAAAGGGTAATGCGTACAGGTCCAGCATAATCGCAAGCAGTATGAACAAAAGCTTTCGCTGTCTCTGTCACACGGTACCACGGCAATGCAGACATTATAGGCGTGGGATGCGTAGGGTTCAACTTGAAACAAGTGTTACATTTCCGACACTTAGACCTAATGACTGTTCTGGCATCTAATATCCAGTAGCGCTGTCTTATAATTGACATAAGAAGTCCAGGTCCAGCGTGACAGTTGAAAACATGAGAATGTTGAATTATTAGATCGACAATATGATCGCGTTTTGGAAGTAAAATTGGATGTTTAGCTTCATACGGAAGCATCGACCCAGAAAGTCTTCCTCCTATACGTAAGATTCCTTCAGCGTCTAAGAATACTGCCAAGTTCTGCAGCTTCTTTGAAGGTAACTTCTTAGCTTTGAGTAGTTTGATATCTTCAGCAAAATGCACTGATTGAACAGCAAGAATTAGAGCCCTTTCAGCAGCTGCTAATCCTGCTACAGATAGAGGATTGATTTTGAGTTTAGGTTTAGCGAATTTAAGTACATAGGCTATAATGCGTAGCAATTTTTGCCAAGAAGAAACTCGTTGTGCCAATGTACACAAGAGTGGTTCCTCTATATGCGTTGTGACAGCCATAACATTAGCCTTATGTTCAGGCAAATCATTACAATTAGCGGGAGCGAACGGAATAGTAGGCCATTTTTCAGGCGGCTCGCGAATCCAAGGAGGGCCGTTCCACCACAGATCGTGAGACAAAAGTTGCGATGGCAACATGCCACGAGAAAGACAATCGCTTGGGTTAATAGCACCAGCTATGTGATAAAAATGTTTAGCGTCTAAATTTTCTTGGCACTGGGCTACTCTGTTGCTAACAAAGATTGACCATCTATGCGGGGAAGAATGAACCCACGATAAAGCTATCGTGGAATCCGAAAATGCTTATATGTCCACTATGGTCATGCGTTCAACGAATGTATCTCGTACAATTTTTATCAATTTTGACATGAGTAAAATAGCACAAAGTTCAAGGCGAGCGAGAGTGGAAATTTTCATAGGGCTAATTTTCGATTTTGCGCAAAGTAGACGCGTTTCAATAATACCAGAAGGGTAAGTGCAATGAGCATAAATAACTGCTCCTAGTCCATTCATACTGGCGTCCGAAAAAGCAACAAGACGCAGCTCATACCCGACCTCCACACCAACATGTCGAGGAATTTTCAAAGTGTTAAGCAAGTGCATCTCTTGAGCGAGTGCGTGAAAGCGGGCACGTATGTTCTCTGGAGCCAGGTCATCCCAATCACTCTTGCAGAGCCATAACTCCTTAATAAGCAATTTGGCTGCGAGTATCACAGGCGCAACTAGACCGAGTACGTCGAATAATCTAGCCACAACCGAAAGTATGTTTCTTTTAGTGCATTTTTCAGCAATTGTGATAGTGGTGAAAAACAAATTATCCTCAAAGGATCCCAGGAAAGACCTAAAACTTTAGATGAGTTGTTGTGTAAATCGAATTCGATTGATTTGCGGTGCGAATCAGGAAGTGAATCAAGTAGCTCAGGACAGCTACTCGACCATTTTACTAGGTCAAAGTCACCAGATTTGAACAAATTAATTAAATCACGAGCTAACAGCTTAGCAGAGCTTTTATCAGCTGTGGAATGGACCAAATCGTCCATATACAAACAGGTTTCAGCCACTTTAGCTGCTTCAGGATAGTGTGAACTCATGTCCGAAGCCAACTGTTTCACTGTGCGTAAAGCTATGTATGGACTAGACCTGAGACCAAAGGGTTGCCTGTTGAAAACGAAGGTGCGAATTTGTTCCGATTCATTGAACCTAAATAAAATGCGTAGGTATTTACGCTGCTCCGGCATAACGCCTATACGTAAATAGTGCTGTTTTATATCTGCGTTTATGGCGATAGGAAACATCCTAAAATTCAATAACAATACAAATAAATCAGCCTGTAGATTTGGGCCGATGTGTAAAATATCATTAAGTGAAAATCCAGTATGTGTTTTGGCACTTGCGTCCAAGACAATACGCGGTAACGGCTTATCAGGGCGTACCACGGCGTGGTGAGGTATATAATAACCATCAGAGGTCAAATCAGACACATCGACGGGGCTAAGATACCCATTATCGATATAATGTTGAATTACTTTATTGTAATTCTCGCGTACTAAGGGCGTTTGACGTAATTTACGTTCCAGCGAAAAAAAGCGGCGGTAAGCGGTGGCATACGAGTTGCCAAGTTCAGCAGGGTCCCTGCTGAAGGGTAAAGCGACGGTATAACGACCGGAATCATCGCGACTCACGGTCGAAGCGAAAATATTTTCACACTCTGTCTCTTCAGGAGACAACAAGCGTTTTGTGGGCACTTCTTCGAGTTCCCAAAACTTCTGCACTAAATCATTTAATGCTAGCGCGGTAAAAGACGAAGTTGCGGGCAAAACATCTTTACGTGGGCATTCGCCCATAAATACATAACCGAGCGTGGTGAGAATTGCCGGCGGCGCGCGCGGTCCACAATCTGCCCTATCACCTAGGTATATATATGGGAAAAGCTGAGCACCCAGAACTAAATTAATATCTCCAGGGATATTCCAACTTAAATCCGCCAGGTGCAGATTGCGCGTGTCGAATTCTCGACAATCGATAAATCGCGAGGGTAATTGATCCGTGATACATTTTACTACCAATGCATGAATAGCATATTTTTTATCTGGATAGACACGGGACTCAATATTTAAATAAACATAGCCTAATATAGGACTAGAGTTCGAACCAACACCCTTAACAAAAGAATTACTTAAAGGCGTTATTGGTAAATTAAGCGAGCGGCAACATTCCGTTGTTATTAAATTATTTTGTGACGCGCTGTCAATCAAACAACGAACGATATATTTTTTATTAATACCATCTTTAGGGCATACATAAACTTGAGCGGTCGATAAAATAATATCACCCTTATAACTAGTAGCATACGACTGAGAAGACGTATCTGCGTTCATAATTGAATTCTCGCGAAGCATAGTAGTGACAGAAAACGTTTGAATATTATTATGTTCCAAAGCGGGCCGATCGACAGATACGGCTGCGCATGAAGTCGCGGTCGACTGTGACAAATGCTCAACGGCTCCGGCGCCTACATTCGCGCGTGATTTCAAATTATGATTATTGTTATTTGCAAAGTGCAACAACTTATGATGTTTTTTCTGACAGAAACAGACCGAAGTACTTTTACAATCCGGTAGCGTATGTAGGGTACTCAAACAATTAACGCACCCGCGTTTCGATTTGATATAATCGTATCGAGTTTTAGCATCGCGCATACTCTTAAACTGTGGGCAATCGTATAAATGTCTATGATCACTTTTAGCGCATAAGCTACAACCTGTATGTACATTAGTACCGGTCATAAACGTCTTATAGGTATGTGACGTCTGATCACGGGTTTTAGTTACGGGTTGCTTATTCATATATGATGAGTAACGAGGGTTGGAGCGCTCCAATATTTTAGCCTGATCTTGTACAAAGGGGATCAGCTGTTGCGTTGTTGGTATCTTTTCATCCCGAACAGATAATTCAAATGATTGAATACTTTGAGCATCCATTTTTCTTAAAGCGCATTGTAGCATAACAAAGTCTGTCAGATCAGGTATATCTAATTCTTTAAGTGCCGAAAATGATGCGGAAAATTTACTTATAAATGAGTCAAGTGCGTTCGCACTATGCGAGCAATTTTTTAAGTCTAAAATATTATTAAATAAAATGTACCTAGGGCACGTTTATCATGATATTTTTTAACCAAGCTGTCCCATAAGATTTGATACGTTTCTCCACTGGGAACAATACCTGCAGTGAATTTTAATGCGTCATGAGTCAATTTGGCAATTAAATACTGCACGCGCTGCGAGTCAGACAATTGTTGATTCAAATGAATATTAGTCTTAAATGACTGATAGAAAACATTCCAATTTTCTGGGCGACCGTCAAAACTCGGAATTACTAAATGTTCTAATTTCACTACTGACTTGTTTGACTCACTCGCAGTGTGTGAACTCTGCTTCAAGCTCTCGTTTATCTTATTTCGAGTTCGTTTAATCCGCGAATATAAATCTTCAAATGAGTCCAGACAGGCGTAGTCTGGGACCCCGATAGGTCTTGAACTCAATTTTAATTTATTTATTTCATCTACAATAGATTCAAACTTATGGCGCCAATCATCTAACATTTCTGATTCAGACATAAAATTATCATTACTTCTTAACGACAAATCGTACGAAACAATCTTCTTCGATGCATCATACAAACGATTAACACGTTGAAATAATGCGTCCCTCTTACTGACTAACAAAGTCATCCTAACTTCGCTATCTCCTGATTTTTCCGTCATAATTGCGACTTAAAATCTTGATATTGAAAATCTGAGGGTAGGCGGTGCTTGGTACGGGCGAAAAAACTACAAGTTAAGAAGCAGCGATAAGTTAGTTTTAACCAACTAGATTATAACCAATTATGCAAAGCAATTTGCATCCATATATTGTATGTATTTACTGACAATACTGTATTTAACAGTATGGAATGCAAAAATGGGCGTCGGCCGGTGTTTGTGCCGGCACTACTAAATTGCGTTTTATGCGTAAAATTACGTGAAATAAGCGAGTTTATAAGCTGGAATATTATCTCAGCTTATAAACCAAACTACTGGGTAATGGGGCGTAAAATAAGCGTCAGCCAATGAATATGGCGGCGCTGAGAAATGCGTTTTTGTGCGTAAAATACGCAAAAATAGCGGGAATTTTTAAGCTGGATGTTATCCAGACTCGAAAGGACCAAACTTATGGTAGGTTAGCGTGTAAATAGCTACCACCTGGTGGGATATGCTCCCAAAGAATGAAGATGCCTAAGGTATCTTCACTGCGTGTAAAAAAAGGGATATGATAAGAACCGCTATCAATGTTAATATGAGGACTGACCTGAATGTCGTTTCCACGTCGATGCACGTCCACGAAGCTGCTATCCACCGCCAGGACTTCTTCAGGGGGTGTTGGTGAACAATACACGTGTCAGTCTTTACACGAAGGATTACGAGTCCTTATCCCTTTTTCACAGAATAAATGGATTCACGAGATCCAGCGTCAATCGGCGGCGTATGATTCCCAAAATAGAATCACAATGAATAATGCACATTTACATATATGCAGGCGCGCGCGACTGGTCAAAAACAACCTTATCGGTCAAGGTTCATAGACAGCAGTGTCAGGGGCGAAGAGGCTCCGCGCCATCTTTCCTCCCCCCACGCTTCCACAACAGACAGGACAACCAACATAAAAACATTGATAAAGCGGCGTAGGAAACATGTACATAATAATATTAAATTTTTTATTGCGTTTTTTAAATTGAGACTTTGCTCGCGTTACCACTGTTTTATTATATGTATAGACTAGATTTGTCGTGCTTGGTTCTGAGCAATAGTCGAAAGAATTTGGACCACTCTAAGCAGCCAGGAAAAGCCATGATGAGGCCTATACAACGTGATTTTGAACCCCCTAGCTATATTGAAATCTGGGAATTAGAATCCCTAATGGAACACAGAATGCCAAGAAAAAAAGGTAAAAAACGAAAAAGAAAATTAGGTTCCCCATACAAAGTCGCCGATCAGCTGGACGAATTTCTATGAAAGGTTAAATTTATTTTTTCGTTTTTACCTTTTTTTCTTACAATTCTGTATTCCATCATAGATTCTGATTCCCAGATTTCAATAAAGCTAGGGGGTTCAAAATCACGTTGTATAAACAATGGGTGAACACGGGCTGAGAAAGAAGAAGCAGCCAGGAACAAAGGCGAAGGTGGCCAAGGTTGAACAGGTCGGGGTACCTACATTGTTTTTATATGGTTAGTCTTGTTTAACATTCATTTGGCTTTAATCAGATATTCATTAAAGCGGTTGCCCACCGCTTCCATTTCATACTAATATTAGGATTATAAATGGAAATATTATGAAAAGGTACTGCGGTGACTTAAATGACGATTGATCAAACATGTACTAAAAGCTTCGATCAAATATAATGGTAGATACACAGACTCATATAAAATGAAGCCTAAATAATGTCCGCGAATATTGATTCTGGGACATTATTAAGGCTTCATTTTCACATCATGCATACTTACAAGCAACGACAAAAACAGTACATACTAAAAGTCTAACTCCATATTTGTTTTTTACTTTAGGTGCGTAGGTTTTGCATCGTTTCACTGTACTTTCGTCATCGGGAAACGTGTGAGTGCTAGCGAGGTTTATTGAAACTGTGGACAAAACTGCTATAAAATTCGATTAGTGCGCTGTTTTGCTGCTGCCACTTTTCGAGCACGAGTCGTGTATCTACTATTAAGTATATTTGATCGAAGACTAAAAGTTAATATAAAAAAAATGTATATAAACATAAAAAGAATCAGGAGTTCTTGACGGGACTTTCGGCGGATTGCACGGTTTTTGTTTTGGATTGTTTTGCAAATTGCTTCTAGTGGACTTAATAATGTGAAATCGGTGTAATTTGGTGTTATAAATGCCCATGTTTATGAACAATGTGTGGAATAACTAAAATAAAGTGTCATGTTGCGGCTGTAGTGAGATTTATATAGCGGGCTGGTGATATGATCAAACCAGTGGATTCGTGGGAATTGTCGCCAGAGGCTCCGTTGAATCAACGAAATGAATTTACACCATCATCATTTCGTTGATGATAACACGTAGAAAAATATGAAGGGCTAAAAGGAGTAGAAAGCCAAATGCCATAAAACAAACAATAAAATAAAATTTAAAGAATCAGAAATATACATTTTCGTATTTTATAAATAAGTTGTAATTTTTTTTTTTATCAATATATATACAATTTAAATATAAAATACTTAAACTAATGCTACAACTAAAAATAAATAAAAATTAATATATATTTACAAATAAAAAAGGCCCGGTAAATCGTTGCCTCGCGGTAGCGTGCCTAGAAGGCTGGCAGCATTGCCACGTTGGATGGCAATGCTGATCTTTTGGCCAAGGTATAGACCAGCCTTCTGGTCACGGGTCACCTCGATCAATTTATTGGCAATGGTGCCGAACAGCTTATGGGCTGATGGCCCCCACGGTCCCAAAGTTTCGACCCCAAACGGCTCAAATATGTAGTTGTTTCCAAGACTACTGTACTTGCGCCGCTTGAGGTCTTTTGCCGCTGACGCTGCTGAACCGGCCTTGGACCCTGCGCCCGGGAGGTGAGACGGCGCCAGTGTGTCCACGCAGGTTGCGTCCCACACAAGCGCTCGCCCCAATCTCCAGGGCACAAGGGTCATTCCATCCGGTCTCTTGCCATCATCCCGCGCCAGACCGGTAGGTTCTAAAACCGCCGGCATGTGAATGCTGGCAAGAGCCCGGTGAATAATATTATTAAGGGCAGAGTGGCGCCCAAGCCGGCCAGCACTTCTGCGGCAAGAGAGACCGTGATGGCCTAGTCCGTCGACAGCATTGCCACAGAGGCAACGATGTTCGGTCGTGCAAAGATGTAATTAAATAAGTTTTACTTATTTCTGTACCATGTAATATGTAGAGGCATGCCTAGTCATGCCAAATAATTTAAAGACAAAAAATAGCTTATTTCCGTTCTACATCTGTAAATAAATATTAGCAACAATATTTTCATTGTTCTTTCGAGGTTACTGTTGATCCTCCGCTACCAGTAATAATCATTAGCTCACAGTCATTTATATTAAAAGTCCATCCATTATTCGGTCTGAAGTAATATCAGCCAAGGTCCCGGGCCTGCCCTAAGGAGTGTCGTCACGGTCTGCAGGCGACCTGGATGCTACTTCCCGAATCTTAGTTAGTTCGTCGCCGACTTCAAACAAAGTTCTTTATACTTCATAGTGGCTAGTCGTGTTCTAAAAAACCAATGAAAAAGTGATTTAAGAGTTTTGAGTCTATTGGTGTTAAAAATGAATTCTCCGTGTTTCGCAAGTAGTCCGTACATTTTTCACCCGGTGTCAGATTCGTCGGCGACCGAATCTGAAGACAGTGAGGATTCGGGGAGGGAGAAAACTGTCGGCGACGGACGACGAACGAAGAAATATAGCGACCCGAAGCGAAGGACCATTACCAAAGTCAGCAAGAAGATTTTGAGAGCTATTGAGAAGTTAACGTGTAATATTAAGCGGCACAAGAAAGCTAAGAAGATTGTAGAGCCAGTGCCTCTTAAAAAGCGTATGTATTTTTTTATGAATTTTTAATTTGGGTTACTGGCTAGCTACAACGAAGTATATATCAAAAATTTTAAATTTTCCATATCCTTATCCTTACTAATATTATAAATGCGAAAGTGAGTTTGTTTGTTTGTTTGTTTGTTACGCTTTCACGCCGTAACTACTGAACCGAATATCATGAATTTTGCATACAAGTTCTCTGGAGTGCGGAGAAGAACATAGGCCTTTTATCCTTTTATCCCGGGAAAAGTACAATTCCCGAGGGATCGACATTGACGCGGGCGGAGCCGCGGGCGAAAGCTAGTTATTTATAAGTTCATAACGTATTAGATACTAAACACAATATTTTTAAACGTTGGTATTGTATAATTTTCTGTGGTTTCTGAGTTTTAATAGACCCATATGACGAATTAAGTTCTAATGTAAATCAAACGCAGTCTAGTCTTATATCATTTTTTTATAATGTTGAATACAGCACCTTTAAGTATAACCCCTCAACAATATCTATCCACCTGACTCATTAAAATAACGTTATTGAGCAACATCAATGTTAAAATTGATCGGCGTTGTAACTGTCTCACAAGAAAGCTTAATGTGGATTTATATATCAAGGGCTCCCTAATATAAATCCGTAGTGGATTATCTTGCGAGTTGCGATATTAGGTAAGCAAGGGTATTACCGGTCATCATCTATACATATAATAAAACAGTAAAAATATTTTGTCTGTACATTTAGAATTTTTGACTGAAATGGATAGAGGGACACTTAAAAGGAATAATAGAAAGCAAAAAAATTTTTTTCGAATTTTTTGTCTGTCTGTCTGTCTGTCTGTCTGTCTGTCTGTCTGTATGTATGATCACGATTATCTCCGAAAATACTGAACCGATTTACTTCAAACTTTTACTAATTGCTTTGTTTTAACTCAGCAAAACATCTAAAGTTTGTTTCATCAAAATCGGCTCATTAAAAAAAAAGTTATCGTCATTTGAATGAACTCAAAGCATTAGTTTGCCTGCAAATATACACGGTGAATTTTTTATCGTTTTGGACCCTTAAAGGGGTGACTCAGACCATCAAAATGAACAACTTTTCTTACGGGAACAATGGTGGGAACTCAAAAAAAAATTGACATTCCCATACAAACTGGCCGGGCGGCGGGACTCTTTTTTATGGAAATGACGAATTTTTTTTTGAGTTCCCAGCATTGGTCCCATAGAAAAAGTTGTTCGTATTGATGACCTGAGTCACCCCTTTAAGGGTCCAAACTGTTCCTGAGGGATGGACACTAACGGCGGCGGTGTAGCCGCGGGCAAACGGCAAACCAACCGAAACTGCTGCGCCTAGAAACTTGAAATTTGGTACAGGGGTTCTTTTAATGATGTGAGTGAGCGCTAAGAAAGGATTTTTAAGAAATTTAACTTCTAAAGGGGTAAAATTTATATGAAATTTTCTCATTTTTGGACTTAGAAGTATGAAAGTAGGTATATAAGTTCTCGATTAAAATTAAAAAAGATGTGTGTGGGTAGATGAAATTTGCAAAATTCCCCCCTTAAGGGGTAAAATGGGGGTGGGTGGGTGGTATAAATTTTGTATCGAAATTTTCTCATTTCTGGACTTAGACGTATGAATTTAAATATATAAGTTCTAGGTTACTATTAAAAATATCTGTGTAGGTAAAATGGACGATATTTTCCCCTGAAGGGGCAAAATAGCGGGGTAAAGATTGTATAGGAATTTACTTATTTCTAGACTTAAAAGTATGAAAATAGGTAAATAAAATTACGATTACAATTGAAAAAGATCTGTGTAGGTCAACTGGAAAAAAATCCCCCAGAAGGGGGGTAAAGTTTGTTTGGAAATTGGAAATTTTCTCATTTCTGGACTATGAAGTATGAAAATAAATAGGTATGTTCTCGATTACATTTAAAAAAGATATATGTGGGTGAAATGGACAAAATTCGCCCCTTAAGGGTAAAATGGGAGGGTAAAGGTTTTATGGAAATTTTCTCATTGCTGGACTTAGAAGTATAAATAATATCCATACTTCCATACTAATACTAATATTATAAATGCGAAAGTAACTCTGTCTGTCGTTTTTTTACGTTTCAAGCATTGAACTGATTTGGATGAAATTTGGTATGGAGGTGTGAGGACCGAGGAAGGACATAGGGTATGTTTGATTCCGGGAAATTCTACTGCTCCCGAGGGATCGACACTAACGCGGGCGGAGCCGCGGGCAACAGCTAGTAACAAAATAAATACCTATATTAATAAAAGAGAATTATGTATTTTAAGGAATATTGACCGGTATTGTACTCGAACGGAAATACCCGACAGAAGGTAGCATTCTATGCTCAGTATCTTATACTCAAGTTCATTCGATTTTTTTGAAAATGTGGTACGAAAAACCCTCCATAACTCTATCGTAGGTGGGAATTTTTGATGAGCTATTTCAGATTAGAAGAGCTAAGCAATGGTTTTCCCAGTAATGTGTTTTTCTTATTTCTCTAATTAGAATTGCTCCTGTAATTAAATACGAGGAAGTTGATGATACCTTATCTATACATATAATAAAACAGTAAAAATATTTTGTCTGTACATTTCGAATTTTTGACTGAAATGGATAGAGGGACACTTAAAAAGAATAATAGAAAGCAAAAAAATTTTTTTGGAATTTCTTGTCTGTCTGTCTGTCTGTCTGTCTGTATGTATGATCACGATTATCTCCGAAAATACTGAACCGATTTACTTCAAACTTTCACCAATTGCTTTGTTTTAACTCAGCAAAACATCTAAAGTTTGTTTCATCAAAATAGGTTCATTAAAAAAAAAGTTATCGTCATTTGAATGAACTCAAAGCATTAGTTTGCCTGCAAATATACACGGTAAATTTTTTATCGTTTTGGACCCTTAAAGGGGTGACTCAGACCATCAAAATGAACAACTTTTCCTAAGGGAACAATGCTGGGAACTAAAAAAAAAATATTCGACATTCCCATACAAACTGGCCGGGCGGCGGGACTCTTTTTTATGGAAATGACGAATTTTTTTTTGAGTTCCCAGCATTGGTCCCATAGGAAAAGTTGTTCATATTGATGACCTGAGTCACCCCTTTAAGGGTCCAAACTGTTCCTGAGGGATGGACACTAACGGCGGCGTCGTAGCCGCGGGCAAACGGCAAACCAACCGAAACTGCTGCGCCTAGAAACTTGAAATTTGGTACAGGGGTTCTTTTAATGATGTAAGTGAGCGCTAAAACAGGATTTTTAAGAAATTTAACTTCTAAAGGGGTAAAATTTATATGGAATTTTCTCATTTTTGGACTAAGAAGTATGAAAGTAGTTATATAAGTTCTCGATTAAAATTAAAAAAGATGTGTGTGGGTAGGAAAAATTTGCAAAATCCCCCAACCCTTAAGGTGTAAAATGGGGGTGGGTGGGTGGTATAAACTTTGTATCGAAATTTTCTCATTTCTGGACTTAGACGTATGAATATAAGTTCTAGGTTATATAAGTTCTAGGTTACTATTAAAAATATCTGTGTAGGTAAAATGGACGATATTTTCCCCTGAAGGGGTAAAAGAGCGGGGTAAATATTGTATAGGAATTTACTTATTTCTAGACTTAGAAGTATGAAAATAGGTAAATAAATTCACGATTACAATTGAATAAGATCTGTGTAGCTCAACTGGAAAAAAATCCCCCAGAAGGGGGGTAAAGTTTGTTTGGAAATTTTCTCATTTCTGGACTATGAAGTATGAAAATAAATAGGTATGTTCTCGATTACAATTAAAAAAGATATATATGGGTGAAATGGACAAAATTCACCCCTAAAGGGGTAAAATGGGAGGGTAAAGGTTTTATGGAAATTTTCTCATTTCTGGACTTAAAAGTATAAATAATATCCATACTTCCATACTAATACTAAAATTATAAATGCGAAAGTAACTCTGTCTGCTGTCTTTTTACGCTTCAACCATTGAACTGATTTGGATGAAATTTGGTATGGCGGTAGTTTGATGCCCGGGGAAGGACATAGGGTATATTTAATTCCGGGAAATTTTACTGTTCCCGAGGGATCGACACTAACGCGGGCGGAGCCGCGGGCAACAGCTAGTTATATTAATAAATATTACTTAATCTAATCTTAAGACTCTCAATTCGGAGATATATACCAATAATTAGTAATATAAGTCGAAGAAGGTCAATTCTAATAGGCTTAGTTCCGCGGAATACGCTGTTAGAAGGATTAGACAACTGACAGATGAGGCCACTGCTAGGCTTGTATACTTTAGTTATTTTCATAGTTTAATGTTGTATGCATTACTTCTGTGGGGCGATGCAGCCGACACCCAGACTATCTTTATACTGCAAAAACGAGCTGTTCGTGCCATCTACGGCTTGGGCGCGAGGGACTCACTCAGACAGTTGTTTAAATAAATTAATATCTTAACTGTATTTTCACAGTATATATTCGAAAATATAATGTTTGCAAGATAAAATATTTTGTTGTTCAAATAAATTACTGATTTAATATTTAAATACTTGCGTAACAATCATAAATTATTTCTTACGCGATATCGGCTAAGCAGGGTTCCGTACCATTATATATCTATAAAAAGGGCAAAGAAATCATGTCTGTTGTATTAGCCCCCCTTAAATATTTTATTTAAATTTTATTATTTATTTTTGAAGTGGATATATAACTAAATAATTTAATTAAACATGCTAAATGTGGCCATAAGGTCTTTTAGACCTAAGCTCTGTCTACTCCGCAAGGGAAAAAGACGTGATACTATGTATGTATGAATATTTTACTTACGGTGGCACGGAACGACTCGACTCGCGCTTGGCTGGTTTATTTCATGTACAAACTTTATGTATAAAAACTCGTAAAACTAATCGACAAATTTTACACTGTTGTTTACAAATTTTACAATGCCTGTTGGCATTCCAGCAATTGTGCTCAAAACATGCGCCCCTGAGTTGGCTCCGGTGTTAGCACGCCTATTCTCGCTGTCTTACACCTCAAGAAAAGTCCCGTCTTCGTGGAAAGTAGCCTACGTTCACCCTATTCCTAAAAAGGGTGACCGCACAGACCCGTCTAACTATCGGCCTATTGCGATAACCTCCCTGCTCTCTAAGGTGATGGAGCGTGTGATAAACATCCAGCTCCTTGGTTACCTTGAAGATCATCAGCTAATTAGTGACCGTCAATACGGGTTCCGCCACGGGCGTAGTGCTGGTGATCTTCTTGTGTACTTAACGCACCGATGGGCAGCCGCCATCGAGAGCAAGGGAGAAGCACTGGCATTTAGTCTAGATGTCACAAAGGCTTTTGACCGGGTCTGGCATAAGGCTCTTCTCGCGAAGTTACCATCTTTCGGGCTTCCTGAGGGACTATGCTTGTGGGTAGCTAGTTTCTTATCTGGGCGAAGCATTCAGGTCGTTGTAGACGGATTATGCTCCGATATCATGCCCATCAATGCTGGCGTCCCCCAAGGATCTGTTTTATCACCTACGCTGTTTCTTCTGCACATCAACGACATGCTTAACACTAGTAGCATCCATTGCTATGCAGACGACAGTACGGGTGATGCATATTATGCAGGTCGTGCAAATATCCCTCAAACACAGGTGGAGGAGAACAGAAAGAGACTTGTGTCTGACATTGAGACCTCTCTGGAGCAGGTCTCTGAATGGGGTAAACTAAACCTAGTTCAATTCAACCCTACTAAGACACAAGTCTGCGTGTTTTCCGCTAAGAAGACCCCATTTAACATAGCACCGAAGTTTCGGGACACCTCTCTTACCATTTCTAAGAGTATTGGGATCCTTGGCGTCGATATTACGAAGGAGGTCCAATTCCGGAGTCATCTGGAAGGTAAAGCCAAAATGGCTTCTGAAAAACTTGGGGTGCTCAATAGAGCGAGGCAGTACTTCACTCCGGGTCATAGACTTTTATTATATAAAGCTCAAGTCCGGCCCCACATGGAGTACTGCTCTCATATCTGGTCTGGTGCACCTCAATACCAACTCCTTCCTCTTGATTCCATCCAACACAGACGATTTAGACACCCTCGGTCTACGGAGAGACGTTGGCTCTCTGTGTGTATTTTACCGTCTATACTATGGGGAGTGTTCTGAAGAACTTTTTGAATTGGTGCCACCGTCACCTTTCTACCACAGGAGTAAAGTCCATCCCCACATCCTTGACACTTGGGTCTCCAAAAATGTCAGAGCGTCACGTGGTTTTTTTCCTCGTACAGCAAGATTGTGGAATGGACTCCCTCCCGAGGTTTTCCCTGTGTGCTATGACTTGAGGTCTTTCAAAAGGCGTGTTTACAGGTATCTTAAGAGTCGGCAACGCATCAGCAGCTCCTCTGGTGTTGCAGATGTCCATGGGCGACGGTGACCACTTTCCATCAGGTGGCTCGTCTGCTCGTTTGCCGTCGGATATACATAAAAAAAAAAAAAAACTGTAAAACTAAGCTGATAGCTGTTCACTTAAGCCCCAAAGTTCACATTGTCGATTCAAATACAACTTGATTTTGAACCCCCTAGCTATATTGAAATCTGGGAATCAGAATCCCTAATGGAACACAGAATTGCAAGAAAAAAAGGTAAAAAACGTAAAAGAAAATTAGGTTTACTATACAAAGTCGCCGATCAGCTGGACGAATTTCTATGAAAGGTTAAATTTATTTTTTCGTTTTTTACCTTTTTTCTTACAATTCTGTATTTCATTAGGGATTCTGATTCCCAGATTTCAATATAGCTAGGGGGTTCGAAATAACGCTGTATTTATACCAAATTTTCCTATAAAGACAGAAAGAGCTAGGGCGTATTTAATGTTTCAATTAACATTTACATTTTATATTCAGGAGCTTGCTACAAGCAACACACGTCACAGCAGTTCCATTTGTCATCCTTTTAGCGGCTAGGCACCTGCCGTGAGGGCCTTCCATTTCATCCATCTGATGTAACCTCTCTTAAGACGCCACTCGTAAAGGTCACACAGGGGCGCCTTAGTATGAATTCAGAGCTAGGATTTAGGTAACTCAAAACTGTTTGTCTTGCCACTGAACGGAATTTGCCTAGTCGTTTACGTAATTGATGTCATAGCAGTGGCATATAATTTTGTCAGATCACGATTCTGTACCTTCAGAGCCTAGTTTCTTTAGAGGAGCCAGATGGACCAGTGGGCGTGAGCAATATATGCAGTTTCGCATGTTGGGCGACCTTGGCCGTGTTCCCCACTGAGATGGGTGACCGCAAGTGGCATAAAAATATCTCGAGCACTTCCGTGCTTTTTCCAGAAGGCTCGTTAAGCCGTTGGTCTTGACTGTCATCATTGATCGCGGTGGTTAAGCTTTGTCAGATGCCTTAAGGCAGCTTAAAAATTAGACACTGGTAATGGCGACTTACACACCCGATAAACATCGAAAACTACGACGAATAAGTACTTACATAAATTCAACCTTTCGTAACTGTTAGCAAGCGTCTGTGTATATAAAATAATCTTATCCTTCAAAAACCTATTGCATTTCAAAAGGCAGGTAAGTTCTTATTTAAAAGGCCGGCAGCTCTCTGTCAACTTCTCTTATGTTGGAGATGTCCACGAGCGACGATGACACTTACCATCAGGTGTTTCTTATGCCTCAAACGCCCGGTGAAGTAGCGAAAGCTCACTTGGAGCTAGCAACATAGTCCTTCAAAAAAAAAATCGTCTGCTGTATATGAAAAAGAAACCCAGTAAACAGCGACATTCCCTTGAAGGGGCAACTCAGCCCATCAAAATGAACAGGTTTTTCTATGGGACCAATGCTGGAACTAGAAAATCGACATAATATTATTTGGAAATTTTCATTACATATAATCATGCCTTATCCCTTACGGGGTAGATGAGCCTAAGGTCATAAGACACAAAGGCCACGTTTAGCATTATTGGTGAGCGTATAGGTGAAAAACGGAATCTAAATAGTGATGGGTTGCTTGCCGCATCGCCTTGACATGATTTCTAAATTTTCGCCCATTCCCTCGGCCGGCTTCTACGGTCTGCGTGGGAAGAGAAGCAGCTGGTATATTCTAAGTTTTATCTTTTCTCCCAAACCAGCATGGACTGTTCGAATTGCCAAATATCTATACAATATGTTTAAAAAACCCTGTCCGACCCTTGAAGGGGTGATTTAGTACGTCGATATGAACAACTTTTCGTATGTGAACTCAAAAAAAATTTTTCATACAAAAGTGTTTGTCCGCCCGGTGCCCGGTTGTTATAAAAAAATTGAGTTCCCTAAATTGGTTCCATAGGAAGAGTTGTTAATTGTAACGGGATGAGTCACCCCTTCACGGGAACGTCGTTGGTTATGTTACACGCTGTATACAGATAATTAAAATAAAAATATTAAATAAAAAACTATACTTATAAAAAAAAAAAACTAAATTTAAGTTTAATAAATACTTTATGACTTTGCAACACTTATTTATTCCAATGTGCAACCACGTTGCAATGATGTCAAAATCTGAAATTCGTTGGAAATATTAACGGTAAACTTCATGAAAATGGAAATTAGTTTGCTGGTCTTAAATAAAAGCTTTCTGCAAAATAATTTACAATATTATTTAGTTTTTAGCTTTCGTCCGCAGCTTCGTTCGCGTCATCGTTGTTCCCTCGGGATCAGTACTTTTTTCCGGGATGAAAAATAGCAAATTTTCATGATGATCGGTTTAGTAATTAACGGTGTGAAAGCGTAACAAACAAACTTTTGCATTTATAATATTACTTAGGATGTATAAATAGAAAATCGCAAGACTTATCATAGCTATTCTGACATTTTCTATTAAAAAAAAATCGACAAAAAATTCTGAATCATTATCATACTTACCAAACAGCTGACAAAATTTCTCGAAAATCGGTTGAGAAAATACGACCTGTAGAATAGAACTAGCGGACATACAGCTGAAAATACGAAAGGCTTTTGTCCAAATAGAGAGGGAGAAGGACATAGGCTACGTATCATCCCGGAAAAAGTTTACTGTTCACGAGGGAAAGACGTTGGTGCGAGCGAAACTACAGGCGCAAGCTAATCATATAGTTTCTGAAATCATTGCATTTATTTCTGATTTTAGACTTAAATAGCTACTGTTTTTACCGAATTAATTAACAGATAGATATTAAATATATATATAGGTATATATATATAGCAATGAACTCTAATAAATCTCCTTTATACCAACACCTAAAACAGTTACATCAATCGTCTATTCTGAGATAAATTATTCTAAATAAGCTCTCATAATGATCCTATTAAAGTGGCAATGATTTTACGCGGCCTAAAATATTTTGTATATAAATATACAGTTTAATGTTTCCGTGACTGATCGGAAGCACGCATTGGCACTATGGCCGGCTATTTATTTGTATTAGGTCAATGAACCGGCACTATGTTGCGGGCTATGCGCTGTGGACGAGGAGCTTGTAAACAAATCGACTTCATAAATATGTGCAATTCTTAAGCTGCATCGACACGACTTATATAAACCGTTAGTGAACATTGTAATATTTTGTGCCAAAAATACTACTCTGAAGGTAGCTATCTGATTTTGGCTGAAACTTGTCGGCAATACCTACTTAAAAATAACATATTATACTTTTAGTCTGCAAGCATACTCTGCCAACAAAGCCATTTCATTTCAATTTATTAATTTGGAATTAGGCAAGGATTATTATGCTACGTCAGATACCTGCATTAGAAATAAAAAACGTAGAATGCAGTAACTGCTTTTTTTAACTGTGCCGACCGTATAAACTAACTGAGGGAGGGTAATCATAGAAATAATTTCAATAGGCTTACAAACCATTACTATTTAGATTCCGTTTTCCACCTCAACGCCCACCAAAACTTAGCGTCTGATTAGGCCTCTGGGTTCTAGGGTTCTATCTAACCCGTAAGGCATAAAGATGTGATAATATGTATATATGAAGTAACTCACAAACATACTTACATGAGCTTTGAAAACATATCACTCCTTTTTTGGGCAGTCGTACAAAAATCATAACTCTTTGACGTGGATGAAAATAAAACTGGAATTTGCTTTACGAGTAACAAGCAAGTGGGTACTTAATTATTTATCCTGAGCAACGAAAGTCTGGAATTTATGGAATCATAGGCATTTCGTGTAAGGAATTTCTAATTTCTTTCTGTAGGCCCTTCATTTATGGAAGGTTTGATTTTATTAGCTAAATGAACCTAATTTTTGACCAAATTCTTTCATAAAGTAATAAATATGAAAGATTATATAAAAGTAATAAAAACAAATTGTTTTTATATAAGCGCTAAGTTTTGTTGGATTCTTTCAAGATCTTACCATAACTTAATATCTGACTAGGCATAAACTTTATGATAAAGATGTGAAAGTTTGCATGCATATGAAGAAGTGAGGATTTTTGTAGCTCTGTCACACAAAAACAACGGAATAGATTTTGACAAAACTTGACATCATTACAGCTGACATATAGAATAGCACATATAATATGAATTAGGTGAAAGAAATCTTACCAATCCACCTGATATCCTTTATTCCTAGCTCTCTAGGGTATATTGGAATCCGAAACCGAAACTTATACAAATCTGTGAATAACTACTATTATTTATATTATTACGTGCCAAAATCTACTATCTCTGCCACTTATACAAGGAGGTTAAGCATGTCCATAATAAATCAGTAATATCCAGCCAAACTACTTTGGAAGTATAGACCCACTACTAAAATGGGCTGACTATTTGCCGCCCGCGTTGTGACACGAATTCACCCGAACTCGTGAATTTCGGTGATACCGAAGATTCTGCCGATTTTAAGCCGAAACCGAAATTGTCGCCGAAACATCATTTTCTGAAACTTGTCTAAATCGATACCGAAACCGAACTTTCGGTCGGAATCTAGTAATATAATAACCCAAGACAAGAGAGATATTTTATTGTCCATAATTTTTCATATTATTTGAGATAAATAGATATCGTATTTATCTAATTATGTACGAAACCCGATGGTGGACTTATAATGGTGGTACAAACTCCATTTGTTTCTGCTCCTTGGCTAGAAGTGCATAGAGTCTACTCTATACGTGCATTACTTGTTGCAATGCAATACACGAAATGCGTTCAATGAGGGCGCGGGATACATATGATATTTTTGATCTGGAAAGCAATATTCAATTGCAAGCAGATATTCAAATAGATTTTGTGTATTTTAACTTAGTTACTTACCCACGAATACTTAAAAGAATCTTAACTAATGACATTAATTATAAGACTCGTGCTGTCTTTGGCTTACTAGGTAATAATGTTTGTTGCCGCTTCTTCTTCACTCTGATTTGGAAGCGGCACTGAACTTAGTTTTATATGCGGTACAATAAATATTAACTCCATCGAATGATCTTTTGATGAATAATTTAAATTTGAATTGAATTGAAATGTTTAGATAGTGACAAAGACAGTATAACTAACTACATAAATAAATATTTGGCTAGCTCCGTGGCGCAGTGGTCAACATGCCAGCCTGCGACACAAGAGTGCCCGGGTTCGAACCCCGGCCAGGTCAAGATCGAAAATGATCTTTTTCAGATTGGCCTGGGTCTTGGATGTGTATCTATATATGTATTTGTTATAAATATAGTATCGTTGAGTTAGTATTCAGCTTTAGGGCTAGCTCAGTCTGTGTGAATTATCCGTGTATATAAATAAATATAAATATATACGGACAAATTCTTGTCCGTATAATTTAAATATAAACGGACTTGACTTGACCGGGGCGGGGATCGAACGAGGGACCTTTGCTCGTTGAAAGTCTGGTTTCGTCACTAAAGAGAGACAGAACGAGATCTGATATCGTTTTAGTTGATATGCTTATACTCATTAAGGCCTTAATGGTAATAAACTGTATCATAAATATTTCACAGCGCATGAATTACATAATTTGTGCTAATGACACGGGAACTGTAGTAGGTATGTTCGGTATCTTCTAGGGTTCCGTACACAAAGGGTAAAACTGAGAATTCTCTATTTTGCCTTAATTACTAAGCCTCCGCTATCTATCCGTCTGTCTGTCAATGATTGAACCGTAATTGGTAGAGATATGTAATTTTCAAAAAAATAATCAATATCAGTTGCCGCTATATAACAAGTAATAAAAACATAATGTAATTATAAATTAAGGGTGCCTAGCCTAATACAAAAAATGTGTTTCTGGTGGGTTTATTTTAGTAAATATTGTATAGTGGAACAGAACCTTTCGCGTGCGATTCCGACTCACCCTTGCTCGGTTTTATTTAGATTAACTTGTCCCGTGTGACGTACGTTCTCAATATTTTCTTTTGTATTTTCTTTAGTAACAATTCTGTTGCAGAAATCAAACTCCTGGCTTGCTTGGAATCAAACATTTCCAACGGCTATTGAAATCGATCAATTTCAATGTTTTGTCGTTCTGTGTAAAGCTGCACCGGATCTAGTTAGCTTAATAAAGCGAACAAGCGGATTCATTCACAAAATAGTGAAAAGAGAGCCATGGCCAACTTTAGGCTTGCACCACCGGAAGCGGCAACAATACCGACATTATCCGAACATGAAGGGTGTGCCCCGTGCGCCTACGCATTGCGTTACTGACAGGCACAGTTCCGTCCCTTTGATTGGCACAACGCTCTCCGCGCTTCAATGAAACTGTAGCATGTCACATGTAACAACAAGTAACGCATGTAACAAATTAAATTTCATTCATGGGAAAATTTGTAATACCAACCAAATACAAATCTCTTCTTTTGCACTACATTGACAATATTACTTATAAAATTTTCGTTTCTTTTACAATGAGTCTAGTATCTTAGTCAATGCAAGTTAATTTTTATTTCTTCATATAATGACAAATATAATTCAAGAAAAAAGTATATATTTCGATTGTTTGTTTAAATTCTTTATTGTAAACTAGCTGTTGCCCGCGACTTCGTCCGCGGCAATTTCTGTTATTATGATTAATTCGTTTTTTTATTAGTATAGATGAATAATTTTCCCCCGTTTTCAAAACATTTTTTATTGATGCTTCGCCCCTATTGGTCGCAGCGTGATGTTTTATAGCCAAAGCCTTCCTTATAATATCCATAGCGCGTTCAAATAAACTCTTCAGCTTTATAACATTTTAATAATAAAATAATATTATAAATAATATATACCTAGTATACTAGGTAGGTATAACACAACATATAAAAAAAAATATACCTTAATAGAACTAAACTTTAAAGCTAGAGAAAATATGCTCAATGGCAGACTTATCCTTCAGCAGACTTATCCCAGACTTATCTCTTACAGTCCACCAGGTATCTGAAAGAAGAAAATCTGTTAGTTGACGTGGGGTACAGGTAAAAGGTTTAGATAAAAAAAAAAATTCAACGTATGTACCTACCTAATACGTAACTTCATTTAAACTTCTTTATTATTTTAATGTTCTTTCAACTTCGTTAAATAGTTTGTTTCTTGGGTACAGAGCTTGCGAAAGTTTAGAAGTTCGTTACTATAAGCTGCCAACTTTATAATCTGTAGTCACAAGCTAGCTACCGCATCAAACAATATTAAATGCATGAAGGATCTAGCCGTATGAATGTACAATGATTTGCACTTTCATTATTAGGTATAAACAATTATTATTATACTCATAATGAAGGTGACTACATATGTAACATACAAATGTTACATACGAGTATTCTTATTGAAATATAAAATAAGTCTAATATAGCAAGTTTTATTTATTTTCATAATTTAAAGTACATTTCGGAGTTATTTATTTGGGCAGACTGTAAAATAACAAAGACTCACACAGTAAAGTTTATAATAAGTATTAATAAGTTAGGTCCAGTACACCAGTCTCTATACTAGGCTGAGCCTGTAAAATATACACCAGAGCCTTTCAATATGCAACGATTAATCTGTTCAATAAGGGTCACAGACTTCAATGTAAATAATAAAAACAATGTTTATTTCATGTATAATCGGTGAGGTAAATCCATATCTATAGTAATATTGTTACGAGGTTAGGGTTCAGGATTTGGAGTAAAACACCAAACTCTTCAGAGGGAATTTATTCACTACGGAATCCCAACACTGACTGGTCTTCCAACACGTCGAATATCCAAAACGCAAAGCACTCGTAGTCCTGGTCCGTTGCTGTGGTCGTAGAAATTATCACTTATCAGTCGCACACAAATCACTCGTATTAGTATCGCTTACTAAGAACACTCGCGGTCAACTGATTAACGATCGCCACGTCCGCTCCCTTATATACTGACTTATGGGTATCTAGAAAGTTCCATATACTTCCGGTCCCGACGGCCGATAACTAAAACATTCCAGAATATTCGAGTGTGTGTATGAGCGGGATAGAATACATATGTGTGAGCAGGATGGAAGATGTATGAGCGCGACAGACGATGTTCGGAAAAGTTCTAGACTATTCTGTTCTGGGAGCTTCGCGACACTGCCCCCTTCTTAGAGACGCTCGTCCCGAGCGTCACTGTTGCTGCCATGATAACGTGCTAAGCGGTCCACATGCACCACTTTGAATGCTCCTCTTGGTTGTCGTTGAATGCGATATGTCACATCGTTCATGCGGGTGATCACCTTATATGGCCCTTCCCATCTCGTCTGCAGCTTTGGAGATTTTCCTTTGCGGCGTATTGGGTTGTGAAGCCACACTAAAGCTCCTTCTTCATAGCCACTCGTATTTGCTCTTCGGTCGTATCTAGTTTTCATGTTCTCGCTTGCTTGCAGCCCGTTTTCCCGAACTAGGTCATATACATCTCGCATTCTTTCCCGAAGATCCGAGACATAATCTGTCACAGTGTGAGAAACTTCTGGTGGTCTTCCCGTTAGCAAATCTACCGGTAACCGAAGTTCTCTGCCAAAATTTATAAAAGCTGGGGTCACTCTTGTGCTTTCGTGTTCTGAAGTCCGGTAAGCGAGGAGAAATAGCGGTATGTACTTGTCCCAGTCTCTTTGATGGTTATCAACCAATTTCGCCAAATGCCTCTCCAGCGTCTGGTTAAAGCGTTCCACCATGCCATCTGACTGAGGATGATATGGCGGGGTCCTTGTTTTGTGCATTCCTAAAATCTTACAGATTTCTTGAAATAGTTGTGATTCGAAGTTCCGTCCTTGATCGGAGTGGATTTCCAAGGGCACACCGAACCGGCATATCACTTCCTCAACTAATTTGGAGGCTACTGTTGCAGCTTCCTGGTTAGGTATGGCAAATACTTCAGGCCACTTGGTGAAGTAATCCATTACCACCATGAAGTATTTATTTCCCGACTCAGTTATAGGAAATGGTCCTGCCACATCAACTGCAATGCGTTCCCAGGGTGCACCAACGTTGTAGAGCTTGAGGTTACCGCGATTTCTTGTCGATGGCCCTTTCACAGCAGCGCATATGGTACATTTGCGACACCAATCCTCCACGTCTTCTCGACAGTTGAGCCAGTAGAACCTTTCTCGTATCTTTGTTAATGTTATCTTGACGCCAAGATGTCCGCCGGACACCCCATCGTGGACTTCACGAAGAACGTCTTTTACTTTAGCTCTTGGAACAACTACTTGTAGGTGAAACTCTTTGCCATTTGGTTTTTCCCATTTACGGTAAAGTATTCCGTCCTCCAAGACAAAACTGTCCCATTGAGCCCAGTAAGCTTTGGTGATTGGGCTTGTAGGTGCAACTTCTACCCATTTAGGTTTTTCTGCTCCGCGTTCCTTCCATGCAATAATAAGCCTTATGTCTTCATCATCCTCCTGAGCTTCTCTGAAGATCGCGTCATCCCATGGTCCCGGCGGACTCGCCCTTGTTAATTTCACAGCGATTTCTTTAGACTCCTGTTTGACACAGTGTTTACAATCTTCTGAGCAAGGCCTTCTTGAAAGCGCGTCAGCATTTCCATGTGACTTTCCACTGCGATGTTCAGTAACAAAGTCGAACTCTTGGAGTTGTTCAATCCAACGAGCAACTTGACCTTCCGGGTTTTTAAACTGAAGCAACCACTTCAAAGCAGCATGATCAGTTCTCAGTTTAAACTTTCTGCCGATGAGATACTTGTTGAAATGTTGCAGCGTTTTTACCACAGCTAATAGTTCTTTCCGTGTAACGCAGTAGTTCCTCTCAGGCCTTGACAAAGATTTACTGAAGTAAGCTATTACAACTTCTGCGTCACCTTGTTTCTGAGATAACACTCCACCAATAGCTGTGTTACTTGCATCTGTGTCAACGATGAATTGACCATCAGTCTGTGGATATCCCAAAATTGGAGTTTTACATAAACTTTCCTTCAATTTTTGGAAGGAATTCTCGCAAGTCTCGTCCCAGAAGAAAGGTCGTTTGTCTTCTGTCAAACGGTGTAAAGGTTTAGCAACCTCTGAGAATCCTTTGACAAATCTCCTGTAGTATGAGCACAGTCCCATGAAGGCTCGCACCTCTGTCTTGTCCTTCGGGGTAGGCCACTTTTGCACTGCTTCAACTTTATCAGGATCGGTTTGTACACCCTCACTGCTAATTACGTGACCGAGGTAGTTTACTTTGTTCCTGAATAGATGACATTTCTTTGAGTTCAGTTTTAAGTTTGCTCCCCGTATCTTCCTTAGGACTTTCTCTAGATTCCGCAAATGATCATCAAAGTCTCTGCCCATGATGATGACATCATCCAAATATACTAAGCAGGCATCTCCTACTAATCCAGCTAGTACACACTCCATAAGTCGCTCAAAAGTAGCCGGCGCGTTGCATAATCCGAAGGGCATAACATTGAACTGCCATAAACCTTTGCCAGTTGAGAATGCGGTCTTTTCTTTATCCTCTGGGTGTATTTCTACCTGCCAGTAGCCAGATTTTAGGTCCAAAGTAGAGAACCATCGCATTCCACTTAGAGTATCCAAGGTGTCATCAATTCGGGGCAACGGATAACTGTCCTTCTTAGTGATCTCGTTTAGTCGTCGATAATCTACACAAAACCGTGTACTGCCATCTTTCTTCTTAACTAGAACCACAGGAGAACACCAAGGACTTGCAGATGGTTCTATAACTTTATTTCTCTTCATGCCCTCCAACATTTCTTCAACTTCTTTCTCCTTGGCAATCGGTATTCGTCTTGCTCGCTGACGAATAGGTCTTTCGCTTCCAGTGTCAATCCTGTGCTGAACTAATGAAGTTCTTCCAAGATCTTCTTCTTTCGAAGAGAAGATATCAGCAAAACGCAACAGTGACTTCTTTGCGTCCGAGTATTGCTTAAAAGTCAGATTATCTTTGCTGTCTTTCAGAAGATCAATAATTGTAGAGTTATTCGCGATGTTAGGTGACACTGAGCTCAGCTTTGATTGACACTTTCTCATCCACACAACTTCTTCGCATTTTCCCACAGTATCTCCTTCATTGAGGCTGACCTCATGGAAGTCTAGGTTAACCACTCTTACCACTGCAGTATCGCTTCCACGCACTAAGGTTCTTGCTGTTAGGAGTCCTCTCGCAGTTGGTTTGTGTAATGTGTCCTCAATCAAAACACATCTCTTTGCCTCTGTTTTCTTAGCCGTCGTGGGCAGTCTCACCATTATTTGAGCCTGTGTTCGTCCAGGAATAACAATTTTGTTAAGGCAGGTTACTTTTCCAGTGGAAGCTCCAAGAATGAAGATTTCTTCATTACCACACTTGAAAACACCATTCGTGATATCAATTCCACAATTATATTTCTTCATAAAATCTAAGCCCAGTCATCAATGCAGTCATCAATGATTTCAGCTACGATGACATTGTGAGTATAGGGTGTCTCTCCCACGTACATCGTAACTGCCATTTCTCCTAGGACAGGTATTGGCTGGCCAGAAGCAGAAAGAAGCCGACAGTTGATGTTCTTGCGTCCCCTTGCCGCTTTCACTAGATGTGGCTTAACTATAGTCCTAGATGCACCTGTGTCTACTGTTATCCTGCAGTTTTTCCCATCCACTGAACCACATATTGCCAGACAATTTTCATTGCTTGCCTGTGAGATGATTATTGCTGGGGCTTCTTCTGAGCCAGCCAGTACCCGCCCCTTAGTCCTGGCTGTTACTCGTTTCCCTGCTTCTTTAAAGGAGAGATCATAAACTGATTGCTTAGGTCTTCCTTAATCTCTTTCTTGATCTCTTCTTTAAGCTGTTCCCTGAGCTCTTCCTTTAACTGTTTCTTTTTGCGGCAATTGAGTTGTAAATGGCCTCTTTCACCACAATTCCAGCACATAGGCCCAGTTCCATTATCCTTCTTTGAAGGGGCCTTAACCGCCTTGACTACCTCGCTTATCTCGTCAATTTCTCTCAATTTATGAACTTGCACATCTTGTCTTACCGCTTCCACTTCAAGGGCGTGTGCAAGGGCATCTTTAAGCGAGGTGTGATGTTGGAGCTTTACTGTAGCCCTTACCTCTGAATTCTTAATTCCATCCACGAAGGCTTGCAGTAGATTTTTCTCCACCATCCGGGGGTCTTCTGAGGGAAACGCTTTCCTTACGAGCCTCTCGATCTCTAATGCCCACTGTTGTAACCCCTCGCCTGATCGCTGGACTCGGTCGCGAAGCTGGGCTCGGAATACGTGCTCTAAGTGGCGTTCTCCGTACCTTGCTTCAAGAGCCTCCAACAAGTCCTTGAAGTCACTACCTGAGTTAGGTAGTGCTTCTAATACTGTCAAAGCGGAGCCCTTCAGTGCAACGGTGAGGGCTGTCAGGCTCTGTTCATTAGTCCATCCATTTGCTGCGGCAACAGTTTGAAACTGCTGTTTATACGCGGCCCAGGAAGTAGTTCCGTCGTAAGATGGCACTTTCACCTTGGGTCCAGGTGCATAAGCAACAGCGTTGCTCGACGTCACTTTCACGCCTACTGTCTCCAGTCGCAGCACTTTCTTCTCTAGTCCGGAGAAGTTTGTTTCCAGACCTGTCACGCGATTATCCACCAAATCCACATCCTTACGGATCTGGTCCACCACGTTGCTGACTTTGCTGACAGCTGCTAATACCATTCGTTGGTCCTCACTCATATAATGCAGCTTTTCCTGCATACGCTTTTGTTCATCCCTCGAGCACTTTTGTTCATCCCGCATATTTTGTATTTCTCCATTAAGTTCCACATTGATGCGTTGCAGTTTACTCTGGTTCTCATTTATGCACTGCAACATTTGCATCAAGCTACCAAAATCAAAAGATGCTTGAGTGGGAACCTGGAAAGAGGGGCTAGGAAACGTGGCTTGATGATGGGCGGCTGGCATCTGTTGGGCGGCGGCAATCTCTTGGGAGGCCGTAACTTCCTGGGTGGCTGTGACGGCTTCGGTGGTTGCGACATTTTGGGCGGCTGCCCTGTCTTGGGCGGCTGCCATGTCTTGGGCGGCTGCCATGTCTTGGGCGGCTGCCATGTCCTGGGCGGCTGCCATGTCTTGGGCGGCTGCGACCTCTGGGGCTACGGGCGGCAGTTGCTCGGCTGCGATGTTTTGGGCGGCTGGCGCATGTCGAGCGGATGCAACTTGGGCGGCGGCTGCGGTAGCCTCCATTGCACGTTGAGCCCGGGTCCGGACGCCTTCCTTATCTTCTTCGTCCCTCGGCAACACTGGCATTTCCAAATCCCACACTTCTGACACCAAATGTTACGAGGTTAGGGTTCAGGATTTGGAGTAAAACACCAAACTCTTCAGAGGGAATTTATTCACTACGGAATCCCAACACTGACTGGTCTTCCAACACGTCGAATATCCAAAACGCAAAGCACTCGTAGTCCTGGTCCGTTGCTGTGGTCGTAGAAATTATCACTTATCAGTCGCACACAAATCACTCGTATTAGTATCGCTTACTAAGAACACTCGCGGTCAACTGATTAACGATCGCCACGTCCGCTCCCTTATATACTGACTTATGGGTATCTAGAAAGTTCCATATACTTCCGGTCCCGACGGCCGATAACTAAAACATTCCAGAATATTCGAGTGTGTGTATGAGCGGGATAGAATACATATGTGTGAGCAGGATGGAAGATGTATGAGCGCGACAGACGATGTTCGGAAAAGTTCTAGACTATTCTGTTCTGGGAGCTTCGCGACAATATTATAAATGTGAAAGTAATCTCTGTCTGTTGTTACCACTTCACGCTTCAACTATGAAACCAATTGCGATGAAATTTAATATGGAGGTAGTTTGAGGTCTGGGGCATATAGCTTTCATCTCGAAAAAAATCTACTATTGCCGAGGGATCTATATAAACGCGGGCGGAGCCGCCGGCAAAAGCTAGTTCTTAATATTTGTCTTCTTTTCATTTTAAATTACGTACTTAGTAGTTCATTACGTAAAACATTTTCTTCTAGCTTAAAGTTCATCTGTTTGTAAAATTTAGGTAATTTTTAAAATTTACCTTTATTTAAAATACAAGCAACTTGAGCGGACTATGAAAATCAACATAGTTGGTAGTTCATCTTTTAGGAGCTATCCCTAATTTTAAAATGTAACAAAGCGAGTGAGAAGAAATATTCAAACAATTATCATCATCATCATCAGGTCTTCTTTAGTCTCCACTGCAGGAGCATTTCGCTCTCTGTACTACCGGAGCCATACTTTGCACTTTGTATTAAAACAATACATATCTAAAATAACTCTTGTCTGTTGCTTGTCTGCTTTGCACAATCCTGTTTAGGGTTTCCGCGTAATAATGCGACTACTCTAAATAGATCATTGTCAATTTCAGTTTAGCTCGTTGGAAAGTTCTGGTCTTGTAACTTTGTATGGTTAGATCGTGGCCCGAAAAGTGTGTCTTGTTTTATTCGATTTCTTTGCATTCCTTTTGTTCATATTTTTTTTCTTTTCGTCTATTTGGCCCTCTAACTTCATTCAGAAGATTATTTTAGCCAGTGTCTAGTTAAACTTCAAGTTATTCTTGTGATTCTTCGTCTTCGCTAATTTGACGGAGACCCTGGGGACAATTCCCACGAATCCACTAGTTTTATTATATACCATGCAGCAAGGCGAGCAAACACCAGCCCGCTAAGTAAATCTCACTACAGCCGCACCATGACACCTTATTTTAGTTATTCCACACATTGTTCATAAACATGGGTATTTATAATACGAAATTACACCGATTTCACATTATAAAGTCCACTAGAAACAATTAGCAAAACACTCCAAAACAAAAACAGTGCTGTCCGCTGAAATTCCCGCCAAGGGCTCCGTTCATATAATTTATAATTGAATTATGCATTTTTTTTCTTTGTATTAATATGCTAGAGATGGTTGGTAGGATAATTCATAAATGGTTCTCGTATATTTTTGACGATGTTCGCAAATTATCTTATTTTGGCATTAAATGTTGAAACATTGCGTTTTGGGCAAAACCGAAAATAGTTTTATAAATAAATAAAAAAATATGTCTCTGTTTGAGGCCAACCCCTAATTATAACTAGCAGTGTCCGCGACTTCGTACGCGTACATTTTATGTTATGTTTGTATGGGGGCCACGTCTTATCATAACTGAAAAAAATTAAGTAGCCTATCCTGTGTCTTGTACATCTAAATATTTATCTATCAAGTTTCATAAAATTAAATTCATTAATTCGTTTAAAAGTTATGGAGGAACATACATACATATACATACAGAAATAAATTCTAAAATCGTCAATTTAGACTTTTTTATGGTATAGAACGGCAATCGAGCAAACGAGTCACCTAATAGTAAGCGAACAGCGCTGTCCATGAACACGCGGCGTTCCAAGGCGTTGGGAGAAGGACATGGGGGAGGGAATTGGTGGAAGGAGGAAATTAGTGGAAGGATGTGGCTCCCTGGCGCAGTGGTTAAAACGCCAGCCTGCGACACGAGAGTGCCCGGTTTCGATCCCCGGTCAGGTCATGATGGAAAACGATCTTTTCCGATTGACTTGGGTCTTAAATATATAAGTATTTATTATAAAATATAGTATCATTGAGTTAGTAACCTACGACACAAGTTCACAACTTACTGTGGGGCGAGCTCAATTTGTATGATGTGTCCCTAAATATTGATTTATATTTTATATGCCTCCGGCTCTCTCAGTCACCGGGCGAAGCATAAAAGCGGTTAAGCTTCTACTCAAACGTCGATTTTCTGTAAGAGTATAGTAGTTCCCCGGACGAGCCAGTCTATTCATGCTTCTAGCAAAAATGAATTTTGCGGGTAGCGTGGCTCTACCACAGCTTCTCCCAAACTAAGACATTTTTTGAAATATTCTAACCATCCTTATTTAATTTATGCCCCTTTTTGTTCGGTGCTCAATGACAATAAAGATGGGACAGATCATCAATAGACCTCCATGCAGTGAATGAAAGCGATCGAAAGGATCGTTGAGTATCCTCCCACGCTAATTGAATTGTTGTGATGCAATACGGTCTAGTTGCGCGGTTTATTGGATGTTTAGTCCGTAATTGTTGGAAACTCTGCCTTTGTTGGTGCATCGTATAGTTTCAGAAGTTTCGGTATTCGAAGTTTTAATCTAGGAGTTGAGACAGATTTTTCCTCAGAATCAGAATATTTTAGAAAATAATTTCAATACTTTGTGGTGTTGAATACAACATGTACAGGCGGACGCCTGCCATACGCCATATAAAAACGTGTGAATGTAGAATTCTGAAAAATCAGTGACCTTTGACCACATTTCACTAACTCATAATTTTTTATTATTTCTGACCTATCACTACAAAAGGTCAGAAATAATAAAAAAATATGAGTTAGTTAAAAGTTATCTATAAATCTAATCCGGGAATCGAACCTCGAGAATATGAAACATTACATGTTCACTGAACAGATTTAAATAGAACTTGCTTACACATCGTTAGAGTATGTCTTGATGTAATGAAATCAAGATATACATACTCTGTCTATATGGTCTCTATAACTATATGGAAATCTCAGCAGGGGCATACTTGTACTCAGAGATCAGAGATTTCCATCGTAAATATATGTGCAATTCAACCAAAACACAGACTCAAGCAAATTAATTAGAGAGATTAAAACCAAACGCTAATCTACACTAATATTATAAAGCGGAAAGATTTGTTTGTTTGCATTGACGCCTAAACTGCAGGACCGATTTGAAATTTCTTTCACCATTAAAATATAACAATATCCCTGATGTTTAATTTAGGTAATAAATTGGAGCCTATAAGTGTAAATGTCAAACATGTCTACAATATAGGAAAGAGGGGAGGCGTTTGAATATAAGAAAAAAAAAATGATTTCTCTAAGGTACAATAAGGAATAACCTTCGTCCTCGCGTCAGGTTAGCGTTAATTCCATCTCATAATCTCATTGCGGCGCGGAGCCGACTCGTCTCTTGTGAAATATAAATCTACGTGGAAAATCACTGCTTATCCTTTAATAGACGTATAAAATTTAAATAGCATATAAATTTTTTACAGAATTTATTTTAAAATATAATTGACATGTACTATTTTAAGAATGGATTCTGTAAACAAAATAAATAATACCTATTGTCTTTTTGGGAAATCATTGCTAGTTCTATTATAAGCATATCTGTATAAATTTTTATGGTATCCATTTTTAAAATATTTATTATCTAGCAAACAAAATACATAATAAACTCCGTTCTTGCATCGAGTTAGCGTTAATTCTATCTCATCTCATAATCGCATTGCGGCGCGGAGCCGACACGTCTCCTGTAAAATTTAAATCTACCTCGGAAATCGTTGCCAATTATGCTGATGCAGGCGGGTAACGAGGCGAACTACTACTTTAATGGTATATTCGTAGTTTAATATTGTGTTTTGCAGATGATACTTTGTTTACGTAATATTTATAAATAAGTTCGTGATACTACAGTGTAGAAATCTAATACGTAGGGGTTCTTGTTATATTTATAAACAATCTTAAAAATATTATATTTTATCCATACTTAGGGTTGTATTATAATATATAAAGCTATTTTTATTTATTGACCGAGCGAGCGCGAATTGCCTCCGTTTCAAATTTTCAACGTAGACTAAAATTCATAATGACCATCTGTCCTTTTCCAAAATCGCGGTAATTGGCATACAAAACCCAAGCGCCATTGCGAGTTCGCTGTGATAAGACTAGCGAAGTTACAACTTACAGATACACTAGTTTATTAGGATGACCTTTTTACAAATACTGGATTTAGTCCTTAGGGCACGCGTTAGCCATAATGCTTATAATGATAAGGGTTATTGGGTATCACATTTTCATTGAAATCGTAATTGAATCCAGACATCCAGAACATATTGTATTAAATCTGTCTTATGCTCATTGAATTACTGAAATATACGACTTTCCTAATGGAATCATATTAGTTTTTCACCCAATATCCTTAGTTACGCACATCATCCGGTTTCTGAGAAATTCGCAGTTCACATGATATTACAAATTCTCTTCTTTTTCATGCCGTCACGAGCGTTTCCTGTGTTCAATTTGAGGAAATATATGGTTTCGGTTGCATAAACATAAAAACACACCCCTTCACGCCAGAGTGGAAGAGCAGCGTAAAAGTGAGGATAAAATATATCATATTTAAATAAAACCGGCCAAGTGCGAGTCAGAATTACACACGAAGGTGAAAATTATTCAAATTTTTATTGTATTACAAAGAGTAAGGTTTGGAAATTATGAATGAAAAATGATATCGGATAAATGTCCACCACGACAGTTACAGATACCAAACTTTAATCAAATTTTAATAAGTATAAAAAACTTGTCGCATTAAAACCTATCAAAACACCCAAGTAAAAATATAAAAGTCAGTCTTTTGCAAAAAATTATGTGTCAAGCTTTTACTATAAACGAAAACACTTTGTAAAGTGCTTTCCAAGTCAAAACAAATGAGCCCAAACACGATTGGTGTACCTTGTTTAGTTTAAGAGTTCCTATGTCCATCTTCCGACTCCATCATCAGAACAGCGCAGCGGTTCCATAATATTGTATTGTAATCCGATTTACATATGTATGCAATATTTCAGCTCAATCGGTAACCGAGAAGTAAATCAAATTTAACTCGCAAGATTTGATCACAGATAAACATCAGGACAGGTGAAACTAAATATTATAAAAGCTTGATAAAAAACTGTTATCACAAGAAGCCCCTTCAAAATTATTAAATAAAAGCTTGTTATAAAACTGTTATCACAAAAGGCCCCTTTAAAATTATTAAATAAAATCTTGTTATAAAACTGTTATTACAAAAGGCCCCTTCAATTTTTTTAAAATATTGAACATACATACGTGTTATTTAGGAGGTCTGAGTTCGTTTGACTGCTGAGAATTTATTTCTCGAGTAACTTTAGCACTTCAAACAACCGCGAGTTGCCGCAAACGCAAACTAATCACAGTGTTTTCACAATACCGATTGCTGATTGAAAACTCTTTCAGAGGCTTCGTTGGCGTAATTAATATCGAACTTTTGTTATTGAATTATGGCGATCCGGGGAATCGGAGCCTTCCGGAAATCAATTTATTATGGTTACAGCAGCCTGATATTGGATAACCCTGTTTTTACAACGATAATACCAGATATAATAATTAATCCTTCTATCGTTTTGTGCTCGCCATGTAAGGTGGGAAGGGGTAGTTTGATTGATAACAAACAGTTAATAATCAGTAGTACCTACTGTTTCTTTTAGCGAATTTATTGCTTTTAGATTTTAGCCAAGAGAAGAAAATTTTCATTATAATGTATCCGCTATTAGCTGAAGTAGCGACAAAGAAAGTGGGCGAACACTTTCATAGTAGGTAATCCCATTATCTAAAAAATAAATTGTTTTCTTTGACAACATAATATACCTGCGTGGGATATAATTGAGTACGATAGGGACGACTTCGGGCGCAAGCCTCTATTCCAATTCGCCCCGAGGAAGACCTCCGGATGAAGTCGAAACATGTCGGCAGTAGCTGACTTCATACGTGAGTAACCCGTTGTTACACATTTAAATAATTGTGGGTCCTCGGGCCTTTCTTTTCCATTCCGTACTTATTTATTATATGGAGGGTGAATAAACTTTTGAATAATAATTAATAGTTGAAATATAAGAAAATTAGAGAATTTTGTAATTTAATTTAATTTTTCCCTATTTTCTGAATAAATCTTTCAGTTTAATAGCGTTTATGATGATGATTTAACGTTGCTGTTTATGATGTTAGTAATAATTGCTAACATCATAAAAAGCAACGTTTGTTCTAAGAACAAGTTCTGATATAACTTAAAAAATTAAAAAATATATACTTTTCATACAAATGTCACGACAGGATGATAAAAATTTGGAGTAGGGTGTCTCAGTCTGGGTTATGGGAATATCTAGTATATTACTAGTCATACACGCTGCATAATATATTGACTATATTACACAGTTGACGAAATTTGAAGACTGTGACATAATTTTTTATTTTTAATACGATTTATTATTATTTTAATCAATTTCATATTTCTCAATTCATGATTTAAATTTTTTGAAATTTGACTTAATTTTATTGTCATAATTTTATTTAATTGCCATTATTATTTAATTTAACATATGTTGTACTACATAATATTTACACGCCTACTTGGCAAAATATCTATGTCTACTATGGATATTTGTCACCTATATGAGCCCATATTTCATAAATAAAGATTATATTCTATTCTATTCTAACATGCAGACCGTGAAAGCCGGCCGTAATAAATCGTAATAAGGATTGGTGAAAATGTAAGGGATATTTTCAATAAGCGATCTGGCTAGCAACCCATTACTATTTATTTAGATTCCGTTTTCAACCTACATGCTTCCCATAACAATACGCTAAACGTGGTCATTGGGTTTTTTGGTGTCAGAGCCCGTTTACCCCGTAAGAGATAAAGATGTAAAAATATGTGTGTAGGTATACACCACTTGATTTTGAACCTTTGATCTATTCAGATATGTATGATAGATACTAATCAGAATCTCTAGGAAATACAGAATTGCAAGAAAAAAAGGGTAAAAAGCGAAAAAAAAGAGTAATCGATGAGATGTAAAAGCAATATGTTGAAATAATTAACAATGTACCTACTTTCGATATCAAAACGTAATCCAATTACTCAAAATAGAATCCATCGAAATTTGGGTCCATTCATAATAATTAACAGCGCGGCTATGACAAATGATTATTTTGATACGTATTTTACGTAGCTGGCCTGCTTTTTAGATTTGAATAGAGCGAGACTCTGTGACACCTATCAGTGTGATGGATGATTTTTAGGTCAGACTAGACAAAGTAGGAGATATGTCAAATATATATATCACGAACTGAGTTCGTGTTGTTTAAGTACCCTTCAGGTCTCTCTGTTTACAGCCATCCACTTAACCTCTCTAAATGACACATACTAGTACCAGTTATAAATACGAGCTTCGAAAGACATGTTGCTGAAGTAAATATGATGCCAGATGATGAAGATTTTCTCCTATTTCTTTGTCTTGTTGACTTCGTTTTAAGTACATAAAAAAAAAATACCCACCACACAGCAAGAAAGAAACCGTGTTACATTTGTAAAGACACAATCAAATTTTGTACTCATGCTCATTACTTAGATTCATATCTCAGTATTGAAACTTGTATTTGTAAACTCTTACTCAAGTAGTCCCAACAAACAGTATCCGATGCGAAAGTTATCTTTATATTAAAATACTAGCTTTCGCCCGTGGCTCCGCCCGCGTCAATGTCAATTCCTTAGGAACAGTACTATAGAAACAGTAAAATGTACCCTATGTCCTTCTCCGTACCCCAGGTAACGTGTATACAATTTCATGATAATCGGTTCTGTAGTTACAACGTGAAAGCGTAACAAACATAGTCACTTTCGCATTTATAATATTAGTTAGGATTAGAATTATATATCTCCTTTTAATTTGATCCAGGGTCGAACCTAACCTTATTTGGTCTCGCACAATTAGCCCCACAATCCGCCACACCTCGTCTTTGCACAATATATTGTATGTCAATCACGCAGCACGCACGAAGCGCTTTGCCGTGTCACTGAAGGTTTTTGAGTTATATTTCAGGACCATTGGGGATATTTGACAGGGAATATTATTAAAAAAGCTTAGACCAAAAGCAAACCCCTTCTTACATGTGGAAGGGCATTTTCCCAGTTGGATCCTCTACTGTGGTGCGTCAGAGCCCGGGTCTGCATTCATAACTGCATATTAGTTTAACATCAGCACGCAGATCACGGGTGTTATCCTTAACCGCTTTGCCAGTGGTTATATAGGCATGGCATCGGGTACACGCGCCAGGCCTTCCGAGCTGCTACTTGATTTTCCCTCATTCATCCGGGTGAATAGTATCCTAATACATTCATTCCCTTCCCAAATTCAACAAATTCCTATCCTTCCCCCTCCCCAGAGTTGAAAGCACAAGAAGCCAAAGAAACTGCGCCAACCCGCCTGTCTAGCGTAGCAATATCATCCCATAGAAGTAAGAGCCCTTAAGAACAACGCCCATGTCCAGCAGTGGACATCTTACAGCTGCAATGATGATGATGATGAGTTTATACATACCTACTAATTACCACGTCTTATTCCATTGGAAAGACAGAGCTTAGTTTATGCAGCGTGTAAATTTTGACCCTGCTTGGAATTGTTTCATTCTTCATTTTCTACCTACAACCACTAACACGCTGAACGTGGTCTTCTGCTCTTTTTTCTTCGGCGCCAGATGTCCTTAGGCTCTGTCTATCCCGTAAGGGATACGGACGTGAGAATATGAATCATGAATGGATGATTCCCTTGAAGGGGTGGCTAAGCCCGTCAAAATAAAAACTTTTCCTATGGGACCAATGTAGGAAACTCAAAAAAAACATAGATGTGTTCGGTCGGCCTGGCAATTTGTATGAAAGTTTAGATTTTTTGCGTTTCAACATTGGTCCCATAGAAAAAGTTTTTCGTTTTGATGGACTGAGACACCCCTTCAAGGAAATATCGGTGGATAAAATATTTACTCGCATATCCTGTCTTGTCTTTAAATTACACTGCAGTATAATTTTTAATTACTGATCTGAACTTTTGATAGTTTCCACTAAGATGTATTGCGATACAGTACAGTATACGGAACACACATAGGTAGACATATCCCACCTGTAATTTAACCCGTGCTCAGTGTCGCATAAAGTTGAAACTCGTGCGTTTTTAATAAAGCCGAGTGGACCGGGATGACGCGTTCGGTGTTTAGTTCAGCGTGTCGTAATCATGTACAAAGCGGGTATTTTATTGTGATTTCCATACAGAAAGTGTCCATTGTCGCCGCGCGCCCTGTCACAGTCGCCCTCTGGCCTCTTG
The DNA here is from genome assembly GCA_947532085.1 of Elegia similella. Taxonomy (NCBI): domain Eukaryota; kingdom Metazoa; phylum Arthropoda; class Insecta; order Lepidoptera; family Pyralidae; genus Elegia; species Elegia similella. The sequence goes on along the minus strand of OX383931.1, from coordinate 12,132,419 downwards.
CGCCGTGGTCCGTTTGACCGCGCTCGCATTTTGCGGTTAAACTGTCAGTGAAGTGAACATTTTGATAAGCACGTGGTTTTGTCGTAGGACTGTATTGTGCATGCTCCGTTAGGTGAGTAGCTTGCAAAGCTTGTTTTCTGTAATAATCTCTAGTTCATACCTTGTACGAGTATACGTTATGAAGGAACAATTACTTTAGTATTATACAATAATAAATAATGTAATTAAGTAATAATTAATCTTATTTGTAGCTTTTGTTTTTGATATCGATTGTGTTTAATAAATATGTGAGTGTTTGCGTTCGTGAATTTCATTTGTATGTCTAATTTAAATCAATGAGAGCTTTAGAATATCTGCACAAACTGGTGATTTCTGATGATTGGTTCTAATAGATAGAAATCGTTTAATCAAAAACAATTGGAATCGTCGCACTCTATCTATTCACACACTCTAGATATTCAATACGTTGAATATCTATATCGTGCGTAGCTATTGTAAAGCCCACCCTTAAACAACATTATTCGAAATTATTGTGAAATGGTTGGATGTTATTTGCCTGGTCACTCAGAATTGCTCGACGCACAATCAACAGAAGATTAGAAAAAATAGTCTTTAATAATAAAATAACAGGAAACTGATTATTTAGTACGTTATATCCGAAGTAAAACAAATAAAAAATTCAAAACCCCTTTTCAGATTCGAAATATATTGAATCCCAAAGCCGTAAATAAACAACCTATTTCCACTCATAAGAAACAATATTGAAATCGAAGACCCTCTGTGTTTACTCGTGCAATTTTCCTCAATATACTTTCACAAACAAATTACGACAGCAACCACCCCATCATCTGTTTATTGAAACAAAGTGTTTCGTAGGGCGGCGGCATACTTTAAACATTGCGAGATGAACGAAAAACATTTAAAAAATTGGCTGTCTGTAAAGTCGGTTTAGCGATAATTTTACGTAATAACGGCGAAAGATAGATGGGTGATAGATACTACTACGGTGCTGCTGCTGCTGCTGGAGGTCAGGAACGTGACATATTTCTTGCATGCTGCCAGTGTTCATGGATTTATAAGTTTAAGGCGATACTACTGTAAATAAGGTCGTTCTGAACCTTATTTATCTCGCAAAATACTTAAATTAGGAGTTTCAAATCTAAGTAATATGATTTTTGACTATTTCATCTCCAAAAATTGAAGATGAAAACACGTTTTTATAAAATTTTCTCGATAGAAATATTTTTTGAAAAATGGTCTTCGTTCGCAGAGTTTTTGTTATTGTAGCTCAAATGCGACGAATGAAATAATGATTTTTAGACTAAAAGGTAGGTTATTAGTAATTCATCAAAATGTAAATATGAAAATACCTACAATTAACCGGTCTGATTTTATATAAAATAGAAATAACGAATTTGGCGCTTACGTTTTTTTCTTTGAGTGACTCGAGACTATCTCCTATCTCATCATTCACGGGCTAAACCGCCAAGCGCTATCCCTTGCGCGCACTAGATCAGTCCTTTGCCGAGTGATGGTACCAAACATTTGAGGCCTCGTCTTAAGTGACGTTATCACATCAAAAAAGAACAATTTTTATTTCTGGGCTTTTATTGTTAGAAAATGAGTACTACAAAATTCGATGACTAAGCTATTCAGCGCTGTTCTTAAATATTAAACCAGCTCATTGACATCATTATATTGCATTATTATCCGGTTTACATGCGCATGAAAAACTTCAGCTCAACGTGAAACTTCACACGTTTTCTTTCCGTGTGCTAGAGACACAGATACAAATAAGTTCAGAGAAAATTTACTAATGTACATGGAATATCTTGTTTTGTTATTAAACCCTGGACTAAGCACAGCTTGTATCGCAGTGGTCTCTGATTACTCTTTTCTGCTATAATGACACAACAAGGTTATTAAATCGGGTTATCAAAATAATTACCTATTACTAAAAATTGTTTTTTAAGGGTGTATGTGTCCAAAATTGTTCCCAAGTTTTTTAAAGTTACCTAAGGCATCTGATATCTCAATACATTTTCAAGTTTCCAATAAAAGTATGGACTCGATCAAATAAACGGTGAATCGATTACGTCGTCAACCAAGTGAGGCTGAGGACTCAGTAACGACTCGTCTGCCTCAATCAGGACACTTGAAAAATAAGCCCATCCCTTTGTTGAAAGCCATTCAGTGTCCATCAAATTATTGACATAAAATAAAGAGTTTAAAGATGGATAGCATATGTATTCATTTGTTTTACACTAAAGTTTGTTTTTTGTTTATCAGTAAGTTTGGCGGCAGTCAGACTCTGCTATGCTTTAACGTCAGTTATGGCATGGCAGTCTGGCAGGCCTCAAAGTTTACATAGATTTATTTAACATTGGACTTCCTAAAGAGTTCTGAGATTCCTGAAAAATATATATTAAACGTAGTACTATAAATATAGTTTTATTGTATAATTAGGATCAATAGAACATTTACCATAAACATTCTCGTTTCTATTTTTAACATCAATTCATTTTTTTCTATTATACTATACTTCCTCGTACGCTTCTACACATTTAGAATTTATTTTATCTCTGTACTCTCTGTATTTTGTGTTATTGACTCGTATTAAAATTTCCTGTAATTCTGCCTTGAAGCTACTTTAATTAAACCTTCGAGCGATCTGACAAGAATTTGGTAGCCCTGTCGGGCTTCAGCCTTATTTTGCTCTTTATGTCATGTCCTGTTTTTAATGGCTTGTGATTTAAAATTCCGTCTCTTTATTACGAAAAATTTAACTTAAATTGTTTACGGTGATATAAAATATCTCAATTAATGCAAAACATATTTTGAAATAAAAAAGTACTATTCTAGGAAAATAGTTATACAGGTACATATTTTATTTAAAACTGCAAAAGAAGTAGTTTAGAATCGATTGCATTGCAGGTTCTATAATAGCTCTACAAAAGGGCAGATCAAATGCATCCTCCGATTTGTACTTAGGTATATTGTTGGTCACGGGATTTCGGTTGTTGAGCCATACAGTTAGATTAAATAGCTTATCCATCAAATGTCCACCCGACTGAAAAGCCTTTTGATGACTTGACGTTGTAGAATTGAATTGGCTGAAATTGCCTGAAATGCATTTCGAATTAATTCAAAATCTGTTTTGTAGGGGTAATACCACGGTAATACAAACAGAGTTAACAATATTTACGCATATTAAAGCTAAAGAATATGTTTGCAGAAAATCACTGAACATTCATTTACTTCTAGAGCAAAGCAAAAAATTCGTTTTGGAAACACACTGTAATTAGAGACAAAAATACTCAAGTAATAATTATGGTATCACAATTTACCTTGTATTAACGCCGAGTCCTTGGTTACGTGTTTACCTATACATATATTCCTTCCTACATTGCGCACTAATCCTAGACTCGTCAATTCCTAGAATATTTTCTGTATCCGTTGGTGGTCTAATCCCTTCTAACACACAGACATCACGTAGCTCGTCTATACTATATGTATCTTTGCATATTACTACTCGTAGGTTTGGCAACTTGCAGTATATTGATAAATTGAGAGAAGAAGAGCTTGATGATCCAGTGGTTGTGGGTATTATTAGCGCTTACTCATGTTAAGTAACCCCGTGCGCTTACTCATGTTAAGTCCCCACTAGGATGGATGACCGCAAGTGGCATAAGAATATTTCGAGCTCCTCCGCACTTCGGAAAGCATATTAAGACAATGGTTCCGACTGTCATCATCAAAGGCTTATGTATATATATTTAACATTGCTTAATGTTAAATGCCTTTAAGCAGCTTTGAAAAATCTGACACCAGTTTTGTCCACTTACACACACGAAAAACAAACAATTATTGATTTATGTATTCTGAGATTTAATAGAAGATTGCACTAGGCCATACATAACATGTAATCTTAATCCAAACGAATATTATAAATGCGAATTGTTTGTTTCTTTGTTACGCCTTCACGCTCTATCTACTGAACCGATCGACATAAAATGTTGTATACCCGTTGTCTGGGGTACGGAGAAGGACATAGGGTACATTTTATTTAGAGAAAAACTACTGTTCCCGAGGGATCGACATTGATGCGGGCGGAGCCGCGGGTGTAAGCTAGTTTTAAAAATATAATACCAAACCCTGTTCCTCCTGTTTTATACTATTTGCCATGAAATAAATCCATTCTCTATTGAATTTAATGTGATATCACGTGGTATCTGATCACTTAATACTTATATAAAAAAAAAGTTTTTATTTTTTGCAAAAACCTCATCCACCTTCATCATTCAACTGATTAAATGTCTTCATAGGAGGTCCAATTGTTTTATGGTTTTTCACCGATTTTATGGTTATGTGACATAAGTTACTCCAAAATTTAAATATAGCTAGGAGGACAACCTGTCAAGCATCACCCAAAGGTCACCGCTCCCCGTCACGGACGTATATTTATTTTAAGTGGGTTAGTCGAAGACAAAGCTGTGCCAAATCCTATCGCACTCGCCCCGGTACACTTCCCGGTGCACTTTGGGCACAAATTAAAAATAACTTAGAACTGTTTAATTCAATAATGTGCACCTCTTCGGCTCAACTATAATCTAGTATAATTTTAACTTTTTTAAATTATTTCTACTATGCACTGTCTGCGTTTATTCGTATTTCGTATGCTGTTGTCCTATGTTATTCTTTCCTGTTTTGGTACTACTATTTCTCTGACTGCAATCTTCATCGCGATAAAGACACGCCTGCCATAGATGGATGTCACATTTTGGCTAGCTCCGTGGCGCAGCGGTCAACACGCCAGCCTGCGACACGAGAGTGCCCGGGTTCGATCCCCGGCCAGGTCAAGATGAAAAATGATCTTTTTCAGATTGGCCTGGGTCTTGGAAGTGTTTCTATATACGTATTTGTTATAAAATATAGTATCGTTGAGTTGGTATCCCATAACACAAGTCTCGAACTTACTTTGGGGCTAGCTCAATCTGTGTGATTTGTCCGTATATATTTATATATTTATTTCATGCCTATCACCTGGATAAGTGGAAGTTACCGTGCGTTTTAATAGAAACTTCCTGCCACGTACGACCGAACTGTGGAATGAACTTCCTGCGGCGGTATTCCGAATCGATATGACATTGCAACGTTTAAAAAACGAGTCTATGTCCGCTATTGTAACACCCCGGGTGTTGCACTTGTCCATGGGTAGCGGTGATCACTCACCATCAGGTGACCCGCTTGCACATTTGCCGTCCTGAAACATAAAAAAAACCATCATTACTTGTACATGGGGCATATTTTTTACATCGTTTTTCTTCCATTATGTCCCGTTGCAGAATAATAATTTTTGCGCATGTCATTCTATTTATGTAATTTATAATGATTTTTTTTCAAATCAGGACGTCGTAAGATTTACCTGGGCAATCCAAGTAACGTATTATAGGAAATAAAATGGCGGGCCTTCTCTTATTGAGATGACATTAGCCAGATTATTATGACTAAATAGAACAAACTCTTTTGTCGCTAGAGCACATTTTACTTTTAATAGAGACATACAGAAACAAGTTGTCCTTCTGCAATCTTCTTATTTAGTGCTTTGGGCGCCAGAGTTAAATCGCTCACTCTCTCACCGTCCTCAGCTAATCGAGACGGATGCAATCCTAAATATTCACGTACATTACTAATACAAAGAGGTCCCTGGATTCGAATAGCATTGAATTCGATACAACGCTCTCGCTGCTGAGTTATCCAATTGTCTGATCGAATGATATTGTGCCACTGTCTGTTTGAACATTGCCAGAAATCATGGTGAGTGACTATTGTTTATTTTCATTTTCTTCATCTGTTTTTTAGTTTTGTGGTTAGAGTATTGTTATGTTTGTAATTGTGTGTGTATTTACGATTATCATTCGATTATTTCTTTCTATCCCATCTGCAACCAGATATAATCTAGAGGATATATATTTTCTTTTCCACATATTCTAAAATCTATTACACGGTTTGAAAAGTCTACGAAATATGCCATGGTGTCAAAGCTTTCTTGACCTCTACCTAACCACTGACTAATGGATATGATGTTCTTATCATGGCCCACAATCTTTGTTTACACAATCACAGTATAGTCCATAATTCCAATCATCTAAATAATCCCATATAGGTAAGTAGGTAATCGGTGTTTTCGACCTCATTTCAAGAGCTATTTAAGGAAACACTATTACACTATATATAAATGTTATAAATTATAATGTATAATAAAATGAGATAAACAGTTACCTTATTTAATATTCATACAAGGTCATTTTGCACGAATACAATCGTACTCATCTCACTCGTGTGCTAAAAGCAATGTTATTATGCTTGTAAAATTACGTCAATACGATAAGAGCTCATCGAGATCTCACAATATTGACGTTTATCATATTGACGTAAGCCAGACAAATATCTTGTAAGTAAACAAGCAAACTTTTTGATTTACGTGAATTTTCTTAATGTCTAGATCCATGTGTCTTCCTTACAAAGTTCTGCCTTTTATATTGTAATATACTTATTTAAGTTTTCATATTATCTATATCTAAAATAAAGTACCTATGCAATTGTTCATTTTATTAAACTCACTACTGAACCGATTTTAAAAAATCTTCCATCTATAGAAAGCTACATATCAGTTCATATCATAGGCTATCACCCAGACAAAGTCGCGGGAACACCTCGTTTTATACAGGTTACTCAAAAGCACAAATAACCTCGCAGGATTAGATTGCTACAACGTCTGTCCTACGTTGACAGTTTGTTAGATTTTAATTTCATACTAAAATAAATTTTATTTAATTTTCCTGTTGAATGATATTAACTATTTAACATAACATAATACTTATTAAAGTTACGACACGACATTAATAACTTGGAAATACATTTTTATTTAATTTATTAAGTAATATTCGTTTTGCGCGGTATCTTTATAAGTAATTTTTTATACGTACTTATTAAATTAATAAAGAGAATAGAAATCAAGAAACACCTTGTTCGTAGCATACCTATATATTGACTGGACGATTTATAAATACCGAGAGCTGAGCCTTGACACTGAAAAAATAAATTTCACAAATGCTTCGAATAAACTAAACCTCGTTCTTTCCAGTTTCTCAAAATAGTTCCCACGTTCTTGAGTCAGTGCAGTCAAGCTTAACACTGGACCATATCGGTTAATATCATTACTTATTTGGTCCCACGCACTTAACTTAGTTTTAATTTTATCCCCGAGTTAGGCTTCTACTTTTACTTTTATTCCTGTGTTAGTTACTAGGCTCTGGCTGATGGACTACAAATGATCAGTATTTACTTCATAGTTTTGGCATTACCTACTATAAGCCTTTCTTATAATTTTTGTGGCTTTCTAATAGTTATTGTGGTGTTAACTTAACGTAACAGTATTATTATCTCCAAAATAGAACGCTTATGTAAAAGGAGCGCCCCTTTATCAAATAATTTATGGTCCATAAAGTGCCGCCTTGATTCGCGTATTCTTTTCCTTTGCCTTGTTATCAGAACAAAGCCCTTTGACCGCGGATGAAATTGTATTTTGTTTGCAATAATAATCTTTTAATATTAATGTACACTTTCTCATAGTTTAGGCTTTCACTAGTTAGCGTACTGACGTTAACTTGCGTTTTCATTTCATTAGCATTTGTTTTGGAGCACTAATTATTATTGTACAGTATTCCAATGAATCAAATACACAACGATATTTCGAATTGTCAAGTTGTATTTTACCGGACGTCTGTGTAAATAGTCCTAGGTGTTTTTTTTTCCAACCATTTTTATTATGTCTCTGAATGTTTAAGAATCTTCTAACATTGGATTTATAAAGCAATATTCCCATTCAGAATCACATGGCATTGTGTCGTTGTCAGTCTGTCAAATAGAGGCTCTACCACACAGACGCGTTATAATCGGTCGATAATAAAACCAAAAAAGAAATACCAAATGCAGTGTTCTGTTCATGCTTGCTGGGTTTTCAGTGCAGAACAATGTATGAAATATATTTCAAAATGAATCCTAATAAGGGGATTATTTATAAAAAAAATGCAAAATTGGTTAAAATATATTAGAAAAATCAAGCAGTATTTACTAATAAGGTACTTTCGATTGCATAGATCTAACTTATAAATGGGCGAGTTTTTATTGTTGGACATTTTTCAGCCTGGAAAATATTCAACAAAAAATTCTACGTACATAGAAATAATTGTATCCAATTATCAAGTGCTAGCTAGCAATTAAACACGTCAAATTGTTGCTTAGAGAAAGAGACGTAAAATAAATAACTGTAGCAATAATTATACTTCCATTATTTTATAAATATTACAGGCCTAAATATCCGTAATTTTCTTTAATTGAATATTCTCAATCTTGTCTCAGGTACAACTTCTGAAGAAATCAATGAAATAAAAAGTAAAAAATACATTTCTTTCTTGTTGTTAGTTTTTACACTTTTAAAATAACTTGCAAAAATTTGGTTTATGTCTGAGAGATTTTTTACGACTGTTTAGAAAAAGTAATATTATGTTTTCAGAGTTTATGTATATGTGAGAATTTTGATTTCACCATAACGACTTATGCCAAAGAGTTTGATGTACAAAAAGCAACGGGTCGCATTTCGTGAGTGCCGGCAGAAGTGAAAACTGAAGTGAAGTGTCCGTCTTACGAATTTTCGATCAGGACATGTGTCCTGACGCGAGTTTAACATTTTTACCCATCCCAAAAGTGCACAACGCCGCTAAAGAAGTTTTCACTTCAAAATATAATCATTTTTTGGCAGATGATAAGGTAAAGTGAAATTGAAAAAAAAATCATATACTTAGAGAAACCGACTTCAAACAAATTACTGAAACAATGAGACCAACCTGAAAGCATATCCTTTCAAACATGGAAAAAAATCATTCATAAATAACGGCGTTATGAGGTAAAAAACGGTTGACGGGATTAATTGACCAACTTGAGAACCTCCTCCTTTTTTTGAAGTCGTTAAAAAAGGGATTTTGAGCAAAAGGACAGATCGCTAGTTTTTAGGGTTCCGTACCCAAAGGGTAAAAACGGGACCCTATTAATTTCGCTCCGCTGTCCGGCTGTCTGTCTGTCTGTCTGTCCGTCTGCCACCAGGCTGTATCTCATAAACCGTGATAGTTAGACAGTTGACATTTTCACAGATGATGTATTTTTTATATAATATATATATAATAGAATAAAATAAATATTTAAGGGGGCTCCCATACAACAAACGTGATTTTTGCTTGTTTTTGCTCGATATTAATAACGGCAACAGGTAAACACTTGAAATATTTACAAAATATTTAGTTATATATTCACTTTAAAAATAAATAATTAAATATAAATAAAATTAATATGAAAGGGGGACTCCCATACAACAGACATCATTTTTTACCGTTTTTATAGATAACGGAACGGAACCCTTCGTGCGCGAGTCCGACTCGTACATGGCCGGTTTTTACCTATTTTATTAATATTTTCATATACCTAGTGGTACTAACTACCTACAGATTATGTAATAAAAGCTGCGTGACAAGTAACACTGCATTTTGGCAATTACATGGGCATTAAAGTCCTAAACCCCGTGCTTATCATAATAACCAGACACATATTTCACGCAGCCTGTAGTTTGCTGTTATTATAATTTTGATAATTATGCCCCACTGAACTGAACAGTAAGTTTTAATTTAAAACAAGAAAATGGCGACGGAATGCATAAAGATATGAAACTAGGAAAATATGTTAAAGGAAAATGAAATACATATAGTTTTTGTTATTACCATTTGATATGTCCATGACTACGAGATGCTGCTGCTTTTGGATCCCACCCTCCTCTTGGAAATCCCTCACCTTAATCTTGGAATCTTTAACTATTACAAAATTGTGAGGAAATATCAGGATAGGAAAAAATAGATCTCTCATAGAAATTCGACCAAATCGGTGAATTTGAATCACAGGTCGAATCCAAAAACAACGCGTAATTATAAGAAATATACTAGTATTGGTTGGTTCGTAATCCAACACAAAGGCGATCCGAAAAATAAATCCCCTGCAACCAATATGAGCAATCAGCTGGTAGAATTTCAATAGGAAATTGTTTTTCTCTTACATTGATGTAGGTCTCCAGAAAGGTGTTCATATCTCGGCTTGGTCATGTCTCAGTATTTTTACTCCATTTTGTTACACGTTGAATAGATAAATTATATTTTACAAATTTTGGTATATTGTGAACATAATGTTATATTATCTGTACTAATACTTATAGCTAGTGACCCTATTGGGGTGACATACCGCTGTGTGACAAAACCCTTTGAAATTAACAAAGAATAAAAAAATATTTTCTATAATAAATATGTACTTTTCTAGTACAGTTCATAGTTGTTTAATCTACCGTGTCTTTGAAGTACCTACCAATAACAGAGTTAATTTTATTTCCTTTTTATCTATACATATAATAAAACAGTAAAATTATTTTGTCTGTACATTTCGAATTTTTGACTGAAATGGATAGAGGGACACTTAAAAAGAATAATAGAAAGCAAAAAAAATTTTTTGGAATTTCTTGTCTGTCTGTCTGTCGGTCTGTCTGTCTGTCTGTATGTATGATCACGATTATCTCCGAAAATACTGAACCGATTTACTTCAAACTTTCACCAATTGCTTTATTTAACTCAGTTTAACATTTAAAGTTTGATTCATTAAAATCGGTTCATTAAAAAAAAAGTTATCGTCATTTGAATGAACTCAAGGCATGAGTTTGCCTGCAAACATATAGCAAAAATAAAATAAAATAATATGTGACATAAGAAAATTAAAATCGAAAGTCAATTCATCATCATTATACGACAGCATTATACCTATCCATACTATACATAGTAATCCATACTAAAAAAAAGGAGAAGCTGACTGACTGACTGACATATCAACGCAGGGCCTAAACTATAAGGGTTAGGAACTTGAAACTTTGCACAGGGGTTCCTTTTATAACGTAGGGGAGCACTAAGAAAGGATTTTTGGAAATTCATCTTCTTAGGGGGAAAAACGGGTTGCAAAGTTAGTATGAAACTTTGTTGTTTATGAAGTTATTCGAATTAAATTCAGCATGAAGGTTCTTTACTGGAAGGTACGAAATACGAGTAAAATATTTTACTCAAAAATCATCCCTTAAGGGGGTAAAATAGGGGTGCAAAGTAAGCATGAAACTTTGCCATTTTTGAAGTTAGTCGAATGAAATTCAGCATGAAGGTTCTTTACTAAAAGGCATGAAACACGAGTAAAATATTTTTCTCAAAAATCATCCCTTAAGGGGATATAACGGGGATGCAAAGTTAGTATGAAACTTCGCGGGCGGAGCCGCGGGCCAAAGGCAAACCTGACTTATATATCAACGCACAGCCGAAACTACTGTGCGCAGAAACTGGCACTACTGACTGAAATTTGGCACAGGGATTCTTTTTATGGTGTAAATGAGCACTAAGAAAGGATTTTTAGAAAATCAAAGGGGTTGAAGTTTTATGGAATTTTCTCATTTCTGGACTTAGAAGTTTGAAAGTAGGTACGCAAGTTCTCAATTAAAATAAAAAAAGATCTTTTTAGGTGAACCAGACAACATTCTCCCTTGAAGGGGTAAATAGGGGGTAAAGTTTGTATGGAATTTTTCCATTTCTAGACTTAGAGGTATGAAAATAAGTATATACGTTCTAGGTTACAATTAAAAAAGATCTGTGTAGGTGAAATGTACAAAATTTCCCCCTTAAGGGATAAAGGGAGGGGGGGGGGGGATTGTATGGAAAATTTCTCATTTCTGGACATAGAAGTATAAAAATAAGTATATATGTTTACATTACAATTAAAAAAATCTGTGTAGTTAAAATGGTCGAAATTTCCCCTTGAAGGGGTAGAATAGGTGGGGTAAAGTTTGTATGGATTTTTTTTATTTACTTAGAAATATGACAATAAGAAGTTCTCCATTACAATAATAAAATATCTGTGTAGGTGAAATGGGCAAAATCCCCTCCTTAAGGGCTAAAGATCTATGCAGGTGAAATGTATTAAATTCCCCCTTAAGGGAAAAAGCAAAGGGGCAGGGGTTTGTATGGAATTTTTATCATTTCTACTGCTCACAAGGGAACGACATTAACGCGGGCGGAGCCGCGGGCAACAGCTAGTTCTGAATATTTCAGGAATTTGTTTTTAATTTATTTTCATTGTAACAGTCCCTTTCTCCTTCCTTATCCCAACGTCCTCGCAGTCTTCATCAAAATCAAAACGTTTATTCAGAAAATAGGCCTTTTCACGTCAAATCACATTTAAAATGATGTTATTTACTTAGAAATATTTAATTTATAATGTTACTTCCTGTTTATGTATTCGCCCCTATTCATACAGAAATATTAGTACATGGCTTCCAAATCAAACGACTGGATTAAAAAAATCGTGGAGATCATTATTAACGACTGTGTATTGTTCCAGCGGAAGCGTCGTCGAGCGATGTGGTGACCAGCAAGCCACCACCCAAATCTCCGAGCGCGCCCGCACAAGTCAACAGTCCCACTCCAAAACGTACGTACCTATTGTTTTTATTTCTCTTAAATGTCCCTTTGTTCCCCACAGCTCCTGTGTTGGTGCAACTTGAAACTCACTGCCACCCAATGATTCACGTTTGTAAACCCAAATAAAGTTTTGTGTGTAACCTGATTTAGCTCTACACTACGTACTTGTTTTGAGTAGAAAGTGAAAAATTGCACAAAAAATTAGTCTCATGATATTCGAACCTTGTTCGCAAAGAAGCAGTTAGGATTTTTGGTCGACTAATGCAACACGTTACTAGACTTTGAATACATAGTTGATCCTAGCTAGAAAATATAATTTATTTCAAGAAATTGGAACTCTTGAATGGTGAAAAATTTCCACGCGGGCGGGATTGTACCAGCGACCTCAGGTCTATGTAGATCTATTGTGTTAGGTCGTACATAGACCTTAGGTCGCTGGTTCAAACTCAGCCCGCGTGGAGTCATTTAACTATATTTTATTTCTTAATGTAATAAGAGTATATCAGCAAAGCATTGTGAATGCAAAAAAACACTTATAAAATATCATACAAAATGGTTAGTAAAAACAAACTAAGGGTTAGTAATGTAGGTAATATCCCAATTCACATAAGGACAGATCATCGTAGCAGCTTTCTTTCTTAGGATAGTATTGGTGCTGTCCCTCATCCTATGTAGCAGGGACGCGATGTGCTTGCGCATCGTCGCGAAGAAGTAGTCGAAGGAATTCCAACTCCGACAAGGCTAATCTTACCGGAGATGGAGAACTTTGGAACAAATGGCTATTTTAATTAATTCAACAGTAAGGCATTTAATTCATTATGCTAACGAATGTGTTTTAGAGTGTAGATACAGCACACACAATATGACAAGAAACATAGTAGTTTAGGTAGTACGTCAGGCGGCAGGCCACACATTAGCAAGTGAAATGATACCATTGTCATGCGGCCAGTCTGTTTGGTATAGTTTATTCCCTAAGTGAGCCAGGTCTCTCTAACTGTGTGTTGTCCATTTATACAGGATGTTGACCTGAAATGTTTATATGTATTCGGAATCTCGAATTATTGGTTAATGCTAGGACAAACTGTGTCTCTGTAAAAATATTATTCTTTGTCATGTTTGAAAAACGATTATAAATTTAGGATTTTCTAGGAGCCTTGGAGCACATTTACAATAACATTTCAACAGTGTTGCTAGAAGTCTGCTTACCAAATAAAAATTATTTAGTCTCAATAAAGGAACCTGCATGAATCAGAAAAACATTTCTGAATACGTAATCGTTTACCTAACAGAAACTGTTGAGTTGAGAACACTTTTTTTTTAACTGATGAGAACACGTTGTCAAGTCCATTTTGAAAAGTATGAATAAAAATAATACATTAGCTTAAAATTTAAAATAACTTTTACTATGAATCCATTCCCATATTATGCGCAATATCTAACATAACCCTTTCATATTACTCATACAAAGGCGACATGTGTGACGTCACATCTGTCTGGTCTTATCAAGGCAACGTTAATTGACTCGCTCAAAAAATGAGACTTTGTGACGAAGATATCTCAAGGAGTTTTAGGACTATTAAGGTATTTTTTTCGCTAATGAGTGATTTTTGGAGTGTCCATGTCACAATGAAATAAATATATACCCCTCTAGCATTATTTAAAGATTAGAATCAAATTCACTCAACTTATAATTTATAACAAAAAAAAACGATTAATGAAGGAAATTTTGACTTCCCATAGAAAATGAACTGCTGATCGGCGAATTTGTACAGGAGGCCATATTTTTTTCCATCTTGCACATTTTTCTGAAGAATTCATATTATATCAGCGCCGCTAATTCTGAGATTTAAAATATAGGAATTACATCTGTTTAATAGTCATAACTTTAAAAATTAACGATAACATGAATACAAAAGTAATATTTTTAACTGATAACTTATCTAGAGATGCGATGTTTTACACTGGTTTGTTTGCACGTTGTCAGAATAATTAGAGCCACTTTTCACAGTAACACGAGCGTATTAATTACATTGATTATTACAATCACTCAACTGCGTGTAATTTGCCATCCGTGATGGAAATAAAACAATTATTGTTGCTGTTGAGTACTATTCTCTAGTATATATTTACATCCATATTATAAGATTCAAAGATTTATTCAGAAAATAGGCCTTTTCAGGCACTTTTTCATGTCAATTCACATTTTAAGTAATACTTATTAAATTATATTCAAATTATTAATTATTGTTCAAAAGCTACAAACTAGGTACTAGTTTCGGAACCGACCACTGCAGAGAAGAAGACGCCGAAAGAAACTCTTTTCAACAGTATTGGTCGTAGTTACTTGTCTGAAGGGCTTTGTATGATTTTTTATACTTTATCTTTTCTTTTTTTCTGATTTCATGTTATACACAATGTCAATTTACATAATGATATGGAACACGATCGAGCGTAAAACAACAGATAAGATAAAAGATAGAAGTCTCAAAGAGGTCGAGCAGACCTGTCCCCCCCGGCAGCACCCGTTCACGAGTTGGTTCAAATTAACAAGGCCGGCAACGCTCCTGTCGCACCCTGATGTCCATGGGTAGCGTTGATTACTTACCATAGGTGACTCGCTTGCTTGTTTGCGGTCATAAATCATCTTAAAAAGAGATAAAGACTGAGTTCGAAACTATAATCGTCAAACCTATATACATACATTTATATCCATACATTTAGTTTGAAGTGCGTACACTTATATATACATTTATTCCGCATTGCATTAGTGCCGCAAACTTAAATAAAAGTATAAAAAAAAATTGCTACATGTAAAATTAGCCGTGTGGTTTCCGGCAGAGTAGAATAGGACGACTTCAACTCTTCCCATGGAGGTCATAAGAGGCGACATAGTAGATCTCTCCAACCAGGTACGGTAGTACAGAGAGGGTCATGCTCCTGCAGTGGAGGCTAAAAAGACCTGATCATGATGATGACATGTAAAATACTTTTGGAGATAAGTTATCTCCATCATTACCTATACCATATTTTTTTTTTGTCACCAATGTTAATGGCAGTGAACCAGTTTAAAATACATGTTTATATTAAATAAAACGGTTTCACACACCTATTTTAGTAGAAAAATGCCGTGCATGCATGTTATTATGGGACGGCCGCGTTCTTGACACTCGCCCTAAAGATGGCCTAATGACTAGGCTGAAACTGTCAGCATTTTCCGACTTACGAGTAAGAAGGTATTGCACAAAATTGTGGAAATTGGCTTGTTTTCAAATGAGTGCATTGCGCTGAATTAATTCAAAATAAAATCAAAAGCATTTATATTTTAGGTCGACCCTTGCACAAGATCACATCCTTCCTGGAATTTGAAACAGATACATGTTGTAAGACGAAGAAATATGTTGTAAGATATCATAACATATACATATACCGTTTTTAAACATTTAAACATATACATATACCGTTTTTAAACATTTAAAAACGGTATATGTATGTGCATATACCGTTACCGTATATGTATAAACATATATATATACATATACCGATTTTAAACATTTAAAAACGGTATATGTAGTTATGATATCTTACAACATATTTCTTCGAAAAGTTTGTAATTTTTACATCTAAAACAATAATTCTCACATGACAATATTTATATTTACATCTCGGAGGTCGCGCCCTTTCTCATTTTTTTTTTTTATAAAAATATAAATATACTAGTGGTTCTACGAGAACAGTAGACCTCGCGTGCCCTTACAACCAACATCCACATTTGCCCTCCAGTGCTCTAAAATATATCTGTTACTGATATGCTTATTGACTAAAGGATGATTTGCTTTAGTCACTATTTCCCAATCCCCGCTGCTCTTAATTAGGTACCAATTGGTCAAAAGTTTAATATGACGCTAATTTCAACTAATATGGCAGACAAACATGCGAACTTTACGTAAAGAAGTGGCCGGCACCTATAAGGCCCGGGTTCAAGTCACAGGATAGCACGTGAATCTTTTTTATTTATTTTTAAAAATTATAAAAATAAAAATGTATGTATTCTAAGTTTATTCAGTGTTTTCAATCATAAAAGTAATGCGCAGTATCATGCTTTAAGCCATAAAATATTTTTCATATTTTGATATATGTTCCTTAGGGAAAGTTATTCAATTTCACTCCCTCTCCCACTTCACATACTTCAATTTCTTTCATTTCAATTTATATTTAACTTTTGTACTTCATTATAGTGTATGGGTTTGAGCAATATGGGAGTGAAATTTATTTCTGTGTAATCTACTCATATAGCCCTTTTATTTGATACCGCACATGGTATGTTGATATAAAAATCATTTTTTCTCTGTATCGCCGACGTCACAGTTACTTCTCATACCATAGATTTGTATTTACGACATCATACTGAATGCACTAATACTAAAAAATATACAGAAAATCGATTTCAGACCACTTTTGGGCAAATTGCCGACTTTAAACACGTTCAAGTTTTCCTTATAAAAAAGTTGTTAAGACAAAAAAGTTGCGTCTTAATGAGAATAACAAAAAAGTCTAATGACATTTTTGTTTTTTTTTTTCCAAATAGCTGTGCTATGAGTTTTTTTTAAGTTTCGGACCCCCATATATCCGCCATTTTTTAAAATTTCGAAAAACTGGCACGACAAAAAAATTCTATATAATTACCGAACCTGCTCACAAAATTTCATGAGTATCGGTTGAGAAATGCGACCTGTAGGCGAGAACAGACAGACAGACAGACAGACGGACAAAAGAATTTTGGGCCAGTCGAAACTGAGACGCTTCGCTCGCTCGGTCAATTAAGACTTTTCATCTTTTTAAATAATCGCCTAATGGTTTTGCGCAGTCGCGACGTTTTTCGTTCGCGCGGCATCCCTTTAATGCTTCGGAAGGCACGAAGGCAGTCGTTAAGCTATGACAGATGCAACTTTAAACATCTAACAACAGCGTTGGCTACTTACAAACACAACAAACAAAATCAAACAAACAAACATTGCGGCGAAGTCCTAACAAAAATTTCATCCATCCACCGTTTTCATTGGAAGATTGTTCCGAGCAACTTAGAAAATAGCACATCGGGGTCCTAACCGACAATACCCAATCAAAGAATTAATTGACTGATCTACTACTATTCTTTAGTGGTAGAATTATATAACCTCGTAAAGCTACGTACACATATCCTATATCTATTATTAGAAGGTAGTCATGTTTACCTTAAATGCGCTAAACGAACCTTTAATATAAATATGTTAAATCACAATCATAGAGATGTAGAACAAAGTAAAAAGTGGCGTCAATTAATGACACGTTCACCTTATAACCCTTTGACTGTTGACAGTGTGCCAAAAAGCGGCACCAGCGCCGGCCGCGGTGTTGGCACCGTGGCCCGGATCCATCCAGCGATTATGTCATCCACAAACATACCGGTATCCAACGTCCGTTTGTTATTCCACAACACAAACATATAAAAAATACACTTTTATTGTCACTTGGATACCGAATGCTGGTATTTTGGAAGAACGCCCGTGCAAGTTCTCAATGCAAGTGCATACGATTTGCGTCACGTTCTATTTTCAAAATTTTATGAACGAAACGTGCTCATATTAGCCCTCATTTGTATTTATGGCTTTGTTTTATTTCGGTTTCGTGAGTACCAAACTTACTATACCTCTAAGAGACACATTTGGTCAGCTGTGTGAAAAATATAGCCACCCAGGAGCAAAATTTGCAATGAGCTGGTTGAGTTTCTATGCGATGTCAAGTGTATTTCTATATCGGTAATCCATGGGATTGATTTGATATTCTAAATTGATTTTTCGATAATGTTTTTCAAATAAGTATGTATTATTTATTACGCCTTTTTGTCACATAGTAGATTTTTTTGGAAATAAAACTGCGCTTTGTCTCAAGTTATTGCTACTTCCTCTCCTAATCTGCATGTTTTCCTGATATGATGCTTCGGAGCCCGGGGACCGCTGTTAAACTGTAATATAATTTGGCAGAGTTTTTACGACTGGCCATCTGCCTAACGCCAACCTCCTTGGAAAGTCCCAGAACCGCAAACCTGTAAAAATAAATACAAATATTAGCCCACACCGAGAATCGAACCCAGAGCCTCTTGTATATCAGACTGGCGTGTTAATCTAACCGCTACTCTACGGAGGGCTCATACTGGGTGTTTAGGTGCTCTTCGTGTACTAGGCTAGGTTGCCATTTGTACGAATGCCCTTGGTGGACTAACTCTTTCTTCGTGGTGAGACAATAAGAGTAGAATAGAACCAAATATCCACAAATAAGTCGTGTATTACGTGTAGCGTCTTCAATGAGCTGCCGACTCGATTTAAACACGCTCAGAGTACGGACAATAGTCTTGACCTATTTCCACGCATTTTATTTTCTTTTACGACTCTGACTCTGAATCTAAACCAGGACGTGAGCAAATTGAATCTTGTAATCTTATTACCCGATTTGAGTATTCTTGTTTCGCCTCTCGTGGGTGTTAGTGGCCATTATTGGTGTAGAATAGAAACCCACGTACCATCAGATGTTACTTTACCTTTTAATTGATTTTTGTGGTGTTTTACACAACAGTTAGAAATTCACAGGCTCTCCTATCAACATTTCCAATATGACCGGTTGGCAGCGGCCTGCATCTAGTCCCTACCTGCGACCTTGGTCAGGAGTGCTATTTTTGAACTAACGCTATTCGTAAGCGAGCAATTTTTCCATACAAAAATCGCTCGAAGAAAAATGTCACACTTTCAAAAATAGTACCCCAAGCCGTCTGTACGTCGTCGCCATTCGAGAATAGCGTTGGAAATTGTGAAAGATACTTTTTGTTTCTTTTGAAACTTTGTATCTTTCCCGTAAAATACATATTATTTTCGAAAATAACACGGCCTGGAAAGATACTCTACATGAAAGTGAAAACCGCATCACCCCAATAGTTTTTGATATGGACTCTTAGCGATGGATAAAGTATAAAAAGGTACGCCATTGAGGACTTAAATTTTTACAATGTATTGATCCATACATTTTGCCTATCGGCAGATATTGCTTTTATATATTTTTTTATTCATTCATTTATAAGTCATATACTTTTAAAAGAATTTGTGTTAAACTTTCTCTATTTACATTGAAGTGACGAAATAAAGCTTTTTAGGAACCTGTATCTATAATATGTACTTACATCTATATATAGGTACATAATATTTAGTCAGGGGCGGATATATTGAGTTCGGTATTTCCTAGAAACGTTTTTTAAGAAAACTATCTTTGGCGGATGAACCTTTGCCGACCCGAATATATGATCGCAAAAATGTTACGTTTCAACAGAAATAAACAGATATAGGACAATTTTTATGCAATAAAACGGTTTGCAATATACTTAAGACATTTAGCCTATATTTTGAGGACTTTTGTTCAACTATTTTCATACAAGTAGATAATAAAAAGGTATGCGATGTAGGTCATTTAGCTTCACCAATTACCTAACAATGTATAGGTATCCCGAGTATGTTTAGGGGTTGTTTTGATATTTGATGTTATTTTTCCACGAAATGCAAGAAGATGTGAGGATGTTAGTTACTCCTTGACGATAAAAGTACATGATAGATACACCTGTGGCTATCCACAGGTGTATGAATCATGTACTTTTTCGTCAAAGAGACCTCTGTGGCACAAGTGTCTTTGAATCGCGGGTTATCCTAGGTGCCATTTCCGGCCAGGTTATGATAGAAGAGGTTATTTCCTTAAATTGACCCGGGTCTTGGATGTTTATCTTGTCTCCTTTTTTAAATCACGCGGTTTATCGTTGAGGAGGTACCCTCAACGATATACCCCGTGATTTTGAACCTATGAACTACGGAATGCAAGAAAAAAGTAGAAAACGAAAAAAAAATGACCTTCTGTAATAATTCACCCAATTGATCGGCGACTTTGTATGGAAAGCCTATTTTTTTTTTTTCGATTTACTGCTTTGTTTCTTGCAATTCTATAAAAATACAATAATTTGACAGCTCCGTGGCGCAGTGGTTAACACGCTTGCCTGCGACACGGAGTGCCCGGGTTCGATCCCCGGCCAGGTCAAGATGGAAAATGATCTTTTTCAGATTGGCCTGGGTCTTGGATGTTTATCTATATATGTATTTGTTATAAAATATAGTATCGTTGAGTTAGTATCCCATAACACAAGTCTCGAACTTACCTTGGGGCTAGCTCAATCTGTGTGATTTGTCCGTATATATTTATTTATTTATTTATTTATAATAAAAAAAATATTTATTTATGTAATTTGACATTGTTAAGTAAAGTTTATCCATCAAAAAAGCACATGGGTTAATAATAACGCGAAAAAATTCGCGGGAACAGCTCGTGACAATTTCATCTTTCTTCTAGACAATGTAAATTTTACAAAAAATGTCATCGCTCCTTGGCCTGCATGACTTCATCACCTATAGTGTAATAATACGAGAATATGATGTCATTGTAAGAGTTTTTCTCGTCTTGTTATTTCGGAGTGCTGCTATGTACATAGACTGACCAATCCAGAAGGAGGGTAATGTTTTTCGCACGTATGTATGTAAGTATGTCTGTTCCGTTGTCTTCTCCTGTAGCTTAAATGGCTTGACCTATTCCGATGTGTGGGGCATCATTAAAGTCGTGTTCTTCTCCGAAGTGTCATAGGCTGTATGATGTTAGCAAAACAAATCTATCTAAGCAGACGTAAACTGTCAAAAAGGAAGTCGGGTTTTATATTTATTGAAATAATCCTCTTAAATCGTTTAGTTACAAACATAATATAATTATTCGTAGTTGATGTAGTTTAAAAGTAGTAACAAATTATTTATTATTTTACATAAGTAATAGAAATCAGTGGAAAAAAGAAGGGGTGGCATTTGCCCAGCAGTGGGACACTTAGCAGGCTATAAAAAAAAAAGTATAACATTTATGAGAACATAATACAGTACTTGGCCTTGCTTAAATAATTCTTCATATTCATAACAATGCGATTATTAAGTTTTAATAGTAATTTGGCACCATAGGTAGTGATAAACATCTGAGGCTCGGAAGAAAGTATCTTTATCTCCGACTGACGTTATACGAATATATAAGCTGTGTTATCAATCCATCCAGTAGTTGTTTAGTGTGAAAAAGTAACAAACAGTCTCATTAACTTTCACATTTATTACTCTTAGGCACAAGAGGGGTGTTATAAGTTTGACCGCTATGGGTATGTGTGTCTGTCTGTGGCACCGAAGTTCTTATAAAGATTAACCGATTTGGATGTTTTTTTAATGGTTTTAGGCGATGCTTATGACCGAGGGATTATCGTGTTGAGGCATTTTTTTTCATATAACGTGTCATCAAAATAGTAAAATAAATAAAAATATTTCAGTGACACTGTGTTATGTCTAAAACAACATGTAGGTGTCAAAACATTAAGATTCATAATTAGCAAAATTACAAGATGAATCTAGTTTGAACTCTAGTATCGTAAGTACGTAACTATCTATTTAAATCAGCTCGGCATGCCATTCACAAAGTGCCAAATAGCTGTTAGGCATCAAAATAGACGGTCACCAGTTAGCCAATGGGGTGTCTGGCTGTCTCTCGCTAACCATCTCTTGACGCTGACATAATTTTCCCGATTTACGCTCATACTTGGCACTTCTTAACACACATTAATTAATTGTATAGACATTGTGTTAATGAAAACAAGTCTTTAGTTTTTAAAGGATATAATTTATAAAAGTACTAGTTTTCGCCCGCAGCTTCACTCGCGTCAACTTTTCCGTACTCCAGAGAACTTCTCTGGAGTACGGAAAAGGACAAAGGCTACATCTCAGAAAAAGCTACTGTTCCTGAGGGAACGATGTACGTATGCAAAATTTTATGTTTGGTTCAGTAGTTACGGCGTGAAAGCGTAACAAACAAACTCACTTTCGCATTTATTATATTAGTAAGGATTTTTTTTAATATATGTCTTTTATAAAATTTTATATGGAATACCAATTGTTTCATAGAGGACACAATATTTTGTTACATACAGATATACATATAACAAAATATGTCATTGATGAAACAATTGATTAATCCTTACTAATATTATAAATGCGAAAGTGAGTTTGTTTGTTTGTTACGCTTTCACGCCGTAACTACTGAACCGATCATCATGAAATTTTACATACAAGTTCTCTGGAGTAGGGAAAAGGACATAGGCTACCTTTTATCCCGGGTAAAAGTACTATTCCCGAGGGATCGACATTGACGCGGGCGGAGCCGCGGGCGAAAGCTAGTATAAATATATTTATAACTTATTATGATGAGACAGGAATATTTAAGTATTTAAAACATAAGTTTCCCGTCGCATACTTTTTGATATTATATAAGTAATATACCTACATATATATAGACAAAAAATGATCATTTCCCCTAACTTATTTAAGAAACAACAATCCGAAGATCAAAAAGAAACATATGATTTTTCTTCTAACTAAATAATCTAACAGTAAAAAACTTAAAAAGTTTTTGTTTTAAGATAACATGAAAACCTTTAAGAAATGTATTGTTTAATTATGGGAGTTAAAATTGAGGTCTAAATCAGAAAATCATATTTAACGGAATCTTCTGCATGTGAATTTGACTCTCACTTTGATTATTCTTTCTCGCAAACCAGAAAGAAATAACTTATATAAACTAATACAACATTAAAAAAGATAAAATGTACCAAAGTTTATTCCTAAATGTTTATTACTGATATGCGATACCGGTACAAAGCCGGGCGAGCTGGCTAGTCTGATAAATTGACTCCACCCATCCGTACTTGGCAGCTTTAACCATTTGATTGCTATAAACACTGCAGTGGAAATGGTCAATCAGCCTAGATGACCTGCAAGTCTAGAATTCTAGATAAACGACTAGTTAGGCTTGTTTAGTTACCTAACAAACCAGTAGTGCTCTGTTTTAAGGTAGTTACTTTGTATAGATAGGTATTGCTAAATCTAAATTTACTATAAGTTGAATGGGGTATTGCCCAGGTTTGTTTGAAAGATCGGTTTACATTGCTGAGAATTAAATGCAACACATGGTCGTTCAAAGGAAATATGTAATTTTTCTTCTAGTTTTCGTGTCGATGGCTCAAGAGATTAAATTTTGACTCTTCAGTATGTGGTAACCACCACTTTCGGATGCAGAATAGGTCATCCTATGTTCAGCTGGTGCACGAAAGGAAGTGCATCATGGTCTGATAGTCGTGACCACATTGACATTGCACTTCCGCCTGATGGATAAAGACCCATCTAGCCAGATTGCCCCGGTATCGTCCTACCTCTGTGCGGAGGCGAGTAAGGCACTTCCATGTGGTCCTAAGAAGCATGTAGCCTGAAAGTAGCTCCTCGGGTGGGGGATGAAAAGTGATGAAATCTGAAAGTGAGAACTGGTTAGGTACGCCAGAGATTTAAAAAAATACTTGAGTATATGTATAGAGCTATGCTGTCTGAGTGGTGTAAATATTGCATTTACCCAATAATGGATAGAATATTACTAGTGGTTCTATGAAATGTAGACCTCACGAGCCTTGAGATAAGGATCGTGGGTGTACGTACAGCTCACTCACAATGGTGAAAAAATCGCTATAGACATATGGCGCTTAGGGCTAGTATGACAGTTTCCGCCATTTTTAACCCCCGACGCAAAAAGAAAGGTGTTATAATTTTTACCGCTTTATAGGGTCGCCTGATGTGATGATCAAAATATCGGGACATCATTTCTAAGAGTCGGGATTTTGGGATTTTACCGTTACAAATAAATATAACGAGGTAAAGTAATGTAAGTTATTACGACAAAATACCTTTTTGGCAAATTTTGAGATTACAGATGGAACATATGAGTTCAAAATATGATTTAATTAAAACATATTTATTTTCTACTTTGCCACAAGTATTTGACATGTTCACCGGTTCCACGAATTTGGTATCCATTGAATTATTCAAAAAAGTTATGTTTATCTATAGTAGCTCTTAATCAGGTGATCCGATGCAGATGCAGCTTTTTTATTTTTTTTCTAGCGATGGTTTTTAGACATGTTTTATCTTAATCGATCCAGCAGTTAACAGGATAGAGATTTTAGTGAAAAATTTATAATAATAAATTTTAATATGAGTGTCACTTGTAAAAGTATCTCTCGGATAACCAAGAATATATTTTTTTATTTTTTTCTTTACGCTAGCTGCTGCTTATGAATTCTATTTTTTAACTCTGCAATGGTTCTTTTACGTGTTTTATCAAAATCTGTCCAGCCGTTTACAAGAAAGTGGATTTCCGTGTTGTGGGAAATCGATGTTTACTTCCTTTCTCATTACTGTATTTTCACGAATGAAAATGTTGTCTATAACATTCGATGAAATATTTATCTAATCTTTTAACAAGATAACGTGTAAAAAGTATTCCAATCAGCACAATCAGTATTTCTATGCCTTATATATAATTTGATCATGTGATATTTTAAAGTGAATATCATTATGACTTAAAAATAATTAATTAATTTGGTTCCGTTTTGTTCACCTTGTATTTAACTCATGCTTGCTTATTTTGTTTGCGTCTTCTAAACCCTTATACGTCCCAATATGAGCTATTGTTTGAAGTTCCTCCCCGTTACTCGTCCCTAAAATAGTCAAAGTATGTGTGCGCAATATTAATTAGCAATATACGATTTACACGGAGCGTTCCATACAGGCGCAGCGCATGCCGGCCGGCTGGGCGGCCGTGGCGTTCGGGTGCTCCCTTCGTGACCGAGAGCCGTCGCGCGCACTCGCATACACGTCTCCGCGTAAAAATAAAGTCCACAGCGCGCCCGCGCACTTCAACCCATTTATAATTATCAGTAAATCGCCGCGCGAGCGCACGACTGCTGCGGCCGGCGACCGCTCGCTGAAAAGAAAATCAGAAACGCTATTAACGAATCCGAACCCGTCCCGCGAGCCCTTTCGTGACCCAGGGACGCGACCGACTCCGAGTCCCCTTAGTACAACGCTCCGCCGGCATTACCGACACTGTCACACCTACGCATTAGGTACCGGTGTTACGGCTCGCGTTTAACCGCTTTTGATTGGACGACGTGTGTTTCGTGATAATGATTACGTTGTGCCAGTGATAACAGTGTTGAGTCTTATATAAACATGCCCGAAAGGCCGAAACGTCGTAAAAATAATAAAAACAAACGAAAAAATAAAAATCAACGCGTTGATCCTAATAAAAATGAAAGTGATGTGAAACAAACTGATGAAGTTGAATCGTGTAGTGCTGAGCTATGTAGTCCAAGTGAAAACACAGATTCCGTTTCACAAATATCTGAAAATATATCTAAAAATATAATAACGCCTATTCCGTCTGTGAGTAACCACGTTGATGTAAAGAGCATTGATGATAATATTATTTGTTTTGCTACTGAAAACACGTCTCAGGATCTAAATAATAATAGTGATTTAGTCGAACCTTTAGTAATATCTTCGTCTCATTCAATGGAAGAAAACTTAAATGACTCCGACTCTAAAGCTTATGTCGTAGAATCTCCAGAGCAGTCTCTCAAAAGTAAACCTAAACGAAGTAAACTTAAACTAGAAAGCATTAAAAGTAAAAGTCTGGATAATGATGATGCCCCGAAAATAGTTGAAATTACAGAAAATAGTGCCGTACAATCTGAAGATGACAGTAACTTGCCAGTTATTGACAGTAGCAATGTTTTAGTTTACGAAGAAGATACAGATGTAGAATGGGAGAAAACGAATGAATTAAATCCCGAAGGTACGTCAAATAGAAAAGAAATTGCAACTGGTACATTATCTGTAACAACAATTCCACTTAATGTGGCACAATGCGAGCAAACTAAATCTTTGACACCGGAAGAGGAGATGTCATTAAGACATTACTTACAAACTTTGAATTTGTCGACAAACCCCGATTTCAATGCTATCGAGATAAAAACGGAAATAGAACAAATAATAAATCGTGAAATCAAACATCGATTGCGAAAAAAAGGTTTAGCTGATGATCTCTTTGTTCAAAGATGTGGACCTCCTAGAATTTTGGATGTTATTGACGAAGAAGGAAGTAGTGAGTCTTCAATGACATCACGTCGACAATCTTATTTGAGCGATAAAAAAAGTGACAATGAAGATTTGGAAGATGACGTATTTGAAGACAAAACAAAATCAAATCAGAAATATGTTACCAAATCAGTAGGTCAAGTAGGCAAAAAATTTTACGGGAGGTTGGTTCCACAGCAATGTATGCTGGTTGGAACTAAACTGAAAGAGCCGGAAGTAACAGAAGCTCGTGGAGACTGGACCGTGCAAACTGTAGAAAAGATGACCGGTGCAGAAGTAGTATATTTAACAGATTCTTCGAGTAGTACTAGCTCTATACATGATATTGGTGATGAAACTGATGACAGTGTTGAAACAGATGTATCGATACGAATGATTACTCCTACTATTGAAGTTACTGATACAGAAGATTTGCTGAAAAGAACATATGTTTCTGACAATAAAGAACAAAACAAACCAAAAAATGTGAATAATGATACTTTAGACTGTGATAGCATTAACAAAGACGAAGAAAATTATAATAGCATGACTAACTTGGTTGAAACTAACACATCTCAACATTATGAGAACCCCCATGAGATTGTTGTACTATCTACAAATGACATTAAGACAAATTTGTACGTCAAGGACTTAGACGAATCAGCATCAAGTAAAGAAAATGTTAATAATTGTGTTGAAAATATAAGTAATGAATCCTTGGAAGACTCTAGTGAAGAGAAAGACTCAAAAAATAAAAACAATGTTTATAATCTTGAATTAAAGGTTTTAAAATGTGAATTGAACGATGCAATAAATAATTTAATCAAAGAGGTATCTTCAGATCCAGATGTTCCTAATGACAATCCAAAAGAAAATTTTACTCGTCAAGATTCATCAAGTAGCGTTTGTTCATCCCAGTGCACTGCTAAATATAACCCTACTTATTCATCCCTTAATGATGTATCTAACATGTTGCATGACGAGAATTCTCAAAATTCTGAAATACGTGCTGAAGAAACTAAAAATATTAATACAACAACTCATGTAAAGGATGTATTTGAATGTGTTACAGGAACAACTGCGAAAATTGACAGCCAACGTTGTACAATAGATCAACCTCTGGCCTTGCGAGATTTGTGCGTTCAAAAAATAGCAAAGTTTCCTTTTGGAGAAAAAATATTACAAGAATTAGCTTCAGTTTCAGAACGATTACAAAATATTAATGTGTACGGTGTAAGTACAAAAGAAAATGAAAAAATAATAAAAGAGGATTCAAAAGTTGAAAGTATGCCTTACTATCCACTACCAGATTTATCAAGCATAGAAAAAGTGTCACTGTCCTCAAAAAGTCAAGAACCCTTACCACCTCCAGTGCAACCTCGAAACTCTTCTTTGAAAAAGTCACAAGATGATAATCATTGGACTGCACTACCGTCAAAAAGAGATCCTGTTTATATTTGTTTATCACCATCTCAAAAAATGTTGATGGAGAAAACAAATACAATAATAACCAAGGAGGACGCCAGCGAACTGATTGATACTCACAAGAAATTTGTTGATCGCCGAGGGTACAATGAATATTACAATGAAAATAAAACAGCAGAGCGTGAAGCTCCTGTGGTACCTTTTAAATCACAAACCGGAAGTCGTTTATTGGCTCTGATTCGTGATCCAACAGTAGCATACAATATAAATTCATCAGCCAGTGATAATTATGCTAAAAGTCAATTTGAAAAAAATAATTTTTACAGAAACATAGAGCAACATAATTACAAAAAATCTCACGAGAATATGAGTAACAGAAGGGATCTTTTTAGTACATTTAAACCTATACCACCGCCAAGACCAAAAAAATATTCCTCATCATTTTATGAAAGCGATGAAAGCTCCGATTTTACTGACAGTTCGTTCAGGTCCATGAAAAGTGAAAGAAAATATTTCCACTATTCCACAGGAAATTTAAGCAAAGAAATTGAAAATGATGTGTCTTCTATTCAAAACATGCATAGACATTTAACTGATATACGTGATAGTGTTCATAAAGTTAACGTTCCTCGAAGACCTTCATTGCCTAAAGACATTTGTGATAAACAAATGGAATACATACGAATGAAAGAAAAAGAAGTAGAAGCTGAAATAAGGCGTCTAGAGCAAGAAAAAAATAATGTACCAGTTGTGCCTAGAAGAGGACCCAGAGCCCCGTTAATTAAAGAAAAAGATAATAGTGCTGACCATTGTGCAAAAAATAATGGAACTGAACATGCCAAAATTATACCCATTAATGTAGATACTCCAGAAAAACCAGTCCGAGGTAGACTGAATTCACTATTTAGTAGTAGTCAAGAAGAATTACTCCGTGATAAAATGTACTCTGAATATGTGAACCAAATGGCTGAAAGGCAAGAACGAAAGCAACACAAAGTTATTAAAATAACTAATAGTGGTGGCGTTTCGAATGCTAAGACAGTATCTAAAAGTATGTCAGCTCTTGATATTTTAGATTCAAAAGTAAACAACCGTATTGAAAAGGAATTTATATCGAAAGCAAGAGAGAGATGGGATAAATTAGGCATTAAAGATCCTGAGACAGAAGATGAAGTAGAAAGTAGCAAAGATATATACAAGGAACCGAAAGTAATAGAGCACAAGATTAAAGTTATAGAAGGTAACAAAATGACTGATGTGAAAAAATTGCCCAACCATTTACAAGAATTTGTGCGTTTTACTGCTAAGGAAAAAGATGATGGGAGAAGCAGTTCTGGTGAGTCTGGGAGTAGACCGGCATCCCCGCACGTTGTGATTTGGTGTGCAGTGATTATCTTAGTACTAGCCATTGGAAAATACTTTCTAAGACTTTTGCGAAACAAGTGATCTAACAATATGTGTGTGCCCGTGTGTACGAGTATATCCAAAATAACCTCTGATTGTTTGCTTGCATGATTGTATTCCTGTATGGATTGATTTATTAAATTATTTGTATTATTGTACCCTATTATTTGTATTTAGTGCCTGCCAATATCATCAACATTCACGATATCTTCAAACTGAAAAGGTAAGTTCTATTTACAGATATGTATATTATTGTTCGCCATATGCTAAATGGAACACGTTTGGCATGAATCAGTAGAGCAGTAATGAAACTATGCACATTTGACGTTGTTTTGATTCATGTACATTGATCGTTATTTATACGGTCGTAAAAGAATGTGGAAAGATATGAAATATTTTATTCACATGTATTTTACACAATACATGTAAATAAAATATTTCATATTGCAAGTTGATTTTTTTTTTCCTTGGAGGTAACTTTTTTAGATTTTTGTATATACCTGTGATGGAAACTAAGTACTTATTAATAACTAAATATCTTGTCAGCAGTAATAAGGTGTGTCGCACTAAAGAGCCAAAACAAAGATGTATAATTATAAAATAATGAAACTGTACAAATATTATCAAAATGTACAAAAAAATATTATTATATTTTTATTTCTTCAACCTTGGTCGCTTCTACAACACTTGCTGAAGTCCAAGGTTATTTGTAAGATTATGAATCTTACAGGTATTACTTATTTTTATTTGAAGAAATTTGTTTTTCTATTTAATGATTTTAAAACAAGAATTAGCATTTAAAACAAGATTTATTATTCCACAGGTATATATGTATATTTGTCTCATACAAAGTCGTTTGTTCTCGCCATCGATATAGTATGACAACAGTAATTTTGCACGGTTGCCCGCGTTCATGAATAATGTCAGTTTACGAGACACACAATATGCAACAGACACGTTGCAGGCGGCTTTCAGATAAATGTCTTACGTTTTGACGTATGTGCGTGTTTACTGAGCCTAATCAGCATTCGAAGACTCATTATGTAAAGATTAGAAAACTGGGTGATTAAGTAAATCGTTTTTATCGAATATTCTGCTACAATATTAATAGATATTGTGTACTTAATAACCTACAATTCAAGACAGGTAAAGAATTTATACAAGGTCAAATTATTACAATTACTAGCTTTCGCCCGCGGCTCCGCCCGCGTCAATGTCGATCCCTCGGGAATAGTACTTTTTCCCGGGATAAAAGGTAGCCTATGTCCTTCTCCGCACTCCAGAGAACTTGTATACAAAATTTCATGATGATCGGTTCAGTAGTTACGGCGAAAGCGTAAGCGTAACAAACAAACAAACAAATAAACAAACAAACTCACTTTCGCATTTATAATATTAGTTAGGATTAATACTGTTATGGATAACCTCAAGACTCAATAGAGCGAATGCAGTTCCAGAAAGGTCCTATCGCGAACCCTTAATTTTTTAGTAGCGATGATTCAGACTGCAAACGCCACGGACGCAACTCCATTGAATCGTTAACTGCAACAAATAAATAAAAAGTTAAGGAAGTTTTGAAAAAGACTATTCCTTAAAATATTAATAATCGTTAATTTATATTTTTCTTTAGATTTCAACGGACAAAAAGAGAAATTTATGATGTGTAATTTAAAAAAAAAATACGTAATTTTAGTTAGTAATGCTCAAATCAAACATTTGCAGGAATATAATATAGATAAAGTTTAGGAACTACTAAGCGTATTCTCGATGACATTATCATAAAACAGGCCACGTTAAAAACCAGCTAAAAAATTGGTCATCTGAAATCTGGTCTAAATCTGGGTAACTGATCTGGGTAAGGTGACTCAAAGTCGCGAACTCTCTCGCATACCACGTTATTTTGCACTGGCGTGTCTTTAAATACCACGGCGACAAAAACTGAGTGCATAGTGCACGGCTAAATACTACATACGCAATTTCAAGAATTTTAACTTTATTTGTCACAGCATTGGTGAATTATTTTACTTATATTCACAATATTTGCAAAAACAAAATTGGGTACATTTAGTATTTAATTTTCTTCTTTTTGTCTTTTCGTTTGGCTCAAGTAGTGTTCATCAAATGTTGTCCTTCTCTAACTGCACCTCTTATACTAATGGAGTACCGTGAGACATACCTACAAATCGTAAAATCTCGGAACTCAAGGCTCTTAAATTGTGGAATCTTTATAAAACCTTTTATTACTCGTACCTATATGTATAGTCCAATCATCTTAGTATGTTCGCCTCGGAATTTGAGATACCCAGCTATAAATTCGTAGAAACTTGTATTTTGACATCCTAAAATCCTAAAAGTTATCTTAAAACATACGTATGGTGCGACACGTGTTCATATACAATCATTTAGTAGATACAAAAAATTGGACAATAAAACCAAATATTTCCGAAATGAATAAGTAAATCAAAAAATGATGTTCACAAGCTCACAATATTTTTAAGAGACATATTCAACAACACCCCAAACGCAACACCCCAAACGTAGTGGCAGTTTTTTCGGCATATATATCCATACCAAATTACAGCTCTATAGTAAGGCGAAACTATAAGAGTTCCTTGTTCGGAACCCTAAAATAATCACATATCTGTTGTATTGGATATCCCTTTCATATGAATTTTATTTTTATTTTATTATTTATTTTTAAAGTGAATATTGTCTGTCAATATTTCAAGCGTTACCTGTTCCCATTATCAATATTGAGTAAAACAGCAAAAAAAAACACGTTTGTTTTATTGGAGCTCTCTTAAATATTTATTTTATTCTATTTTTAGTACTTTTTGTTATAGCGGCAACAGAAATACATCATCTGTAAAAATGTTAACTGTCTCACTATCACGGTTAATGAGGTAGAGCCTGGTGACAGACGGATAGACAGAGACACAGACGTACAGCGGAGCGATATTAATAGGGTCCCGTTTATACCCTTTGGGTACGGAACCCTAAAAATACAACGGAATTGATAACCCTCATTATTTGAAATCGGTTAAAAACCCTCCATCGCTGAGTATTTTTTGCATTTATTGCGCGTTTTGTGCAGCTGGTGTTCGCATTATCTACTTTTAATATTTTAACTTATGCACAAGGCCTTGGCCATGACTTTACACGACCTCCGCTGATGCGGCATCTGCGTACTGCATCCGCGGCGCCGGTGATAAAACACAACATGCTATTTAGACCGGTCACTCAGAGCCATCGTCTGCTATATATTAATAATCAATGTCAGATCACAGATGTTCAACCAGGTGGTGGTGTGGCTAACACATTAACGAATGAAAACGACGTTTTCTTTTTATTTTATTGATGTTCCTGGATTAAGTGTATTATTTACGCGCCCTCGCTTGCACACGGAACGCGACACTTTTTCGTGCGTGCAGCGGGTGATTATAAAACCCGCTGCACGCACACTGCAAACCGCTAACTACTCCCCCAACTTACACGATACGACCTTACGTCTTAGACGTCCTAGGAACGTACTTGACGATCCCGATCCTACTGACAAGCCCGCTCCGACCCCTCTTCGGCTCCGAATAGCCAGAGGAACCCCTCGCACTCGCCACCGGAACAGAGTGCGTAAAATAGGATTAGCTCCGATTACTGGTGACCACCCGGTGGTCCCAGGTGACTTGCACCCAGGATAGGCCCTTCTGGCAACGTAGCTTACGGCCTATAAGGCAACAGATGAGAGTTACTGCTCTACAAAGGCTTTTGCCATTGATTCTCAGATTGGCCCTTCAGGCTTCCATGCACGTATACGCGGTTCATCAGGCAATATGAGAGTTTGCTGTCTCTCCAAGCTTTGCGCACACAGGCAACGTCCAAAGCCGAGGTCCGTCTCTCCTGGGGGCCCTTTGGTGATTTTGTCTAAAAGGTTGAGGGCACTCTGCTCTCGCCTCAAACGCCCGGTGTATTGCGAAAGCTCACTTGGAGTAGTACTAATACTACACTATCTACAAAAAACGAAAATGTGTCAAAAATTATGTTTTAGGTAGTTTCCTTTTCGCCACACCTATTTTCCTCCTGAGCAGAATTTGATGTATTTAGTTTTAGTCGCATAGTGCGGTCGAACTTCAATCTAAATTATCAACCGCCGTCAATTAAATTGTCAATCTAGACCGATGCAGCAACAATGACGGGGTTTAATTAACACCCGAGATAGCAGGGCTGTATCAGAATCGCGCAGCGTTGAGATCCACATTTAGGAATCTATTGGTAAAGACATGACATCATTAAACCTCGGAGTACCTATATTAATAGATCTGGGTTTGATCGATAATATACAGGTATCCTGTTTTGGGGATTTTGTTGTTATAAATAATAAATATAAATAAATATATATATGGACAAATCACACAGTTTGAGCTAGCCCCAAAGTAAGTTCGAGACTTGTGTTATGGGATACTAACTCAACGATACTATGTTTTATAACAAATACATATAAAGATACACATCCAAGACAATCTGAAAAAGATCATTTTCCATCTTGACCTGGCCGGGGATCGAACCCGGGCTCTCTCGTGTCGCAGGCTGGCGTGTTGACCGCTGCGCCACGGAGCTAGCCAATAACTAACCAATAAAAAAACAATAAATAACTTTTATTAAAACCACTTAAGTTAAAGATCATTATGGCTAGTAAGTTCAATGGTCTCATCTTCAACTGCCTGTCCGGTGGTTGCAGGTATTATGGCATCAGGTATGCGCGCCCGGTCTCTCGAGCTGTGACTTGCTTTCCCTCCATTCATCTGAGTGAGTAGTGTCCCAATACCTGCACTCAATTCCCAGATCCAACAAACTCCTATTCTTCCCCAGCTTTAAGTGCTTACGATAGGCAGCAGCGTCAAAAGCGCAAGAAACCAAAGAAACTGCGTTCGCCAACCCGCCTGCCGAGCGTGGTGAGTATGGCAATATCGTGCCATGGAACAAAGTATTCCTGAGAGAGGCCTTTGTCCAGCAGTGGACTATTTACGGCTATAATGATGATGATGATGATGGCTAGTAACACGTTTTTTATTTCTCATTTTTATACAGAGCTAAATTTTTGAGACTCAGTTAACGTAGTGTTCAATTGTTAAAACACCAAAGATTAGTTTGGCATCACCATTTTTTCTGTATATTACACAATTCATTGGAAAACGCCTGTTTATGGTGGTATAGGTAGTATATAAACTGCACGTATGATTTTTCTAACTATGAACACAACCTATCACAGTGTTTTGTCGATTTTATATAACGAAAAAGTATTACATTCCGTGTGCAAGCGAGAGCGCAGAACGAGTTAAAGAGGCACGATCGGCCTAAGTTCGACTTGCGATGCATCTATCTCTCTTCCACCGTTACCACGTAAAATTATTGTCCGTTAACCGACTTTACAGCTAACCAATTATTTTTTATTTATTTTACCATGCCTACTGACGCCAGCACTAGACTCTTGACTGCCTCGTAACCCACAAAAACTTTATTATTGTTCACATAAAGATATTAAGTATGTTTTCATCATAGGATAAAAACAGTTTTGAAGTATTTCATCAAATAAAAGTATACATTTTAAAGGTCATTAGTAGTTATGCAGCATCACGTTTAAAACTAAAGCACATTGATGACGCAATGAAAACAAATTACGTCTTACATTGCTTCTCTTACATTACCAGTAATGCTATGAATAGATGTCTGTGTTTACACAAATTTTCTCAATGTAACGCCAGTTTTATCAATGAACACACACAAACATATTTTCAACAATACCTTTATACCGGACAAACAAATGATTAGGTGTGTTGCTTCTGATTGATGGACTGACTTCTTATTAATGCGAGTATAATTTTTTTACGATCAGTTTAAATTAATTTTCGTAAACATAACGAAAGGACATTTTAGTTCAAAGCTTGTTGTCCTTATTTTGAAATGAAAACCTAAGTATCCTGTGCTTATGCAATGTGTAGTTTTCAATGCTTTAGAAATGGATTGGTATGGCTCTATTGATGATAAATAAATAAATATGTAGAGATAACCCGACCACACAGATTGAGCTAGCCCCACAGTAAGTTATGAACTTGTGTCGTAACTCGTAGGTATGATACTAACTCGTCAATTTATTTTATAATAGATACTTATATAGATAGTGTAAGGCCATAAGGTCTTATTAGACCTAGACTCTATCTAGCCCGCAAGGCAAAAAGACGTGATACTATGTATGTATACTTGTCCCACGGCCGCCATCTTGGAAATTTAACTAATGAATAAATTTAAAAACGTTTATAATAACTAACTGTTCTTTATAAAATAATCTAGTTTTTAGAGATATAAAAAATTGTTAATAAGTACCTTAAATTTTTTGGATTCAGCTAGTCAAGAAAAACGTCAGCTCAGGATTCTTTTTCATATTTTGCAATGTTGTTGCCGAAATATTTCCAGTTGTTATTTATTTTTCGTGTGTGTAAGTAACCAATGCTAATTTCAGATTTATCAAACTGTCTTAAGGCATCTGACACATAGCTTAATGACTGCCATCTACGATGATAGCCGGGATCAACGACTTCACGTGCCTTCCGAAGCACGGAGAAAAAACATATGTGTGAACTGGATAATTTTTGATAGTGATTAACTCTTTACCGGACATTGCACAGCTATAGCCGTTATAACAATAAAACTTCTATTGTGTCTAGTCCGTAAGTGTTAATCGAAGGCAAGACAATTTATCTCTTCCACGCTGGTCTGGGAGAAAAGAAAATCGTAGAATGTACCAGCTGCTTCTCTTCCCGGGCAGATCGAAAAACTGATCGAGGGATTGGACTAAATTCTGCAGAATTTTGATTCCGTTTTCCATCTACACACCTTCCAACATGCTAAATGTGGCCATAAGCACAACACGGCAACGACACACATTAACAAAATGATAATTCCCGATACTCGGAGCGGTACCAAGTACCGGTACTTAGTACCGGTATTAAGTACCAAATTTTACAAATACTTCT
Source organism: Elegia similella (assembly GCA_947532085.1). Classification (NCBI taxonomy): domain Eukaryota; kingdom Metazoa; phylum Arthropoda; class Insecta; order Lepidoptera; family Pyralidae; genus Elegia; species Elegia similella. Next base: position 12,095,858 of record OX383931.1, on the reverse strand, counting down.
GTTATTAACGTTATTAAACTTATTGATACCAATCCAATTACGGTCGTTTATTGAGGTCGTCGTCTTATTAAGTCGTTTTATTGAGGTACCGGTACCAATACAATTACCGGTACCGCCGTATTATAGAGGTACCGGTACTTGATTTTTAACGTTATTCCAACCCCTGATTACCGTTACCAAATGTACCGGTACCGATCCAAATACCGGTACTGTCGTTTCATAGAGGTACCAGTAATGAATTTTACCGGTATTCCAACCCCTGTAAGGTCTTATAGACCTAGGGTCTGTCTACCCCGCAAGGGAAAAAGACGTAATAATAATGTGTGTAAGGAAATTATAAATTAAGACAACAGCATGAGATAATGGAATAAATTTTATAAGTTTGAACAAGTTAATGCTAATTTTCATTCCGACGCAAATACGTAGACCTCCGTTTTGCGCAGAGCCTCATATTTTTCGCATGGCTAATCAAACGAGTCATCCAGGAGATAATTTGACGTGTCAGGGCTCAACAAAGAGTGTTGTCAAAGAGCCCGCAGGCGCGCCGGAAGCGATTTGACTGCGGAACTGACGTCACGGTGGGGTCGCTTAGTACTGACGATGGCGTGATGCGAAAGGTTGGTTCGTTGACTGGCGTCTATTTTACGAGGTAATAGCGGGAACAGCTACTATTTATATAGTCACTTAAATTGTTTTTTAAATAGCATTACAATGCTCGGTATATTATTAAAATTGAAAATGTGTGATGAAAAAGAACCTAAGGGACGTGGGTTCGAATCCTACCTGTGGCCGAGTTCTTTTTCATCATATATTTTCGATTTTAATAATTCATTTATATAGTCCATTCAAAAGTTAATTTTTTTCGCCTAAACTGCGTTTGTTAGAAGACGCAATTTTATTTTCTAATTATGAAGTGTAAAGTTAAATCCAAGTTTGTAGGGTTGCAATTGCAATTTTATCTAAGTCATTACATTAATTATAAAGGAAAAACATTGTCAATATGTCTTTTATCATATTTTTCAAAGATTCTGAACTAAAATGAGGTACTTGATACAAATAACGACATTGTAATTTCTTAACATGAAACGAATTATAAATGTCCGTCGGACTATATCTAAATGAATACAAATGACAGTTAAAATACCTACGAGTCATAATCATAACAGCTTCTAGCTCTAAACAATGTCTTAAAGATTTTCCTGTTCAATTAAGGTCAGGTTAGGGTCAACACTGGCGTAGCAACGTATAAAATTATCGCACAGGAAACTTAAGAGCTGAAATGTATAGCTATAACTGTTACTAACGACCCGCCCGGCGTCGCATGGGTGCGATAATTTATACATATAAACCATCCTCTTGAATCACTCTATCTATAAAAAAAACCGCATCAAAATCCGCTGCGTACTTTTAAATATCTAAGCATACATAGGGACAGACAGGAAGCAACTTTGTTTCATACTATACTAGCGACCCTGGCCTCGGCTTTGCACGGGTGCAATGTACATATAAAACTTCGTCTTGAATCACTCTATCTATTAAAAAAGCCGCATCAAAATACGTTGCGTACTTTTAAAGATCTAAGCATACATAGGGACAGACAGGAAGCGACTTTGTTTTATACTATACTAGCGACCCGGGCCCCGGCTTTGCACGGGTGCAATGTACATATAAAACTTCGTCTTGAATCACACTATCTATTAAAAAAGCCGCATCAAAATACGTTGCGTACTTTTAAAGATCTAAGCATACATAGGGACAGACAGACAGCGGAAAGCGACTTTGTTTTATACTATGTAGTGATAATGATAGTGAAAGTGATAGTATGCCATTATCGTTTATACTTAGACTATACTTCTTTATCCCTTTACGGGGTAGATATAGCCTGAGGCCAGACTTTGCTATTCATCATCATCAGGTCCTTTTTAGTCTCCACTACAGACTTTGCTATTATAAAATCAAAACTGGCTTCACTGGTTTCCAGGCTACAAAGAAAACTCTAGATCTCTTTTTGGGTATGTATTTGGGGCAACGCACTACTTCTCCTTTTCGAGTCGAAATGGTTCTAGGTATTTGATTATAATTCTTTTGACCAGTATTTGGATACGCTGATCGCCTAATCATTAGGACCTGTACCTTCCAAGTAGTGGGACAGTTAGAGTAACGCGCAATTTTGTTGAAACTATGAGGCATACTGAATAAGAGTTGAGGTTGCGGTGGCTGTAAAATATCTACAAAGAACTTAGGTAAAATGCTTTTGTTTTGTGTGTATGTGTGTTGCCAACACTTGTGATAGGTTTTTCAAGCTGCTTAGTATCTGAAATAATGATGGCAATCAATGAAAAAAGCTGAGACCGCCAAAATGCTGCGTTTTGTGGTCACGGAGTTTCGAGTATTTTAGCTGAAGATACAACCAGGTCCATGATAACTTCAGACAGTTTACCACGAGCGTATGAATGTGATAAATGTTGTGAGCAGACAACGGTTGCTCCTGAGTTATGAGGCAATGAATCTTTGACGGAGGTACGGAAGGAAGTTACGCGGAACCCATCAAACTTGTGTGGGAATTAATAGATTTGTTGATCAGTTTCCCACTGGTCCCGCGTGATAACTTTAATTTCTTTAATATACTACTTCCTACGCGACAATTCTTTCAAAGAAAACAATCATCCATACGATTTATTGTATACTAATTTAACTAATTTTCCTTTGTGCTTCAAACAAACCATAAACCAAGTAGGAAAATATACTACGTTTATTGGTTTTGTTGACTTTTAAATACTGTTTCCACATAAAGTTCTATATCCTAGCGCCATCTATTTACAATCTTAGACATCACTATAGAGCGACAGTTCTGAAAATCTCCGCTAGGTGTCTATTGATCGTTGACCTGTATATCGCCAAGCGGAAGTTGCTTTTCCTATTTGGAGAGCAAAAGCAACTAATTTTAGGTTTTGAGATGAAAATTTGCCGCCAGATTTCCGCGCTGCAACGGATTTTGAAACAATTCTGAGTGAGTAACATTTACATTTTTTTCGTTGGTTAGGTAGGTACCTACTGGCCTTTTTTATTTTGATACTGTTGTTCATTTTGAGTGGGGAGAGTTGGTACTTGAGTAAATTATTTTTTTGTAACTTTTATGAATTCTTTATGTAACTTTTAGTAAGTAAGTAATAAATAAAAAAATTTGCAATGGAGCCAACAAAACAACAGAAAAAATAAGTATTTCATTATAAAAATGTCATAACTACATTTTAATGCTTTAATACTTATAACATTTTAAATAAAAAGTTTATGTTAGAAGATCCGACATGTCTCAGAGATATTTGCATGATATTACATTTTTACGAGACTATGAGAAAAATAAACTCTTCGTGAGGAATTTGGTTGCTCAAGATGGCAATAACGCGAATTGTAGTTATTACGTGAATTACCTGTTGAATTCTAAATTTAATTCAATTGATGACGATAAATTTGTGATTGAACTGAATGCCGTCGTCCACTACTCTTGATGATTTCTTAGTAGGTACCTTGTTAGCAAATGCCGCGAAGATGGCAAATAAGTTGCGTGTATTTAAAATGAACTTCTTTTTATTACGTGTGAAAGCCTAAAAGCATTAGAGATTCTAATATCGTTCCATTATCTATAAGACAGACTAATTATTTTAAATTGTGTTTTTTAAGAAACAAGCCTATTCTGGAAGATGGTAAAATAAATAAAAAGAAATGATACGGACAAATCACATAGATTGAGCTATCCCCGAAGTAAGTTCGGTATATTAAATACATATACAGATAAACATCCAAGACTCGGGCCAATCAGAAAAAGATAATTGAAAATCATGTTTCGGAAACATCGGGAAACTTGTAAGATTTCACAAAACATGACCCCTTAGCCCTTCCGGGTAAGACAAATATTTTGGGAAGTAAAATAGTTGGTGTAATTGACGCTCTGGGGAACGGGTAATAGTCGAGATATTCATAATTTATAATCTCGGAATTTATTTATTTATTTAAATAAACTTTACAAAAAAGGCATTCCAAAATCCTATGTTAGATTTAAACGTTGGCATTCAACATCGAGCGTCCATATGTAATTAATACTAATGAAATTAAATGAATGAGAATATTTGTATTATCATGAAATGATGTCATTATAATATAGTAGAATTATAATAGAATAGATATCATTATAATAGAATTATTTGTCGATTCAATTTTTGATTTGTTTGGAAAAGAAGGCATTGGCAATTTTCGCAAATTTTTAAGTGGGGTCTATGGCGCTTAAGACCATTTTGAGTTCGATGTGTGTGAGACTCGCGAGGTCCGGTTTACAGATACACTAATTATATTTTTTTTATTGGCTATGTAGCTAGTTCCCATTGAGCTTTTGCTTCTTCACTATAAAGAAATAGGCGCTTGCTATATCTAATATGTTAACCTTAATTTTAAATTGTTATGAGGCATTTAATTTAACTTGAAATCTTTAGCTCTGTTTACCCTGTTAAGATAAAAACGTTGATGGTATCTGATTTTTGGATATTCGTCCATATAAGAGTTATCGGAATTCCTCTATAGCTGGAATCCCCGGCGTGGGAGAGTCCGCAGCAGGCGAGATTAATTAGAGTCGCGGTTAAATTAATAACAACACACACCCGGATTTACTGCCCGCAGTAGTGGATCTACGAGTATATTGTTTTGGGCCGCTGTTAACTAATATTCGGTCTAAATGACCGAATATTAGTTAACAGCGGGATTTTTTTTTTTAATTTACCCCTTAATCAGATATAAAAAAAATTAATCTGTAACTTCGGCATTAATTACTTCAAATATTTTTGGTACTTATTACTTTTCATTTGATAAATTAAGAGTATTGTTGATTACGACCAAAAGTGGTCACATTGTGCGGTGAGCAATAGTTCTATTTATTTGTAAATTGTAATACGGTAATAAAAATACAATAATGCCAAAAATAGTACAAGTAAGTTACTTACTCTCACTGAAAATCGTTGTTTGTATAGAAGCTTTAGCGCGTCTATGCTTCATATTCATAATCATTTATTCGCGAAATACAATTTTTTCACAAGTAGGTACACATGCACAAACATAGTCTTAAAACGGTCTTATTTTTTACAAATTTTAACTTTGGCATTGTGAATTTTGATGCACAAACAATTAAATCAATAAAATAGAAATATTATAAAATTAATAAAAAAAAAAGCAAAATGTCAGTCCTATAATTTATCAACCCAATATTAGTAGTGTACAATTATTAGTGTACAATATTTTTATGGGTCAGAAGAATTTTTAATTCATTGTCAAATTTAGATACCTGGGATTCTTTTATATACTTAGCAAGGTGGTGGTAGACCGTGATAGCCATGCAATAGGGACCATGTTTATACCTATGTACTTCGTTCGGTGAGTGAGAGAGCTGGAGGCCCATCCTTCCCCACATTTCCTTCCCCAATTCCTTGAAAGGCTGGCCACGCTCCTGTCACACCCTGGTGTTGCAGTTGTCCATGGCCAGCGGTGATCGCTTACCATCAAGTGACTCGATTGCTCGTTTGCCGTCCTTTATAATAAAAAAAATACTACTGAAGTACAGATTCAGCTGTTTTTAATATGGTCTGATTTAGGAGCACAAGAATAAAATTACAACACTAGTTTCGTTCATCTAACCCAACAATAACAGAAATATACCTTAACATGCAGCCTAGGCGGCCTAGGTCTTGTCGATACGCCTGGCAGTTTAATGCCCTATGTGACTTTAAATGGTTTTATATAACTTGAATGCTTGATAATTAAAGTACTTACTTTTAGGTTTTAAAGACCCGGGCTCTGTCTATCCTGTAATAAGACGTGAAAATATGTTATATTTATATTAACTGACGTTGTGACTTTTGTACTAGCTATTATAACTCAGCCCAAGGGAATTCAGGGTAGTGCCATCAACACAAACATTTGTGGACAATGGTTAGGCGATCACAGATACACCAATCTAAACCGAGGCTTATTGCGTATTCACCTTTAAGCTATGAATGGCTAGATGTGGCCAATATTCGCGATTTTGCAAACCAAATTGATTTTACACCGTAAATATGTTCTTTACAGCCGTATTTCTAATTCTCCAATTCATTTGCTCAAAATTCTGTTCAAACTCGTCGGAGGATACCTCAATTTGACTGTGTTATCAGTTGTTTCTAGAATTCAGGTAAGACATGATTTTATAAAAATTTTAATTATTGATAACAATCTTTCAGATAAAACAGATAGGTTGTGTATGTGTCATGAATACGGCCGTGTGTTGTCCGTGAATACGAGCAAACCTTACTACAAAACTTTACTACGTTATACCTTTACTACAAAAAATATTTAAACAACTAATTGTCTAAAGAGCACTGCTCTCCAGTAATGTAATTAATTTTTTTATTTATGTAGGTGATGGAACTGTATCCTTCAATGTGTTATCATTTGTGTTTTGAATTGTCTCCCACCATGGATCCAATTTTAAAAGACGTATTTACGTCAAACCCGACTTCAACTAAACTACTGAACAACCTTTCAAATAGAATTTTCCAAACGTTTTCCAGTAATCGGGAACATACATAAATAAAATATAATCCGACGAATTGAGAACGTCCTCCTTTTTTGAAGTCAGCTGAAATGTCAACGTTATCACCTATAGTGTATAGTCTATAAAATAATAAACAAATAAAATAAAAAGATACGGACAAATCACACATATTGAGCTAACCCCAAAGTAAGTTCGAGACTTGTGTTATGGGATACTAACTCAATGATATTATATTTTATAACAAATACATATATAGATAAACATCCAAGACCCAGGCCAATCTGAAAAATATCAGTTTCCATCTTGACCTGACCGGACACATATTGAGCTAACCCCAAAGTAAGTTCGAGACTTGTGTTATGGGATACTAACTCAATGATATTATATTTTATAACAAATACATATATAGATAAACATCCAAGACCCAGGCCAATCTGAAAAATATCAGTTTCCATCTTGACCTGACCGGGGATCGAACCCGGGCACCCTGTATCGCAGGCTGGCGTGTTAACCACTTAGCTATTTAGAAAAAGCTATTATAGCTTAGCCCATTGGGATTCAGGGCGGTTTAATCAACGCGAATATTTGCGGACAATGGACTGGCTACCACAGTCAAGAATACACAAATCCAAACCACGGCTTATTGCGCATTCACCGTAAATCAATGGGTGTTTAGATGTGGTGTCTCATTTTACAGTCCTTCCAATTAAATGTTTAGTTGATACCCAATGAATAAGTATTGCCATTCAACGTGGCAATGTTGCCAGTATTCTGGGCACATTACCGCAGGGCGTGTAATTTTTTATTTATAGGTAGGTTTTTATGTATAGTTAGGTTCTTATTTTAGGTAGGTTTTTATTTTAGATTGGTTGATACCTAATTATGATACCTGCGCGAACCAAGAACGTGTGTTCTACGCAAGCCATTAGGTTGAGCAAATTCATTAGGCGATTATGTAAATAATTGAAAAGACCTTAATATTTTCATATTTATATCTTTTTAAAAAAATTAAACCTGCGAAATTTACAAACTTTTCGAAGGAAAATGTTTTTAGATTTCATAACATATATGTACCGTTTTTAAATTTCAACAAGGCCTTACATTATCGACCTTAACTATACAAATAATTTCGGATGTGTTTAATTAATCTAGGAAATAATCAAGCAATTTGTCATTAATTTTTATGCATGGTAAAAATAATAAATATGAGTTTATTTATATTTTCGTATCTACTCAAAGGCTTATTAAAAAAAACTATTTTTAAACAATTCCGAGTTCTATGATGAAAGTCACTTCATCCCAGGATCAATTATATTGCCTGCCTGATTCCAACGCTCCAACGCTCGGAACTATCCAATGGTAGTTTTGAAACCGCAATCCCGTGAAAATGCAGTATTTGCCCGCGACGGGTATCGAATCCGGAGCCTCTCATTAGCCGACTCGTGTGAAAACCACATGGGATACAAAGGCCATCAAGATCTTTCAATTAGTTACAACGAGAGGTAGTTTTGACGACAGCTGTCAAAATCCACCAATCATAAAGATAATCATTAATCATTATTGATGGATTTTGACAGCTACTGTCAAAATACCTCTTGTCACAGTGCCGCCACCTGGTGAAAAAATGTATTCCGAAAACCATCATTAATTTCGTAATATCATTCACACGTAAAAAGCGGCCACATTATAGATCTCGTTTCGGTTCCTGTTAAACATGGTACAAACAAAGCGGATGCGGGCTACGTTACCTTCCGTGAAATATCAACGTTAATGCTTTTCCACTGAATTCGAATACAATCGTATGATGCATTAGACTGAAATAGAAACTACTAGCATTCAGTCCAATAATTTTATAGTGTAAGATTCCCTAAAGATTCCAGTGCTTTTGAAAATCACCGCGTATTTCTGGTTACTGTAAACCCATACAACATCTTGAAGAAACCTGCATGATCTTTGCGTCTGAAATATAGTTATGTGAACATTAGTTAAGGGGATTAGATGAGCGAAACCAGCGCCTTCTGTCATTTCGATTAAAAAATGATAAATAAATAAAAAAAATACTTCGGTAGCAAATTACTTGTTAATTTTTTAGTATTATTAATTTATTCGTATTACAGAAAAACAGGATAGTTGAGTACCGCCAAAAATTGCCACTTTTGGAGGAAATCATTCTCTTGATTTATCAAATGCAAATTAATGAAAAGTAATATAAAAAATACTAGAAGTAAATTACTATCGAAATACCAAATTATTTTTTGAAATATGATCTGGCCAAGGAGTATACGGGTGGCGCTAGTTTCGCTCGTCTAAACCCCTTATTTAGAGGAAACAAACCACTTGATAATATCTGGCATTTCCTTCTTGTTTACATGTCTCTTTCGTACGTTGGAAAAAATATACATACGTACTCCGTTCATAAATGTGAGAGCAGCGATATTGCAAAAATATCAGACGAAACTCGAAACTAATAGCAGCAAGGCCGGTAAAAATAATATTAGATATTATCAATCGTGATAACAGCCAGAACGAAAGACTGAAAAACTTAAGATACGCTATTAGTGATCAAAAAATTTAATTGTCTTACATACTATATTGCTTTTTCTGTAATAGCGACCCGGACCCCGGCCAGGAAATCGCATCAAATTCTGTTGCGTAGTTTTAAAGATACATAGAGACAGCCAGGCAGCGGGAAACAACTTTGTTTTATACTATGTAGTGATATGACGTGTAAAACTCTCGACATTCCTTTAAAAATATGATTTAATTCATATGTACAATTGTTCCTATGGAACCTAAGGTGGACACTCAGAAAAAAGTATTATCTTACTCCGTGATTACCACCGTTATTTTTTCCCCCGTCTTACTACTGGTAGTTTAATCGGTAGTACCACGGGCAGGTAACGAAATTCGAACGAAACAAAGTAAACGTAAAAGTGTTCAGCCGCCCAGGCAGTTCACTTTTAGAGTTCTCATCATCATTGGTCTCAAAGCAAAAGTCGTTATTTTGACGGGCTGAGTCACCCTTTTAAGGGAATAGGGAACTAAGGTAAATAAAGGTACACGCTGTATTTAACCATTTGGGTGTTTTAAACCTGTTTTGCTCCTAACGGAAAGAGTGTAACAGATATAATGTTTTCTGTAACCAACCAGTTAGAAAACTTTTTTTACATTTTTCTATGTACGTGTTTACACAGTTCGTATCCACATAGGCTATTGACTAGCTCCGTGGCGCAGCGGTCAACACGCCAGCCTGCGACACAGAGTGACCGGGTTCGATCCCCGGCCAGGTCAAGATGAAAAATGATCTTTTTCAAATTGGCCTGGGTCTTGGATGTGTATCTATATATGTATTTGTTATAAAATATAGTATCGTTGAGTTGGTATCCCATAACACAAGTCTCGAACTTACTTTGGGGCTAGCTCAATCTGTGTGATTTGTCCGTATATATTCATTTATTAAAGGCATTTCTCAGGCAACTGTGCGGGAGCTGTCGCATAGTTATTTCAAGTTTTTACAGCCGACCGCCTGCCTTACGCGATCCCACTTTTGGTAGATAGAATAGAACGTAGTATCATTCCATCCATTAATATCCACTGCAGGACAAAGGCCTCTCCCAAGGATTCTTCATTCCAAGGAAGGATATTGCCATACTCACCACGCTTGGTAAACGGGTCGGTGAGCGAACCTTTCATCCCGGAAAATACTGTTCCTGAGGGAACGACGTAGACGCGTGCGAAGCCGCGGGTGGATGCTGGTCTTATATATTTTTAAAAATATCGTCTACCCTTCAAAGTAGCCTATGTATCAGTGTGTAAGGATACTAACGATATCTTATACGTACAAATCCGTTGATATTATGGCATAAAAAATCATACTAAAATACGTATAGTCACGAGCATTGATATATTACAATTGTATTCCATTTTAGACCTTATCACATTGACTTAAAAACCGATATGTATACATATCAATGCTGACGTACATACATAAAACCAATTCAGTCCTATTTTGTGCTTTGAGGTAGTCATGTCAAAATTAAACGCGGACCAACCAGCGGAAATGCTGTCTTCCCAGCATAAAAGCCATGATCTAAGTAAATTTCCTTCGACCTTGGCACCGTGCCATTTGACACTCACTGGTGGAGCTCATTCATGCTACAATGCTGTATACTTCGTATAATGTGATTTGCATCCCAATGCGTCGCCTTGACTGGGGTCATGCGGTACACAATTATTCTAAAGCATTTGATTTTAGAGTTCTTTAGTGAAATGTAACATTTTTTTTAAACAGACTTCAAAATAAGGAGGATGTTATATTTATCAATTCAGTTGTGTTATTTTTTTAACGTTTATTACCGATAACTCCATAATGTATGACCGGTTAAACTTTTTTTTTATTTGTTTTCCAATCATAATCTTTTCAGTAGTTTGATTAAAGTGTGTTTTTATGTGAAAAAATGTAAAGAATAAAAAGGAAACTGCTGATCTTCCTGCACAGATCGTAAAATTAGTCCTAGGGAATGGGCAAAATCCAAAGAATCATGTCAAAATTTAAGCGGCATAAATTTAGTTTACTATATTAGCTTTGACTCTTTTGGTTCTAGGCTCTGTCGACCCCGTAAAGGAATATGTGATAAGTACGTCTGTATGACTGTAAACAATATACCTGACATATGTAGTTAAACGATTGTTTTCAAAAATGTTTCTTGTAGGCACACCCAATCAGGTACAGCCTGCTGTAGGTATCTGCTTAGAATGGCGAGGTACTTTACTATGCGAGAAAAGAAGATATTATATACCTGAAAAAATACGTCCGTCCTTGATTTTAAACTTTATCAGGGCAAACAGAGTGAGCCCGAACACTATACCATAATCACGATAAGTTTTGGGCTTTCAAATTATGTGCAAACGTGTTGTCTTACAAAAATATCATTTTATACACAAAAAACAACAGATATAATAATTTATATTTATTAGATTTATTTATATTACCAACGCCATCTGCCGGTAAAAAAAAAATATTAGGTAGAAAACTTTCGAAGGCCTCATAAAACACCGCTTTTTGCTTTTGTTTTTATGGTAATTACAATATTTACTACTATTCAGGGCAAAGGGCAGACACGACACAAAAATATCTACGACGTGTCTTGATCTCTCTCAGCTGTGTGTGTTATGCAAATAAGACCATGAATAGATCAGGAATGATAAGTCTGAAAAGAAAAACTCAATCCATGAAAAGGCTACGGCTCCAATCTCTCTGAAACGCTTCGCCAGCTTTCATAAACATGAACCTCAAGGCCTTACTGACTGCAAAATAACGAGTGTCATAGAAGAGTCACTGTTGTGTATTGCTGCTCCACAGTAAGATTGTAACCAATTTTAGTCTTATAAACGTTATGCATTAAAATTGAAAAGCTGGGCTCTTGTCGGTGGAGCTTTTCCATTCCTCTCTTTCTTCCGCCAGTTAAGTTTAAAAACTTCTTTATAAGTTGTAACCTTTATTTTTCTTTAATTTGTGTAGGAAGTTTTAAAAAGGGTAGGAGAAAAGGACGTAAAAGTTTTTAAATTTCAGACATGTAATTTACACTTTAAATTTTGAATTGTTCTACTTTGGCACCTATTCTACTTTCTAAATTTTTTCATACATTACGTTTTAAACTTAACCTACGTTTTTGACTAGGTAATATGTAAATTCTAACGCAACATAAATACACAGGCTTCGAAAATTTTTAAGAAGTAGATAATTTAAAAAATAAAAAAAATATTTATTCTTTTTTATACACCTATCTAACGAAACTTGGGGTTTTGAGAATAAGCTTATGATACTTACCTTAATGTACGAATCATTTGGAAGATACAAGATAATAAAGAAATTTTCAAACACACAAGATAATTACGTGCGAACGAAACACATAAACCTTCTTGGCAGTCGGGTAAAAAGTTCAAACCTGTGAATAAGGTCCTATTGGCACTCTTTGGATACGGAACCATAAAAAGTGAAATTCTTAACTGAGCTATTCTTCTCTACATTTGGGTATTTTGACCGTAGTGCCTGTATGACGTCTTAAATTTAATGTGTGTATATGTGAGTCGACACAGTCCTGGCTCTGAGTCACACTCGCAAGGAATCTCTTTGCAGTGGCGAGATTTAATATTCCGTTATGAATTTCTTTGATTGCAGAATAACTCCAAAGGTAAGGATTTTAGTGCTTGAGGAAAATGAAACTTGGCGACAGTATACAAGGAGGGAGGTTTTTAGGGTTCCGTAGTCATCATTACAGTTTCAACGCGTCTGTCTCTCTATCCGCGGTTTAGTTAAGATACTATTGGTACTATAAGGTGTAATTTGGCTATATTAATCAATCAGGCAGACAAGAACTGAAAAAAAATTGGGCTCCTCCCCTGAATGTCGGTAAAGTGATCTGACCTCTGAATAAAAAAATCTCTTCAATTACTTGTGGTTTGGTTGGATAGGTCATTTCCATTTAGATTCAGGGATCCGTTTGTGGCTAACTAGACATTTTAAATTTTCAAATTATTTTCTATAAGTAGCATTTATTCGATGTTTTTGCATACATACAATAATATAGGTACTTAAAACTACTTAAAATATAGATAAATATTTTAAAATAAATAAGTAATGAAATGAATAAAACGCCAAGCGCGCGAGCCGCCTGAAATAATTACTAATCGTATGATAATTTTGTGTGGTTTCGCAATAAAATGCATGTGACGTCACTGTAATCGGTCGGCAAACCAAACTATTTTAATAAAACCGTTGGCGGAGTCGGTGGCCTGACATTCAGCGTACTTTTCAAATAAATTATTCACTTCAATCCTTATTTTATCCTTACTATCCTTACTATATCCTTACTATCCTTACTATCCTTACTATCCTTACTATCCTTACTATCCTTACTATCCTTACTATAATTACTATTACTATATAATTACTATATTACTATATTATTATATTACTATTATTACTATTTACTATTTATTTATTTACTTATTTACTATATTTACTTTTACTATTTACTATATTTACTATTTATTTACTTTATTTACTATTTACTTTTACTATACTTACTTACTTACTAAACTATACTTACTATACTATACTATCCTTATCCTTACTTCCTTACTAATATTATAAATGAGAAAGTGAGTTTGTTTGTTTGTTTATTTGTTTGTTTGTTTGTTTGTTTATTTGTTACGCTTTCACGTCGTAACTACTGAACCGATTATTATGAAATTTTACATACAAGTTCTCTGGAGTACGGAGAAGGACATAAGCTACGTTTTATCCTGGGAAAAGTACTAATCCCGAGGGATCGACATAGACGCGGGCGGAGCCGCGGGCGAAAGCAAGTGTTATATAAAGTTACCTCTTCCATGCTGGTCTGGGAGAAAACAAAAACACGTAGAATGTACAAGCTGCTTCTCTTCCCGCGCAGGTCGTAAAAGCCGATCACGGGAATGGGTAAAATCTGAGGAATCATGTTAATTTCCTCAGATTTTACCCATTCGAGATGTTCTCGAATGGCTATTATTACAGTCTGTTCAAATTACATGTAACATTAAAAAAAACTTATATTAGTAGTCGGCAAATAGAGGGAGCTCAGTAGGATCGGCCTTATATATGTTTGACACAACAATGTCAGCTGGGTGAATGTGCTAGAGGCGGGCAAATATCATTAAGGCGCTGTATCCCCCGTTGTATTATATACTCGTTATTAAATAAGGTTGAAAGTGGCAAAACCGGTTGGCCTGTCACCAGTCTCACTTCAAACCCGTGTCTGCCATTTCCGAGTTAATTTTTAGTTTTAATTTAATCATTCAATAATTTAACCAAATATTGTATATATTTTTTAGGTTGTTCGTTTAGTTATACGTTTTATAAACGTAAAAAAGTAGGTAGTTGTCGCTGAAAATATCAAGTAATTCGCGACAAAACTTTTTCTGGATAAAGCTTTTTTAATATTTTATTTTGGTAGATCACAAATATTTTTTTGAAAATATTTTGCTGTAATCATTTATTTTGATCTTTGAACTATACTACATATTTTTTCAAACTAGTATTCCATGAGAAATAAGGCTAACTGCGCGACGAAATAATAAACATTTAGTTTTACGGTATTCTTCTGATGCACAGCGCCTTAACACAATATTGGTGCAATCGGATATTGTTACTCGTCTGGTGTAACAGTTGAGTATTGCTATAATGTAGGAAATGTTACTTTATAATTACAATCTGTATTCAAAATTCAAATTGAAATTCAGATATCATTTTTTCATTATGAGATTAAATATTCTGTGAATGTAAACAATTTTACAGCAAAATATTCTTGACGTCAATAATTTACTTAAGTTAAGTTTAGTGCCGCTTCCAAAGCGGAGTGCAGAAGAAGCGGCAACAAATTGCACAGCGCAATTTCTCCAAGTGACGTTTACCTACAATTTTTGGTATTAATAATACCTATATAATTTAAAACTACGTTTACGTAATGGGACCGAGAATACATTGTCATGTCGTTATTCAAATTTAATTTAATGTCAAATTATAAAATAAATAGTTGTCCAAAAACAAAAATATCATACTTTGGTTCATTTTGAACACATCATATACAAAATGAACCAAATTATGACATTTAAAATACAGATAAATTATGGGGGGACCAGCGCCAGGCTCAAGCCAGATATATTTATCATTAAAGTAATCATCAGTCCAATAATAATAAAATGTACACAAATACATATGTTAGGTATGTTATATCCTATATATCATACATTATTTATGTCTTATATGGTTGATATGATACATCAAATCAAATGATACAACAAAAAAAAAACAGTGTGAATGTGCGTGTTAACAAATATCACCGACGCGACGTTAGTACAATCGGATATTGTTTCACATCTGGCGTTACCCGAACATTGATAGCTGTGGCTGATCTGTTATTTTGTAATTACACGATTGCCCAAAAAATAAGTGTTGATTTCAGAGTTCGTTTATGTATGAATATTATATTTAAATACTTCAACAGAGTTGGATGTGTTAATATTTATATTAGATTACTTTCTGTATCTCAAGTGACATACGCTATTCTTTTTATTTTTGAAATGTTGTGAAAAAATCTCATGCGGGCGGGACTTTTTCACCATATTTTATTTCTTAATTTATTAAGAGTATATCAAAATAGCATTGTGAAAGCAAAATAAACATTTATAAAAAGATTTTTATTTTTTCAGAGCAGGTGTGATATAGTTTTTCTTAGAAAAATCATGTTGGGTTTACACAATCTATATAAACAAGAAGATTTGAATAGTGAATATTGAATTCAAATATTCACTATTCAAGTTTGATCTTTAACTTTAATAGCACAAGGGGCGAAGTTTGAGTTAATGCGATTTTTGACCTATATGGATCATAAATAAATATATACGGACATACTGTGGTCGTTCGATTGATCCTGTCCATATCTGGTGCCTTAGCAGCAAGGAAAAGTATATTAGTGTAGGCCAAAAATCTGTAAATAGCAATGAATTTCAAAAATAAGATTCAAAACACAGCCTTGGTTACCAAAAAAGCATCAAAAGGTCAGCATTGCATTCGTTATGAATAGCCCAGACAGACTTAATAGTACCGTCTGGATGTTCGCGTTGTATGGAAAAAGGGGCTGTTAATAAAACCCCAAATAACTTTTCTATCACATTTTTTTATTGCAAAGGTCAATATGAAGTTCTAAATCAGTGGTTTGTGTGTATTTTTAAGCCATAATTAGATATTTTTAATTCAAAGGTTTAAGCCATTATTTAAGGTTTTTGCGGTTTTAAGGTTATAATGGTTTACACTCTTTTTCTTATATTTAGAAGATAGAAAAGATTTATCTTCATTACTCAAAAGAAATATTTGTGTTGTACATGCATACATAGTAATACATATTTGTCCCTCATGAATTATAGAGCCCTTTAATAGAAATGTAATAAATCGCGATGCTTGAGCGTTGTTTTATATTTTTAGATGATTATACCAAATATGGTGTTTAGTTTTATGATTTTTGCAGCGTATAAACAGAGAACTCATAGAGATCTCATAAAGCATGTAATCAAGGTAGCTAGTCTTAGAGGATGAATAATGTACTGAACTTCTAAACATAAGAAATTGGAATCTAATGATAGATAAAGTATGCCCAATTGCAATATCTGGAATTCTTGGCATCCATATAAATTACTTGAACATCCATATAAATTACTTAAGTAACAATGAAATAAAAACTGTTCTACTTATTACACTGTTATTTATTATTCATGACCTTACACTAGACTGGACTAAACAATAAGTTGTTCTTGACCTAATATATAACACCGGCCAGAATTATGTCATCTACGTGGACGTGGACGCGTGTATTATTTCATACAACTGGTATGTCTATTACTGTTGACAAGTGGGTCGACTCATAGAAGCAAAAGGAACCGCTTACTATATAGATGCATAGAAGTAAAGACGCCATTTTGTTTTAAAATCTATGGGTCGACTATAGGCACAATGGGCGAAATAGAAACAAAGTAGGTATGCATGTAATTTTTAAATTAATAATTCCATTAATTATTAAATTTTTTATATTGAGTGTGTTAAAATTTAAATTCATGCTCAATCTAATCATACTTTATAGAAATATTATTTTATTCCGAAAGCAAAAAAGCGAGGCAAAATATACGTATATTTTTAATTAATTGCAACAAATGCGCTTTTCAATAAGGCAAAAATCTAGTTTTTCCATGTATACATGGTGAATTTTTTATCGTTGTGAACCCTTAAAGTGGTTATTCATCCCGTCGATATGAACAACTTCTCCTATGGGACCAATGCTGGGAACAAAAATTTTTTTTTGACCTTCGAGTTGACCGGGCGTCCGAACATTTTTGTATGAAAATGTCAAATTTTTTTGAGTTCCCAGCATTTGTCCCATTGGAAAAGTTGTTCATATCGACGGGCTGAATCACCCCTTTCAGGGTTCAGAAAGATAAAAATTTCACCATGTATATGTATATAATAACAGTCGATCAAGTAAATGGGCATTAATTAACCGAGTTAAAAACTTTAAACTAATAACGAGACGAGACACAGGGCTAAATTTAACCGAATTGGGGCTCTACGCACTTTAGGCGCTCCCGGGCTATACAAAATTGGAATTGTTCTACTGGGGCTCTCCTAATCCTAACAGTGGTGAGGGCAACCTAGGCCTTGGCCCCCAGCCAGTGTAGGCTGGAGTTTAGGCAGTTGCCTTGTTTGCCTAAGGGAAAATAAGGCGCTGTTCCTAAAAGTAGCCTTATTATACTATACGTAGCCCTAAGTGCTAGGCGGATAGACAATAATTTTTCAGGATATGTCTATCTAGTAGGATTTGTCATGTCTGTCTGTTCGTCCGTATGTCACAGCCACTTTTCCGAAACTATAAGAACTATACTGTTGAAACTTGGTAAGTAGATGAATTCTGTAAATCGCATTAAGATTTTCACACGAAAATAGAAAAAACAAACAATAAATTTTGGGGGTTTCCCATACCTAGCACTGAAAATCAAAAATATTTTTTCTTCAAACCTATACGTGTAGGATATCTATGGATAGGTCTTCCAAAATTATATTGAGGTTTTTAATATCAATCTTTTCTAAACTGAATAGTTTGCGCGAGAGACACTTCCAAAGTGGTAAAACGTGCCCCCCCCCCCCCCCCCTGCAATTTCTAAAATAAGAGAATGATAATAGTAAAAAAATATATGATGTACATTACTGGAAATTGTTTTGAACGAGATCTAGTTAGTAGTTTTTTCTAATAAGTCATACATCGTAAACCGCAATTTACCTTTTATTCAATCAAAGTTACAACGAACTACAAGAACTTTTATATTATGTTACTTGCTGCTACGCCCATGAAGCACTTGGCAGCTTTTATACCTGCAATCCGTTGTTAGGATTCCTACCTACTCTTGTACACTGCTCATTGTTCAATATAAATTCAAAACGAATGCAGTCCAACTCTAAAAAGATCTACCTACTCATCTAAAATGCAACGTCTTTGAAATGCAAACTGTTAGTTTATCTATCACTAGCCAAAGTAACTATTGGTAGACGCGAGTTTATTTCGAGATATTTTGTTCCAGTTTATTTTCGGCCCTTCCTGTCTCGACGAACGACGTGCGAATTTAAGGGCCGGTGTATAATAATACTTTTGAACGCTCTATTATTTCACGTGTCCCTCACCCTCGTCGTATGTCTGTCAGCCGCCTTATAAAATAACGCGATTATGTCTGTGTATTCGCGAAACTGACTTTTATTGACTAGTCAATTCTAATATCATAGAATTATTTGTTTTCGTTCGTGCTATGAGTAGGTTTGTTCGAACATAAAATGAAATTATGTTCTGTGGCGGCCTGGAATATTTACATAATAAAGGCACGCTAATGAAATTGTAACTTTGAAATGACCTTGACTTTTTGTGCTCTTGAATTTATTAATGATATACACGTAGCCTCCCTTTATTCATTAAATATGAAAAGTTACATAAAAAGGGAAAAAGTAAATTTATGTACTCTTACATACATTTATTACTATATAACAATACATAATAAATCAGAAAACTACAGATATGTGACGAAAAGCAGAAATTCAATTTAAAAGTCTTACAATTCCTTTGCATTACGATTAGAATTTATCTAAAATACACCAAAATTCATTCATTAAACTGAAACAGTACATTTTTATGCAAACATAAAAAAACTTAAAATCAAATGCATGAGGCAGATAAATTTCCAGATGCATTCGATTTTCAGTATACACATGACCATTTTTTTCGAACTGGAAATGCGTGCACTGCAATCCTGAGCAGAGAGATTAGATCTCGATTGAAAAAGCCTTATTGACATTGTCAGAGGCGGATTTCCATTGTTTTCCATTTTCCAAATGCCGTATCGCGCGCGTTATCACCAGCAGCTCAGTCGCAGACAGAACGGGGAGCTCGGCGCACGTCGCTGTCACACATAACGCCGTCGGCATTCCCGCGTTTCCCCACACTTTTCCCGCGAGACGACGTTGCCCGCGCGAATCGCGACGCATCGGGAACACCGGGAAATGTCACTCTGATATAACAACGGTGTGTATTATAGTGCTTCCAAGTTAATCGAATATGATAAGTTAATGTGACGACGACACCGTGTGTTGCACGTGATCGGATTACAGAATCGAGGGATTTATTATTGTTTTGCCGACGTAAGTGATACGTTCCGGATTTTTTATATTGACCAATGAGTAGATAAATAAGTTAGATGCGATACCCGGCATGCCATGTCGAGGTCGCCGAGATATTGTTATCTTTTATCTGCTGTGATGACTGGTGTTATTTTTGTCAATGTTTGATAAAGATCTGGATTTTAATATTAGAATTTAAATGTATTTATGATACAATTTTCATAAATTCAAGCTCAAAGCGTATTATAAATTTAAATTCCTACGTACATTAAATATTTATATGATTGTATAATCAATCATTTGAATATTCAACAGTTAATAATAAGTCTTAGCCGTTCTTGGTAAATATTCGAATATTTAGCGTACTCCTGTAAATATTTGCTTATAGTGTTTGATTAAACGTTGATCTTTAGATGTTACTTCCGAGGTATTAATTCCATTTAACATCTTCATGCCTAAAATAGCTAACTGTAGATTGTGATGTAATAAAATAGATTTAATTTGAAATACCAGAAATTCCTTCGTTTATTTATTCACGAAATTGGTATCTAAAAACTTGGTTTCAATATGTAGGCATTTTATTAACTTCTAATCACCAAAATCAAGAACGCAGGAACTTTTGATGGGTATCTGTTTCATGGGATTTAACTTTTTTTATTACATTTGCGTTCCGTTGTTAGCCTGAAAGCGTAAAAGGGTTTTTACGTTACCTTTTACGTGGACTATAGTTTTGTAGGCGCTGCATAATGTATTTTGATTTGGGTACTTTTATGGTTTCACTACGTACAGTGGTTTATGCACAAAACATATTTCTTCTTTGATAAATATTTCTGCACTGAATCTCTCCTCTAACCTTAGTTTAACTCGTAAACTAGTTAGTTTTCGTCATTATGTATATAATATACATAAGAGTACAGTTTCAAAAATATAAATATTTTTCTAAAAATATAAAACAATTTTTCCAAAAAAATATAAAATTCCCCCGGCCGTGTCAAACATTATAGCTTATGTCATTCAGGAGAGTGTAAGGATTCTAATGATAACTCAACATACAATGATAACTCAAATACGTTGAGGCTTTAAAAATTATGGTGGAAAAAAGAGGCTCACATACATACTCTACTCTAAATTTATATTTACACACATACATATATGAACTCGAAAAACTATAGGTACGCTCCTTTTTTGGCAGTCGTGTCTATAAAGATTTTCAAAACATTAAAAAAAAAATGTTGTTAATTAACTTTAACTTTACCCACTTATATAATACGTAGGTACATTCATTTATAAATAAATGTAAGAAAATATCTTCTTACACAATTGCAAGTTAATGTACAAAGCTAAGTCTTATACTGTTGCGAATACTTTTAGGAGAATATTATTTAATTACTCAATTTAATTAATGTTAATGTATATGTACCTAAAGTTTTAAAATAGTTTATTTTTGCCAAGCCTTCATAAGGTTTAATGGATTAGATAATATAATTCGAATCCATTAAATATACCAAGATCAAGTTTAGATAAGATTACTGAGGCATTACTAGGTCTTTGTCGTAGTAACAATTATTTATTTCAAGGTTTGACATTAATAGCCATCTGTGTAAATAGTGCGCTTATTCATTTTGTTTATACATGGAAGTAGATGGCCTCATGTTGAGTATCAATATGTAATAACAATAAAACTTTACTGATACTCCTTGTAAGTCATCATAAAAAAATTTCATTGAAAGAGGAAAGAGAAAATCAAAAAACAAGTAGAAATTGTTTAGGTTGTAATCTTTTTTGCATACCTATTTGAAAATAATTCAGATACTTACTCGTATTTTTTCCCGGGAATCTTGTTGTTATACTAGTTGCTGTTGTTTATTTTTTATACAAAAATTTTTTTTACTAAATATAAATAAACAGCGCATAAAATGATAGTGTGCTCTTGTTCGCTATAGCGTGGTCCTGACCTACGTAATATCTGACCTGCGTAATATCTGACCTGCGTAATATCTGACCTGCGTTGGTTATATCCATACTACAATATTATGCTGATCCACTGCTATCAGCGAAAGACGATTTTATTACTTATTGTAATGAGGTCTTTGAATGATAGATAAAGAGCGCTTTGTTAATAGTGTGAAATGTTATCGCCGAATCGTGGCCCTGAACTACGGAGCATCTCGCCTGCTCTGCTTATATCCATAATACAATGTTATGCTGATCACTGTTAGCAGCTGATGCCAATTTAATTGCTTCTATATAACTCTTGGTAATTGTGTTATATGACATCGCTAGATCGCGGCCCTGACCTGCGGATCATCTCGTCTGCGCTAGTTATCATAATACGAGTACAATATTATACTGACACACTGTTACCAGCAGATGACAATTTAATTGCTTCCATATAGTAATGAGATCTTAAAAGTATGGCTATTGGGCGCTCTTGGTAATAGTGTTATATGACATTGCAAGATCGCGGCCCTGACCTGCTGATCATCTCGTCTGCGCTGATGGTTATATTCATAATACGAGTACAATATTATACTGACACACTGTTACCAGCAGATGACAATTTAATTGCTTCCATATAGTAATGAGATCTTAAAAGTATGGCTATTGGGCGCTCTTGGTAATAGTGTTATATGACATTCTAGATCGCGGCCCTGACCTGCGGATCATCTCGGCTGCGCTGGTTATATTCATAATACGAGTACAATATTATACTGACACACTGTTACCAGCAGATGACAATTTAATTGCTTCCATATAGCAACGAGATCTTAAAAGTATGGATATTGACCGTTCTTGGTAATAGTGTTATATGTCTGCGCTGGTTATATCCATAATACGACTACAATATTATACTGACACACTGTTACTAGTAGATGACAATTTAATTGCTTCCATATAGCAATGAGATCTTAAAAGTATGGATATAAAGCGCTCTTGAAAATAGTGTTATATGGCATTGCTAGATCGCGGCCCTGACCTGCGGATCATCTCGTCTGCGTTGGTTATATTCATAATACGAGTACAATATTATACTGACACACTGTTACCAGCAGATGACAATTTAATTGCTTCCATATAGCAATGAGATCTTAAAAGTATGGATATTGAGCGCTTTTGATAATAGTGTGATAATATGACATCGCTAGATCGCGGCCCTGAACTGCGGACCATCTCGCTTGCACTGATTATATCCATAATACATTTTTTTTACTCGATACTGATGATTGATTTTATACTCAACTGCTGCTATGAGGCCTTTAAAGTAGTATAGATAAAGAGCGCTTTTATAAAAGTGTGAAATGTTATCGTCAAATCGCGGCCCTGAACTGCGGAGCATCTCGCCTGTGCTGGTTATCTCTATACATATAGAGATATTATATATATTAACCTAACACACTGTTACGAGTAGATGATAATTTCCATACAACGATGAGATCTTTATAGTTATAAAGCTGATAATAGCCTATGTCATCGCTAGATTATGGTCCTGACCTACCGTCTCTTCTCCTCTGGTTATATCTAGGGCTCTTTCCCACTGGTCACTTTGGGCACGTGCCCAGGGACCCGTGATCGGCAAAGGCCCCCAATTGCTGCCAGTACAATATATCTACGACAGCCGATATTTACTCCTGAAAATGTATTTATATAGTATTACATACTACATTGTTCATTGATACATTGGTTATTATTACTATTATTAGTAATAAAAATAGTTTATTACTTTTTGAAATAGTGGTATGGCAAGCAACTATAATGTGCCCTGATTATATCCATAATATGATACTGACCCGCTGTTACCAGCATATGACAATTTAGTTGCTCCTATTCGTTTAAAGCAATGAAATCTTTAAAGTATACCTAGATATGGAGCGCTCTAAATAAAAGTATAATATGAATCGATAGATCGTGGCATCTCGTCTGCCATGGTTATGTCCATAATCTTCATTATAACTACTTCATATATGGTAGTAATTAAATTGTCATAATAGTAGATACTGTTAACAACAGTATGGGAGGTCCATTATTTTATTTTTTTACCTATTTTTCTTGCAATTCTGTATTCCATTAGGAATTCTGATGTGAATGAGCCAGTTGCTTCTCTTCCCGCGCAAATCATAAAAGCCGATCGAGGGATTGGGCTGAAATCCGTGAAATCATGTCAATAGGCGATGCACAGTGTGTATACACCCTCCAACATGCTAAATGTGGCCATAAGGTCTTATTAACCTAGGTTCTGTCTAACTCGCAAGGGAAAAAGACGTAATACTATGTATGTATTTTGATTCTAGGATTTCAATATAGCTCAGAGGTTCAAAATCTCGCTGTATTGTATAACTATATATATACTTGAACACGAAAAGAATACACTCCTTTTTTGGCAGTCGTATCCTTTTTACGTCATATCATTGGATGCAGCTTTGTCAGTCTGTGAGGCCTATGTTGCTAAAGTATTGCTGCAGGGTATGGAAGGTTTCATTCAAAAATCTGTAGTATCCGTTGGTGGTAGCGAATGACCAAGGTTCGATTAATCTTGTGCCGAGGATTCCAAACACAAGTGGAAGTCCTACCAGGCTTATACTGCTTCTCAAGTTGAGAAGAATTTGATATTCCTATCAACTTAAGAAGCAGTATAAGCCTGCTACTTTGGATCTTAAAAAAAGAGTATGGTGCCTCCAGAGCCTATAAAAGACGTATATTCCGATAATCAACACGGCTTTCACCATGGTCGCTCGGCTGCTGATCTTCTAGTTTATCTTATACATCGTTGGGCATAGGGCTGCGCCTATTGAGAGCAAGGGAGAGGCTTTGGCAGCTAGCGTGGATATTGATAGACTTCGATAGGGCCTAGCATAAGGCAGTGCTGCTGAAATTACCATCGTATGGACTATCGAAGAAGCTGTGTACTTGGATCGCCTTCAAATCAAGGTCCTTGTAGACGGTGCATGGCTCAGAGGTCAAGTCTATAAATGTTGGTGTTCCACAAGGTTCTGTATTGTCGCCTACACTTTTCATTGTGCATACCAATAATTTGTTACAAAATAACGATATACATTGCTGTGCAGATGACAGGATTGGCGATCCCTTATATACATATATAGGCCATGCTAGCGCCTCCCGTGGTTTTGTGGAGGGCAACCAAAATAAGCTTGTGTCTGTTACTGAGTCACTTTTCACATTGTGCAAGTCTCACATTGTGGTCAGCTCAATGTTGTCAAGTTAATTCCCATGAAGACACAAGTCTGCGCACTTACAGCTTGTATCAATGCTCCTACATTTCAGGACACTACTCTTAACATCTCTGACAGCTTAATTGTTGGTCTTGAATTCTCGAAAGAAGTCCAGTTTCGCGATCATTTGTAAGATAAGGACTTGTAGTGCCTTGTAAAGCCAAATGATATTTTGATCTGGCCCATTGGTTGACACTACTATGCAAAGCTCAAAAACGGCGGCATATGTAAAAAAAATCGTGTAAAAATGGTAAAGCATTAACAAGTTAATAACATTTTAAAGTCACACTGACACTTCTTTAACTTAAAAAAACAACAAACAAATGAGATAGCACTAGTTTTAAACACTTTTTCTAACACTCATTGGAACCGTATCCGTCATTGCTAGGGCTGCCAGCTTTTTTTACAAGAAATTAAGTATATTTAGGTCTGAGAAGAATATTAAACAGTATTTTAGATAAATGAACAGTATTTTATTTATTTAATGTTTTAAATACATATTTTTAGAGCTTCTCTGGCCTCTGACTAAATAAAAAAATAGTTAAGCAGTTTGATGCTGAAAACAGTATTGTGTATACTTTATTTTTGTTCAACAGTAAAAAGTAAAGGTAATGTAGTGAAAAGCAGTATAATACTGTTTTTGACAGTATAGTTGGCAACCCAAGTCATTGCCTTTTACTCATTTCTTTCCTCAATCCAATAAAGACCATAAACACATGTACAAATCAAAATCAAAACATTTATGCAGAAACTGGATCTTTATATGCTCTTTTTTACGTCAAGTTACATTGCTAATTATCTTATTTATTATATTTATATCTTTCATTAATTATTGTTCAAAAGCTACCGCCTACTAGCGTTTCGGAACCGACCACAGCATTAAAAAATAAAAAAAAATATTTTTGATTATATACCTAAGTAGAATGTGTTATAGATTAGCAAACGTGTTGCGGAATGCTATATATGCACGAACTGTAACCTTCGTAGGTTATCATTAATAATTTCACACCAAAAATCTTGTATCGAAGTAATTTTTATAATGAATATCTATCTTATTAATTAACGTTAGAGACGAGGGGTTTTAAATATTCCTGGTGCATCCAATTAATAATAGCATTAAGTACGAGTGTAGGGGATGATATGCGTATACTTTGAATTCAATCTCATTAATTTAATGAATACATTTCCCTCTTTATTTGTAAACAGAATTGTTAACTAGATTTTGCCCGCGGCTTTGCTTGTCCTATATATCCCACGCAAATAGTATTTTGGGAATGAATGGGAATAGAATATGGTTTAAAGATACCCTAAATTTTCCTTACCCTTTGTGAGAATGTGAAACCATGCCAAATTCCATTATGATCGGTTCCGTAGTTGAAACGTGAAAGTATTACTAATAAAACAAATGTACAAACTCTTTCGCATTTCTATAATTTGTTCGTATATACACAGATATTATGTTAAGTAAACAGAAAACAATTAAATATTTATAAGATATAGGTAATCTTGGCGTGTCAGAATCTCAAAATCCTTTTTTTATATTGGCATTATTGGCACGTGTTAAAAGCACAAACCGATTAACATATTACTCAGTATCTGTTATATTTACGCTTATTTTTAATACAATTTCAAAATCTAGTTTTTCTTTATGTCCAATCATATTTTACTTACCGATGAATAATATTCCCTTCCATATGTTGAAAACCGGCAGCACAACATTTGCCACATATTTTAAAACGGTTTATCACGTGGATAGATACATCCAAGTAATCCTCACACTTGATATAACACTATAATAAAGTATTTGTTTGTAATGAAAGGTTGGCGCTAAGGAATATATCAAAAAAAAATTAAACATTGTTCTTTTTTTCAGTTTATATGAAAATAAATGTTTTAGAGTCTGTTATAAGTAAATGTTTTATTTATGTCTGTGCTTCATGGAATATCCGCACCGGAAACTGACCACATTGTACTCGTAGCTTGCCTTTCATTCCGACTATCGTATCCTTCAATTAGTCAAAATTATTCAATCACGAGCGCAAACATGCGGGTTGGGGCCAAATATTGGTTTATGGGAATAATGGGAATGCCTCTCTGTTGCATGACCGTTCTCATTTAGGTAATTAGTGTTCATTAGCAGTCGGCAACGTGCTTTCATTAGTAGGCTTAAGTTATGTCAGTGGTACTCAAAGTGGTCTGTATCGAACCGCCGAGACTATGAAGACCTGCGAGAAAAACTAGTTAGGATCAAATACTATTATTATTTTAGAATAATAGGCATACCTTGCTATTGCGTGACCGTTTTCATTTAGATAATTAATGTTCATTAAGATTCGGCAACGCTCTCTCATTAGGGGGGTAAAGTTAAATCAACGTTTGTCAAAGTGGTTTATATCGTCCCGGAAGTTTAATAAAAAATATGATGTGATCAAGGACTTTTACTCCTTGATATAAAATAATACTAGCATTTGATGACAACGTAATCGTAGTTGAGCTATCCCCCGCCCCTTCACACGGATAGTGCGTGAGAGAAAATACCCTCAGTATTTTCTAAAACTGTCTCTCATACATAACTAAG
This sequence comes from Elegia similella, assembly GCA_947532085.1. Taxonomy (NCBI): domain Eukaryota; kingdom Metazoa; phylum Arthropoda; class Insecta; order Lepidoptera; family Pyralidae; genus Elegia; species Elegia similella. Next base: position 12,068,229 of record OX383931.1, on the reverse strand, counting down.
TGCCTCCGGTTGTTACTTCGGAGCTCGAGATTCGCTCGAAAGAATGTTAGTTTCAATTACGGAGGTTTCAATACTGAGACGTAAAACTGTAAAAGTAATATGAACAGAACGTAATATGAAAAAATATTTGATTTATAAGAGAAAAGTTTAAGTACCTCCGACTTAATATTTAAATTAGATACGCCGCCACACTCGGCAAATTACCGTAATACGTATCGCCTTAACAACAGGAAACAATACCATTAATTACTTAATCTTTGAGTTTTGAGCGAAATTGTTTTACTGCTAATATATTTATTTTGTCGTACACGTGTAAATATAATTGTAACGGAGGTGATAAATGTTTATTTTGTTCCCACCGTAAAATTTTAATAAGGTAAGTGTATTGTTAAATAAACAGTGTTTTAGGGGATGTAAGTAAGTAAAGTTAGAGCTCGGTTAAAAGCATTCATAACAAATTGACGATGTCAACCAAGTACTTGTTCACTTGTTTAGGGTAAATAATGGTTGGACCTCTCATAATTTACAACACGTGCTATTTTGATACAATTTTGGAAAACAAACATCAAAATTAACTTAATCTTCCGTTTTGCGGCTAATGTAAGAATTTCAGGTTAGTGTTGAATTATCAAAACGTTTTTAAAATAACATTATATGAATGAAACAAAACTGAACTTGCTGAAATTACAAAAAACCTACATATTAGCTAAGTCTTGCTGTTTTTTTTTTTTGTCAATAGCAAATGTTAGCTCAGCAAATTATTCAACGACCCTTTTCTAAATTTATCTTATCTGTATATATTTAATGGATATAATGATTGCAAAAATTAATTTAAAGAGACAAAATTTCATGCTTTAAATCTACACGGAAATTATTTAAAAAAGCATCAATTTAATATTGCACAAAGTCCAAATGGGAAGTGTATAGAGATGATTATCCCATCAAAGAGATACCCATCCAATACTTTCTCTGAAACTGACAATCTCTGACGTTTTCAATTCGTTAGGGATGAAAATTCATTACTTAAAAATCGAGTCAGCTGAAACTGAAGTGTCTCGTCAGTCATTAAACAAATTGACATTTAAATGTTTTCTAAAATTGAAATCGGTAATGGCGGCATTAAAAGTTAAATGCGACGTTCCGGTTCTTTATTGGTCTCGATTAGGTAAACAAGCATACGATGCGCTCAAGGCGATCATTGGCTATTTGGGTCAGGGCCTATCGGACTCCGCCCTGCACTGCAGTACTCTATTAGACGAGATTATCTCCTGATACACGTAATTAGGTCCGAGCGATGTCTGCACGTCTTATCCCTACATTAATCGAATGCCAATTGAAATTCCGATTGGTATTATGCAAAGCTATGCGAGGCTTAGGTTGTGACCGTTGACTTACAAAAATATAGATGACGGACGTTGACAACATTAAGAAATTCAATAAAATATTAGAATTTTTATTTATGTTTAGGAAAGGCTTGTCTTGATAGCTGCAGCTATATCTACAGTTTATTCCACTTACCAGTTTAGTGACATATGGCTGGCCAGCACCAATTAGGTATATATAGATAGCACTCAGAACTGTGATTACCCGTAGGTATCTTTTTGTTGCCATGTTTAATTACATTAACATATTTTTTATTTTATTTTTGAGGTAAAATACATAAAAAGAACGTAACTACCGGGAACATAAACACTTTAAAAATGTATATAGCGTTATTTTCGGATTTCAATTAGGTATCTAATTTTAATTTAGGGTCATTGGCTAAGACCCTACACGAGACAGTGGGAGTTGATGATACATTAGAATACGGTGGGTGTTATAGGTCGAATGTCGAAACGAAAGCCCTTTTTACGATTATTCGCCTTGATTTGATTAGGCACCGTGAAATTGAATAATTGATTTTTATGCTCCTTTCCGTGGAAAATTTTCAATTGTGAATCATTTATGTTGTCGTTTTGTTTATATTTATGTACCAATACACACTAAAGGATTGTATAGTTTCAGAAGTTCTGTAATTATAGGAATATAGATTCTACTTTTTGTAGAGTGGTAAATGATGTTTGTATAATTCCTGACCTCATTGAATAATTTTTTTTATACTAAAGGTGTAGTATAAAAATATCGTTTTATACTAGTGGTTAAGTATTAGATTCTTTAGCTTAAATTTGGACACTAAAATAAAATAAAAAAGTGTTGCTGTACCGCAAAAGATGACATATTGCTTGAATTTCTGGTGTAACTATAGCTATCCCACTTGGATGGAATCAGTTTATGTTGTTTGCTTTCTTACGCTCAAAAATAGTACGTGCGGTCAAATAATTAATATTCTAGTATTTATAAAATAAAAAATTGTGGTAATGTGAACTAACGAGTTGAAGAGATTTTATTACACGGTTAAGAGCTCACATTAAAATAAACTTTATACATTGAAGTAACGCAATATTGCAGAGGACCACACAACACGTAGATACTTATCCTAATAGTCAGTTGCTTAGAGCTTTTGTAGTATTTTTCCTATGAAATATACATATTTAGACACACGGCAGTGAGTCAGCCAAGTTTGCAAAATAAAGAAGGTGATATACCGATCGTTCTTTATACATATATATTAATAATATAATATTAATAATACATTTATTTGCCATTTAAAAACATAAACAGATCTAGAAGCTATGTCTTTCACACTATGCCTGTCTCGTGGAAGTCACATATCGGAAATCAATGAACCAAGTTCTAAATAGTTACTATTTTAAGTATCTACATAAAAAAATAATAAAGTTTATCTCCCTACCCTATTACTTGGACGAATAAAAGCCATATTATAAATGCATCTACGAAAGTGTGATGATTTTCAGACAATGAAATATGTAGCGTAGCGCTTCTCCCCTGGTTATTTTGTGAAAGTTCATCGATAGAAAAAAATACAACTAACCATCTAATCTCCTGTAGTGGAGTCTAAAAAGACCTGATGATGATGATGATCTAATCTTCCGTCTTTTGGTCTCCAGGATTTTAAAGCAACAAACCCTTATATTAAAGCAACATTTTCATATCTTTATGCCCTCAGATTAAGACTTAATTTTGCCCTCAGGCTCCAGTTTCCTTTAATCTGTAGCAAACCTCAACCAATTTGTACTTGTATTTAGAAAAAAAAACTACGATCCTGTTTAACCACCTAACCCGCATTACTCAAAGTACATGTACAGTCAGCCAAGGTACAGGTATATGGCGGGGTCAGGTATCTCCTTGGCAGACTGTACCTGTCAGGATAGGTACAGTAGGTATACCAAACATGTATACTCACTCATAAAGCAATCATCTTCAGAGAAGCTTTGAAGATAAGCTGTGAAACTTGCATAGCGCGCTGCAGTTATTTCGCGATATAACTTCAAGAAGTTTCGTACAGTCGTTCTACGATTAGATTGATTTAAACTGTTTTGGAACCTTTTAAACCTCTTGTGTGCTGGAATACCAAACGCAATAGTTAAACTAAATTTGACCAGCTCTGTGGCCTAGTGGTTAATATAACAGGCTGGCACACTACCCGGGTTTGATTCCCAGTCAGGTCAATATGGAAAATGATCTTTTTCAGATTGGCCTGGGTCTTGAATGTTTATCTATATATGCATTTGTTATAAAATAAAGTATCGTTGAGTTAGTATCCCTTCTAACTAACACAAGTCTTGAACTAACCTTGGGTGCCCAAGGTTAGTTCAAGACTTGTGTTGATGATATCATTGATATCATTACTGTGCCTTGGGGTAGCTCAATCTGTGTGATTTGTCCCTATATATTTATTGATAAACAATGCATTTTTGCGCAGATTTGCGCCTCAGTATACTACGGGTAGTTAATGCTACTTGCAAAGCTTATTATACGCGTGATGTTATTAAAGCGAGTTAAATTATTAAACCATCCGAAGATTTCCTTTATCTGAAACTTAAGAACGAGCAATTTATCAAATTTTAACAAAGCATATAAAACGCTAAATGTGGCCATAAGGTCTCATAGAGCTAGGCTTTGTCTACCCCGCAAGGGAAAAGATGTGATACTATGTCTGTATATAAATATGCACATGTGTAACAATCACGATATATCACACTGACATTTGTAGACAAAATAATGTAGCCACAAATAACAGCTATCCACATATTTTCACGTATTTTCCAAGATAAAAATCTCGTCGTAAATCACCATGGTCCTCTGCGGTACCTTTTTAGGCACGCCTATCCTAGTATCGGTACTTTGGAACTGGTATTGTGAAATGATACGCGTATGGAAAACCAACTTATCGAGAAGCAACATTTTGATTTTATTATGGGAACGTAGGCTGGCTAAGGTCTGTTGAGAAATAATGCTAAACAGTAGTAGCCATGTATTAAACATGGGAATAAGTCAATTTTGCAAGACTGTAAAAAATATTTAAATAAAGAAGTTAATGCGTTTCAATACTAAAATCTGATCCAATTTTGTCGTTAAAGGCAATTTTCATGATTTACCTATATCTCCTTTTGTAGGTAAAAACATTGTATAGGTAGTTATTTTGCTTTTTTTCTTAATGGACTAAATTTGTTGAAACTTATCGATCTAAGAAAGCCGGAGTGTCTACTTAACAAAAAATAAGCGAGAAAGTATTTTTTTTACAAAAAAATATATTATGAACTTCCCGTGATATCGACAGCATGTCATGTCACCGTCCAGCAAAAATGTCGAAATATTGTAACGCTCCATATTGTGTGCATTGACTTTTAATCAAAGCGATGGGCACAGCCTTTTCGTTTTCATTCTGGTGTCATATTTTGGATATTCATATTGGCACGCCGAAAAATGGTCAATTTTATTTTTCAACAAATAAAAAACCAGTCTGCTGTTTAAAATCTGCGGTTTTAGGAGTCAATTCAGACTTTGCGGAAAGATGCTCGATCACTTTGTAAGTTTATTAAAATATCAATTATTCCATTCAACCAAAGCTGAAAATAGTACGCAATATCAAAATAAATAAAATTTTACTATTTTCAGGTTTGATTGAATCTCTTATGGTCAATTCAGACTAGGCGGAATTTACCCAAAATATTAGCACCCAAGTAGGGTTGGCGTCAGGTAGGCGACGGCTTGTAAGACTTTACCAAATTATATTGCAGCATGAATGCTGTCATAATAGCGGCCCCAGGGCTCCCATGCAGCACAGCGGAGGATGCAACCGGGAATAAAGCTCCGATGATGATGACCATGATGAGCAATTCTCAACAACATCATATTTTACGGGGTCTTTGTAAACTAGGTACTTAAAATTCATATCACGGACAAGCATGTATAACGAAGTAAGACGGGCAACTATAACAATTAAGTAGAGTTCATAAGTCAAAAAGTTATTAGTCGACCAACTTATAAAATAATGTGCAAGTACGGAACTCCACTCAGCGCTTGGCCCGACAAACACGTACTTCGTAAGTGTTTCAATGCTATTCGATTCATAAAAAATATGCCAAATGTGACGAAATAAACAACAGTTCAGTCAGATACCTGCCCTTAACAAAAGAGAAAAGTAAAATTTTTAACAGTAATTCAAATAAGAAATACAGTCAATTTTTATTTGTGTTGTAGCTTTGGGAATACGCCCTGACGTGTTATGTAAACGTTTCCTTAATTTAGTCGAGTTGTGTGAGTCAGCTCATTCATTAAGCTGCAACAATTACATCATAGCTCTGCTTCATAGCTTCCAGTGCGTGGAAAACTGCGGTTTGAATATTGCGTCAGTATTGACGTGCGCTTGATTTGATAGACCGGTGGTATATGTAATATATCTTCAACCTAGGTAGTTTTTATTAGTATAAAAAATACCTGTACTAATAACTTAGAATAGGGTAGTTTAGACCTTATTATCGTCAAGTTTCGATCCAATAAAAGTAAATGTATCTAAAAGGAACTTTAATTTTCATGAGACTTTTCAGAACCAAGAAATCGTCTATTCATTCTTACAACCTTATGAAAAATATTCCTTTTTGAAACGTCATTGTGCAGTTTTCTCATTGCCACGTGTCTAACAGGATTCTCATACAAACCTCTATGCTTTATTTTTATAAGTGTTTTTTTGCATTCACAATGTTATTCTGATATAATCTAATTAATTAAGACAAAATATGAAGACAAAATTTCACGCAGGTGGGGTTATCTTACCACCTAAGGTCATACAGAGACCTAAGGATGCTGTTCAAACCCCGCCAGCGTGGAATTTTTTACCATATTTTATTTCCTCTATGCTTTATAGAGAGGCATAGCATAGAGCTATGCCTCATTTTGACGCCCACTGCTCATTTTCAGTTCTAGAACCAAACACATGGTAGATATAATTGTCTTACAACGAAAAGGTAATTCTGATAGATACTCATATTTGTTGGCTATACAACAGATACTCGTAGTTCATTGCGTTGTTATCTCAAAAATAAATGTGGGAATCGCACGTCTCTCAATTTTCTAATGCATTGTAAATGTCACAAACACCTTCGGTAAATATATACAGTACGTAGAAAGCTCGGCGGAAACCTAGGCTGGTCTCCACGGATAGTATTGAATCGGCCGAGGGTACATTACCATCTTCATTACGTATTCAGCGTCGGTAATCGTGTAGATATCGCGCACAATTGGTAATCTATCTTTGTAAGATTTAGCTGTCTTGTATGGCTTAAGCTAAATTGCTATTCGAGATTTGTGGCTTTTTCCTGTGTGCCAATTGTGTGTTCGTTTTGTATTTCTTCGTACCGGCAGAACATTGGATTTCAATGCCGTATTTATATTTGAAATTGAGAATTAATCTCTGTTTCCAAACGTATGACAACTTTTACAAATACAATATGTAGATTAAATTTTAATAAAATCACTTAATATGATTTTTATCGCGTTTATTACATTATTTTAAGACTTATCGTTTCTAAAAATTTTCAGTTTTCATGTTCGAAGGAAGGCTACGTTGACATTTGTCTATTATGCTTAACAAATATGTAAAACTACCGCCTACCGGATTGGGTAATGTGTAGCAATCGCAAAAACATTATGTAGTTTAAATTTTCGAAGAAATCAAATTTCCATTTGTATAGTAAAAACATATTGCATAAGGTAAGATAGAAGGAAAAATAAAAAAATACACACAGTATCAACGTATTGGTACGCTTCCATTATTTTACATATTCAATTATAACACACATAAACCATCTCTATTATTGATTTACCATGACATGACAAAGCACAAAACTAACTTTTATCCATACTTTTATTCATTTGTCCCATATAGTTTTACAATCAACGTTACAACATGTTTGTCAGACAATATAATAGCAAAAAAAAGAAGAAAAATCTTTTGTATTGGTATAATTTTAGTAACGATGTGTTTGACCGATATTTAACTATACATTTATGTATAGTTAAGTAAGTAAGTAGTATAGTTATCGCTACAATTAAATCAGGTACTGAAGGTACAAAGAAATTTGAGAAACCTAACTTGTCCATCACCGTCTCGACCAGATAATTCAATTAAGTAATAGGAAAAATATTTAAACCTACTTTCTACGTTTTCAATGATATTCTAGCAATACCAGTATGAAATACGGGACTTTACTATAATAGCAATATGCGCAATGTACTTTCAACATTCCACGAACTAAAACAACCAATATTGGAAATGACAATTTATGAATTTAAACGAGTATGGAAACAAATGGAGCTAGTTGATAGTACAAAGTCGTGTTGCATAATTTTTACTCTCTCTCTCTGACTTTGATTGAAATATCTTGATTTACTCTAGGCAGCCTCCTGCCTAGAGTCAATCAAGATACTAAATTTTCTTTGACCTACTAAATGTATTCCGTACTTTTTGATGGGAGGTTATTGCCTATCGTCAAGAAACTATGGAAAATATGTGTATTTTCAGTGTTTGTTTAAATATATACTTCGTATATAAGCACGGAAACATAATAATATAAATGAGCTCACTTTTTTATATACATATTTTATTATGGTTTCAAATACATTTATTGAACAACTCCCTAAAAATATTTGCCTGATCATAATAAAAACTTCTAGTAATCAGGTAAAAAAGGATGATTATAGAAATGTTAAATCAGCATCTTTGTCTACTATACCCGCGGGAAGGAGCCAGCTAGTTATTTATGTTCCCTGCAAGCGTATTCCATTACACGTCGGGTATTATGATAGAGAAACCGCCTTTATGCACCGCTATCACTGTTTACTACTTAATTTATATGAGCTTAGTAGTTAATAGCATAGTACCGCATAGATCAGGAACGGAAAATTAACTTGTATTGATTTCAGGTTCAGTTTACGTAGGAAAACATAATGTAAGCTAAATTATACGCCTATAGTTACTTTGCTTGAGATATGTTGAACAAGCCTTTTATAAAATTACAGTCTGTGTTAGCAAAAATATAGCCTTTGTCACTCGGAAGGGTGTAAGGATCTTACCAATACCCCGTAAGTTAAGACATATAGAAGTAATAGTGGAATAAAGAAACTCACATAAACTTACATCTCTACATACATACATGAAATAAAAAAACAATACACTCTCTTTTTGGCAGTAGTGTAAAAAATATTAACAGTAAGAGACTTTACTATATTTTATTAGTCAAATAATGTATCTAATAAAGGGATGTGATGTGCCGAAAATCATTGAGTATCGATTTTGGGTACATCACTCAGCTTTCAAAAAATAGACTACTACTACTACAGCCACCGTCCTATATTATTAAAATAATCTGTTTCGTTAATCAGCCAATGTAACCAGTAATCATAAATTAAAAAGTAAACAAACATTTCTTAACAAAAAGTATTGATGTGACCGACCATGACTAAGATATGAAGTGCTCAGCAATAAGCTCGTGTAAACTAGGCACAAGTAGCAGACAAAGCAATAATCTGATTGTCCTTAATTGTGGGTGGGGTCGGTTCACACACACAGGATCTGGGCTCTATTTGCTGCGCCCGCGCAAGTCGTGTGTGACGCGCCGCGCCCTGCGACACATAGGCAATAAAATGATTCGTAGGATTGTACGACTATAATATTAGAGTTTAAAAGGACGGATGCAGCTTGTATTGCAGAGAAAATGTCAATAGAAATGGCTGTAATAGCCGTTAAATTGTCTGACCTGGATTTTTCTTTTCCCTCTGAATATTGTTCCATTTATTGCAAAGTTTAGAATTTTAAGTTTGCAAAACGGTCAGTATGGTACGATTTTGCGATAAAATCTGCATAATTGCGCACTTAACTGTAATTTTTTAAGGGTTTATTCTTGCTGTTTTTATGTTAATTATACAAAAGACGGGCTAATTTTTGCAGCACATGGTTTAGAGACATTAGAGCCTTTTGCATGTATTATAGTGTCTTCCAAGAAATTTCGTAGTATATGTATAACTAAATAATTAATACATATTACATTTTATAAAAAAAATACGACATTTTTGTATAATCAAAACTTTTTCTTATATAATTCAAATTCCTTCCTTGTAACCCACGTACTTCATAAATACTCCAGTTCTAATCTAGGTATCATAGTATGACACTTATACTGGGTGGCGCAAAAGTAAAGACCCTATTTGGTTCAGCTATAACATTTTTACTAAATTAGAAAACTAGATTTAGGTTTTTTTAAATGTATATTTGTGCCATTAAATTTCGTACCATTAGGATTTAAAGATGATGTCTTTTAAATGGTGACCTCCAGAGTTGATACACATTTGAGCCCTATTTATGACATTTTGCATAACTTGCCGTAACACTTCCTGCGATATGTTCGTTATTTCTTGACGAATGTTTTCTTTTAGAGCTGCGAGAGTCTGTGGCTTGTTCACATACACCCGAGATTTCAAAAAACCCCAAAGAAAGAAGTCTGGACTGGTCAGATCGGGTGATCTTGCAGGCCAAGGCAAATCGCCAAAACGAGAGATAACTCGGCCTGGAAAAGCGTCCCTCACACAATTATTCCACGTTCTTGGGGAGTAAAACGGTCCATGTTTATTTTCAGTGTATTTTACATTTGTTCACTACACAATTTTCAAAAACAGAATGACAGAAAATGTCATATAAAAAAAATAAAAGTATTTTCTTTAGTGCCAGTACTTTTGCGCCACCCAGTACGAATAAAATACAAAAATCAATTCATATGAAAAACCCGCTGATCATATCATTTTAGTCACATGACTCTTTCTTCTCAATTCGCCGAATGCTCGATTACTTAAAAGATATGTCGTCATTTTAAAATTCATAACCAAACGTTTATTTGCAATTGCGAAACTGATGAACACCCGGTGGTCGAATATTTAATCACATGATGGAGATGAGACTCTTTCCTGAGCGCAATCCATTGCTGATTCACTGTCGCTGCACCTGGGTTTCAAGTTCTCAATTCACCGAATACGAATTGGTACCTGCTTATTTTCGTCTCTGACTGGCGGCCAATTCGATTTCACGGACCAGCCGCTGCCAACGTTCTTTTGGCGGGTTTACTCGTCGAAATCATATTTTAGTTTGGACTAGACTAGATCGAGTTTATTTTGCCATGAGACTTTCCGAATAAGTTAAACTTAATTTATGTTGTGAAGCAATTTCGGTTGAATATTATCTCATCAATCATCCATCATAGGATTTCAGTGAGCATTAGAAACACTGAAAACAGAATTTTCCTTCGCAAATAAGCGTAGTTACAATTTCTGTTTGGAAGATTTTACTTAGCAAATAGATGGTGGTCTCTACAAAATTAGTTAATTGATATCGTAAAATAAAGTTTACGCTTGAGAAAGAAAAACATGAAAAGTTATACATAAAGGTAGAGAAGTTGGAGCCAGTGGATATCTATAGTATCGGCCTAAACTCCATGCGAAATAAGCCTGGGGTCAAGAAACTCTGAAAAAAAATCTACATATAAAGTAGTATTTTCTTTTCAGTTTACTGTAAAATATATTTTTAGATTAAGTAGTTCTAACATCATCATAATCATCATCAGGTCTTTTTAGTCTCCACTGCAGGAGCATGACCCTCCCTGTACTACCGGAGCCATGTAAAGTTATTACAAGAGTATCTAAATTATATATAGGCTATTTAATATGTACCTATTAAATGCTGTCTATGTAGACAGCAAGTTTCTTTTTTCATTATTTTGGGTTAAGTCTAAGTCTGGTTTTCTATATAGAGAGTAAGTGAACTTGGCAGTTCCTAAAGCAGAAATCACGTAGACAAACAATCAGTAAGCAAAGCATCAAGTGAAGGTGAAGCATGTAGGCCAGCAGGCTTTGCGTCACTCGGCAACCGTGCTAAACCAATATTGAATTAACGCAAACGGAATAATTGCAGAGAAAGCCCAGCAATGGAACCAAACACAAAATATGGAGACCGAGAGAAAAAATATTTAATAATTATTTATATTAAGGAAAACACAACAGATAACAACACAAATCTTATAATATATGGAACAGGTTTGTTCGTTGAGTATAGCATTCTATACAATTGAAACATATAATTATTAGAGGGTGGTATTAAAAAAAAATGGATTGGTAGCCTTCTATTCACCCTCTAAGATTTCATCTTTTGCTGCATGTCTACATGAAACCAGTCGCAAATAATAATAATTATATAATTATTGAGTAAGAGAAAGTTCTTTAGTAATGACAATTAAAATGTTAAAGAATAGCAGGAAACTATATAAATATAATAATAAAGATAAATTAAAAATAATCACACACGGTTCTTATACCTACTGCTTCTCGTGATATTTTAGTAACAGTGGCGGCAACTTTATAGGGAATTCCCTATCCTGTTTTACAAGTAATCTTACTTACGGAAACAGCATTTTGACAAAAATGTTCTAAGTAAACTAAACAACACTTACTCGCGAATTATGATCAGTTCCAGTATTATTTTCTATTCTGTGGTTAAATTAAATTATTATGTGTGGCTTTGCATTCTCGTTGTTTTGTAGAGCTGCGCACCCAGACAGTCAATAAACACTCAAGTACGCCTCTTATTAGTGTCTCTTAGAAGCTCCACTTCTTTGGGTCGAATATTAAACTTAGACTTTCCAGCTATAAAACTTTTAAAGTGCAAAAGTTTTGTCATACAATCTGGCCGGTACTATGTCAAAGCCTTTTTGAAGAGGCTGAAAAAGACAACGATAAACAATTTTAATATTTTAATTAGTAGGGATACGAAAATGTTTACTATCAGCTTTCAATAATAATTTAGAGAGACAAATAGTGTTTTAGTTAATTTAGAAAATTTCTCTATTCTTTTACATAATGATGAACTCTTTAAAACAAATATAGTAGGTACGTATACAATGGAAAAAAGGTTCGAGGTCAGAACAATATCTTAATGACGTTATTTTTTACGTTAGTCATTGACTCAATATGAAAAAATATACGATTTACAGCTATTTCTAACTATAACTAAATCTTTATTATCTCCACACATACATACAGAAATCTATTGTACATGTACATAACAAGATATCATATTTGGTAGTAGGAGCCGAATGTTTGACATAAAGACATCATACTTCTAGTTTCTACAGTAGGCAGAGCCTGTAGGAGCAAAAGCTTAATGTATTACAAAATTTTCTTTACAAGTTTTAATGTGAAGGCCTATCTACCTTAATAAAGTACATTTTTTAATTACACTCCTTTGTATTATGTTTTATCCATGTTTCTCATTAATTGTTCCGCGTCTCGTACTTATTGTAAGCTAATAATGCTGACATTTACTACTTTTGTGACAAAATGCCAATGTCGCATTTGGGACCGTTGTAAAAATTGTCCTTTTAGTTCCCCGAGGCACCGATGTGTTTTCCCCTTTACATTAAACAGTGCATTGTTACATTGTCCTTGTTTTTTTAGTGTAGTTAGTTTTTCATTTGTTTTTTAGTCCTAGGTGTAATGTACAGTATAGAGTGATGATTTAAAATACTTACTTATATTTTTAATACCTTCTTGTAATGTTCTTGACATTATTAGTGATAATTATTTTATTACTTTATTAAGTTTTCCCATGCTGTTCTGATAGAAAAGGACAAGCGTAGAATGTACCAGTTGTTTCTTTTCCCAAGTAGATCATAACAGCCGGTCCAGGGAATGGGCGAAATCATGAGGAATTATATTAGTAGGCGATGCTGTTAGCAACCCATAACTATTTCGATTTCATTTTCCAACATGCTAAAAGTGTCTTTTAGGTCTTGAAGACCTGGACTTTGTTTACCCCGCAAAGGAAAAAGACGTGATAGTATGTATGTAATTTATTTAGATTAATCAGTGCATCTTCATTACATATCTCACGTTCAAACGAGAAAATAGACTTTTGATGTTGTTTTGAATATTAGATGGTAGAAATCCTCTCAAATGTCTATTGACACAAAACGTAATAAGTGTCAAGACCAACGTACAGTCGACTAAGAAAATAGTGTATTTCGCACATATTAGTATTATCCCTGAATCATGCAAAACTGTCCTAACGATAAACTACTTTTATTGCTGACTTACTACTTTTTTAAGGTATTGACAAAATTCGTCAGTTCTGATGGTTTTGATTGTGATTTGCAGAGACCGTCATGATTGCGCCGACCTTCAAGGCGCGGTCTACCTCACCAGGTATCACTGTGTGCCGAATGCTCATCCAAAATAATATTTTGCATGCATTACATTGAAATCTTAAAATCGTTTATTGCTCAGAGAACAAAAGCAAGTCAAATTTCTACAAGTAATTTATTTTAATAGTTGAAATATTACAATTTAGATTTAGAAAAGTCCTGCTCTTGAAATTCTAATTTGTTAATGACCTTTTAAAATATACTTATACCTACTTAATTTATTAAGCCACTAACGGCAGCCTCCGGCTCCGCAAGGGTGGATATCATAAATATTTAATTCTATAGCCTATGACAATTAGGGATAATCTAGGATTCTAATGATCAAATCGGTCCGGTACTTTCGGAGCCTATCAAATTCAAACAACCAATTAAATCTGCTTTAATTGGTTGTTTGAATTTGCTAAAAAAACTACTTACTTTGCACTAATAATGATAGGTTCTCTAACTTCAATAAAGCAATTATTTCTTAAATATTGTAAAGATGACAATGTAATGCATCGTGTATAGAATTTTGTAATTTCTGATCAGTTTTTTGAGTGTCGTTTTACTTACAGCCTGATCTAAGCCTTTTCTTGAGCTCTTTGTATGTACAGTCACGCCCATTAATATGTATACACAACGGTTCGTAAGTCAATGTCATAAGGTCTAAAATGGAATTTAATTGTGTATTTATTAATGCACGTGACTGATAATGAAAGCGCTATTTACTTATAACGATTAGACCCTTCATAGCCACCAAACCTATATTTTATACCTTACATTATTATTATTATTATTCATGGCTACCAATTTGTAAATATTTGAGTAAACTTACTTGTATACATTAAGAAGATAAGACCCAAGAACGGGAGGTTTTAATCCCTCGTTGACCTACACTAGTAGCTCGGAGGCGCACACCCCAGTTTGCGTCTTAGTACTTAATGGCTGGAATAGAGACCCTAGCCATTAGTGCTAAGAACTTAAACATACCTACTACATTACCAGACCAACAGACGCAATAGAAAATTATATACCTATCATAAGGCACCTAAGTGTAACAAAGATTACACCATTTTAAAAAATTCTTTGTTTAGGAATAGGTTAGGGCTTGTTTCTTGGGGCATGTCTTGATGTCACGGTGATAATGTAATATGTAGTCTGGCAGGTCTCGCACATACCAGGATCTGTCCAATGAGGGAGCTCGTCTCGAAGTCGCCTGTAGCGTCGTTGAAAACGGCACTAGCAAGACTCGAGCTTTGTGCCACTTATAAACTATCTCAACGTTCATTCATAGTAAAGAAAAAAATTACATTAGGGTAAAAGAGATAATATTTTCACTAAATGTACAATTTTCCTTATAAAACTTTTATAAATATTGTGCACAAGATTTTGATATGGATAATTTCATGTATTCTTGGGCTAAACTCATTATTTCCAACGACCAATATTATTGTTAAAAAAATATGTTTATACGAAAATTGCTTGAATTAAATATTTACTTAAAATAGAATACTCGGTAAATGAACAAGCACTTGCCTATTTACATAAGAATGGTATGAATTAACCTTGAAATACTTTTATACCATGCTTATGTTAATCGCGAAGGAAACTCTAGACAAGTTTTCATTTTACATTCTTGAGTAGGACTGACTCATTTCTGCGGAATGCCATTGCTTAATAACTCGAACTAATTGGAATTTTGAAGCGATGTTTTGTTGTTGTTGATTTTTTGTTTGATTGTTTGTTGTTACGTTGATTATGATATGTATACTTACAATAATTTAGAAATTTTAATAGGTTTTTCTTTAAATTAAATTTAAGTTAAAAATCGCGAGGAAATTAGATTTCAATTTCAGAATAGGACAATAAAGTTATATTGTCTCATTCTGAAATTGAAATAAGAAATTACAAAGTAGTTGTACATTTAAGAATCATCATTTCATGTAGCTGACACGGTCAATCGACCATGCACATCCTAGTGTCAATTTTAGAATAAAACAATATGGTAACTAACCTTATGATAAGGTTAAATTAGATTCTGAAATTACTAACTATTTCTGGCCATAGCTGTAATCAACAATGATTGTTATAAAAGACTCACAAGTTGAAAATCAAAAACTACCATTTATTTTACAACACGTTTTATACTTTCAGCGGGAAAGTGAAGTTTATGTACAATTTTTTATATATTTTGTCTTTTATTTCATACGAAACACGTAACATTCAAAAACGTCTTTTGATGTGACATAGCCAACTTCTAAAGATATAGGTATCACTTTGTGTCTTATAATGTATTTTAGGAGATATGAGAAACAAACTAGTATACAAACATACATACAAAACGGGCAAAATCGAATCGTCATTTTGGCTTTGCCGTGTTAGAAATGAAAACACAGTAAAAATGCAAATACCTTATATGTATATTTAGAAGCTCATTCACGTTAAAAGGGTAAAAATTATGAGCTTAGAAAAGGTTTCATTGGGTACATTCAAACCAAAAGAGATGTTTGCATAATGATTGTTTCCATACACGCGTGGAATACTTGCGGCGAAAACTCAAAGCAAATTATAACATTGTGTACGAGTGTAAACGCTTATGACGCAACTTCTTTACGAGGAGCGGACAATCATATCCGAAACAACCGTAAAAAGGGCGGATCGTAAAGCCGCAGCCTTTAAGGTTTATTACACTAAACAAAATGTCGGCTCTTACGAGTAGCTTAAGTCAAAGTAGCCTTGCGGTGAAACACTTTGCAATTTGATGATTACATGTGCCCATGCACCCGACTGGCCAGCGACGAGAGAGAAGGCCAAATCCTCTGTCTTGTCTGAGGGGGTCATGCTCCTGCTCTTTTTAGTCTTTACTAGACTAAAAAGACCTGATGATGATGATGATGATGTTCATATGATCGTATATGATGCAGCTTCTTAATAAGGAACCGACAATCTTGGAAAATAGCCGAAAAGGGCGTGTCGTAAAGCTTCATAGGTAATACAGCTTATTACAACCTTTTAAGCTTAGGTCAGATTACCGGCAGCAATAGTCAATGAGCTTTGATGACTATTCTAATGCAATGAATCTTTACCAAGGGATGTATGATGATATACACAAAAAAAGTATTTTTCTGGTAGCTAAGTTTATAGAAAGTTAGAAATTCAAAATGTGTGCTGCACAAGGATTATTCTCACTAGTTCCATGTAAGGAATGAGATTTTTCCCAGTAGTTCTATTAATATTATCAAGTCAGTTATTCTGTCGGCAAGTAGTTTTATGAAACTAGTCAGATTTTTTTCTCCAGTAGTTCTATTAACATTATCAAGTGTATCTCTGCACAAAGGAGTGGAATGTGTACGAAATGTAAAGACAAGATTCTAAATGCGTGACCGTGCAAAATAACAAAATAGCCATAAAAATTTCAATGAATCGTTTCCATGAAAGAATGAAATTTTTAATTACATTCCAATATAGAAATACAACATATCGTGAGAGTATGAGTTTCTACTAAATAGCCATTCCTCTATTCCTTTATGGCGTAGACGCATTCAGACTAAGTAAGAAGCAAGTTTACGTTCAACCATATAATAGACCATATAATTACCGTTATTATGGAACTTAATAACCGTGCAGGATTTTCGGTTGTGTGAAAACTCCCTTACTGCGTATTACTTGCTGACGCGGCGTATTTGTCCGCGATACCGCGTGAATGGGGTCGCCCTACTCGTTATCGCCACGCCGTATTCTTTCCTATCATTATACCTTAAGGTTGACAATCGCGTGTAATAATTTCCTACAATTGCGATCCTATTGTGTGACCAGTCAAACGTTGTAACCAAGACAAACAGTCCTATTCGTAGCTGTTATTAGCTATTTCTCGCTCAAGAAAATATATGATAGGTTTATTACATCGTATTATTACTTCAACGCTTGATTTGTAGCTCTTATTTATTTTTGTGTACGTGTACCTACTTACAAAAATATATCAATAGTTTTTTTCTTTAGGTGATAGATGTATAAGAAGTTGGTTTGTTGCTAGTTGCTACAGACACGTTCACGACAAAATTATAATGACAACTACCCCGTACAAGAAATAATAAGTAATATTGTATTTCTAAATAACAATGTATAACCGGTCACTATGCTTAGCGTTTGTGGACTATGAGAAGGCCTTTGATTCGATCGAAACATGGGTCGTGCTTCTGTCTCTCCAGCGTTGCCGCATTGACCATCGGTATATCAAAGCGTTCAAGTGTTTATACAGGAATGCCACTATGTCAGTCTGAGTAGAGGGGAGCATAGCACGAGAGCTATTCCAATGCAGAAAGGCGTGAGACAGGAAGACGTCATTTCTCCGAAACTGTTTACTGATGTTTTGGAAGATGCCTTCAGGCTCCTGAAATTGAAAGGATTTGGTATCAACATTAATGGCGAGTATATCACTCACCTTAGATTTGCCGACGATATCGTTGTCATGGCGGAATCGCTGGAGAACTTAAGTACCATGCTCAATGACCTCAATGGAGTTTCACAGCAGGTGGGCCTTAAATTAAACATGGACAAAACGAAGATCATGTCGAAGGTCCATGTTACGCCGTCACCGTTTTATGTTGGGAACTCCACCCTTGAAGTAACCAATATGTCTATCTGGGACAGTTGATCCAGGCAGGCAGTTCAAGCTTCAAGGATGAGGTCTTTCGACGAATCCATTTCAGCTGGGCAGCGTTCGGGAAGCTCCGAACTGTCTTTTCGTCCGCAATACCTCAGTGCATAAAGATAAAAGTCTATTACCAGTGATGACTTATGGCTCAGAGACGTGGTCCCTTACTATGGGCCTCATAAGAAAACTCAAGGTCACCCAATGAGCTATGGAGAGGGCTATGCTCGGTGTTTATCTAGGAGACCGCGTCAGAAATGAGGTGATCCGTAAATAACAAAAGTAACCAACGTAGCTCAGCGGATTAGTTCTTTGAAGTGGCAGTGGGTGGGCCACATAGCGTGTAGAAACGATGGCCGATGGGGCAGAAAGGTTCTGGAATGGTGACCACGTATCGGCAAGCGCAGCGTCGGACACCCACCGACCAGGTGGTCGGACGACCTGACAAAGGTCGCAGGGAGGCGCTGGATGCAGGCCGCTTCCAACCGGTCGTTCTGGAAATCATTGGGGAGACCTATGTCCAGCAGTGGACTTCTTGCGGCTGATATGATGATGATATATGAAAAATAACAATACTCTTCTTGAATAAATTAATTAAAAAATATTTGCAGAGACATAAACTTAAAAAACGGAAGTAGCAAGCTATAAAGTTACATTAAACAACATTTAACAACGCTTGAAGGAAACATTAATAAAAGACATTTAAAATAGCGATAAAACTTAAGTGTGAAGTCCTAAATTCATTTAGACAATGCCCGGTTTATGTTGTATGATGTTATTAAAATAACGTACACTCTCTTGGGGGATATGCAAGGAAGAGGTATGCGACAAATAAAAAAGTTTATACATAGACTAGCTTTCGCCCGCGGCTCCGCCCGCGTTAATGTCGATCCCTCGGGAACAGTACTTTTTCCCGGGATAAAATGTACCCTATGTCCTTCTTTCTCCGTACCCCAGATAACGTGTATGCAAAATTTTATGATGATCGGTTCAGTAGTTACAAGGTGAAAGCGTAACAAACAAATAAACAAACTCACTTTCGCATTTATAATATTAATTAGGATTAGGATAATCAACTAGCTGACTCGATGAACTTCATTCCGCTAATACATTATTGACGTCTTAATTCTTTTTTCTAAAATACTTTTAACAAATATACTGCTCTCGAGGTGAAGACGTATGCAACAAATCAAATATGTAAATTTTATAAATTTAATGATTTTGAACCACCGAACAATAAAATTAATAACTTTTATTGTTCGGTGGTTCAAAATCGTTAAATTTATAAAATTTACATCGTTGAAGATATATAGGAGCCATTAGGAAAATGCGCGCGGTTGGCCGTTGCGACCGCGCGAAGTAAATATTACGTCACATGATAACGAAAACCAACGCTTCCTCCTCACTTAGTGTACAGAACACATTCTTGATAAACTTGTAGGTCACCACGAGGAATGATTTGTTTACAAACAGCAATCTATTTTTGTTGCTTTTTTTTTAATTGCAAGACTTGCGTTCATATAAACTGTTTTATAAATAACAATTATATCAACGTAAAGACTTTAAAAGCTCATTACGTTACCCACGTATAATATAATCTAGACCTTTATAGATATATTATTTGGAGATCCTGGAAGGACCTAATGAAAAATAAATAATAAATAAATAAATATATACGGACAATTAACTCAGATTGAGCTAGACCCATAGTAAGTTCGAGACTTGTGTTATGGGATATTAACTCAATGATACTATATTTTATACATATATTGATAAACATCCAAGACCCCAGGCCAATCTGGAAAAGATCATTTTCCATCTTGACCTAGCCGGGGATCGAACCCGGGCACTCACGTGTCAAAAATGAATACTTATTTCGCACAAAATTTCTAGCAATGCCGATGTATAGTTGAAAATTGTGTACTTTATTTACTTACGTCGATAGAGTAAGAATAATATATGACATATGTAGAGAAAACCCCGTCCGATCATTGAAGGGGTGATTCAGCCCATCGATATAAACAACTTTTCCTAGGGGATCAAAGCTAGGAACTTTAAAAAATAATTACAATTTCACACAAGAATTTCCGGCCGCCACGACAATTTGTATGGGAACGTCAAAAAAAGATTGAGGTCCCATAGGAGTTTATTCATATCGACGGGCTGAATCATTCCTTTAAGGATCAGACAGGGTTTTTTTACAGTTAGATATAATACCTATGATCTAAAAACAACTATGACTAATATTAAACTACAACAAAGGTCTTTGAACATCCGAGTTGGCTACAGTTATATCTTAAATTTTACAGATCGTAAAATTGACCGTCGCAAGGTCGCCTGTGTGTTGGGCTTGTACCTTGCTACTTGTAACATTTTATGTCTGTCTAGTTGCCAAAGACGTGACGAAATCAATATTCATGAAATTAAAACGTGAATACCTAGAAAAATCTGGGTTCACATCTGCGCCTCAAATTTTTCTCCGTGTTACCAATTTCTGCCTTACGTCCGTCAACGCACGTGAGGCAGACATTTCATCATCACCTCAGCCGCAAGAAGTCCATTGCTGGATATAGACCTCACCAAGGATATCCGATATGGCCAGTTGGAAGCGGCCTGTACCCAGCGACTCGTTCGACCACCTGATCGGTGGGTGTCCAACGCTACTTTCGCTGGTCGCCCTTCAAGAACCTTTCTGCCCTATCGGCCATAGGTTTTACACGTTATATGTCCCGCCCACTGCTACTTCAAAGAGCTAATTCGCTAAGTTATGTCGAGGGATTTTGTTCTTCTACGGATCTCTTCTTTTCTGATTAGATCTCGCAGCAGAACACCGAGCATAGCCCTTTCCAAAGCTCTTTAAGCGACTTTCGAGCTTTCTTATGAGGCCCATAGTAAGGAACCACGTTTCAGACATTTATACATACCTGCTATTACATAAACCGCAAGAAAACGAAACGTGCATTCTAGTGATATGTTCACTCATTTGTAAAATGGTTTGATCACGGTGTTGTCGCAAAACAGTCGTCAAGCTATGTCAGATATCGGTAGACAGCATAAAATGAATTCTTATTTCCATTCCATTTTAGATATAGATCTTATCTAAAGACGCTATAGAATGTAGTTTCATAGCTTGAAGTTCCTTGGGGTATGTTTAGCACTTGCGGTGTAGTTGTTAAATTAAAATCCCAGAGCCCTATCCCTATACCTAGAAGGAGATTGCGCGATGACTTGGATGCATATATTAATAGCTGACAAACTACTGTGATAGGGATGACTGGACACAAAAGGGGGAGGCCTTTGCCCAGCAGTGGGACACCTAAATAGACTAATGAAAAAAAATCAGTATAAAAATACGTGTGCAATGTGGGGTACGGTCACTAAACACGTGTGCAATGTGGGGTCGTTTATCAAATACGCTTTGTGTAATACGTTATTTTCCTTCTCCTTATAATAACTTGACCTGCTTTTATTGGTTTCATTAATGTAACTATTCACTTAAAAGAAAAAGAAAAGGGATGGTTACTAAGAACATTATTTATTCCTTTCAGAGGAACACAAAGACAAAATCGCAAGTTCAAAGGCTACGATTAGCAAAACTTGAATGAAAAAACATGAAAAAAGTCGGACTCGCGCACGAAGAATTACGTATTGAAGAATTGCTACAACGACAATTACACGTTTTTGTTTGGCAGAATTAGAACGTTTGCATCATAACGTACGCCCATGCTTTCAACTATCAACACAATCCAAACTCATATTCCCATTTTTATTGGAAAATCGATTAGTTTCCTTTCAGGCGGAATCGTTGCAATGAATGGCTACACTCTCATTCTTCATGTAACATTCGTATTTAAATTCTTTTCATTACTACCGAAAACTGGAGGCCATAGAATTATGGACAATTGAAATATGTTTCATTAACGACCAATCTACTGGGAATTTCTAACATGTGAATGTCGATATTTTTCGATGTTGCTTAAATGTGGTTTGCTTTTCTTATTAACTCGGTTTTATTCAAGTAATTCTGGAGCTTTTTATTTACGTATGTCTGCAAGTTTCGCTGTATTAAGTGAGGCTCCCTCTACTCTTATTAAATTAAGAAATAAACAGAATACCATTGTAACCAGGCGCAGCAGGAATACAATAGAATTACGTCTATCGGCAGAAGAGAAGAGATATCTTTCAATACCCAAGAAGTTTCATCGATGTGGACAGCGTAAATAGATAAATGTGGTCAAAGAAACCATATGAACTGGGTTTTTTCGAAACCCAAATCGATTTTAGTGGATTTGTTTTACTATATTTCACCATCATCATACATTTAAATTTCTATATATTAAATTAAGCGCAAAAATTTTAAAAGCAAAATAATAAAATCAACCCGCAAATTTTTGAGGTACCTGGACTCAAGTCCAGGTACCTCAAAAATTTGCGGGTACATTTAGAAAAACAGACGAAGAAACACCCTTCATCAAGTGTACAAAATACACTTTCTTGGCCAACAACTTTTTACTATTATCTAGATACTAAGTCACTGACGTTGACATTCAAAACAGTCGACTCGATTCGATTTTAATAAAAAAGTATTATTTTGTGTGAAAGCATAAAAACATATTGCGTGATTTCATAAAATTTGCTACAAAAGCATTTCTTTGACGTATGAGAGCTTAAAATATTTGCGCAAAATTTAAATGAACTTGTATATATTATCTCTACATGATTACGCGAAAATAAGTATTTAATTAACTGCTACACACTTACGTTTGATTGTAAACAAGATGTATTTTTTTTACCTCGCTTATGAAGTAACTTTATAGCCCACCTTGAGCTGTTACAAAATAGCCCTGATTTTAGTTTTACGAAACATTTGGCCTGACAACCTCGCTATCCGACTCCGAATCTTATTTCTCATGTTTCGTCCTTAACTCTACAATAACCTTAATGGAAAGTAAAATATCCGCTCATTTAGCTTTAGATGTTCTAGGAATCTGTTTTCAAATATTGTTGGATTTTATACACATTTTACTTTGAATTTCATTTCGTTTTTTAGAACGATTCATTCTCGTAGGTCTTCAACGTATACCGTCGCTTTGCATAGCATTCTTGCTAATGACATCCTGTCTTTATTTTTTAGGTTTCAGTAGACAAAGGGTAAAACGGGACCCTATTACTAAGACTCCATTGTGCATCAGTCTGCCCGTCATCAGGTTGTATCACATGAACAGTGATAGCTAGACACTTTAAAATTTTCACAGATTCCCAAATCGATAAAATATCTTGGATATTGAAGGAGATCATTATACAGGGAGACTTTTAATACTTTCCGAGACTCTTCCGCCGATAAACGTACTTAATTCTCTTGTTATGTCTGTTGCGCCTAGTTCAGTGTCAGTGAATGAGTTGAATTGTACTGTGTCCTGTATTAAAGATTAATCTTTCAAAATACAAGGAGCTTCAATATTTTAGTTATAAGCGTTATTTTGCATTCACAATGCTATTCTAATTAGTACAGGGAGCCTCACTAAAAAGCTACCGAATTACTCAAATAAAACTTGAGTTATGTAAAGCAAACCACATTTAAGCAACATCGAAAAGTATCGACATTCACATGTTAGAAATTCCTAGTAGATTGGTCGTTACTGAAACATATTTCAATTGTTCATAGTTCTATGCCCTCCAGTTTTCGGTAGTAATGAAAAGAATGTAAATACGAATGTTACATGAAGAATGAGAGTGTAGCCATTCATTGAAACGATTCCAATAAAAAGGGGAATATGAGTTTGGATTGTTTTAAAAGTTCAAAGCATGGTCGTACGTCATAATGCAAACGTTCTCATTCTGACAAACAAAAACGTGTAATTATCGGGTCGCAACTCTATATGAATTTTATAGCGCTGAATCTCTTATATTGTAATTAATTAATCGATAGTGTGGGAAGCTCAGCTCCTGGCAATTATGTCGCACATAAGAATTACATTCGTTGGTAAAATCTTTAAATAACTGCAGAGTTAATCATAAATACAACAAACGACAATAGACGACCATCATGCCAGGCGGTCACAAATAAATATACGGGCATATCACACTGATTATGCTAGCCCCAAAGTAAGTTCGAGATTTTTATAAGTGTTTTATTACGTATTAAGGGCCCATACTACCTCACACTGCTTTGCATGATTGACTGTTATATCAATAATAATTATATACTCAAGTTGAAATAAAAATGCAGCAAAGTTCAGGACTAACTCTGGTAACTATATGACTCAAAAACACGATTGCGTTAAATTTTCTCGATAGAAAAAAATTGCAAAGTTGCCTCCAAATCACGTCTAATTTACTCGATATATAGCATTATTCACCAAATACATTAAAATTAACCTTGAAACTTTTGATTATTATTGCATTACAGATAAGGCAGCCATCATATGTTTTTCTTTTTCGAATAACCCTTTAATAATCCTAAAAAACGAAAATATCCAAAGTAGCCAACGCGTTTAGACCATCCGCGTTTGTACCGCCACGCCGCCTGGCATATGGCGGGCTCTCTTACGTCTTAGGTGACGTAAGCCCTAATACGTATGTATAAGGGGAATGGCATATGGTGGAGAATTTTGGCGCCCAGATTGAATCATGCGGTAGCTCAGATGGCAGAGCATAGATCGTACGTAGACCTAGGTCGCAGATTCAAGTCGCGCCCGCATGAAATTTTTTCACCATATTTTATTTTCTAATTTATTAAGAGTAAGTTCGAGACTTGTGTTATGATACTAACTCAACGATACTATATTTTATAACAAATACTTGTGTAGATAAACATCCAAGACATCAATCTAAAAAACTTCTATCTTAACTTGACCGGGTATCGAAGCCGGGACCTTGAGTATGACAGATGCAATAACATAATACCAAATTAGGCCCTACTACCAAAGGCCTTTTCGTTAAAGTTTTGTAGCACATTGATGTTACGGCTATGAAACAAGCGACATTACACACGTTGAACTTTTATGGAGTTACCTCGCCTCGTCAGAATATTAATGGCATATAATACGTTTTGAATACTTGTTATAACTTTTCCCATTACTGCTCCGATTTGCACCGAGAAAAATTGCTTGGAGGAAGAAAGCTTGATCAAATGAAAGTTTGTTGTACAGTCTCTTGCTCTGTGAATACTGAACGCTGCGCGATTTACGGGTTAGGAAACTCGGGAATTCAAATAAAACTTCTGTGAATATTTCTCTAAATATACAGGTTTCTGTTTATTCTTTTATCTTTAACGAAATACTGAGAAAAACAGCTAAAGCTATTATATTTAAATGTATAATATTTTCTACAAAAGTTAACGAAGAGAAGAATTTAGAAAAAACATTTGATGATGACTGGATTTCCATCTTTACGGTAAAGATATACCTTTACAATGTTTAAAATGTAGTTCATCTTACATCACATTAGCAGACATAAAAATCTTAAATTTATACATTCAATTTCTTTATTTCTAATTCGTAACACTTCACAATTTCGTAATAATGCAGTAATTAAAATATACAAAAACAAATAATTCTTAACATGTTCAAGGGTGCCAATCTCAACTGTCTGTCCGGTGGTTGTAGATATGACTACGAGTACGCGCTCCCGGCTCCCGGAGCTGCTGCTTGAACATCATTATATCAGCTACAAGAAGTCCACTGCTGGATGAATTGTAATTTTATGAAATGATAAGGCTTACTGATCCCCAATTCATCCGAGAGAGTAGTATCCCAAATACCTTTATCCCCCACTCCCCCTCCAATCCAACCAACACCTAACCTTCCCTCGCTTCAAATCGGTTTCAATGGGCAGCTGCGTACCGGAACCGATATAAGCCAAAGAAACTGCGCTCACTAATCTGCCTTCCAAGCATGGTGAGTATGACAACATCCTCCCATGGAACGAAGAATCTTTGGAAGAGGCCAAAGTCCAGTAGTAGACTTTTTGCCGCCGAAATGATGATGAAACAAGGACATTCTGTAGTTAATCAAAAAATCGAGTGTACGTTAAAAATATCCTATACTGTCGCAATTATTACGTACAAGAAAACTGTCCCCGAAGACAAAAGCTCCAGTCTACGCACGTAAAAGCCCATTGTGTTCTATTGTTTGCGCGGGTTCACCAAAAGCAGGCAATCGAGTGCTCCGACCTTTCTAACTCTACCGAAATATTCCAAAAGATGAACTATAGGTATTGATTTTAGGAATCCAAACGAGTAAAAATGAAATGTAAAACGTCATTGAAAATTTATTCTGTTAAAAGAGTAAAATTACATAAAAAGTTAAGGCACTTTTTGACAGTGACTGAAAATGTCATGTAGATCAATGTCCAAACATCTACTAAAGTTACTTATTTGTTTCATCACCATTCGCCAAATTAGCAAACTAGTCTTTAATCGCTATATGGTAAATAAAATCTTTTAATAATATGCAGAAAAATATTGTCGCAAACTAAGTGTTTATCACAATAATAATTTGAGTATAATTTCAAAATATCTCATGTTGCGGCAGTCAATATGCACTTACGTTGCAAGAAAGCTGTCCCCGGCAGACAAAAGCTCCAGTCTACGTAAAAGCCCCATTGTGTTGTTATTGTTTGCTCGGGTTCACTAAAAGCAGCCAATCGAGTACTTCGGCCATTTCGACTTTGGGTGAACTGTCAATTTTCCAAGCGATGAACTATAAAGTTTGTTTTAAAGTATTCGCCGATTAGTAAATATATATATAATAAATATAGTAAAAAAACGAAAAATCACGCTTTTATTAAATGATTGTATTGTCATATGTCATTGACACGTTTACAAAATTTAAAGTAAATCTGACCGTTTATAGTTGGTCAAAATCGAGTTTAAAGAAGTCGGTTACGAATAAACAAATACACATGTGAAGCTACTAAAAAACGTGTAAAAAAAGGCAAGCTTGTATTGTATTATTGCTTTTATTCCTTTGGGGACTGTACTTCTCTTCGGGTAAAAATCCCCTATTCCCCTTTATCCCTATCATTACCAAATTGTTACAATGTTAGTAGTCAGTAGCACAGGCGTGAAAGCGTAACGAACAAACCAGCAAACAAACTCCCTTTCGCATTTATATTTTTAGTTAGCATTCTTCTTCTTTTTGCCCAGTATGCGGCCATGGCCAATGCCCTGTCATTTATACCTCCTCTACATCCAAAGTCAAAAGGTGGATCATTGACTGAACATCGCCTTAATCGCTTGTGCTTTTGCCGAGAAACCCCACCTAACCCGGTTTTCTTGGCAACTCCCTACACCAGCCCGGAGTCAGTTCAGCGACTTCTAGACTGCCCAAGGAAGATTTCTACCTGGTTAAGTAGGATAGGATAATATTAGTTAGGATAAATGTGTTTATCTGTCCGATAGGAGCTGCGTCCCGGCCAACTCAGAACTTGTTTATGTTTGCGTTCGTTAAACTACGGGTGTATTATCATTATCATAACAAACGAGTGAATGAAAATTAAAATAGAGGTGTAACAATTGCGCTTTAGTAATTGAGTAATTTGAATGCTGGTCAGAAGTTGTATGTCCATCGTAGGTATTATTCATAATATTTATTTAAGAATACATTTTTTGAAACGCCATCGTCATCATCATTCCGGCTGTACCTAAGTAGTCCACCGCTGGACAAAGGTTTCTTCGTTCCATGGGAGAATATTGCCATACTCACCACGCTTGGCCGGCGGGTGGGCGAGCGCAGTTTCTTTGGCTTCTTGTGCTTCCGACGCTGCTGCCCATCGGAAGCATTTTTAAGCTGGGGAAGGATAGGAATTGTTGAATTAAGGAAGGGAATGAGGGTATTAAAGTGCTATTCGCTCGAATGAATAGGGGAAAGCAAGTAGCAGCGTACCCGATGCCATACCTGCAACCACCGGACAGGCAGTTGAGGATGATACCCCTGACCAAGAATCATTTGTCAATTTCTTTTGATTTTGAGTTTCTTTTGTTAGGAATTATCAAAGGACTTAGCAAAACTTTAATCAATTTATCGCTTGTACAGAGCTCACTATTGTTGAACTGTAAGAACCAGCATTTCTACGCGATTCTACGCGATTCCGTATATGAGCAGCGCTTGGGAAAATGCAATAGATTTAGAATGACTCAGGCAGGACCAGCGGGATTAGTCGCTTACATTTGACAACTACGATTAACACCGTTTTGATGCTCACTTAACATCCTTATATAAAAATAGTCAATCATATGAAAGCCGCAATGTACTTTACTTTTTACTTCGACTTTACTTTAGAGTGACAATCAAAACATTGTACTGTACACCGGAATGTCAAAAGTTATCAAGTAGGCCCGGAGGGCCTACTGAAAAAGGTTCTATAAATTGAAAGAAACAACAAGAAATTGAAAGGTTACAAAAGTTTATATTAATTTGTTGTTTAAATTACCAAATAAGATTGAGTTTGTAGCATTGAATTTAACCGTATCACGCCTTCAATTATAAGCGGCTTAATCAATTAAAAATGAATAATGTATGTTGTACCTATATGTTACTCTAAAGATCGTGGCTTCATTTAAATAACATGTTACTTAATCAACTACGATAAGCATCGATAACGCAAAATAACCTTTACGAATTATCCATTAAACTATGGATATTTTTTCGAGTACAACCAACGATATCAGTTCTCTGAATGGCGCGATAAAAATAGCGAACACATGTTCACGCCAGATGCCCTGAGACCTTACGCTCTGTTCGTTTTACAACGTTTTATGTACCAACACGATATAAATATCGACTGTTTCACACAACATTAGCGTTTATTGCAAATAAAATACCTCTGTCGTACGCCTGCAACCTTGGGGAACGTCATTTGAGGTATATCGGGAACTATCGATAGACTATGAGCTATATGAATCACTGCTATTATCTTGCTAGGGCGTATTATGAAACCAAGCAAGTTTTCTTATAGATTATTTTACAAATTTAGCCATGAATATAAATTTTCATGATCGTAAATGATTTATCATTTTCATTATACGTATCATTCAGATTTTATAAATGTTTTTTATTAGAAAAAGCTTAGAACTTAGAAAAAGCGCGGGGACCCTCAACTTTATATGACACTGCCTAAAAGCTAAAAATAAATGAAAAAAAAACAAAAGTTGTTTCTGGCAAATCAAAATGTTTGAATTTATTCGCTTGTCCAATTCTACATTTGTTTGAACTATCTACCCTTTTTTTTCGGCATAGACAGAAATAAAATCTCCTATCAAACCACGCAATATCATTGATTGGATCAAAAGTTATTTCGCAGATAGAGTTCGCATAGCAATATCCAATTCTCCATCATTGTTACCTTCATAGACTCCAGATTTCTCGAGACGCGTCTCAAATAATTCAAGTCAGGTAGTTTGTCTATCTTTAAAAGTAAATCGAGCTTCCAGACGGTTAAGTAGCAGCAGTTTTTCTTATTCAAGACACAGTTACATTTAATTTATTGCCGCGACCTTTTTAAAGCATGAAAAATGAAGTGTTCTTAGTGTTTCATAAACGTTCCATTTGATATAATGAAATTGTAGAAGTAGGATAATGATGGATTTCGATAAATTATGCTTTGGGTAAAGTGGCAAAGGTCCTTTTAATCTCCATTCAATGTATTAAAAACGTCATCTGTATTCAGAGATTTCACACAACATTATTTTCTATGCTGGTCTGAGAGAATAGAAAAAACGTAGAATGTGCCAGCTGGTTCTCTTCCCGCGCAGATTGTAAAAGCCGAGCGAGGGATTGGGCTGAAATCTGCGAAACCATGTCAATAGGCGACACCGCTAGCAACCCATCACTATTTTGATTCCATTTTCCATCTACACGCTCTCCAACATGTTAAATGTGGCCATAAGGTCTTATAGACCTAGGCTCTGTCTACCCCGCAAGGGAAAAAAGACGTACTATGTATATATGTATGTTTAAACAACCATTGTTTTCACTATTTCTACCCATTTTTACCATTTTACAGTTTCAGAAGTGTATTTAGAAATTAATCAATTTGATAATTGCTAACCAACATTGACACAACAGCAAACGATTAGGAAATCCATTGACCACTAAGATATAAGTTATCAGATGACTTTGGACAAATA
Organism: Elegia similella; assembly: GCA_947532085.1. Classification (NCBI taxonomy): domain Eukaryota; kingdom Metazoa; phylum Arthropoda; class Insecta; order Lepidoptera; family Pyralidae; genus Elegia; species Elegia similella. The sequence continues at coordinate 12,037,826 of OX383931.1, read as the reverse complement.
TTCGTGAAATTAATCGGCATATCAGTAATACCAAGTAATACTGGTTGACGAAATGGTATTTGCGGTGAATCGCCTCCGAATGCCAAATAATCCGGCTGCAAATGAAATTCAGTGCTTCAGCCACAAAATAAAGATGGGCAGAAGTGTAATCTTTACGTATACTAGGCTAAGACGAAACATCCTAATTATTGAAAATGTAACCAGTTGTAGTAACCACAGCAAGCGTCAAGTTATTAATAAAAAGTCCCTTGTACTCGTCCTAGTACACATTTTAAAATCTTAATAGCTATTATCACGGAGTAAAATTATTAGGTTGATAGATACGTTTAATTATTATGTTAGCAACTTTTCTTCTAAGATGGCTATAAAACGATCTTACTTTCCTTAGACATTACAAATTCTCAACTTCCACTCTGTCGACGATGAGAACATAATAAACCGTGTGTTCTATCAAAAAGTCAGCCTACCTCAATCTTCTTTACATTTCAAATGTTTTCCATGAGCATCGATATCAAGAGTGGTATTTTTCCCTTTCATATAAGCTTTTCATATAAGCTTGGTTCCATCTTGAGCAGCTGTGATGCTCCTTATCCAAGCCAGCTTTCAGACAATCTTTCTCACAATCTCACAATATGAGAGCTGTAGTGTAGGGCCTTCGACGTCTTTGGTTATGAAATTATTAGAATGCGTCCTGTATCCTGCCTCAGCCACACGTCTTATGCAAATTTATTTTACTGGTCATAGGATTTATAGTGGTCGCTCGTTCAAAAGAAAAAATAGCACTACTGTCCATTTTATTAGGTTCCAGTGTCTGTTACGCAACGGACATCATTAAACAAGGCTGCAGAAGTATTTGGAGTTCCTAGATCGTATCTGTCGGCAGAGATCTGTCGTTTCACTATTTTGTTAATCGCTGAATGCGCTTCGTGGCTGCAATATCCAGTTGGTACTTGCACTTTTACGCAGACTCAGCAACTGGTACTGCCCTCTAGCTCGAGTTAAATATTCATCAACTTTGAATATTGAAACGGCATTGTTATATGCAGAAAGTTGTTTGTTGCAACTAGTTGCTGAAACTCTACATACATATGAACCTGTAAACTGTGAGGCGAATGCAATAAGAAGTTATGATTCAAACATACATACAAATCTTACATAGATATTGAATTTTTATGATTATACATCGCTATGATCTGATTTATTTTAGTTTTTCGAATATAGATTATAAATCAGTTGTAAGAGATTTTTTTTTTATAAATTAAATAACATTGTCACACTCAATGCTAATAATAGGCAAAAATAAAGCATTAAAAATTGATATTTCATTAATTCCCAAATAATGCATGTTATTGCAGAAATAAAATGGCAAAATAGTAGCTAAAGGTATATATATAAGCAATAACTATAGCGGGTGCGGTTTGCTGTTCTTATTTGGACTGCTTGATTTTGTCTAAACAATAAGTTGACTTATCGTCTAAACAATATGAAAATGCGAGGAGTACATAAAATCCGAGTTACGAACATTATTAAAAAGATTATAGTCTTCGTAACCGAGGCGGCGTGATTATTTATACCTCCATTCATCACATTTTTCTCTTCTATCCCTGCCTAGCGGCTGAGAGCACAAATTAAGGACACTGACAGAAGGAGAACTAGTTACAAACTCGCCTAGATCACTGGGCCACGACGTGTGGTATTTTGTCCCTTTGACTGTCACTATTTTCGTCCTTTGTTTTCTTTATCGACTCTTTTAAAATGGCACCATATTTTGTCCCTCTATTGATTCGTCAATGCTTTTGTGCCGAATCTATGAATAGTTTGCTTTATGTGTAGCGGGAAAGTTAAAAATCGAAAGTTTATCAAACGAAACGATAGTTTACCTTTGTATAGCCGATGGTTATCGGCCGCATGGATGTAGAAAATCTGCCTGACCGATATTATGGTTCATACCATGACAAATCAATTAAAATAGTATCATGTTCAGTAGAATTTTTAGAAATTCTACAAACGAGCATGAATTTTAAGAATGTCACATCTATGTACTCTTTTATTTTGCGGCAAAAGTGTAACGAGTCTGTTTACACGCATTGCCGTCAAACAAATTTGGATTTTCCACCCACTGTGTAAACATTAGTTTGCCTTACGCTTTTTTTTACAAACGTCCTTTATCAGACCATTTGTATGTCAGACGATTTTCACGACTAATATTATTATATTAAATCTGTTTATTTTGATTGTTTTCCTAATATTTGCTCAGAAAGCGGGATATATCCCTAGAGCGTTGATCATAAGTATCAACTGACCACATGATACTATGTGTTTGTCTTATTGTGTACATGTTAAATCTCAAAAACAACGTCTTTATTTAAAATTTACGAGCCTAAAACATTCGAATTCTGAAGACCTTAAGATTTAAAATACCCTAATCGATTACACCTTACTGTACAATGTCAGAATTAGAATTACCAAAACATTGTAATGTAAGGTTAATTGAAAATTTAATATTTATAAATTTTATATAATGTAAATTTTTAAAAATGCCCATATTATAAATATTAAATTTTCAATTAACCTTACATTACAATTCCAAAATACGAAATGCATAAAATAAATAATACTTGATTTATCGTTCTCATCGCTCATCGCTGTGAAAAATGTAACGCAACATTTTTATTTTACCTAATATTCTGGTAGCAGCTCGTTTCTGGCGGGATATCGTTTTCTGGTGGGTCACAGTTCCAACCTAACCTAACCCAATATTCTGGTAGCAGCTCGTTTTTGACGGCGATTCGTTTTCTGGTTGGGTCGCAATTCTACCCCAAACCTAACCTAATATTCTGGTAGAAGCTCGTTTTTGACGGTGGTTCGTTTTCTGGTGGCTACCCGTCTTATTCCTGACTTCAGTCACTTCTTGACCAGTAGCATAGTCCATAATTTCTATTATTAATAAGCCCTGTTGCTGGATTGTGTGTCCAACGCGTCTTGTGGCATATGTGCCTCTTCCAGCATAATCCAGCCGTTTTGTTCTAGTTGTTCTGTAATATTTTGCCTTCCTACACATCAATTGTTTAATTTTCTCAATCACGTTCTCTATTTTAGTTTGATTTCTTTTGTCGCTAGCTTTTTTTCGGTATTTGAGTATATGGCCCATCATGCTCCTTTTCTTCCTTCTTTCACATGATCTGAGCTTTCTAAGGTGGTTTTATGTCAAAGCCCAAGTTTGACATCCGTGGGAACATATTGAATATATTCTTCTGGGCTCCATGCGGAAAAACTACTTTTCATGACCTGTTTGAGAGACCAATATCTCTTCTACGGTCTTTCATGGCCTGGATCACTTTGGTTTGTGAAAAATATTAGTTGTTCTAGTTAGATGTATTCTTATACATACTTTCTATGTTTTTTGTCCTTTCTACTCTATTTATCATGATTTTTGTTTTGTTTCTATTGAAATACTAGCCAGCTGCTTCGCTTTGTCTTAAAAGATGTTGAAGCATAGTTATTAACTATGCTTCAGACATCATTCCTAGGTTATAATCAATTAAATCTTTATGTGTCATCTCATTACGTCAGAGAGAATTAAACTTGAATAACTAGAAATTATGTCTATTCGTAGTTTATATCACAATTTAATTAAAATTAAGGACGGTTAATTTTTTTTTGATTTTTACAAGTATATGCAAACGAAAATATTGTGTACTCTTCATCAATCAAAATTTGTTCTTCGCCTGAAATAATCGGCTGTCACTCTCTCGATTAGTGAGTAAGCAGTTTAAAAGAGGCGTAGTTACGCAATATTAGTCCAAATTTAATATGAACGATCGCAGTGGTCATTAGAGAGCGGATGACAGGAATAGCGGCTTCTATTTGAGACACAGATTTGTGTCAACGCCAAACTTATTTCAACTACTTGTATAAATAAAGGGCTCTCATATTGACGCGTTATTCATAATGTTCAGAAAAACAGTTTTGCATATAGGCTTCTAAGCTTTCACAAGCATTAGCTTTAGCTTCTTTTTACAAGGTTTTATTTAGTTTCACCTGTCCCGATGTTTGTCTGTAATCAAATCTTGCGAGTAAAATTTGATCCACTTTCCAGTTACCGATTGAGCTGAAATTTTGCATACATGTATGAATCGGATGACAACACAATATTAAGGAATCGTTGCGCTGGTCTGATGATGGAGTCGGAAGGTGGCTATAGGAACTCTTAAACTTAACAAAGTACACCAATCGTGTTTGGGGTCATTTGATTTGTCTTGGAAAGCACTTTACAGCGATTCGTTTATAATAATAAAAGCTTATCACAAGAATGTATTTTTTGAAAAATATTGTTTTTAATAATAAGTCAACAAGTGTTTTCTGTTCGCTAAGCAGAATCAGTTTTGGGTTACAATTTCACCCGCATGTCATTTTATATTTATGTACTTATAACAAAAATGAGACAAAGAAAACTTTGCGATTGCTAACGAACTAAAAATTTATTTGTAATTATCATTTAATAAACGAGTAGAATACAAGATGGTATTGAGAAAAATCCAAGTAAATCCATGAGTCACAACACAACATAGTAACAAATGAGCTGAGATCAGAACACCTGAACGCTGGCAAGCTGTCAAGTTGCATAATCCGGAGACGCTGGTGGGAAAACAGGAAACGGCTGGTGACTCAGCGTTCAGCGTTAGGAACTTACGAAAAACATCTCTATGTCTTTCTAATAAATGCAATATTTGTATCCTAATTACAGTGTGTGTGATATTGTTATTTCGATATAGATTAGATAGCCAGAAACCCCCTTTGTATTATTTTCTCCTAGTGAAATTGCATAATACATAGACGTTACTTACGTTAGAACTGTAGAAATATATACTAAAAAGGTATACAAAAACATTTATTGTTCTATATTTTCCCTTTCCTAAATTAACAATTTACTTTATAGAATTTAAATCTTTTGTCATGAAAATTGGTTTTAATATATACCTATACTATTTTGTTGCAGGTAAGTTAAGGCGGAGTTCTTCTAGTCTGTGCGAAGGGTAGTAAGTTAAAAGTAATGTTAAGAAGTAGTAAGATATATTTTTTTTTTGTTTAATTTAAACGCTGCGCCTGAAGTATAAAAAATATTTGACAGTCCACGCGAAGATATAATCTAAATCATCAGGAGTTCGGCGACTTTGGTCAAGTCCTCCGATCTTTTGATCCTCCTAGTGGGCATACAACGCAGCGCTTGCCGGTCACCATTCGAGAACCTTTCTACCATAGATATCAGAATAATAAGTGTTTCTACCCCATCCGTCATTTTTTTATTTATTTTATAACGATGCCCCTTGTTTCTTCTACAGGTCTAAATAATCCTAATTTGTTCTCGTAGAGAAATACTGAGCATAGCTCCTAGACCAACGTTGAGCTTGCTTATGAGAGTAAGAGTATCATTTAAATATTCTTATTGTGAGTCAAAATTATTTACGTATAGGTATATAAAAGCTTCAAATGAGAAATCTTGATCAGACTTACATTTGAATGTATCCATGTTCAAAACGATTAATAATTCTGTGTAAAACCGAAGTTTAATGCACTATGAATAAAGCGTCATATGCCTGAGGGCTTTTAGGAATAAATTTTCGCGCACTCATTTTTTGTGGAGAGGCGGTCGTTCGCAAATTCATGCAACATCACACGCACGTTGCTATAACCATCCATAACGTAAAATTCCATGACATATTGTGGCATTGGGAATAACGATAACAATATTTTGAACTATTTTTTTTAGTATTATAGAGAAAGAGGCTAAATTAGGAAAGGAAAGTAATCTGTTTTAGAAATTTTGTTAGGAAATGAGTACCTACTGAACAATTTGATAAAGTTAAGCTATTTAGCGATTAGTTCTGACATAAGTACTTAGGTAGAGAGTGAAGATTTTTTTCTAACTTTTGAAATACCTATACTTATTTACTTACGACATAGGAAAAATTACAATGAAATAATTTGTAAGATGATACAAATAACAGCGCTTTGGAAAATTGCTATTTTCCGAAAGTAATTAAATAAATAGTTAAAACTTGAGTAATAAATAAAGATAAAGTCTCTCACTCTACTATGTCAGCGGCCAAACGTCTCTCCACACCCTGTTGCGTAATAAAATGGACTATAAACTCGCCAAAACTAAATGGATTAACTCGGAAATTCGCGAAAAATCGCCGTCGTCCGCAGTCGCCCACAGATTTGGTATTAACTGCAAATTAAATACTTTTCCACAGTTTGTATAGCGGTCCCGGACTTTAATTAATGAAGGAATAAGTGAAAGCCTTCTGCTGGTCCGATTCTGTGCCTGGAGATAAAAACAAGCATCCTCCTTAATAATTAATTTACAAACTGTTATTGCGAACATTCGCTTTTACTCCTTTAAATGCTTCTATTCAATGAACGCTTTCAAAATAAATTATTTTGACTATAACTGGAATTCGGAGTTGGATGTTTATTTTACGTTTGATTTAGCACATTCATTAAGATTACATTGAAAATCTTGAGTTAATTTTAACTTGATGTCCATATTGATGTTGAGTTTCAGGCTCGGTGGGTTCGATGGCCCAATAGAGGTATACCTATTATTACGTTTGGAAAAATTTTAGTCGCGTCAATTTTCGGCCGTAGCTTTCCTTTTACTCTATATATGCCCAGCAGCATGAGTATAGGATGTTATGTAGATTGCCTAAATATTAATAACATATAGCTATGCTGACGTCATGGCGCTATTGAGCGCGTCGACCTGTGGTCTAAAGACGCTACCCTAGACTAAGTGTGTGAAAAAAATGCGACGGAGCATGGATAAGTGTATAATGTAACTAAAAGTCAGTGTGTGGTATTTGGTCTTAATGCTACAAAAACAAATTGGAGATACTAATAATTAACTCAATGCTGGTCAAAGTCAGAAGTCAAAGTCAAACACACGAAAACAGTTTTCAGTATTTGGGCCATTGGATTACACAAGATATAAAAGATGACATTGACGTAGAATGTCCAGCAGTGGCCGAGTATAGGTTGATGATGATGATGATTGACGTTAGAAAGGTAACGGTGATGTGTACATAAGAGCAAATTTGCCCGTAGTTTTTCAAAGTGCTCACTAGAAGGTAAATGTACTTTATTTAGAGCTTGTTGCACCTCATTTTCCACATATACTCTATGGGGGAAATAAAAGCAGAAAGCATACAGGACCCTATGAACAAAGTATAAAATGCTTTTAGGATGTTAATGGAACTGATAATTTTGTAGTACTTCTGGCATGTTCGAGGAAATAGGATTAGATTGCTTATACGATACACTATAATGCGCAAGTGTGCCACCTCCATGGTAGCTAGGGTAAGTAGCAATGCCAACATCATCCTTACATTAATTTGTACTAGCATTATTCTACAGGAATCGATATCTCATCGGGCGGTACGCGCTGTGGCAAAGGCTCTGAAAACCTCAATTCCTAAAGACATCGTTAGATTGCAGCAGGTTCACTGCTAGTTAACTAGGCTTTAGAATGTGTTTAAATGTAGATTTGACGCATTTATTTAAATGATAAAAATGTCATCTGAATACATTGAATAATCAGAACGCTTTTATTGTTAGTTCGAGCATGAATATTAAATGTGATACGGAACGCCCTGTATAAATAGTGTAGCGCAACACTAGTTTCTATGAAAAGTCGTGGAAATGCCAAAGACTCTTGTACTAGATTGTACCATTGTCGCTTGCATGCACCGTACATAGAAATATATACTAACCTAAGTTTTAAGCTTAAATTTTCAATTATGAGTCTTTGTTACTTGAAATAAAATATCATTTTTAACCTTTATATGGATGATTATACATATATTATAAAAGTCTTATTTGCCTAGTCTTTTATTCTTTGGAAGAGCCCAGGTCATGTTCTAGGTTAAAATCCGCACAGTATCCTCACAAATTGCTCGTAACTGGATTCTAACCTTTTAGCTACAAAATCTATAAAGATATGGACTCGTAAAGTCCTTAAGGCCTCGCAATAACAGAGAATGCTGCGCGCATAATAAGACATTACTCCACTCGGCGAGTTTTTCCAGTTTCCCTTCTTTTAACTAATGGCCCTATTAGCATCTCTTAGACAATAATTTAATATCTCCGTGAACCCCTCCGCAGACGCTTTGCAAAATGCCGACATCTTTTTCACTAACATGGAGTTCTACAAGTTTAATTTTGGCTGTAATGTTTTTATAAGTAAGCAGTGAGTGTATTCATTCATTTCAAGTATGTACCTTACCTTACATCTCTGCTCTAAGTTGGGAATTCATGGAAGTCTATAAAGATATCTTTATACGGGGCCACCTTTTGCATGTTTAACTTTATTTAATTAATTTCTAAAACGTATCTAATTTCTTTACATTAACCTTACACATCAGAGACAATAAAACAGTTGCAAAAAAGCGGGAATATGTTTTCAACATGTTTATATATTTCTTTGAAAATTGTACCTTTGATATCAATATCGGCCGTAAACATACAACATAATCGAATATATTTATACAACTAGATACCGCCTACTGCCTTACCTAACTGCCTCCGTGGTCCAGTGGTTAAGGTGTTTGCCTGTAGATCCGGGGTCGTGGGTTCGATTCTCATGGGAAGCATACTTCACTTAGTTGTTTCTAGTTTGGTTAGGACATTGCAGGCTTGAATCACCTGAGTGTCTGATAATTAAGATGATTCCGTGCTTCGGAAGGCACGTTAAGCCGTTAGTGCCGGCCGCCATATGGTAGTCGTTAAAGGAACCACGTCAGAGGCCGAGAGTCGGTACCGAAGAACTCTGACACCAGGGTGTCCATGGTCGATTGACCGTGTCACCTACTCGAAACGATGATGATGATGACTAACCTACGTACGAAATAAGAAAAAAATCCCCGACTAAATAATTCATAAAATCCTAAGTAAATTGAACCGACCTGTACAACTTGTTCAAAACATAAGTACTTGTTTTCCTAATAAACCCTTGTAGATATTGTAGGTACCATTTTGTCCACTATATACTAAAATAATTGTGTAAGTCGTATATTTGATTGCTTTTGTAGGATTAAAATTTAATTGCGTATAGTGCGGCATAGTATGGGTGGAGCAATATCAGATTTTAATATCATGGCCGGGTTTTTCGATAACTAGATTGGAAGCGCTTCAATAGTTTGTTTGGAAAATTAAAAATTTGGTATACGTAGGTAGCGTAAAATTACTTTCTCAAGAGGAGTTTTAGTTGCATGCGTAATTAATAACATTAAGCTATCATTTGTTAAATAATATTTTTGTCTTGTATATTAAAAAAGTATTTTAATAAAAAGTTATTTTTGAGTTTCCGTAACCAAAGAGTTAAAATGGGAACCTATTACTCAGCCTTCGCTATCCGTCCGACCGTCAGTCTGTCACAGACAGGCTGTCTGTATCTATTGAACCGTAATAGGCAACGCATTAGCACCTCCTCTGGTGTTGCAGATGTCCATGGGCGACGGTGACTACTTTTCATCAGGTGAATCGTCTGCTCGTTTGCCGTCATATATAAAAAAAAATCGGTGTTTGTATCTATTGCCACTATAAAAATTAGATTAAAATGAATCTCCAAGGGGATTTTACAAAACCGCTCAAAAATCCCCATGGAGATTAATTTTTAATAACGGAACCCTTCGGGTGCGATTCTAACTTGCACTTGGCAGGTTTTATTTATGCTCTAATCTGGGCTTTTTTGAGACCTGACATGATCTTCTGTTTCGTTTCGGAAACAGTTTTGCTTACAGATTATGTATATTGCAACTATCAAAAATGTGTCTACTCAGATAGCAAGCCTAGTTTTCCATTTTCTGTAACAAAAAAATGTTACTTGCATGAATATTATTGAGCCTTAGTTAATAGTTGTACATGACGCAAACATAAAGGTTTTAACCGCTACCAAAAATCATAAAAGTCAAAGCATTTTCTAAAACGACTGTATAAACTTTTGGACAAGTATAAAGTTACGATAATTGTATTGACTGCGTTAACTAGTTTTACTGTGGTAGATGAAATTAAAATTCAATTTCGCCCAGTGTTTTATTTAGGGCTGGTAGCTGTATATTGGATTTTAATATCATGGCGGCTTGTCCGATAACTAGATTGGCATCGTATGAAAAGCTTGTTGGAAAAATGGGAACCTGCTAATAATTCCAGGAAAATATTTTGCATACTATTTTATCGAAGGAAATTTAAATATTCCTACTTCCATTCTATAATATTGGCAAAGTAACTATGTATGTCTGCTTCTTTGTCCACTATCCATTGAACCGATCGTCATGAAATGTTGAATACATAATGCCAGCAGTACGAAGAAGGATATAGGGTCCTTTCCTTTCATCCTAATCCGAACTAATAATGCGAAAGTGAGTTTATTTGTTTGTTGTTTTCACATTGTAACTATTGAACCGATCATCATGAAATTTTGCATACACGTTATCTGGGGTACGGAGAAGGACATAGGTACTGTTCTCAAGGGATCGACATTGACGCGGATGGAGCCGCAGGCGAAAGCTAGTCCTGAATAAAATTACTTTTCCCGAGGGATCTACCTTCACGAGCGGAGCCGCTGGCGCAGGCTAATTATAAAATCAAACCATTTGATCAGACTATCATTGAAGTATAGTCGCTTCGTGGTTTAGAGCGCGACCTATAAGCGAATGGTCCCCGGTTCAAGCCGCACTTGGCCCAACCTGTACCTCGAAGTCAAGTTCGGTAATTTTCATAGACCTGAAAATACCTGTTTCCGGTGAAGAAAAACATCATGAAGCGACCTTCACATTTGTGGATTAGTCTCTAATGTGTGAAATGAAGAAGGCAATGGCAAACCACTCTATTATTTCCTGCCAAAAATAGTCACTGTGTTTGTACCAAGACGTTAAATATTTTAATGACCCCGATCTGACCTGGTCTTCAACCTGACTTTGGCCATGCTATAGATAGATACTTAATAATTTAAGCATCCACGTTCTAGCTGTCATATTAAACTGGATGCCCTCAATTCTGGCCGACCCATGTAGCGACTATGAAGCCACAGACAGACATATATTTTACTAGCTGTTGCCCGCGGCTCCCCCCGCGTTAATGTCGTTTCCTTGGGAACAGTAGAAATGATAAAAATTCCATACAAACCCCTGCCCCTTTGCTTTTTCCCCTTATGGGGGAATTTAATACATTTCACCTGCATAGATCTTATTGTCATATTTCTAAGTAAATAAAAAAAGTCAATACATACTTTACCCCACCTATTCTACCCCTTCAAGGGGAAATTTCGACCATTTTAACTACACAGATCTTTTTAATTGTAATGTAAACATATATACTTATTTTTATACTTCTATGTCCAGAAATGAGAAAATTTCCATACAAATCCCCCCCCCCCCCTTTATCCCTTAAGGGGGAAATTTTGTACATTTCACCTACACAGATCTTTTTTAATTGTAACCTAGAACGTATGTACTTATTTTCATACCTCTAAGTCTAGAAATGGAAAAATTCCATACAAACTTTACCCCCTATTTACCCCTTCAAGGGAGAATGTTGTCTGGTTCACCTAAACAGATCTTTTTTAATTTTAATTGAGAATAGAAATGAGAAAATTCCATAAAACTTCAACCCCTTTGATTTTCTAAAAATCCTTTCTTAGTGCTCATTTACATCATAAAAAGAATCCCTGTGCCTAATTTTAAGTTTCTGCGCACAGTAGTTTCGGCTGTGCGTTGATATATAAGTCAGGTTTGCCTTTGGCCCGCGGCTCCGCCCGCGTAAGTGTCGATTTCTCAGGAACATTAGAATTACCCGGAATACATTAGTTTATGTCTTTCAATGAAACACCTTAATATTGAATTTCAATTGAATAACTTCAAAAACGGAAAGTTTCATACTAACTTTGCATCCCCGTTATATCCCCTTAAGGGATGATTTTTGAGAAAAATATTTTACTCGTGTTTCATGCCTTTTAGTAAAGAACCTTCATGCTGAATATCAAATAACTTCAAAAACAACAATGTTTCATACTAACTTTGCAACCCGTTCTTCCCCCTAAGGAGATGAATTTCCAAAAATCCTTTCTTAGTGCTCCCTTACGTTATAAAAGGAACCCCTGTGCAAAATTTCAAGTTCCTAACCCTTATAGTTTAGGCCCTGTGTTGATATGTCAGTCAGTCAGCTTCTCCTTTTTTTTAGTATGGATTACTATGGATAGTATGGATAGGTATAATGCTGTCGTATAATGATGATGAATTGACTTTGGATTTTAATTTTCTTATGTCACTTATTATTTTATTTTATTTTTGCTATATGTTTGCAGGCAAACTCATGCCTTGAGTTCATTCAAATGACGATAACTTTTTTTTTAATGAACCGATTTTGATGAAACAAACTTTAAATGTTAAACTGAGTTAAAACAAAGCAATTGGTGAAAGTTTGAAGTAAATCGGTTCAGTATTTTCGGAGATAATCGTGATCATACATACAGACAGACAGACAGACAGACAGACAAGAAATTCCAAAAATTTTTTTTTGCTTTCTATTATTCTTTTTGAGTGTCCCTCTATCCATTTCAGTCAAAAATTCGAAATGTACAGACAAAATAATTTTACTGTTTTATTATATGTATAGATTAATTATGATCAATTGGATTATCTAACGTATAAATTTTATCTTGGTTAGCGTTCCCTGATGGCGACCTTTCTGGTGTAGCTCCAGGACAGCAGACAAATACCTGTAAAAATAAACTACAAATACACGTTGGGACTCAGCCCTTTGAATGGTTTGCTTATACGTGTTAATCACTTAGGACGACGTCGATTATTCATACGATCTGTAGATGTACCGAATTTTATTTTTTTCTTCATTTCGGTCCCAGAGACAGTTTTAGAGTCATAGAGCTTGCTTGCGTGGGCTCTCCTTGTATTTATCAGGCTCTTCGCTTTTGGGTGTAGTGCAGATTTCTGGTGAATTCCAGCTTGCTTGTTTACCACAACACACAATCTTCTAAGAGGATTGACGTAACCATATTGTGGAGAACTAAACTAGTAAAATTTTTAACCAAATGTTGTAAAGCCTTCATTGAACTATTAATAGATAACAACGAAATTCAGTACACTTTATTGTACTGAATTTCGTTATTATCTATTAATAATATATTATGTAATAATATTTATAATAATAATAATAAAGTATTCAGTACAATGAAGTAGAAATAAATTTCGAGGTAGTATACAGTAGATTTAATCAGTTTAAATACTGACATAATTACTAGGGAAGGATTGAAATTTTACTTTATGAGGCCGAATCTTTCAGTATTGGAATTTAATACCATGGCGGATGTTCGATAACTAGATTGCTACCGCTCGAATGGCTTGCTACAAAATAGCTTTAACGTCGAACATATTAATATTTAGGGCGATGCCAAAAGGAAATTTAAAAAATATATTCTTAGTTATTTTAAAAGTGAGTTGAGTCCATATACAATATAGCAAACAAATATTGTACACATTATTAATCAAAATTTTAACGAAATTATTTTATTACTATCATCATCTTCACCGCATTATCTTCCACGCTGGTCTGGGAGAAAAGAAAAAACGTGGAATGTACCAGCTGCTTCTCTTACCGATCGTAAAAGCCGATCAAATGGGAATGTGCGAACATCTGAGGAATCATGTTAGTAAGCGATGCGGATAGCAACTCATTATTTTTTGTTTATTTTCCACCTTGTTTTCCATCATCATGCTAAACGTGGCTTCGAGGTCTTTAAGACCTGGACCGTAAGGGAAAATCGGTGATAGTATGTATCTTCACTGCAGGACGGAGAAAAATTAACGAGGTTTGGCGTCAGGCAGGCCGATCGTAATAACTTTCGCCAAATCATATCACAGCATGAATGATGTCATTAAGGTTCATTTAAATTAAACGCAAATATTTTAAGGGCAGGGACTCATAGATCAAAGAAAAGCTTTCGTTATAAGTTTAATAACTTGACACGCTAGTTTTAATTTTAGCTGTTTCATACTAAACATTTTTAATGAAAATCTATTAATCAGCTGTTTAGATTGTCGATGCAATGACGATTAGTATCCATAGTAGATAATAGTAAAAAGTTGTACGCCAAAAAAGCTTTTTGTACATATATTTGGTGTATTTTACGTCTAATTTTCTACATTTTTAAGTGAAGATAATATCTTGAAAACTAACGTGTAAATTTTTATATTTGCTTCTGAAACATTTTTCTATCTTATGAGTGCCAAACCTTAAAATATTTGCGCTTAATTTTAACCTTTTATATATAGCGGATCCCGGGCTCCGACGCACTCCAGCTGATGATGCAACCGGGAAATGCTCATACGAGAGAAACAGGTCACATGATCACATCACATAAGTTCAATATACATACTATACATGTACATATTCAAGTTATGCAATTCTACAACTATTCCTCGAACCTACCCGATATATTGTTGTTCAATGCAACATAAACAAAAATCTCGGTCACAGATAAATATTTAAAGAGCACAAACGCGCCAGAACAGAACCATATATTTTCATTTGTTGGATGCAGTTCTTCTAACTTTTCTCGTTACCGCCTGTTTGCCAGCTTCGTGATTCAAGCTGCTTGAGTATTTATTGCATAAAGTTAAATTATTTTCTAGACAGCTGTTATAAATTCCCTTACTCTTCATATGAATGCTCAATGTCACCCAAAGAGCTATGGTGAGGGTTATACTCGGTGTTTCTTTACAAGACCGCATCAAAAATAAGAAGATCCTTAGAAGAAAAGTCACCGTCATAGTTCAGCGCGTAAAACTGGAGGCTGATGGGAAGGAAAGGTTTTGGAATAGCGAAGACATAACCAGCAAGCGCAGTGTCAGACTATCATCGACCAGGTCAGAAGACCGACCAGGGTCGCAGGGAAACGCTCGATGCATCGTTCGATCAGTCACCTGGAAATCCTTGAGAGAGGCTTCTTTAGCAGTAAACTTCTTTGACTGATATGATGATGGTGATGTAAAATTTGCCTGAAAGGCCATCACTTTTTATCGGATTTTTAATAAGTACATTTTAAGTACCTTTAATACTTATTACCCCGGAATACTGAAAGGAATAAACTAATGACATTCTAAAATCTCTTCACAGGATTATTATACTCTCTTGTGCTGTCTTTGTTTTGCTAAATATTTATATAGATAGTGAAAGAACTATATATGATAACGTTTTTAATAAAGATGTTTTTATGTATTCTTTTTTTTTTTTTTTTTTTTTTTACTAAATATTGAATTAGGCATTTGTCTCCCATCTCACCTGATGGTAAGTGACGATGAAGACGAGGATGTTACATGCCTATCCAAGAGATACCCATTTATTCTACTTTTGAATGTCCCGGGACTGTACTTGTTTGGGAATATAGACGCAGGCAGTTCATTCCACACCTTAGCTACTCGAACCAAAAAGGAACTGTCAAAGCGTTTAGTTCGACTCTTTGGTATTCCAACGATAAAAGGGTGAAATTTCTGTCTGCGCCTTGTAGTCCGATGGAGGAATGGTGAGGGTTCAACTAGCTCAAAGAGCGCCTTCGCACACTCTCCAAAATGGATCCTATAAAATACCGATAGACAAGCGACTTTACGGCGATGCTCCAGGGATTGCAATTTCCTATTTGAGACCACGTCGTTGTTTATGAGCCTGCGGGCTCTTCGGTCAACAGAGTCCAATGCTTCAAGCTGGTATTTCGCTGAGCCATCCCAAAGGTGACTGCAGTACTCCATGCAAGAGCGAACCTGGGCTGTATAGAGATTGAGCAGCCGTTCAGAGCTGAAGTACCGCCGAACCTTTGAGATGATACCCAACTTCTTGGAAGCAGTTAGTGCCATTGACTTAATCTGTTGGCCGAAGCTTAGTTTTGACGTGACTGTCATGCCTAAAAGCCCAAGGTGGTCAACTAACGGTAAGGAAACACCCTGGAAAATGGGTGCAAGTGGGAAAGCACTCTTTTTTGCAGAAAATAGACACGCCTGTGTTTTGGACGGGTTAAACTTAACAAGATTGGCGTCTCCCCAATCGGACACCCTCTGTAATTTCGAGTTAACCCGTTCAATCATAGACTCTCTTAGAGACTGGACTTCTTGTGGACTTGCACTGGCACTGGACGTATAACTCTCTACAACGGTGCTGTCATCAGCATAACCAATAATGCCAGACATAAGGAGGTCATTAATGTGCAGCAGAAACAAGGTTGCAGAGAGAACAGATCCCTGAGGTACCCCGGCATTAATAGCCATTAGGTCGGAAGAGCAGCCATCCATAACCACTCGAATGGACCGTTCCCTCAGGAAATCGGATATCCAGTTGCAAAGGTCCTTAGGTAAACCATACGCTGGAAGCTTACTGAGGATAGCTTCGTGCCAGACCCGGTCAAAAGCCTTGGATATATCTAGTGAGACGGCAATTGCCTCACCGTGACCCTCCAAGGCTTCGCTCCATAAGTGAGTGGCATATACCAGTAGGTCACCGGTTGAGCGACCCTTGCGAAAACCATATTGGTTGTCACTAAGGAGCTCGTTGGTTTCCAGGTATGCCAGGAGACGATTGTTCAATACACGCTCCATAATCTTGCACAATATGGAGGTGATCGCAACAGGTCGATAATTGGCCGGGTCGGAGCGACTTCCCTTTTTAGGTACTGGTTGTACATTGGCAAGCTTCCAGGATCTTGGGACCTTGCCAGTCTCTAGAGAAAGTCTATAGAGGCGTGTCAGTACAGGGGACAACTCGGGTGCGCAGCGCTTCAGAACCACTGCTGGAATACCATCGGGTCCACTAGCCTTATTCACGTCTAGGTTTAGCATGCATTTAAGTACCTCTTTTTGGTGGATTTGAGCGGCCCGCATCTTGGGGCCGAACGAAGGTAACTGGGGTGGGCTTTTATTGCTACTATCTAGACGCGAATTGTCTGCAAATAGATTGGCAAACAAGTCTGCTTTCTCTTTTGCACCATGGGCCAGAGAACCGTCAGGTTTCTGCAATGGTGGCAGCGATGGGCGACAGAAGTTCATCTCCACTGACTTGGCTAGAGACCAGAAGGCTTTACTTCCTGAGGGACAGGAAGCTATCTTGTCTCCAATACGGCCAACGTGGTCGAAACGAGCTCTTCTGAACACCTTTTTGCAGGACTTGGCAGCAGCGTTATACACTCTCTTCCTGTCTTGAAGATCATCAGCTTTGATTCTGCGGGCATCAGCCCAGGACAAGTATGCTTCCCGCTTACGCCTTTCGGCTAAGAGGCACTGAGCATTGAACCATGGGCGAGCTTTGGTTTCAAGGGATACGTCAGCAAAAGGAATAAAATACTCCATTGCCTTACATATCACACTCGAGACAGCATCAGCGCAGCATGATGGATCCCTAGAAGAGAAGCAAACCTGCCGCCAAGGATAAGATGCGAAAAAATGTCGCATCTCATCCCAATCTGCCGACTTGTATCGCCATACTCGCCTGGTGCCTTTGGGGCTGGTGTCAGGGAGCGAGTAGTGCGATACAGATTTCACCACACAGTGATCCGATGTCCCGAGCGGTGGTGATACGGACACCGAATGCCTGTCAGGATCGGTTGTCAGCAGGAGGTCCAGGCAATACGCAGTGTGGCCAGCAACGTCAGGAATGCGCGTCGACTCGTTGACAAGTTGGGAGAGACCGTAAGTCAATGCAAACTTATAGGTTTCTCTCCCAGCATGGTCGGTGTCCTGGTACGGGTACAGCCACTCTCCGTGGTGGGCGTTAAAATCCCCCAGAAATACCAACTGCGCAGATGGAAAACGTTGCTGGACCTTATCTGCAGCATCGCTGAGATATTTCATGAGCCGAGTTGTCTCAGAGTCTCCGCTATGCGAACGGTAGACACTGGCGTAAACAATATGATCAAGGCCAGTATCTACATGAACCCACAAAACGGAGAAATGCGGAACTTCCAAGTCATGGAGACGCCGACAACAGATCTCATCCCTGACATACATGCACACGCCCGCGTGGGGGTGGAATTTGGCCTCCAGGACATAGCCTGGGTAATACAGGTATGACAGGTCTGACGGATTACTGATCTGCGTCTCGGTCAGAAATAGCAAGGCCGGCTTGGCAGTCTCGAGGTGGTAATGGACTGCATCAAGATTGGAATGTATCCCCCTAATGTTACAGAAATCGACTAAAAGCTTAGGGGGCTCGGCCGGAGAGCGCTTGCTATGTTGGTTGTAATTTGGATTCTCAACCTTCAAAAGCGGAATTTTGCCCTCCCCAGAATACGTAGGGCAGCCTGAGCATTGTTGCCCAGGGAGGGATTCTCCTGCGCATGAACGCAGGTACCCTCCTGGGGTAATTTTCTCTTTAATTGCCGCTATCATATTGGAGAAGATCTGTAGGGGTATTGGGCTACCGGAACTCTCACTCACCAGGCGAAACACAGCAGCATTTACATGCTGCTATTTGACGCCGGTATTCTGTGAGAGGGTGGTTGCTAGCCGGTTCGAGCCAGCCCGATTTATGAGCTAAAGATGATGCTGTAGCTAAGAGTAAGTAGGCTCTACCACCGGAGAATTCGAGCGTTAGTTAGATGCTAAAAGTATTTTTTTCTCTGCGCTTAAAACCTATTTGCTAAATCTACTTTTAAACAGTTTTACTGCGGATCACGTTCATAAAATGATATAGATAACATAAATTTGGAAAAGTGACTTTATTTCCGCATTTACACAGCAAATTACACACGTGAATAAATATTTTATAACTCCTAAATTGAACTTCTTTAAAATAAATCTCTTGTACATATTATTTCCTTTTCTTACTGAAGAATAAGATTCTTGTGAATGTAATAATCAAATAATTTCCATTATTGTTACTATTATTAATGCAAATATTTCTGTTACGTGACTATCCCAAAGTCCCTTTCCTCTCTAATCCTTTACTTTCCCTTTCAATGTCATATTAAAAAGTCCCATTCATCGAAAAAAAAAACCGCGACGTAAGAAGGAGTTCTGTAATCATATTAGAGACCGTAAGTTAGTGGCGCGTGCGTCGGCACTTGTGATTTGAATCCGTAATGCTTGCGACAAGAAAAATAAACCGTCCGAGTGCGAATTGGAGTTTAGCATAAAAGGTTCAGTATAACTAAGGCAAACTTTTTGGTTTCTATTTGTTTTTTAGGGTTCCGTGCCTCAAAAGGAAAAAAAACGGAACCCTTATACTTTGTCATCCGTCTTTTAAGACCCTTTTTCTCAAGAGCGCTTAATTGTATCAAGCTGAAATTCATATTAAGTACTCAGGTCTACTTTTCCTTGGAGCTATGAAAAAATCAAACTTCTGAGCCAACTCAATCAAAATATACAACCGTTTATGCCGCACATTTTCAACATTCGTAAGGGAATCAAAACCCATAGGGTACTTTCCGTGAATCCAAGATTCAGGTCAAATTAAAAAGATCATTTTCAATCTTGACTTGACTGGTGATCGAATCCGGGACCCGAGAGTGTGACAGTCCGCATGATAACCACTAGACCACAGAAGTCGTCAAACATATGGAACAGATCATCATATCCCTTTCGATCATTATCTGCAATATTTGCCCATCATATAATGTTTGCCCAGATAAAATATGATACAATTCCACTAAAGCATTGCCATATTGTTCTAGAGTAAATACATGAAATTGTACAACATGAATGACGTAAATAGACGAACTTACCAGTATTATCCAAACTTTCTCTACGTTTTACGAGCTCTACATAAAGTGGCTAACTTATTTACGGAGTCCGAGAATTTATAAAGCTATTATAACATTTGACCTGTGTACAATTTTTGGAAGATTTTAATGTGGCGTGAACACGTAGCCGTCATATGCGTACGTGCCGCGTTCTTCTATAATTATGCAAATACAAGTACCAACTCAAACCGCGTTCACCACATTCGTTCTCATTTTCGTTATACGTGGTTTTCTCTAAAATAACCCGACTAATTTAGGATTGTTCTTGGAGTATCATAATTTTGATTAAATTGCTATGAAAGATAAAGAACAAGCAGAAGCAAAATTTTAACGTAACATCAAGGATAAGCTAGCTAATGTTCTTCTAAAATGACTTGCTCTTTTATAGACATAATACTTAATTAGAGTATATAAGAATAGCATTTCGAATGCAAAAAAAAAACACTTAAATATTTTATTGACGACAAAGAAAGAAGTCTTAGTCTTTCTGTCGTTTCCGACAGAGTAGAATAGGGCTGCTCCAAGTCTTCCCATGGAGGTCGTAGGACGCGACTTAGGAAATACAAGCTAAACAGAGCTCATAAACATCAATGAGACCTCTCCAACAGGTCTGGCCAGCGAGGAGAGTGTAGGCTAAATCCTCTGTCTGCTCTGGCCACGTATGGCTCCGGTAGTACAGAGAGGATCATGCTCCTGCAGTGGAAACTAAAAAGACCTGATGATGATGATGATGAAAGAAAGAAGTCTTACTTATTTTCGTCGTGTAGATTTCTGGGTTTAAAAATAATTGAAACTGTATGTATATTGCATCGGTTCATAATAAACACGACTGAATGATTCGATTAAATCCAATTCAGACTATTTCCGATGAAATAAAGCGAATAAGTGAGATCAATTTGGAGAGTTATATTAAGTGTTCAGAGTAGCTAAGCCGTAAAATTTATTGGCTAATTAGTCGGCTGGAGGTCGCGGCAGTGAATACATAATAGCAGAGATATCTGTTTCTGTATATTCATCTGATTATGTATATTAAATTTCTTTCTCTTAATCTTAAACTTATTAAGAAAGGGCGATTATATACAGTTAAATTTCTTTTTCATAAATCTTGCAATGAAATACTATTGCATAAGGGAACGCAAGACTGGATGTTAATATAACTACTCCACTTTTTTTTATAAGTGAGGTATTTGATGCTACTTTGATATAATTTTACTAAATTACTTCAAATTCATTGTAAAATATACAATGAATTTGAAGTAATTTAGTAAAATTATATCAAAGTAGCATTATGAATGCCAAAAACCGATGAGCGGACTCGCGTATGAAGGGTTCCGTAGTCCGTACATTAAATATAATGAGTTTGAAATTATTAAAAATGTTTTTATTCTATGATGTAACTCAAATTTAATGCTTTTTGCAATTTTTTCTTTATCCGTGCTATAAGACGTTGCTTCGTACCAAATTTCAAGATTCTGAGTTCACGGGAAGTACCCTGTACTTTAGGTTTTGATTCCCTTGCGACAGACAGACAGACGGACAACCAAGTGATCCTATAAGGGTTCCGTTTTTTCCTTTTGAGGTACGGAACCCTAAAAATATTTGTAAAAATATTGTATGGCTTCCTACATATTAGTTGATTTTCAAATTCATTGCAAAATGAGGAGAATGAAATACCTCACTTGTAAAAAAGAGAGAGCGAGGTAGTTTTGTTAGGTGACGCAAGTCTTAATGCATGTACGGGGAATGCATTATGAGGGAGATGTACGCCGAGGTTTGAAGCGCGGTAGCTCAAATGTCAGAGCTTAGGTCGTACAGAGACCTAAGGTAGCGTGACACCGGCCGCGTGAAATTTTTCTTTACCATATTTTTTTAGTATATCGAGAACCTAGTTGGAAAAGTAAGGCCGTCATATTTTTGTTTACTTCATCAAAGTTCCTTAACCTAAGAAGGGCTGGCGTCAGGCAGGCGGCCAGCTGTAAAACTTTGCCAAATCACATTACAGCATGAAGGTTGTCGAAATATGGGGCTCCATTAAATAATTACAACTACAAACATACAACCTTTATAAAACATTTTTTTTAATTTAATGACAAGTATGTCGAATAATAAATTGTAATAATAATTGTACCTATCTATGACTCATGCACTTGCATGCTATTTGTGAATTGTTTTTTCGGAGGTTATTATTTGGAGACCATCTTTAACAAAGGCAAAATAGGACGACATTTTAAATATTCTATCGATATTTGCAAGTGTTCTAAGAAACATAATAAAAGTTTAGAATTTGAATACAATCCTAAATCAGGTAATCACATGTTTTAAGTAAAATGTTAATTGCGGCCAACTAGTATAATTGTTGCATGCTCCGCAACAATAACTGCAGGTAATGCTGCTTTTAATGCTTTTGTCGCCAGTTATATAATGTTTTCGCAATTGTTACATTTAAATTAAATCAATACGGTTTAATAGCGTTAATTATATTATTATCACACCTGACATTTCGGAGACTTTATAGTTTTCATATTCGCAGGTAGACTAAATTGATATTTGTCTGTTATAACAATTATTCATCCAAGTATATTCTTCCATCCATGTTTAGAATAGAATAAAATATACTTTATTGGAATTTGGATAAATAAATAATAAAAGAAAACAAATTTGGTACAAAGGCGGACTTATCGCTTTAGCGATCTCTTCCACTCAACCTTAGGGTAGACGGATTAGTTTACAACAATATTTTTCTTTAGTACCTAATTATAAAGAGAAAATGTATCATTGTATGTTGGTTGTAATGGATACACTCAGTCACATACTACTTGCATTACCGATTTTAAAAACTCATTTACTTACTCATATACCAACCAACGAGACTATAACGATACCAACGAGAGAACAAGTTTGTGAAGCTGTAAAGGTCGTTTCGTTACTCCCTCATTTCGATGAAAGTGTACAACGCTTCAGCTTATCGTACATGAGAATAGCACTAAAATTATGTAAAGTTGTGGGGAAAACTTTGGGGAAGCTATAACAAGTAAGTGACGTATACTATAATCAACGCGACCGAAGTTGCAGGAAAAAAGGGTATTTATAACAATGTGAAAAAATATTTAGGTTATTTACAAAAAAACGAATCTCAATTTCATGTAGTTCCTTGCGTTTTGTCACATAACAATCCAATTTGTATTTTAAGAGTAGCCGTACAATTTGTATTTTAACAGTAAAGCAAATTTTCATAAAGTGAGAGCTGAAAATTAAGTAGCATAATAGCTCAATAGTAATAACACGAAATCACTTGACATCCCACGAGATCTCATCTGTCACCACAATACCCCACACGACGGCTCTCCAAATCATAAAATGGCGGATTTTTCACTTCCGCACTAATTGAATTCGCTTTTAGCTCACTTTTAATTTATTTGCATGAGCTTCCCACTTTGATGTCGGCACACGCTCCGGGCTTTTTAGATAAATAACCAATTATCTCGATACGATTTAATCTGCCAGAGGCCGTGGTATGTGATCTGGAATTTATAACAAGCGTTGCGAACTTTAATGGTCGTATTTTAAGATGAAATAATGTGAATGGGAACGCTATGCAGGGAATGCAGGAAGGGACTCTCCATAACAACAGTCTGCAATAATATTATAAAGTTAGTACTGTATGAGCATGGTAATTGGTTTAAGGTTGGGATACCTGAAACGTAAATTTAGCAAAGTTTTCCTTTGAATTACTGTATAGCACACGTAATCTATCTATATTATAAAAGGCAAATCTGACTCAATGACTTATATATCAACGCACAGCCGAAACTACTGTATCTATTAGAATTGGAAGACTTGGAATTCGGTGCAGCCAAGACTAAGAAAGGATTTTTAGAAATTCAAGCCCTAAGGGGCTAAAATACGGGGTGAAGTTGATATATATTTTTCATTTCTGGACTTAGAAGTATGAAAATAGGTACCTATATAAGTTCTCGATTACAATTGAAAATGATCTGTGTAGATGAAAAGGACAAATAAAGGGGTAAAATGGGGGTTTAAATTTTGCAATATGAAAATTGGTATATAGGGTCCTGATTAGAACTACCTTTCATCGCGGAAAAAAGTTTATTTCTCGCGCGATCGACAGCAATTACATAACTCCTACATGGTAGGTAAAGACAATGTCTAGATGAGGGAAACAAGGTGCCAACCGTAATTTAATTTTTAACTCCTAAATCAGATCAAATAAAAATATCTAAATCTGTATAACATTTTGGCAGTAAATTACTTTAATATTTTTTGTTTTATTTTATTGGTATTACCGTATTACAAATTAAGATAATGTGGCCACTTTTGGCAGTAATCAATAATCCTCTTAATGTATCAAATTCCAAATAAGAAAAGCTATACCATAAATACCTACTACTTGTAATTAAATACTGATCTTCAATACTTCACTTTTTTAATTCGGTTTGATTTAGTATTATAAGGCTATTTTATGTTTATTTTCTTACCCATCTAATAATACGTATTTTTTTTGATGCTTCATTAGAAATCATCTTGACAGGAATAAAATTCTGCATGAATCGGCGAACTGGAGAAATATTTATCGTTTTCATCAGCAAATATGGTGTAACTATGTCAACAGTCGACGCGAAACCATTTCCATTTTGATTAAGCGCGCGTATGTGCACAGCTACGGGGTGTAAGTGAAGGCAAATATGTGAAGATTCACATTGGGGTGTGATCACATCGCCTAATAGGTAAAGCGATTACGTAGCTAGGCGCGCCCCCACTTACCCAATTTATACAAAACGACCAACGTAAACACACGTCGATTCAGCGCTTCTCGGAGATTTATTACAGGATCGTAAAATGCAGACCGTGTGAAAACGGCCGATTGAATGAAGTAGGTGTATCACTCGCCTCCCCATGTACTCTAGTGTTTATTTTGTTATTTTGCGCCGACCCTTCTCACGTTACGACGCATTGGTAGCCATTTTAAAAGTTTTCTAAGCCTTAAATTATGGATTAGGTTACTTCTAGGAAATTAGTGTTCTAGCCTAGTTATTTACTAAATTTCAAAGTGGTTCTTATTCTGATTAAAGCGAAGGCAAAGTACAAAAAGCAATGAAACCATTTGGCTTTTAGCATGTTTTTTCATCTTAATTAAATCTTATATACTTAATACTAGCTATCCCGGCAAATTTCGTTTCGCTTTGTGATTTATCTTACCTTTTAAGTTGGACCAAATTATAGATACATAGTTATGAAGTTTGATCAAAATTGG
Organism: Elegia similella; assembly: GCA_947532085.1. Taxonomy (NCBI): domain Eukaryota; kingdom Metazoa; phylum Arthropoda; class Insecta; order Lepidoptera; family Pyralidae; genus Elegia; species Elegia similella. Next base: position 12,012,759 of record OX383931.1, on the reverse strand, counting down.
TTTGGTAGTTTCAGAGTTTATCCTGGATATAATAAACAGCGTGTAAATTTTTCCTCGATATTTCCTTGAAGAAATGACTCAGTCCGTCAAAATGTTTTTTTTTTTTCCTATTGGGACGTCTGTCGCTGGAAACTAAATGTTTATTTCCTATATTATAAAAGTCTTCTGCCGGCGCCCGGCAATGACGTATGAAAATATTACATTTTTCTTTGAGTTCCCAGCATTGGTCTAATAGGAAAAGTTTTTCATATGAATGGGCTGAGTCACCCCATCAAGGTAATGTCGAGGGTAAATTTACACGCTGTATAAGAAGATATTGGAAAACTATATGAAAAATTAGCAATAAGAACTAGACCTTTACAATGTGACTCACTGAACGAGGATGACATTTGCCTTTGTTTTTTTTTATGTAAAGAAATTGTCTTATAAAAAAAGGGCCTAGTGTGAATTAGCACACCCACTAGGAGGTCCGTAGTACCGCACCGTACAGTATTCAACTACTAAATCCTCTGATGTATAAGTACGCAAAAACCTCTCCCAGGCGATCTCTCTTAGGAGATTATCCAAACTCTTTGAAGCACGAACACTAATTGTTCTCAATTATCTTTGGTTTGACGACTCAGTAACAAATAAACAGCAACTTAGAGAGAATCGAGAAAAAATGCATAAGGAACACGTTTGGTTTATGGGACACCCCTTTAAATATTAATTTTCTTTTGTTTTTATAGCGGCAATAGATTTCTGTGAAAATTTCATGTCTTTATCTAGGTATTACGATTTAATAAACACAACCCTGTGATAGACGGACTGAAGGACGCCATGAGAGCCTTGTAATAGGGTTTCTTTTGGTACTTTTTAATAGGGAAGTTTTATACAACAAGGATTAAAAATCCGGAAGAAATCAAGCGGTGGAAACCGAAATTTGTTACTACTACCCAAAGACAATATCATCATCTCAGCCGCAAGAAGTCCACTGCTGGACATAGGCCTCCCCCAAGGATTTCCAATATGACCGGTTGGAAGCGGCCTGCATCCAGCGTCTTCCTGCGACCTTGGTTAGGTCGTCCGACCACCTTGTCGGTGGGTGTCCAACGCTGCGCTTGCCGGTACGTGGTCGCCATTCGAGCACCTTTCTGCCCCATCGGCCATCGGCTCTTCGAGCTATGTGCCCCGCCCACTGCCACTTCAAAGAGCTAATCCGCTGAGCTACGTCGGTGACCTTTGTACTTCTACGGATCTCCTCGTTTCTGATTCGATCTCGCAGAGAAACACCGAGCATAGCCCTCTCCATAGCTCTTTGAGCGACCTTGAGCTTTCTTATCAGGCCCATAGTTAATTTAACAACAACGTTTCGGACCCGTAAGTCATCACTGGCAACACACATTGGACGAATATTTTCGACTTGAGGCACTGAGGTATTTTGGACGAGAAGACACTTCGGAGCTTCCCGAACGCTGCCCAGCCGAGTCGGATTCGTCGAAAGACCTCATCATTGAAGCTGGAACTTCCAACCTGGATCAACTGACCCAGATAGATATATTGGTCAACAGCTTCAAGTATGGAGCTCCCAACAAGCACTGGAGAAGGCGGAACATGGACATTCGACATTATTTTCGTCTTGTCCATGTTCATTTTAGGGCCCACTTGTTGGGAAACTTCATTGAGGTCATTGAGCATGGTACTCAGATCGTCCAGCGACTCCGCCATTATAACAATGTCATCGGCAAATTGAAGGTGTGATATACTCGCCGTTAATATTAACGCCAAGTCCTTTCCATTCCAGCAGCTTGAAGGCATCCTCCAGAGCAGCGGTGAACAGTTTTGGAGATATCACATCTCCCTGTCTCACACCTCTCTGTAGTCAGATAGCCCTCGTACTCTGCTCCTGTACTCTGACTGAGATTGTGGCGTTGCTGTAAAAGCACTTCAACACTTCGATATACCGATGATCGATGCGGCATCGCTGGAGAGATCGAAGTACGGCCCATGTTTCGATCGTATCAAAGGCCTTCTCATAGTCCACAAACGCTAAGCATAGTGGCCGGTTATACTCTCTGGTCTTCTGTATAACCTGCCGTAGCGTGTGGATGTGGTCTATGGTACTATAGCCTTTTCGGAAACCGGCTTGTTCGGGAGGCTGGAAGGCATCGAGCCTGTTCGTGAGACGATTCGTGATTACTCTCGAAAAAAGCGACGTGGCTCAGGAGCGTGATGGGTCTATAGTTCTTCAGTAGGGTAAAAAAAAAGACAATATATCTACCGTAATTTGTTACTATAGATTTAGGGTTTGATTCTGTACTGAGCTCGATACATCTCCAAGTTTATAGCATCTGCTAACCAGTGCTAATTAAAATTTTTATTTATTGCAGCGGTGTGGAGGCCGGGCGCTCCGACGCCGCCGCCTGCGCCCGCGCCGGCGCCGGTCGCCCGCAGCCCCGGCGCGCCCCCGCCCCCGCCACCCCCGCCGGTGTGGACGCCTGGCAGCGCTGGTCCCTCACCCCAGTCATCCCGAAAGACCTTCCGCCCAGTGCACTTCGAGGAAACGCCACCCGCCCGCCGTAAATTTGCTGTAAGAATAAGAAATTATAAAAATCAATTTCATCGCATACTGTTCATATCAAATGTCTGTATATTTGTTATTAGCGACCCGCCCCGGCTTCGCACGTGTGCGTTAAATTATACATATAAACCCTCCTCTTGAATCACTCTATCTATTTAAAAAACCACATCATGATACGTTGCGTAGTTTTAAAGAGAAGTAAGCATACATAGGGACAGAAAGAGGGAAGCGACTTTGTTTTATATTACCTACTAGCTTTCGTCCGCGGCTCCGCCCGCGTCAATGTCGATCCCTCGGGAATGGTACTTTTTCTCGGGATAAAAGGTAGCCTATGTCCTTCTCCGTACTCCAGAGAACTTATATGCAAAATTTCATGATGATCGGTTCAGTAGTTACGGCGTGAAAGCGTAACAAACAAACAAACAAATAAACAAACAAACAAACTCCCTTTCGCATTTATAATATTAAGTAAGGATATAAGTATTTTTACGATCTCAAAATTGTAGGTACAAATATAAAAATTAACGGAAACATATTTGTACAGTTTCCAACTAGGCTAACTTAGGGCTACTTGATAATATTCATGTGCCACTACTAAGCTTGATCTCTAGATACATATATCGAATCTCTAGATTCAAATTTTCAGTCAGCAACCCTTTTAAAGTTTGAAAGGTTTCAAGGGATTAAACGATAAAGTTATATCAAAGAAAAGTCTAATATATATTTTGCAAAAAATATATTGATAACGAGCACAAAGTTATCTGCTTATAAACATTTTAACAACGTACAAAGTTGAGGGAAGTTTTTGGTATAATGAAACGTTCAAATAATTTTATAGGAAAAAATAATTCTGTAAGTACTGTATCAGAATGTCGGAGTAATATTTAAAAAAAAAATCGAATTATCTTATTAGAATATACATTGATAATCCTAACTTATATTATAAATGCGAAAGTGAGTTTGTTTGTTTGTTTATTTGTTTGTTTGTTTGTTACGCTTTCACGCCGTAACTACTGAACCGATCATCATGAAATTTTGCATACAAGTTCTCTGGAGTGCGAAGGAGGACATAGGCTACCTTTTATCCCGGGAAAAAGTACTATTCCCGAGGGATCGATATTGACGCGGGCGGAGCCGCGGGCGAAAGCTAGTAATATATATTTTATACAGGGTAAAATTTAATTCATAAGCATACGTTTAAGGAGTGACTCAGACCACGAATCTGAACAACTTTCATTATGGGACCAACTTCGACATCGTGAATAAATTATCTGCTTTTTCATACAAAAGTGGAATACTTACTTGGCCAAAATCTATGGAACAGCTGATTTTTTTTTGCAGTTTCGGAGTTGGTCCCATAGTGAAAGTTGTTCAGATTCGTGGTCTGAGTCACTCCTTAAACGTATGCTAATTAATTAAATTTCACCCTGAATAGTAGGTTTTTGCTGAGTGTAGCTTCACTGAATAGCGACTATCTTAGGGATTATGTCATAAATGGTTGCTTGCCGCATAAGCAACCAAGTTGAAATCGTATATGTGATAATGACTTAATTGTATATTATTAGTCATATTTTCATAAGTTTTTGCAAAATTGATTAGATTTTTTATAATATTTTTTTAATAAATACGGACAAATTACACAGATTGAGCTAGCCCCAAAGTAAGTTCGAGACTTGTGTTATGGGATACTAACTCAACGATACTATATTTTATAACAAATACATATATAGATAAACATCCAAGACCCAGGCCAATCTGAAAAAGATCATTTTCCATTTTGACCTGGCTGGGGATCGAACCCGGGCACTCTCGAGTCGCAGGCTGGCGTGTGACCACTGCGCCACGGAGCTAGTCAAAAGTTATAAGGACAAATCTGTCTATATATAAATGTTTCATCTATAAAGTATACACTGTTGTACATAGTGATCAGCTGGTGATTTAATTAAAATATTTTCCGTCTTTTCCTTTTGATTGGGTACGCACTAGACCCTGTGTTGATTGGTTCTATTAAATATTTCAGAATTCGGATCAGAACGGCTGCACGAGCGGATCCGAGAGCGAAGGGCGGCTGCGTACATCACAGAGTGCGCCAGCCACTGGACTTAACACCTTGGGAGCTGGTTCTAGTAGACTGCCCAGAGCACAGAACCCTACAGTTACTCTGTTACAAAAAGCTCGAGGTAAGAATTTCATATCATCATCATCTTTAACATCAGGTCTTTTTAGTCTCCACTACAGGAGCATGGTCTTCTCTGTACTACCGGAGCCATACTTGGCCAGAGCAGACAGAGGATTTGGCCTACACTCTCCTCGCTGGCCAGACGGGTTGGAGCGGTCTCATTGATGTTTATGAGTTTTGTTTAGCTTGTATTTCCTAAGTCCTAGTCCTAGTCGAAGACTAGGAGTAGTCCTATTCTACTCTGCCGAAAACCACACGCCAGAATTTCATATTATAATGCCTAGTTACATAAACACCAGATGTAAAAAAAAAATACTCTGAAACAAAATTGAAGGAAATATAATATTCATTCATATTGGGACGACCGCCGCTGCGTTTTGTTCCATTTTATTTATTGTATGTATATATTTTATTTTTATATTTATTTTTCTCAATCCAGCCCATTAATTTCGTCAATTTATTAATTTTACCCATGCCTGAAAGAGATTGCCTTGCCTTGGCGATGAGGCCGCCTACTTATTGTGCTTTTTTATTTATTGTTAATTTTTGAATTCAAATTCAATGTTTAAGTATTTTTAGTTACTAACTAGTAGTTCCCGCTTTCGTTCGCGTAAATTTTATGTTATGTTTGTATGGCGGCCACGTCTCATCATAAATGGAGAAAAAAATAAGTAGGTGATACGCTACTTAATTTTTCGTCTTGTCTAAATGTTTATCTACCAAGTTTCAGAAAATTTCATTCCATGACTGACCCTTACAGATTTATTATTAGTATTGATTTACTTACTAGTTCATACTACTTATTAACAGTTAACAATAAATATCCGTACTAATAACTACAAACTGTTGCGTCTAGAGGTAGAATCACTTACACCTACAATCCTATTAAATCGTGCAGCAATGCCAACGTCGAGGTAAACACTGTGAAGTTATTTGCCAGCTCTATATAATTACAAGATTATACATAGTTACCTCCACTCTATACGTTACTTAGCGAATGAATATTAATCGTAACTCAGAGCCTCGCGCAAATTAAAGTTCAAAGGTAAAATACAAACCGAAAAGTTTGCGAGTGCCCGGAGCACTCGCTTAATTTATCAACGCTATGAAACATTTACTCGTAAACAGGGGAATAAGGTAACGCCGATCTGAACGCCGCAAACTGATTTGATTCAATCAAATAACAAGAAATCTAATAAAATACGAGTTGGAATAAACTTAGTACTAAAATGAATAAGTTGGGAATCAGATAAGAGAACAAGGATGAGATGACAAAAACAATTCTTTAAAGGAAATCAGCTGAGAAACTATTAGAGAAACGTTTAAATAAAATCACTTTAATACAGTATTATCGCGTATATTACATTAAAGTGATTTTATTTAAATGTGTAACAAACGCGGAAACATCAGAAACCATTATTAGAGAAACGAATGCGTATTCTGCCGTAAAAGTGTTGTTTAAAATTGTGATTGAAGGAAACACTTAAAAAGATGTATCTGCGGTAGGCAGAATATAAAGCCAAAACACGTAAAGGCCAAAAACTTTGCAGGATGGTGGGCGTGATGATGGCGAGACGGATAACTAAATCAAATTAGTGATGGGTTGCAAGCTGCATCGCCTACATACGATTCCTGAATTGTTCACCCTTTCTCTCTCCAGTAAAAATGCGAATAGGATTTTCAAATGAACTTCAATGATTCTATTCACAATAAACTTCATAATAATAGTTAATTTTGAAAACAATTTCCTTTCGAATAATGATTTACCTTCGGTCTTTACTATTTTAATTCCACACACACAATTGTAGGTCACTCGGCTCAGACGTTGTATTTAGAAAATTAACTCAAAAATTAGAAAGGGGACATATCTGTAGGCTGAAAACGTCGAGTTGGTAATTTATTCCCGTGGCATACTGCGGGAATGACTGCTAATTGCGGGAAACTTTCATTAATTGGCTTACGCACAGACAACTCGCACCCCCTCATTACAAATCGCTCGAAAAACCGATAATTGCCCTCCATTGTCTTATCCTGAAGTTAGCTAACTTGGAGAATTACGTAGGGATTCTTTTGTCGCGTGCTACAGCACATTTAAACTTCTATTTTTAATCAATGTTACCATCTCCTTTTTTAGGGTTCTGTATCCAAAGGGTAGAGCTGGGACCCTATTAAAAAGCGTCCGATATCTAATGAAACGTAAGAAGTAGAGGCTCGAGATTTTCACAGAATATTTTGCCACATTAACAACAAATAATGAAAAAAATTAGGGGTCCCACGGGATACATGAAAGGTGTCTTTTTAGCGTTTTTTGTTCGTTAATATTGTATGGTGTTACGGCCATATTCGTCGTGACAGTATTAAGTCCCCCAATTTTGCATTTGAGGGATAAACTGTGATTAATAAGCAAATTCTTGTAATAATTTATCAATCAATTACTAAGAAGCTTTCAACAACCCATTGACTGTCATTTAGCCCTTCCCGGAAATTCTGAACTGTCAATCGTCATTAAATATTCGGCTGATAAGGTTTAGCTAGCACAACGGCAAATCATTAAAACATTCATAAAAGATTGGGTAAATTGCAAAATTTGCAAAATGAATCTTCTACGAATTTGGAGCTGAAACGTTGCAATTTAGACATAGCGCGGTAAAAAGATATGTCATCTAATAAAGGCCTGACGAGGGTAGCCCTCATCATTAAACTTTTAGGAGTGGAGCTGACAGATTGTATTACAATAGTTCATAAATTTCTTGCGCTAACAGGAACAGGTCGGTGTTACTGTGTTACCGATGCGGTCAACTGTAGCAGAGCCAGACACGTAAATGATGATCCTTGTATGGAGACGCTCTATCTATTGTGTCTCATTTCGGCATCATTGTGCATCAATTACTTCTATTTTTGTTTACTGCCACGTGTTCGTGTATTACCGGGTACGTAGAGCCAATGGTCGTAGAACTCGATGGTTTTTTCAATTACATTGTGGACCTATATACGGGAATGGTTATAGGAATATTGTGAGGTTGTTAACCCATCATCATGACATTACTAGATAATAGGAAAATCTCTGACCTATGTCTTCTTCGCTTGGTTTTTTTTCTTCTGTCGTTTGATTGACCTCAATGGTCTGTAATGGGATAATAACAGCCACATAATGTTTTCATTTTTGCTTGGTCTGTTGCGAATTCAATAAGCAGTTGGAAGTGAGGCATTCCAATTGAGACATAAAGCGGTAAAAAGATTGTCACGAATTATAGGCCTGACGAATAGCCGTCATCATTAAACTTTTAGGAGTGGAGCTGACAGATTGGATTACAATAGTTCAGAAATTTCTCGCACTAACAGAAATAAGTCGATGTTACTGTTTCATCATTATCCCAGTGCAGACCATGAGCAGACCATGATATGGCATCATAGTGGTGTCATTTTACGCGTCCATGACGTTTCATAAAACTAGAGTTGCGCTGCAATTACACACAGAAGACTTAAGTGCTACATTTAAGAGATATTATATACTACTTTAATTCCTGCTCGCTCTGTTGAGAAGTGAGACTTTCCAATTTAGACATAACGCGGTAATGAGATTGTCAGGTAATAAAGGCCTGACGAGGGTAGCCCTCATCATTAAACTTTTAGGAGTGGAGCTGACAGATTGGATTACAATAGTTCATAAATTTCTCGCGCTAACAGAAACAGGTCGGTGTTACTGTGTCACCGATGCGGTCAACTGTAGCAGAACCAGACATGTAAATGATGTATTCTTGTATGGAGACGCTCTATCTATTGTGTCTCATTTCGGCATCATTGTGCATCAATAATTATATTTTAGTTTTTTTGCAACGTATTCGCTTATTATAGGGTACATAGAGCCTGCGACCATTGGCTCTTGGACTCAATAGGTTTTAGTAACATTGTGGACCTATATACGGGGCTGGTTATGTGAGGTTGTTAACCCATCACTTTACTAGATAATATGAAATTGTCTGGCCTAACCTTCGCCTTTATTTTTTTTCTCTGTCGTTTGATTGACCTCAATGGTCTGTTTCTGGGACTATAACAGCCATATACTGTTTGATTTCTGCTCGCTCTGTTGCAAATTGAAAGGAGTTAGAAGTGAGACTTTCCAATGTAGACATAACGCGGTAAAAATATTGTCACGTAATAAAGGCCTGACGAGGGTAGCCGTCATCATTAAACTTTTAGGAATGGAGCTGACAGTTTGGATAACAATAGTTTAGGAGTTTCTTGCGCTAACAGAAACAGGTCGGTGTTGCTGTGTCACCGATGCGTCAACTATAGCAGAGCCAGACACATAAATGATATATCCTTGTTTGGAGACGCTTTTGTTACCCATTTTTGTACCGTTGTGTATTAGTATTTTCGTGTTTTATAAAAGTAAACAGTCAGAGGTCATGGAATGGTTGCAGGAATCGAAAGAGACATTTTTATGGAAATAATAGTAATTAGGATAGCAACAAGTTCTCAGTCTATTATCATCCATATTGAGAAACACGAGATCTTGAGTAACAAAATTTGGAAAACTGACTCGGAAATACTATAATTTTTAATAAGAAAAGAGAAAAATAGAAATTAAAAAAAAAGAGCAATTTCATAATGGATTCGCTTATAAATTGCAAACCAGTCCATTATTTCCCAAAATAGGTATTGTGTGCGTTTCTTTCCACTCGATGACACCGACAAAAGCCAAGCTATTTAATGATAGAGAGACATTTATAAATACACATCATTTAATGAAGTTGTATGATCTGTTCGAATAAAATAGCGCCAGGTACACCAAACATGATCATTTATAAATACGAATTGAACAAACACGTATGCTTGATTACAATGTTTATTTTTTATTTTTAACATTACAGAGGGCCAAATTCCACGTGGTGCCAGTTACCTTCAGCAGGAGCGAGACGCCGCGCGACTCCCTCGCGACAGACCTTCGCCACCTATTGGTGATCCAGGTATTATGTACAATCTTAAAATACATATATACATATGATCACACCGGTTTCCCATGGGGGTAGGAAGATACTACAGATCTCCACTTGCTACGATCCTAACAGACATCTAATCTATATCTTTATATAATTTGATATTTTCATGTCGGTGATTAGTATTTTTACAAGCTTTTATTTAGTTTCACCTGTCCCGATGTTTGTCCGTAATCAAATCTTGCAAGTAAAATTTGACCCACTTCCCGGTTCCCGATAGAGCTTAAATTTTGCATGCATGTGTAAATCGAATGACAATTCAATATTTGGAATCGTTGCGCTAGTCTAATGATCGAGTTGAAAGGTGGAACTCTTAAACTAAAAATTAGGTACACCAATCGTGTTTTGGCTCATTTGATTTGTCTTGGAAAGCACTTTATAGAGTGGATTCGTTTATAATATAACTTGTCACAGATATGTAATATTTAAAAATAAAAACTTATTTTATTTGTGTTAAACCTAGTTATTTTGTAATTCCAGTGCATGCCTTACGCCAAGGGTACGTCAGCGAGGGCGAAGCGGGCAGCGACTACGACCGCGGCACGCGGAAGATGGCTGATGCGCCACGGAGAGTGGAAGGAATAGGTCCCACCACCAAAGACGGCATGCCGGTAGCACTTAGATCTGTAAGTATACATACATACAATCATGTCTTTTTCTTCATGTTAGACAGAACCCAGACTCTGTCTATCCGGCAAGAGAAACAGACCGTTACGTCTTATAGACCTGGCTCTATAAGACCTGATGGCCGCTAAACGTGGTATTTTCGTGGGTATTAAGTAGAAAACGGATTAAAAATAGTGATGGGTTGTAGCCGAATCGCTTATCAACATGATTCCTCAGACTTTTGTCCATGCCCTCGATCGGTTTATACGATCTGCGAGGGAAGAGACGCAGCTGGTACATTCTGCGTTTTTTCTTTTTTCCAGACCAGCATGGAAAGAATCTGTAATTATCTCAAGTATAAACTTTACTCTATACTATATGTAAAGTATATCGGGGCTGGGCAAGACACATGCTTTGCTTTAATTAAAAAACGAAATACTTCCTCGCACGTTTGCAAAATACTAAATATTTGGCAAATACTTCAATATCGATTTATCTAAAACAAGGTTGCTCAAATATTTCCTAGTAAAAAAAATAGAAGCAGATCCGAATTAGCAATAATTAAATGTTTTTGCTATTGTTTTAATTTATTTCTTTCTGTATTTTCAGGAAGTCAAAGATCCGTCAAGGTGGTACAAGAAAATGTACGACACTATTCACAAAAACAAATACGATGGTGAGTCCGTAATATGTAAAGGAATTTAAATGTAATTGTTAATGCATTTTTTTAAATCAATATCCAAATAATATAGGTATACAAATAGCTTTCGCCCGCGGCTCCACCCACGTTAATGTATATCCCTCGGGGACAGAAGCTAAGTATTTCCGGGATGAAAGGACCTATATGTCCTTCCCAGGCCCTCAAACTACTTCCATATCGAATTTCATCGCAATTATTTTAATAGTTGAAGGATGAAGTGATAACAGACAGACAGACATGCTTTCGCATTTATGATGTAAATATTAGTAAGGACACAGAATATGGTAAGGATACAAAGTGGTTTATCAATTAAATTTATGTTATTCTTATTCAATGGTCCGTCAGTCTGTATTTATTGATGATGATTGAGTATTTTCTATTGAAACCCTCGACTATATTAGTAATATTAAAAAAAAACTAGCCGTCTCATAGTTTTATTTTTTACTAGCTTACTATCACTACGCTAGTATTATATTGTCTTTGCTATCACTCAGGACTAGTTATTTTTGCGGGATGGCCTATGCGCTTAACCCAGACAACCCGTATGCAAAAATATATTACGTATGCTTCAGTAGTTACAGCGTAACAAACAAACAGAGTCAATATTAATATAATTTCAAGCTTATAATATTTATGACAAATCCCCATATGTTATAATTTTCTTTTTCAGACGATTATGTGACTATTCGATACAAAAGTCGACGAGGTGATTATAGCTCTTTTCCAAATTATCAACGGTGGCTGTATAACTCCACTAAATCGCATTTCAGTAACATTCGCTTCATCACTTGTGATGTGCCTCATTGTAAATACACTTCAGCTTAATGTAAAAAAAAAACTTGGCAAGAATATACTATTACCCTAATAGCATGTCAATAGCGGACGTTGACCCATAGTTCTTCGTATGTTTATTTACTGACAACGTTTTTAGTTCAACATTCCAGCCGTAAGAAGTCCACTGCTGGGCAAAGGCCTCTCTTAAAGATTCTTCGTTCCAATAAAAGATATTGCCATACTTACTACGATTTGCAGGCGGGTTGGCGATCGCAACTTCTTTGGGTTCTTGTGCTTCCGCTGCTGCCCATCAGAAGCATTTTGAAGCTGAGGAATCAGAATCAGAATATTTTATTTGCGTAAAATATGGTGGAAGGATAGGAATTCGATGAATTTGAGAAGGGATGGGATTGGATGGAGGATGAAGATATTGGGATACTACTCATTTGAATGATTGGGGGAAAAACAAATAGCAGCTCGGGCATACCCAATAGGTACCATATCTTTAACCATCAGCCAAGAAATTGAGGCTGACACCCTACCAAGCAGCTGAGTTATCAAGCACGTATAGTCATCTAGCTTTAATTGACTAAATCCCAAGACATGAGCAACTTCATACATCTGACGCAAGTGTATTATGACGCCTACTAAAACTTATTCGTATGACGCCTATGACAAGTAAGACGGAAAGAAAACTACTGCCATCTTATGTAATGGAGCTTATTTTCTGCGAGATATAACTTAATTGATGGCTTATCAATCCTGCATAATCTCTAATGATTCAAAGTAATTGTATACTATACAATCACTTTGAATTATCAGAGATAATGTCCAAGTACATATTATACCAAGAAAATTGAACTCCATGCAAATTCTTCAGATTTATGAATTCCAAAAACAACGGGATATCATGAAAATATTTTGTCCGGACGTATTGCGCTACTTTCAGTCAATAACATAATACGAACCAAAGTGGTGCACACAGGGCGACAGGAGAGTTTTGCTATTGAAATGCTATCATAAAGCTCGTTTAATTATGTCACTGATGTTACTAAACATTGTTTATTAACATTAATGATAAATTGATTACCTCTTGCCCAAGTCGTCATTTCAGAACTATACATTATAATCATTAGCAGCTATGTACATTGACAAAATCTATTTACAGATTTTTTTAAATAAAAAGCTAATAAGTAGTTAATTTTATTAAAACTACTACCAGGCATTTTAATTTAGCTACTTAATGCTATTAAAAGTTTGATATATCGGCTTTATATTACGCTTATTAACTTCAGAATAACATTCAAGCAGAGATTGTATACATTAAACTATAAGTAACGATAATCATATTTGTAAGAAGAATCATCAAATGAGTTAGATATGAAGTAATACTTCATAAACGAGAAACGTAACGTTTTTCCAGCTATTTAATTGTGGCAGTCAAATTTTTAAATATCTTTAATTCAAAAAGTTAAATCTTTATTTTGGGTTTTATAGTTGGTTGTTTATTTAGTCAATATTTATTTATTACACTTATTTTTTTTTAGATTTTATTTAACGGTACTTCCTAATAAACATTTTATATTTATTATGCCATTAGGTGATGGGTGATAGGTAGGGGACAAAATATATGTATTAAAATTTTAGTTACGAGTATATTCTAATCATGTAATATTATGTTTTGTCAGGTGAACCGCCTCAAAGGGTATCAAATAAATCTCAGTACGCCTACTTCGACCCTAGATCTGGATACCTGAGCGAGCCAGAGGGGGGCCTTGGGAGGTTAGGATCCAGTACGTGGAGTGATGCGTACGACAGTGACGTCACATCCGGGACGAGACGACGGACGGCTTCGGTGCAGGAGGACAGGAGGATCAGTGATGCTAGCTCGCCTTATATGCCTAATAATAAGTGAGTCCCGTTATTGATATCTTTCAGTGTATGAATTGAATTGGATTAAATTATTTTCATACTTATATGTCGACTAGCTCCGTGGCGCAGCGGTCAACACGCCTGCCTGCGACACGGAGTGACCGGGTTCGATCCCCGGCCAGGTCAAGATGGAAAATGATCTTTTTCAGATTGGCCTGGGTCTTGGATGTTTATCTATATATGTATTTGTTATAAAATATAGTATCGTTGAGTTAGTATCCCATAACACAAGTCTCGAACTTACTTTGGGGCTAGCTCAATCTGTGTGATTTGTCCGTATATATTTATTATTATATATTAAAAATGAAGTGGATACATTCTACAAAATTAAATCTTTGATATCGTTAGTGGTAGTAGTGTAGTTCAAATATATAATATGTAAAGAAATCCCTGTCCGATCCTAGAAGAGGTGATTCAGCCTTGAAGAGATTTCAGGTGTCGATATTAACAACTTTTCCTATGGGATTAAAGCTAAAAACTAAAAAAAAAAAAACCATTTAAAAAAAAAAATGTTTGGCCGTCCCGTCAATTTGTATAGGAACGTCAGAAAAAAGTTTTGAGTTTCCAGCATTGGCCCCATTGGAATAGTTGTTCATATCGACGGGCTGAATCACCTTTCAAGGATCGGACAAGGTTCTTTTTACATATTGTATAGAACACGCTTTTCTATGCAAAGCAGAAAGGACGTTGCCGACATAGGTACCTATTTTTTGCTCTAGAAGAAAGCCAGTCCAGAAACATTTGCGGTTTGGTGTGAGTATTTCATTACAATTTACAAAAAGATATCTTATTTTATTAACAAAAATATATTTCTCTAACTCTTTTTCATACCTATTCGAGAGCTATGAGCGCTATATGTATATAAACTTATATTTTTGTGTTTCAGATATAGTACATTAGCCTCAGCGAGAGCAAGTCAAGAAGTATATAAGAACCAACCGGGAAGAATAGAAGACTATGTACCTGGGAGGTCATCGGTAGTTGATAAGGAAGCCAAACAGGTACCTTTCACTGGTTTCACTGAGCAGTTTATGGAAATCGTTCATCATCAGTTCATCACGCCTAAAATCTTAGATATTTCAGTCACATTGTCACAAATTCATATTTCCTTCATTTGATTGCTCATTTTCACAATTTCACCAAGATGCATGAAAGGGGTTACGCCTCTGGGAATGGAACATATATGTGTCGTCTATTACTGAAAGAGAATAAAATAAAACAGGCCAAATGAGAGGCGGAATCACACACTAAAGGTTCCGTACAACGAAACAATATTTATCTACCTAGAAAAAAGCTCAAAATCAAGCTCTTTAATGAGGTCTCCGCTTAATTTTTATATTTATTAATTGTTGCTATAGCGGCAATAGTTAAACATATTCCGTAGAATTTCAAGTCTCCATCTATTACGGTTCAACTATCTGTTGCCCTATGACAGACGGAAGCTTAGTAAAAAATACTTGTTTTTATTCATTGGGTACGGAACCCTCGAAAAAGACAATTTAGTATGTCACAACACAAAATACAAATATATTTTTGTTGAGTCATATCACGTTAAAGGTATTTTCTATTATCTTGTAATTTTCAATATACAATTCCAAAATAATAGCATATATAGTGATATTTTTAGTTTTTGAGGGGATAAGTTAGTATGAATAATAAAGTATTTTTAAAATGTCGTAAATGACTTCAAATATTAAATTAAACAAATTAAAAGTATTCTTATCCTATTATCTTCCATTAAGTAATAAAAACAAACAGAAACCAAATGTTTTATTTCTTTTTTCTAGTGGTGGGACGAGGTCATGGACATTTTTGATGGGGTACGAATTTTTTTACTTCTTTTGTGTGAATTTATGTATATTACTTAACATTGTATATTTTTGGTCCGGTTGTTAATGTTGTTGATTAATTTATCAAAATATGCAACAAATCTTTATAGGCTAGTTTCCTGGGTTATAATGAGTCCTTCAATCGAAATAATATTTGAGACAGGTATTTTTTTCTTTTGTCACTGAAATAATAAATAATAAAGATATAAATAAAAGAAAATATAGGGACATATCACATAAATTGAGCTAGCCCCACAGTAAGTTGCGAACTTGTGTCGTAAATACTAACTCAACGATATTATTATTATATTTTATAATATATACTTATATATATAGATAAACATCCAAGACCCTCAGGTCAATCTGAAAAAGATCGTTTTCCATCATGACCTGACCGATGATCAAACCCGGGCACTCTCGTGTCACAGGCTGGCGCGATAACCACTGCGCCACGGAGCTCGCCAAAAGATAAAATGCGTCAATGAGAGGTCGTGCGTTCACATTTTCCTAAAACTGTGACGTCACATGAAATTTTAACGGGCTTTATCTTTATCATGTTTTGTTTAATTGACAAAAGAAAAAAAAATATATAAATGCCAATAAATGAAATAAATTATATAGATTATGTAGATAGTTCCACAGTAAGTTGTGAACTTGTGTCGTATAATACTAACTGAATGATACAATATTTTATGAAGATACATATATAAATATACATCCAAGACGTGAATCTGAAAAATATTGTTTTCCATCTTGACCTGATCAAGGATCGAACCGTGTAAATCAAAATCAATGGCGGTACCACTAAGCCAATATGTTTTGATTATCTAATTTACGGAGTTCTTATTAGGAAACTAGCCTATTCTAAGGATTTGTGATTTAAAAAACAAAGACTCTTTAAAACAGTTCGTACATAAATTGAACAAATTATAAAGTAAGGAGGGATCTTAAAAAAATGTGTGCTTTTAAAAAAGTTTAGTTTGAAATAACCTTTTATGTAGTTACCAAATGAATACTTGGAAAATTATACATTTCTTTTTATTAACGTTCAATTTTAATACATGAATAGTATACGCATTGATATTTTTAAGATTCATCTCTATCCATTGTAAATTACTCAGCATTTTAAAATGCTATACATTTACAGGTTATTTATACTTAATAAGTACTTTAACTTCTAGTGATCAATGTAAGAATATAAAAGGAGACACAATTATTATGTTTTCGCTTTGTGTTAAAATTTGGATTTCGGTATAACATCTACTACAGAATTCGCTTAATGGGACTCAATTTTACCATTGTTTTTGAAACTTACATAAAAGTTAAACCCCATTATTGGCTATAAAGTGAATAGGTGAAATTGATCCCTTGAAGTCTTGAAGTACTTACGTATTTGAAAAACCTGTATCACTAACGCGTATTTTCACGCTATCGGTTGTGGTGGTGGCATTTGGCACTAACAGTGGCTAGACGACAACTCCCCCCTGCCCCCTTACACCACATTGCTCGCTCGCGCCATTCAGAAGAGTGTAAGGTTTTAACATGTTTGCCTGTTTATGCGTTTGGTGTTTGCGAATGCACTTGATACTAGTAATTTTAATGAGGGTTTTCTGATTCTTACCAGCCAATAAATAGCCTTTGTTCTCACTTGTTTGATTTATTAGATCGATCGTCGAACTAGCGAGATATTGATTTTTTCATTATTTCGACTATCATTTTGTTATATTGGGGTTTTAGACCTTAGTTGGGGACACTCGCTCGCTTTGCTTGCTCTCGACCGTTTAGGTCTCAAGGAAACGTAACGAATCTATTGTTCCCTCTGCGACTAAGTTGTTTTTGTTATGGCAAAAAAATCGAACAAATGAGAAAAAAATCACACTAGTTCGACGATCGAACTAATGAATCAAACGAGTGAGAACAAGTCCTAAATTGCACTGAAACGTCAGGTCTAATTTATTATTATCGGATTATACCTTTATCACTATGTTGTCTGTGACCTTAATGTTAACTGTCGTTTTTCTTACACCTGTATTTTAAGTCGTTTTTTTTCAATTTTCTCTCTACTTCGCTTGACTGGTTAACTCCTAACTTAATTGGAGGAGTTGATTAATATTTGTTTGCTCACTTCGACTAAGGTAAAGTCTTATCGAATTGAGAGACTGAGGTTGAGAGAATTAAAGAAGCATTGAGAAAACGATTCAAAATACGTTGGTTAGTGCTGTCATCATGTGTGACATAAAACAAACCCCTATTCATTCTTTTGCATCCTGATTGGTAATAATTTTTGTGAGAGTATCATTATAGAAAAGATTTTTATTTAGTTAATAATTAAAATTAAAAATCTTGAAATTAATGGTACAGTTCACCCTTATTTTAAAGATTTTTAATTTCATCAGTTGACTTAATCTACTGAGCAATGGTTGCAAATTGGAGGTCCTTCAGTTGAGTTTCCTTGGGTGTCATACATTAGCCGATAAAATTTTCTGTGCCTGTCTATTATATTTTTAAAGACTTACATTTTTTATCCATCTAAATTATGTAATGAGTTTTAAATATTACAACTATTGGTAATAATTTTTGTGAGAGTATCATTATAGAAAAGATTTTTATTTAGTTAATAATTAAAATTAAAAATCTTGAAATTAATGGTACAGTTCACCCTTATTTTAAAGATTTTTAATTTCATCAGTTGACTTAATCTACTGAGCAATGGTTGCAAATTGGAGGTCCTTCAGTTGAGTTTCCTTGGGTGTCATACATTAGCCGATAAAATTTTCTGTGCCTGTCTATTATATTTTTAAAGACTTACATTTTTTATCCATCTAAATTATGTAATGAGTTTTAAATATTACAACTATCTATGTAAGTACCTACGATATTGATTGAAAGAATTTCTATATCTTTTTATATTCATTTATTACAGAAATAACTTTCTTATTTTAATACAATATTATCATGACAGTAGGTACTTTTTATATTTTTGTATATATTCGTACCTTCTTGTATTATACGTAAGCATGAAAAAATATTATCCGCATGATTATGTATCCAGTGAACGAAATGTGCATAAGTGTATAAATATTAGTAAATGTGTTTTGTGTCTGTTACTTGTACTGGCCTTTTGTAAACTCGGTACTTAGTATATTCATCACCTTTTTGTATCTTCCATATGTTCAAAGCAAATTAGGTACCTACTTGATTTTGTTATTTTTTTTTTAAACAGCTAGAAACAAAAGCTAGTAAGAAAAAAATAATTAATGAGTTTAATTTACATAACTATATTGTAAATAAAGATATAGCCATCCCAGCAAATTGGATCTATGTTATTTTATTAATGATGATAAATTTATTTTTTGTTAAATTAATTTTTATATAAGGAAGAAGAAAAATTTTAGTGACCTGTTTTTATCATTATCCATAATTTTTAAAGTTTTAATCGGTTTAATTTTATTTAGTGTTTTTGATTTGTAAACTGTTTTCGACTCTACCAAAAATACTGAGGTGTCGAATTTCCAATATATAAAATTAAAGGTACCAAAAGCACAATAAAAAAAAGGTGAAACTAAATTTTTTAAAGTATCGAATTTACAAGGGTTTTGCGAGCTGTAATGAAATTGCTTTTCTTATTCATTAAAATGTGAAAAATATATGTATTTATTTACTAAATGTGGATATTTTTGCAGCAAAACATTTCAAGCACAACTTCGTTACCACAAGCGTCACCCAAAGAAAAGAAAGATATTACTTCAGCAATTTTATCTAAGTCAAACATGGCAAGGTTAGTAACTAAATATACTCGTCGTTTCGAAAAACGGCTCTTACTATTTCTACAAAATGTAGTATAATCAGTATAAAGATTTCTTAGTTTTCACCTGTATAAGTATAGCTCAATCCCTTAGAAATAGAGTCTGCGGTCTGTAAAGGGTTTTTTGTCGCGTGTTTTAGTGGCCAACACTAGTAATAAGGCTTCTTATACTGCCTAAAGGTATCTGACATAGCTTAGAGATTGCCGGGACCAATGGCTTAACGTGCATTCCGAAGCAGGGATTTACGCATGCGCTAATAATGCCATCGGCCCATCGGGCTCCTCACCTGTAATTGATAACTTGTATTTAGGTGTCTTAATACTGTGGCTGCATTTGCGGCCGAGCAGAATACATAACGCATTAGCCACATGTAAAAATGGGTGTCATAATAACATTTCATGTATAGGGCTCTTAAAGAATCCGGCTACGAGTCAGACTCAACACTGGTGTTCCGACGGCGCGAGGACACAGAAGCTCCTCTATCCCCCGCCGAGCGCCGTGCCGCCTATCGCGACCTGCAGGCTGGAGGCGAACCTCCTCTCAGAGGATTCCGATCTCCCGCACCCCCTAGACAAGGTAAGAGTACAACACTTAAAGACAGAGGACAAAAGTTGTGAAGTCCGTGGTGTTTTGCCCGATATCAAATGTTCTTGCCATATCCCAAAAACTAAACTTATAATAAACCCAGCCAAAATTGACTGCGGCGTGTAGGGTATGTACGTTTCGGATTTGAAATGCTCTGTTTATTTTTTTGTAAGTAACTGCAAATTTGAATTGTGTGTTCGCAAGGCAAAAAAATATCGAGGACGAACACCATGGAACATCGGAAGAAAAGAACGAATTACTGCTTGATGTTCCTGGGTCTTATTGTCTAAGCATGTTACTTTTGGGGCATATATTGCTTACAATACATAATATGATATTTTATCAAATAAATCAAATTATCCAAATTTTTTGTAAAAAATATTGAATCCTACCTGTGGCCGAGTTCTTTTTCATCACATATTTACAATTTTAATAATATACCGAGCATTGTAATGCTATTTCAAAATCAATTTAAATAAGTAAAAGCATTCTTCAGTTTAATCAACTTTCTATTCATCGGATATGAATGAAGTAGAATACCACACTACTAAATAGTGGGTAGTATTGAAGAAGTACGCATGCTTGAAATGCGTATACCCTACGGGGTAATATGTGATGAGAGAATTCGACGCGGTGATTCGAAGTCACGGTGGTGTAATGGTATCACACTTAGGGCGTTAACCTAAGGGACGTGGGTTCGAATCCTACCTGTGGCCGAGTTCTTTTTCATCACATATTTTCAATTTTAATAATATACTGAGCATTGTAATGCTATTTCAAAATCAATTTAAATAAGTAAAAGCTTTCTTCAATTTAATCAACTTTCTATTCATCGGATATGAATGAAGTAGAATACCACACTACTAAATAGTGGGTAGTATTGAAGAAGTACGCATGCTTGAAATGCGTATACCCTACGGGGTAATATGTGATGAGAGAATTCGACGCGGTGATTCGAAGTCACGGTGGTGTAATGGTATCACACTTAGGGCGTTAACCTAAGGGACGTGGGTTCGAATCCTACCTGTGGCCGAGTTCTTTTTCATCACAAATTTTCAATTTTAATAATATACCGAGCATTGTAATGCTATTTCAAAATCAATTTAAATATCCTCTTTTGCTTGGGTAATCGTGAAAAAATATTATTGTTTTGTACAAAATCGTCGCTTTCGGGCAATATTTTTATAGGCACAGGGCATGTTTTTTTTTATTATTAAGCAAGGTATATATAAGAATGACGGTGTCGGTAATTCTTTTTATATATAATAATCTTTAACAAATTATTTAAATGGAATAAACTATTTTATATGCTACCGTAAATTTCGGTCAAGGCCAGAGCATATTCTATTAACTGCAAATACAAACCAACCGTGATGTACATTCAGATGTGTCAGCTGAAGGCCACACTATAATGACACTGTAACATTGCAAATCAGTGCGCACGCGGTAGTTTTAACCTAGTACACGCGAGGTAAGTTCATACTCTAAACTTATTTATTGCGCATGATCATTTATTTACTCCGAATAACAAGGTGCTGGGTCTTCAACTTCATATTGAGGTAAAAAATGTCCTTCAGTCGCATGCAATAAGTAGGCTCCAAAATTAAACTAGCACAGCTATAGTATAGCACGAACGATTTGAAATAATTACACGTTTTTAGTATCACTTTTTAGATAGCAAAGCAGTGCTTTTGAAAAACACGAAAAATTTCAGGGGCACAAGAGTCACGTTTTACACACATCTAACGACCGGCACGGAAGAATATCCTACTGAACCGCCGTTGTTATTCCACAGACGAGTCGGAAATTGAATATATTCCGATATCGCCAACTTTAACGAAGATAAGAGTTCATAAGAAGACACCAAAATTACATGAAGTAATTTGCTACCCAGTAACACATATTAAAACAGATCATGAGCAAATGAGATTCAAGAAACATCAACCATCATTTATGAATGTTGATGACCGAAATAGAGTTGATGAATATCCACCAGCGCCACCTAGAAGAATTTCTTCTAGAAACAGTCGAACCCTGCAATTAATAACCGCAAGTAAACCATCTTCAACCACGTCACCTAAAAGGAACGTATCATCCCAATCAAACGTCGATTTCTTGAAAAATAAAATAAGTCACAAATTAACCAGACAAAACACTCAAATATTAAGCAAGAGAGAACCAAGCACAGAGGTCAAAGAAAGTGTAAAAAATCCTAAAAGTCGCGTTATGTCTACATCAGCTCCACCAGCTGTGAACAGAAAGAGCGTTACGACACCTACGAATAGCATACTTAAAAGATCAAGTGATACGAAACCTTTGACTACAAGCAGTTTTGGATCTCCTCGACGAACATTGCTGCCAACAGAATATGCACACCCTTCTCACAGTAGATATGAAAGTTCCCAGACCTCAGTCGCCATAGAAGGTGGAGCTGGGCGTAGAACACCTATAACTAATATACTGGACAAAGTCACTTGTTTGGATAAACTTTGGAGCTCTGAAAAACGATACGAACGTATTGAAGCCGTTAAGGCTAAAGTAAAACCTGCCAAAGCTGGCTCAGCAAATGCCTTGTCACATAAAAGTGTATCATTAAAATCACCTTCACCTTGCGTTACAAAGCCTTCGACTCCTGTTGCTATACATAAAAGCAGAGATATGATCCGAACTGCGGAGAAGATACAAAAATTGAAAATATCTAATCTAACAAAGTCGAACCCATGTTTATCAAGTAAAACGAATGCCAAAACATCAAAAATAAATAATATGCAAACTTCTTCAAATAATTCCAAATCAACATTAAATATATCATCATATCCAAAAAGACAAACGCAGATAAAAACTGCTGTTGTTACAAATCTCAAAAAGAAGAAGTCTTTGGAAAATGTCGTAATTAGACCTCGAAGTGTGCCTTGTCATGATACTTGTAGTAAAAAAGGAAAAGAAGCAAAAAATGACAAGGGAAAAGTACTTAAAAGCAAAGCACCTAAAAAAACTACAATAAAATCACCACATGATTCCGAATCTGGCAGCCAATTTGGAGATACCTCGTGTGAAACATCTCACTTTGGTTCCATTGAAAATTTAAATAAAAAACGTGTTTGTTCAAAAGAAATCAAAAACACACATGATGCAGTTGTATCAGATTCATTTTTTCAGCATCTGTTCCTTGGAGGGACCTGCATGCCTACTTTGACTTATCCCTTAATGGAACATAATACAACGGTTTTACAGAAGGCTAAGATGTTTCAATCATTTCCACAAAGCAACAAAGAACCAAAATCTTTAAATACATATTTAATTCATCGAAAGCCGGTTTCTCTATCTAGATTTAAAATGTGGGATCGGTATCCGAGCCCCTCAAGGGTATACAGCCCACGATCCATATCATGGCCTGGTCGAATGCATGGTGGTATTTGCAAGTTTGATAGTCTATCTCGATGCGATGAATTTGGCTCTAATTCATCGCTTACTACAGTACGTAGTAAAAGTGAACCGCCAATAAACAAATTATACTTTTCACAAACAACACGTCCTATATCACCGACTGTTGTATTCTTTAAAAAAGAAAAACCAAAAATATCCCCTGAAAGAGATAATATTTCACCATCTCGATTGATTTTGTCACAAACAACGAGACCAATTTCACCAAAAATTATTCATAAATCAACTAAGGCCCAAAGTCCTACAAATCTGCCAAAGTCACATTCTCCAACTAGAATGATATTTACAGAAACAAGTAGACCTATATCTCCAGTAGTTAGTACACGTGTACTATCAAAAAATATTATAGATATAAACATAGACGAAGACTGTGATAAACAACCTTCTACTATGTATTTTTCACAAACTTCACGACCAGTTTCACCGAAAGTAATAAATAAAGGGTCATTAAAAAGTCAAAGTAGAAGTCATTCTACTTCCCCGGTCTCTATCAGATCACCATCTTATCGTCGAATTCATAATGTAAGATTGCAGAGTATTAAACAAACTGGAGATATTTCAACAAAACATGTATATAGAACACGAAGTGCAGGTGATGCTGATAAGAAAGTATTTGTGGAAAATTTGACAACAAAAACAAAAAGCGACTCTAATTTGCACGATGATCCTGATTACGTGGAATATATACAAGATATGGAAAATACCAAAGTAAGATCAGAGAGATTTAGGGAGTTGAATAGATATTACACATATTTAGAGAGAGTAGGGGAGCTTGAAAAAGCTACATCGACTTCGGACCTACGTCATAGACGACGGGATGAAGAAATAATTGATTTTGATAGATGGAAAAAAATAAGGGCCATTGAAAGAGCTGAAGAAGAACTCCATCATTTATATTATAAATTAAAAAAGGCCCAAACTGAAGAGGATGTCTTGTTTTATCCTAGAGATGTTAATGATTTTAGATGGAACTATGACAGAGATAGAGGCCTTCGTACCAAGGAAAAGTCAGTAGAAGATCTCAAAGAACATTTTCAGCACATATCTTTTTATGATAAAGACATGGACCCAAATTTACCCAAAGATACATACAAACCCTTATGGAGAGGTACCAGTGTAGCTGAAACAGCTTTTAATATTAACAGAAAAAATGTCAACGACCAAAAGGACATACAAATTATTAAACCTTTAATTTCTCCGCAACAAGACACAACATTGAGTGATTTGCGTAAGAAAATTGGTTTAGGTAATCGTTTGTGGAGTAGTTTATCTATGGAGCAAGTAAATGCTCTCAAAAATCAGCTTAATGCCATTTATAGTAAAGAGTTAGAAGCAAAAGCTAATAAGGAACTAGATAATTATACCATTGATGTAAAAGATTCAAAAAATGTTGAAAGTCCTTCTTTACATGTCCGTTGCAATTCTTTAATTACACCTCCACCTCTGCCTGAAGAAAAAAAACAACCAAAACTTACTAAATCAGAGTCTATAGCTGCTATATCGTGTCCTATAACGTCGGTAAAGGATCTGAAAAATAATGTGAACAAAATTCAAATGTCTCTAAGTGAAAACGAAAAAAGAAAAATATCCCAAACGCTAAGTAAAGAAATTTTAAACAGAATAAGCAAATTTGATAACACTGCACCAATATCACTACAACAAGAAATAGAAAACAGTAAATTGAATGAAAGATTTATAGACAAAGAAACAAATCAATCTGATGCATCGAAAGTTACAAAACAATGTAATGATATGATAGATAATAAAGAAAGAAACCCAAAAAATGAAATGAAAAGGCATATTGTATATTCTAATGAAAAGTCAGAAAATCAGTATCAATCGCCAGCGAGCGAGACTGACACGGCCAGTTCAGATGTATCGAATAAAACAGTAATTTATAGAGGACCTAGCAAGGAAGTTCAGAAAAAGGTTGAATATTTTGAATCTGTTAATAATATATCAGAACCAATAAAAACAGTATATCAGCCCCGACAGACTCTGGAAGAGAAAGAAAAAGAAGAAGGAAAAACTACTGAGACACCAAGTCCTATATCTATAGCTCCAGAGATAGTAGATAACGAACCGCAAAAAAATATTATCGTTCAATCACAGTCATGTGCAAACTTTAAAGAACTTTTCGGAGAAACCGAAAAAAATAAATTTCATTCACTACCAAGTAAACCTGAAATTTATTCGAGATCATCCTCACCGCCATCGGAAGTGCATGTTACCGATAGACGTACGCCTGACACGCTACGGTACTCTAGCGACGACACAATCTTTCGCAGTCGAAGCCCATCGCCCGACCCGGAGCGTTACTGGCGTGCTTACCTCAACCTGGCGCGTGCGGGAGAGGTGCGTCGCCTAGCGCGGCAGTTCGATTCCCCGACCGCTGCCGGAGCCGTTTTACGACGACACCGCAGTGACCCAGAAATTGCACGTAATGTTCTCCGTAGTAATTGGTCTTCAATCGAAAAATCACGACGTGAAAAAATTTTCCCAGTGGCACGGGTTCCGCTCCGGCAAACGAATCGATTTATGCCGCATATTGATATTATTTCTAAGCTGGCAGCTCTTCGTAGGCGTACTGCGCCCAGATCTAGATCTACAGAAGAAACACCTGAATGTCGTGCAGGAGAAGTAGATCGTATTCGGCGCAGATTTGAAACGATGTCTTTATTGGGTCAAATCTATGCATCGGCTCCAGACATGAGTGAACTTCGAGATATAGCCCCATATTTAGAGGGTCCATGGATAGCACATCGCTATCCTAAGGTTAGTGACAATAACAGATGCGTAAAGGACCCTAAGATACTAGTGCGAGGTCTCACTTCTCCAATCAAAAGGGAATTAAAACCAATGGTTACTAAACAATCCGTAAAATTGAGTTCTATTTTGAAAACTGACACGTTTTCGAAGCAAGAGTTTGATCCATCGGTTCACCGGCCAGCAAGCCGCTACGAGCCCCCACGAGCGCCGCCGCGGCCTCCGCCGGCTGCGTGGCCCTATCGGCTGGCGCCCTACGTCACGCCATCTCGGCACACTGTCACATTTCAAGGTTAATTTTCAAACTTTCCCTTTTTTGTACATTCGATGAGTATTGTCTTAAATTAATTAATTTTGGAGTAACTTATTGTATGTGTGTTTAATGTTAAAGTCGAATTGATTTCATTTTCCGTTATAAAATTCATTTTCGTATGTTTATTTAGATAATAAATAGTTAAATTCTTAAACAAGGTTCGATTTACTACTATTACCATTAGTACTATTATATACTAGTACCATTTGATATAATAAAGATCTTGAAAATTGCAGAGAAATCAATAATTCTTTAACATTTGACTTTTAAACCATTGTGTTAGACGCTCATTTCATCGTTTTGTTATAACCCGTTAGAAACCGACTACGCTCCAGAGCCGCCACGAAGAGCATCGCAAGGGATTTACTCAGATAAAGGCAAGTGTATCATATATAAATTAACCTTTAAGCTAACAAACCAATCATGTTGATGGCAACGGTCTTATTTCATTGATTAGATAACTCTATGCTACGGTGTACTTTCCTTCCGAATCCTACACGGACTTAAGCATTGTGAGAGTACCACGCGTTGCAATTACGTCTATATTATCTGTGCGAATAAAAAAGAAACAATGGCTATTGTTCAAAACAATCGCCCCAAACTTATTCCTCTGACCGTAGTCAACATACGTGCTCCAGAGCCTGTGCTGTGCCAATACGGAATTAATTAAATAAATATTATGAAGAAAATCAATATGATCGTCTAAAACAATAATTTTCGATAACTCTTTGTTAAATCACATTAATGTAGTTTATCTCCTCGCTTAAGATTTGCGTCATCCGGTTTGATTGGACCGTCAAAACTCGTCGGATCGGTTTTTTGTAACGTAAATATTCGAGTCTCGTGTTAGCTTACGCTGTTGTTATTCGCGCAAATTGTATGAAGGCGTAACTACACTGAATTTGAATAAATTCGGACAAATTTAAAGTATTGAAACATATCGACCCGTTTTATCTTGTTAGTGTCAGATAAGAAGGTATGCGTTATCTTCAGTATATTACAGTGCAGAACGTCAAGTGGTTTTGTGAAGTGCCTTAGTGATGAAGTGATTATGAAACTGCGCAAGTAAAACAATGAATAACCAGACAAGTGATATTAAAGCCAGAAGGCGGCAAGTTAAGAGTGAGTTTTATGAAGACGATGGATTCTTCAGTGATGTGCCTAGTTCAGGGTCGCTATCGAAATCAGTAATTGCATTGAATAAATATATGAGAAAGAATTTATTATACGAAGAACCTAGTGAGCATAATGCAGTAGGCGAATATGAAGATGATGCTTACTTTTCAAAAGAAAGTAGTCCAAATGACTCGGTTTCTAAATGTGATACAGATAGTTTAATAAGCAATGGATCTTTTGAAAAACCAGATATGGTGACATTGCAGGTAAAAACGATTAAAGCTTTTGTATCACCTCAAGAAACCCCGACTGAAACAATAATTAATAAGATTAATGCGCAGACCGATGATTACAAAATTGAGTCTAAGCGAATGTCGGATAAATCAGTCATCAAAGAAGAACTGAAAAATGAGGATCTAAAACCTCTATCTCAGGCAGATGGAATGTCATCATCGTCTTTTGAAAATTTAACACATATTTACCACAGAGAGAGAAACGATAAAAACATTCAAAGAAAGTTTAATCAAGATGAAATAGATTTTCGTGATAAATCCAATGATTTAATTGGAGAAAATTTTAATCGCCATACATTACCATCCGTACGAATGCCGATCAAATCTACTGCAATTGCAGATTTGACCAAAACTGAAAATACCCATACTTCACTTAAATTTGGTGCTAAACTTTCGTCATCTTTAGAAAATATAATACAACCCAAAACCGAGGACAACGGAAGATTCAATCAAAGAAAATACAGTACAGATGAAGTTATATTTAGAGAGAAAACAAATGACGTAAAGAGGGAAGAGTCCAACCGTCACACGCTCCACGATTTTTCGGATTGGGGAAACAGAACAATCAAATACCCAGACGTGTATGCCCCGCTTCCGTATAGTAAGTACCTGCTATTGTTCAATAAATGTACCGTACTAGAGCGAATCATACATAGGTGTAATTACGAGTACCTATTCTATATCCGATTATCCATACAAAAAAATGGACGAAATTTATAGTCGTCAAGGAAATAAACGATGCTTTGTAGTTTTAATTTACTAAATTATAATATAGATTCGCGGCGAATAGTTCTGACGTAGGTACTCAAAGTCTATCATTTGTATATTAATATTTCATATGCAATCTTATAAATTTATGAATAATGTGATAAATAAAAATAATATATAATATCTACGTCCAAATAATATTGATAAAATAACGTTAATAGCCTAATAATTTTCCTAATTAAATTATGCCATAGGAGCTGCTAATAAGTAATAACAGGAAGCATAATGTAAACATAACTGTCAAGAAGGAATTAAACGAGATTTTTTCGTTTTTCCTAACAAAGGCAGCCTTTTCTAGCAATTATTCTTCGTAAAAAAACTCTGTCTAAGCCTGAGGTCTAAGCTTCTTTCAGAAAAATATGAGTTAGGTAGACTAGACTACAACATATATTTTTCCAGTAGAAAGTAGGCACTCAAAGAAATATGAGGAAGTTAAATAAATAATTTGAAATAGGAATGTAAATGTTAAAATAAACAAATATTTTGTTTGTAAAGTAATGAATCAAAGTAACCGCGTGCGCAGAGGCCGCAAAAGTGGCCAGTACTGAGTTGCCGAGATTTTGGCGGGAGTTGAACCCAGCAACACGCGTCGAAAGTTGCAAGTGCATCTTGACTGTCGGTGACAGAAGCAGCAGTCGTGTTGACGACGTGACGACGCGGCCGTAGTGACAGTGTAGTGGACATTCGCAGTGAGTGCGTGAAAATGGGCATTTTGAAACAAATCAAAAAGATGACCGCGCATGGTTTGTTTTTTTTAAATTAAGTTTTCGTTATTATTTAATATTTAATGTAATAGTGCAGAAAAACATAATTATATTAATTTATTTTATTAAAAGAGGAATGTGTCTGTGCTAATTGTATAAGAAATATTTTTAGCTAAAAATTGCAGGAAGTAAAAGTGAAACTTAAAACAACTGTGATATAAAACGTACCTTGATTTTAGTGTGAAACAAGTATTTGTTATAGTACAAGTATACAGGGTGTTAGGGTAAACACCGTTGCGCCTCAAACCATCAAATCGCCGGTTAAAAGAAAATCAGTTTTTACTATAGGACCTATTACTGGAAACTCGAAAAAAACTATAATTTCATACAAAAGTGTTTGGCCGGCCCAGGCATTTGATGAAAATGTCGAAAATCTCCCATGATTGGTCACTAAAAAAAGTTGTCCCTTTTGACAGGCTCATTAGATGGTTTGAGGGTCAGTGTTTACCCTTACATCGTGTATTTTTATGTCCCTTTAAATTTTCGGCAGCAGCTAAAAATAAAACCATCTCTTTCATATTACTTTCTTGCAATATAAATACTTAATTCTAGTTAAAATTATACACTGTCAAAGGCTTACTTTGATAAGATTGCTGACAAAGTGACCGATACCGGAACTAAATATGATTAATAGATGAATCAGTTCACTTTTCCTTGTGAAAATCTTTGCCTAATTCAACCTGTGCTGTAATGTTGTGCTCGACTGAGCAGCTGCGAAATATTCAATAAGGCCAATACTGTAACTAAATCCAAGACTACTTTTATTTCTTAATCAGACAGTGTCATTTTGGTTTGAAAGGTACTATAAGATAATATTAATTTAATATAAAATGTAATACTCGAATTACAATTTTTCAATAAAATATAAAACTTAACCTAAAAAATAACAAGTGAATTATATGAACAAACAAAAAACCCGACTGCCTTTTTGACAGTTTCAATCCACCATATAGATTTTTGCTAAGTTCACATAGCCTATGATATTTCGGAGAAGAATACGAATCTAATGATACCTCACACTTCGAAATTGGTTAAACCGTTTAGGTTACAGGAGACGACAATGGAGTAGACATATTTACATATGTGTATACTTACGTACAAACATACATACTCTCGGAAAACATTACCCTGCTTCTGCGAAGGTCAGTCAGGTAAAAATTAATTAAATATTTAAATACCTACCTAAATAACATAATATATTATTATACTTGTATTGTAATTACCGGGGTTGTTGCCACAAGTCTCCTACGATATTGTGACATCTTGATAATCGCAAATAGATATTATTATTATGTGCAAATATTCTTTCAAAAGTCTTAGGGGATTCTATTTTCAATACTTGTGACACAAACTCCTTCTCCCTGAGAGTCTCGGGACGGAATTTCTGTCTATTACCGATCTTTAGAAGATCGAGAAGGTGCAAGTCAATAATATCCTATTATTATTAATCATTCAATAATATTTTGGTAGTATGCAAGAATTACTCGTTAACGACGTTGTCATATTAAATATGTATCAGTGTTTCGCGATTCAACTACCTTCTTCTTAGCGTGTCAATATTTACCCAATCATTATTTTATAGGCCCAAACTTGTACTGCATTATGTATACGATAATGCAGGATCTATATGCAGGTCGTAGAGCATGTGGGCACACTAGTTAGGGTCATGTCTGCAGAGCGTCTCTTCTCCACAGCCAATAGTACCAACTATTGGCTGTGGAGACTAGTTATTGTTATTATCATTTAGCATAACATTTTTTAACCTAAAACCAATAATGTCACCAATGTTGAAACACATTTAGATTATAAAATATTTATTGTATAACTAGCTTTCGCCCGCGGCTCCGCCCGCGTCAATGTCGATCCCTCGGGAACAGTACTTTTTCCCGGGATAAAAGGTAGCCTATGTCCTTCTCCGTATCCCAGGTAACGTTTATACAAAATTTCATGATGATCGGTTCAGTAGTTACGACGTGAAAGCGTAACAAACAAACAAACAAACAAATAAACAAACAAACAAACTCACTTTCGCATTTATAATATTAGTTAGGATTATACTTTTTGTGTATTACATAGAAATGTGTCGAAAATCTGAGGAATCATGTTATTAGACGATGTGGCTAGCAACCCATCACTATTTTGATTCTATTTTCCACCTTGTGCCCACTAACATGTTAAACGTGGCTTTGAGGTCTTTAAAGCTTGGGCTCTGTCTACCTCACAAGGGAAAAATACGTCATAGTATGTATACCTATCTGTACGTATGTGTCAAAAATATTTGTTTAAATTAAAGTGAGTGTCCTGATAGTGAATAGGCACACAATACAACATACAAACAGTCTAACTAATTAATAATGTGGACGTAGCATTGTAAATACTCGCCATTGTTAGTCAGGATATGGCATGTTAATGCTGTTATGACTAATATGCTAAAGCAATGTTATCATAGGTCGGTATGTAAATTTACTTCACTTATCAATTTTCCGAAACAGTAAGGATTTGTTCCTGTATAAACTAAATGTTATAAAGTCGGTTGTTTTATAAATAACACTTTACCAACACACCTTTAAAGGGGTGACTCAGCCCGTCAAAATGAATGAACATCTTTTCTTATGGGATTAATGCTGAAAACTCAAAAATGTCGTCATTTTTATACAAATTGTCGGGTCGGCAACACTTGTATGGCAAATATGACAATGTCCTTTTTAGGGTTCCGTACCCAAAGGGTAAAAACGGGACCCTACGCGAGAGCGCTATTCGCTCCGCTGTCCGTCTGTCTTCTTCTGTCCGTTCGTCTGTCACCAGGCTGTATCTCATGAACTGTGATAGTTAGGCAGTTGTAATTTTCACAGATAATGTATTTCTGTTGCCGCTATAACAACAAATACAAAAAAATAGTATAAAATAAATATTTAAGGGGGCTCCCACACAACTAACGTGATTTTTTCGCTTGTTTTTGCTCGATATTGATAACGGCAACAGGAAGACGCTAGAAATATTCACAGAATATTTAGTGATATATTCACTTTAAAAAAAAAAAATAAAATAAAAATAAAATTAATATTAAACGGGGGCTCCCATACAACAGACATGATTTTTTTACCGTTTTTATAGATAACGGTACGGAACCCTTCGTGCGCGAGTCCGACTCGCACTTGGCCGTTTTTTTTTTTAGTTCCCAGCATTGAAAAGTTATTCTATGAGTGACAGACTGAGTCACACTTTAAGGGAATGGCGGTGGTTCATTTACACGTGGTATAACATACCACGGGACTTGCACGTGTTTTTGTCACGTCGTGCAAAATGTAATACAAAAATAAATCATTTGAAATTGTTCTTCAAACTGAGCAGAAAACATAAAACAACAAAATAAATAGTCA
Source organism: Elegia similella (assembly GCA_947532085.1). Taxonomy (NCBI): domain Eukaryota; kingdom Metazoa; phylum Arthropoda; class Insecta; order Lepidoptera; family Pyralidae; genus Elegia; species Elegia similella. The sequence continues at coordinate 11,979,944 of OX383931.1, read as the reverse complement.
TCGGCTATAATGGTTTTAGTAATAAAGATTTTGGGAGAATAAAAACCAAGCTGTTGATTTAAATCTTATCGACGTAGAAAATAGAATAGCAAACCTTCCTAAAAAGGCAAACCTTCGACAGTGACACGGAAGAATATTAGGTATGCATCATAAAGATAAGATAAATGTTCTTTCACGCTGGTCTGGGAGAAAAGAAAAAACGTAAAGTGTACCAGCTGCTTCCCGCGCAGATCGTAAAAGCCGATCGAGGGAGTGAGCAAATCTGACGAATCATATTAGTAGACGATGCGGTTAGCAACCCATCACTACTTTAATTCCATTTTCCACCTAACGCCCATCAACATGTTAAACGTGGCTTTTAAGGTCTTAAAGACCTGGGCTCTGTCTACCCCGCAAGGGAAAAGACGTGATACTATGTATGTATGTAATACCATTTACATACGTACATAGTATCACGTATTTTTGGCATAGACTGCAATTTTCTAGTGATTTTTTTGCCGGAATAAAGTTTGTAGAGCGACAAAAACCGGACAGTCGATTGAAATCTTATCGCCGTAGAGAATTAACAAGGTGTGTCGTAAGCACGTGCCGGGAATGAGTTGTCGCGAGAAAGTCGACGGTACTTACATATTCCGAAGGGCTTTCGATTTCATCTCGCACATGCTCAACACATACAAATAGACATATTTTGTAGGCGTGTGAATAGAACTACGCAGTTAGTACTTGTCGATTCTTGTAAGCTTTTTATACAGGAATTCTTAACGTTCGAATCGATGAATAATTCGATATTTCATACCGAAACTTATCTCTAGACTTAATTATTTTCTTCGAGAAATCAATGTTTCACAATAACCCCTTTAATGAAGTCAATATATACAGCTTACTCAAAAGAATGTATTTTAGTCAGCACTCATTACAATATTTTGTAAAAATCTTCTACATACATCGAAATCGGTTTTTTTATATGAAAATATAAAAAAAACCGATTTCAATCAAACTACTGAACCGATTGCGATGAAATTTATATACCTAGTACCAATTACATAAATATACTCCTTCAAATAAAAAAAGTTTTTTTTAAATCGGTTTATAAATGACGGAGTTCTGAGGTAACAAACATTAAAAAAACATACGACCGAACCGATAACTACGTCCTTTTTAAGTCTGTTGAAAACCGAGTCCGAAGCAAAAATTCTTCAAATATCTCTTTTAGCCTAGTAGTATTTTAGTTCAAACTATTTCATAACATACGTCGAAAAAGGCAATTTCTCAATTCAGAATAGATTGTAGGATGCGAATGCTATTTATAAAAGTCTTTTCGTCCGTCGTCGCGAACATGTAGGTCAAACCTATCAATGAATTGATATAGCCAATAAAGCAAGACTTCCGATGCTCACGCTTCCGTCCATTACACGTAATAAGTCCATAACCTGTTCCGTCGGTCGGAGTTAGAGATTGTTCTACCTTATTACGTGTCATCTCATAATCGACACCAAGTTACCGCACTGGCGATGGCCGCCATCGCCATAGCTTGGTGTCTGGTCCACTTTCACTTTTCGCCCAAAAACTGTGATTATATCAACGCCTAATGTAATTTATTACGACCAATTAAAAGTTTGGTTCATTGTGAAAGTCTCTAAGCAATTACTACGCGTTTAGAAGATTTTAAAGTGGCAACAAATCTGACAATTTTTTATCGTTTTTGTATCCAAACGCAACGGTAGGGATAAATCAGGTTTCTATTACAAGTTATAGCACACCATAATAAATAACTTGTACTTATGTAATTATTTTTAATGAGCATGTACATTCATTAATAAATCACCAGAGAAATTCAGTCTTCTCCGAGGTATCGTTTTGTGTCTAAAACTTTCACTAAATTATATTCTTAAAACACGAATATCAAACATGTGCTGAGAATCATACGAAATTGAATATTTTTGATTATTCAAAGACTATTTATTCGCCCAACTTTACTACTTTCTATTATACCATAAAACTTCATTTTGTTTTAACGAATTGTGAATTTTTAGGAAACCTATTATTTATTCTTCTCCCCAGAATCCCCGCGGCGGTACGTGGAAAGTGACGTCAACATCCACTACCGATGTCCGGTGAGACACGACCCACTGCCGCTGGTGCCCGAGCGGGAGCTGGCGCGGCAGCAGGCCGAGCATATGAAGAGGCTTTACAGGGAACAGAGGAGGAACAAGTACTTGCAGGTATGATATTTTAACCTGATCGACTGCGGTGTTACACAGTCATAAGCTTAACTCAAATCTTACCACTTCGTTTATTTTAGAAGTTTAATGAGGTCAAGACCTAGCAGACCCTTGCTGGGCAGAAACTATCATGTTCTAAAATAAGGAAAATCTTATATAATGATTTTTACTCAACAAGAAAAAGTTACTGATACTATACACGACAATTAGTTCTAGCGTAGCTTAGATCTAATGAAGCGTCTCTATCGAGAACGACAGACATAAAAAGTGCGTTGGGTTGCCAGAAATAAAAGCTGTTGGAATGGATGAAGATCACTGCTGATTGAAACAAATGAGTTCTTATACACGGTGGAATTTTGATCGTTCTGGACTATCGATATGAACAACTTTTCCTATGGGACCAATGCTAGGAAATCAAAAAAAAAAACAATGGGGCCGCTCCATACAAAAAATTTCGGCCGCCCGGTCAATTTGTATGGGAACGTCAAAAAAGTTTTTGAGTTCCCAGCATTGGTCCCATAGGAAAAGTTGTTTTTATCAACGGGCTGAATTTAAGGGTCCAGAACGATAAAAATTTCACCGTGTATATTACCTAGTAATGTTTAACTTAGTAAAGTTGAATATATTCAGTAAGTTAAAAACGCAGAGGTACTTTACGTAACTGTATCGTGATAGAAGTTGCAAGTGCAAAAATTCAAAGTCGTTACAATAACAGCACAATAAAATTACCAGGCAAAATTTTTCTCAATGATTTAATCGATAGATTGCAACTGTCTTATTGCGAACAGAAATCATGCAAATGCTGATTTGTCTACTGTTCGTAAACTGTAGGTAATATCGATGCGATTATCGAGTCAGTCAAGGCCCGATGATCATTGTTTAGTCGTAAAAAAGTAAGCTCAGAAGGATAGATCATGTATATGTTTCTAAGCACCCTTGAATTCATGGCCTTAAAACTCAGAGGTACCTAACCCATCGAGGGTTACATCTAAGGTTTAAGGCTTTCAATCCCCCGAATAAGCACAAGTACTCTTTGGTATCTGTACGTAGTATTTTTTCCTCTGTGTTAGTATTTTTAATCAGTTTAAATTTTCGCAGAATGTGTCTATCAATATCACTAATGGCATAAACAAAATAACATTAAAAATTAGAGGAACTTTTAATAAACATAAATTTTGCTTGTTTAAATTTTTGTTGGTATGGCTAATTTTATTTATACAATAGATGCTTTTCATAGTAAACGTTATACTTCCGTTATTTCGATTTTATTTTTAGGTATAATTTGTGGTGGCAGGTTCAGTATTATCAAATATGTCTTTCGAGTTCCCGATCTCGAGTCTATTTGACGTAGTTAGATAAATAAGGAGGTAGCTAAGTACTATGGTAAGGACATCATATGTAATTCCATGGTTTACTAGTTCCAATTTGCAGTATTCAAAACGCACATAGATAACATTGAATGATGTGTCAGTTCCACGGCTACGTTATTTGTTGTTTAATCCAGTTAAGCGGGTAGCACGCGACTGCAGTTTGGTCGATATCACGCAATCGTTATCCCACGCCATTTCTATCGAAATTTTAACGAGCCATTCAAACTATCTTAATTGCAGCCAATTGCAGTGCATTGTTCTCTTATGTTGACAAATTCTATGATGAATGAGTAATATTTTATCATACTTCTTTGCTGATGGTCAATAAGTACGTAGATAATACGAGCATGGGTATTGTTTATTGCGGAAATAGTAAAATAAAACTTATTGTTCGTGAATTGTTGCGTGTAGTTACGCGAAGCACGTGCGGGAAGTGATAGTATGTATCCTGAATTATTAATAGATTCTGGAGAAACAATGATTAAAAGAAACATGCTCGGAAAAAACCAAGTATAATAAAACATCCTTAGCATATAATTCTCAAATAGAACCTGGTATTGGAGGATACCCCATTCTGTTTTGTTTAAAAATAAAGACTAAATCATACTACTGCGTTTATAGGTAAGGATTTAGCCACGGGCGCGTAGTGTATATATTCTTTGCCACAGGCCTGTGTCTAATCCTAAAAAGTATCATGTTCACGTAGAGGGCTTAGCTTTAGGTTACGTATGCAGCGTAACCATATCCATCTGCGGTTTCTGCGTGTCGCCGTTAGTTAATTTTATTTCCACTCTGCTCCAGTATTTAAATAAGCGTAGTGCACGACGCACCGCACATACGAGTATTTGACTGATACGCGGACAAAATTTTGTTGGACTTCTCTTCTTATACGCACGCCATCTCGTAAAAGTGATCTTTTGGTCTTATGTGTTTCAAGACTTTTAACTTCTTTATAAGAATCTAAATCGTCTCTTTAAAGTAATGTTTCCTATAAGATTCAACCAAATCAGTAATTATTAATACATTTCTTCCCTAATCGCCGTTGAAGAAGACAAAGTGTCATGAATATTCTCAATAGGTAATTCAACGTTCCTTCCTCGTTCTTTTTGTGAATCTTCGAAAATGTTTTGGTCGTTGAGATGCTTTCCTCTGTTTTGTCATGAAATAAAATATCGCGATGTTGTGTATAGGTTAGGCTGTTTGAATTTGAATGCCCTGCGTGCACCGGTTCGTCGGCACGTCAGGTTGTATGCGTAAATCACATGTTTTGGTGGCGTGTCTCTCAACAATGAGAGTATTGCGGAAAGGCTACCTGTTATTAAATCAGCGAATCACATGCTATAGACATTGACGAACTACCGGTACGTATTTAGTGATAGTATAGAATTAATTAATCCAACATGCACCTATGTAATGACCTCCTTTTATGAGAACTTTCAAATGGCTGTGTATTCAATATAAAGTGAGAAGCAAGATAAAAAGTGCATGAGCGTCACCATAAGTTTATTTGACTTAACTGTTCTCTTCTATTCATAGGTCAGAGGTAAAAAATCACAAGTTATAAATTAAAAAAATCTAACCAAACCCTGACACAAAAGCCCTCTTCTGCCTTTTAACCGATTTCGATCAAATAAAGCAACGAATACTCTTGATTGAATTACTTTTCAAACAAATAAAAAATAACTACAATAATAGGTGCGATAGTTTAAGAGCTACGCTACGAGCAACAAATAAACAGACAAGTCCAACGTATAACACCCCTCTCTTTCCATTGAAGATAAAAAAGAACAGGGTAGTTTTGTGATACACTGCTTATTTTATTAGATACCTAATATAATTTAAGAGGTAGTTTTGCAACACTCATAATAAAGCCATGTTGAAATCAATTATTAACGGACATAACAAGAACCCGGTAAACAAAGAAAATCTAATGACTCCGTAAGTAGGTTTATTGAGTGCAACCGCACAACCATTTCTAAACTACCGCACGGATTCTATTTAGCATACCACTTGAATGTACTCGTATCTACAATTTAGCCGTATCCGCTCGCTAGATTGGCTTTAGCTTTCCACCGGATGGTTTTCTGGTTTTCTCGGAGTGAAATTATCCACAAATTGCCGTTTACAAGCTTGGCTGCAGTTGCCCTCCGAGAGAAATCTCGTCACTACACACTTGTTCAAACAAGTTTTATTACCATAGATGTTACGCCATTGTTACTTACAACTCATATTTTTACACCATATCCAAATTACACCGTGTAGTTGTTATATAATATCGTTTGTCAAGGCAATAACGCTCATTTAGACGTTTGTCTTACAAAGAATCCTCATCTTTCTTTAATTAGGAGTGGAGAGCGTAACGTCGGAATCGTGAATAAGTTTGTTTTCGCGCATGCGTAGTAAAATTATTTACATAATCGTTGTAAACAATGATCGCGGTGCAGACTGATTAGAAAGAAATTATTTTCTCTAGTGATGGCGGTGGAAGATGGTTTCTAATAGCGGCTTTCTCGTACGCAATCATTGTACTTTGTACGCACTTCGTGTTTTCTATGCACAAACATGAGTGCCTTACACAATATTCCTTCAACTATGCGTCGATTTTGTTTTTCAATTTATGTCAGAAGCAAAAAATATAAAAGACGATTGCTCATAGGTTACTACACTTGAAATAATCAGCGTATTTTTCAATTATGCAAAATAATCAATATTGTATGTTGTGGCAATGTATACCGCATAAAGACCGCATATCATTAACAAGGCTCTGCGATGAATACCTTGTTAAATATAAAAAAATCCGGTATAAACGACCTTGCTCTCGCATACCGCGTGAGTAACAAAAGTCCGTTATCCAAATGACCAGTACATCACACTGCTCAAGTGAATAAAAGGCAGTATATTTTAAACTTTATTAATACGATATTAAGTGCGGGACGATTTTATGGAATATGGTCGAATATGGTCCATGTTAATGTGCGTTCGGCATAACAAAACTTGAATCATTACACTCAGTGTAAACGAAGCGTGCGCGAGAAACGATCATGATGGTAATATGCGTGATCATTGCCATAAAAATCCACAATATTGTTTTCAAACTAAAATATTACACAAAGAGTTTTAAATAAAGTGATTATTATGCATTTTGTCACTTCCAAATATGTGTTTAAAAGTGTGCCACAGAGGAAAGAATACTACTCAGTTTTACTTAAGATAAAGCATCTATTTGTGGATAAAACCAATTGGACAACCCTGTCATAAATTCCTCTATTCCTATATGCATGTTAACATTTGCAGGAAAGTGAGATACACCCCTTGGACATAGAAGCATTTGATGCCTCAATTAAGGTGAAGTTTGCGAGACAGTGTGACTGACGAGAGTGATCTAAACGGTTTTTATCATTACTGATCAGATCACATCATGCTATATAACACACGGCTCCAGAAACAGCTATGCTTATCTTTCTAATTGAACCAAAACAGTATAATCATGATTCTTTAAATGTGAATGAACTATCGTAATTTTAAAATTTACCATAAGCAGATATGTAAATTTTTCTGCTTCGCATGGTTTATGGTACTCACTTTTTTTAAGTTGGAAATATTTACTTTCGTTTAACGAAATATAAATTCCACAGGAACTACAAGATATGCAAAACAGACGTCACCAGGATAACTTTACACCATCGCAGAAGAATATCCTTCCTCTGAATAGATATGATGAGGCAGACAGGATCGTGGCCAGAGCTCTCTATGCCTTCAACGGACAAACGGCCAGAGAGCTGAGTTTTAGGAAAGGAGACCTTATTCACGTGCGAAGACAGATTGATGCTAATTGGTATGAGGGAGAGGTCCATGGGAGGATAGGATTGTTCCCGTATAATTATGTTGAGGTAAGTCAGACCTAACAGCTCAAGTACAAACGATTACAGCTATTTTTACATGACTACCCAAAAAAAGAGAATTATGTTATTAGACAAAATGTATGTATGTTTATGTATGTACCATGACTGCTAAATGCGTGTACAACTTTCATTGTTTTTATAAGTGTTTATATTCCATTCACAGTCTTTTGATATACTCTTATAAATATATGGTGAAAAAGTTCCAATTGAGCTACCACATGCCCAAACATCGGCGTTGAAAATCTCCACCATATCGCATTCCCCTTATACGCATAGACCTAAGGTCGCTGGTTCAAAGTCTCAAACCTCGCCCGTGTGGAATTTTTTCACCATATTTTATTTCTTAAATTATTAAGAGTATGACTTTCATGTGTGCGGTTCCGCTAGAAACCTTGCCTTCTCCCGAGTGACATTCGATCTTTATTTTTAATTTTCTTGATTCTTTGAAAAAAGTGTACTTCAGTACCTATATTTATATGTTTTAGACATGCTATATAAAAATATAGTTTATAAAATACATGTTATATTAGACTCTAAGTAAACTTCAGAATAAATAGGAAGTATTTTCTTGTTCTATTTTTCAGATTATGAAAGGCGATGTAACGCAATCGCCAAAGAAGCCGGCGGTCATAGAAGGCAGAGCCAGAGCCAAGTTCGATTTCACGGCGCAAACCAACCTAGAGCTTCCTCTGAAGAAAGGCGAGGTCGTAGTATTGACAAGACGCATCGATAAAAACTGGTGGGAGGGTAGGAACGGCAACAAGACTGGCATCTTCCCCGACAGCTATGTCACTGTGCTACAGGAGCCAAGTCCTAGCAGACCTGGTAAATATTTATTACTCTAGTTGGAATCTTCAATTGCCCATTTCCTCTTTATCCCAAGATTGCACTCTTTAATATCAGAGTCTATCTGTTAGTTCTTTTTCTTCTTTTCTAAAGTAGAAATTTAAATCATTATATTCATTACTTACCCTGATAGCTCCGTGGCGCAGCGGTCAACACGCCTGCCTGCGACACGGAGTGACCGGGTTCGATTCCCGGCCAGGTCAAGATGGAAAATGATCTTTTTCAGATTGGCCTGGGTCTTGGATGTGTATCTATATATGTATTTGTTATAAAATATAGTATCGTTGAGTTAGTATCCCATAACACAAGTCTCGAACTTACTTTGGGGCTAGCTCAATCTGTGTGATTTGTCCGTATATATTTATTTATTTATTTATTTATTTATGATACGTTAAATAGTAAGTTAGTACGTTAGATGTGTCGTTATTTTTCGATGCTACTTACTATTGTGTAGCTATGCAGATGCAGTATGTTATATTGGACAATTTTCAATTTAATTAGTGGGAATGACAGAAACTATAGTTATAGTTTTTCTTTTAGAGAGAACTTAGACTGAGACTAGAATGAACTACCTCTACTTATTGAATCACAGAACTCAAATACTAAAAGTTCGTTTCAATAGTATAGATTCTCCTTCTTCTTCTATCATATTCCACTTTTTCAGGCACAGAATCTCAGTTCTTTCCAATTTGTTCTGTCGCCTTTGTTACTTCTTTCCTATTCATACTCTCCTTGACACAATCAATCCACATAGATTAATTCTTCCAAATACATCGTTTCATCATTCATAATTAACTTTGCAGAACCCCAGCCCGTCATGACAGGGGACAAGCCGGTAGCCTCTCCCGCCGCCCACGGCCTCCTCAACGGCTCCGCCAAGAGAAGCATGGGCGCGCACAGCTACATGCCGCAGCCGAACAACCCCGCTCTGTCGAATGCGCCGCCCGCCACGCAACCATTGCCAGGTATGACTCCACACCATACATTTTCAAATTATCCGGCCGCAAGTTACTCCGGGAAAATTACTACATATTGTTAGGTTTCAAGAATTTATCGATACAACTATATTTCAAAAAACAGAAGTTTTCTGAGTAAAAAGAAACGTTGGTGCATATTTTGGATTGGTGATCGCGGCAGAGACCAGAGGAGTATTGATATGGATTATTACAAAAACATTATAATACAAGAGTACATTTGGTTTAATCGAATTTTAGGAACAACATTGCTGTGTATGTAATTTTTCAGATAATGCAAATATACAATTTTTAAAGTTTGCTGGACAAACAAAAATTTATGGTGGAATCTATTTAATTTTATTACATAGTTTCGATTGGCAAATAAGTACCTGTACCTGATTTGTGATTGTGTATTTATAATAATAATATAATAATAAATCATAAATCATTTATTTTATGCAACAAGTTAAAATTAACATGGATAAATACCTTATAGACTTTTTATACATATAAAAATATATCTTAAAAACTAGTTTTCACGTATAGTTGGCGACGTAAGGCGCGGGGTATCAGCAGGCAGCCGTCTTTGGAACTTTAAAACTATGGAAATCATAAAATATATAATGCGTAGGTCGTCAATTGAAATAAAATATTTGAAAGAAGCGGAGATATAGTTTGAAATGTTGTATTGAGAGGCTCGAGATAATCCAAAAAACTGTTAAAACTATTAAATTAACTACTATTTACAGTTTAAAGTGAGAACGTGAATCTTTTCTTAGGTAGTATCCTAGCCAAAAATGACCGTTTTAGCAAAAATGCTAACAGTAGCTTCATGTCCTCACTTTCCCTTCAAACTCTTAAATTAAAGTTTACAGTTTAACTTTAATTTAAGAGTTTGAAGGGCTAGGGCCCCGCAATTCAAAATTTCAAATCCGGGGATGGGGGCAGCACTAGGCCCAGGAAAATTCATGGTACGGCATTTAGAAAAAAACTAAGAGATCAAATAAGTATTGCATTATTTCTATAACCTAACGGTCCGTAACATTTTTTTTCTTTTTTAAATACCCTGACAAAGCGTTTTCTTGATATGATAATCGATGAAGAGCTTGTTATAAAGTACCGAAACAAAGACAAGGTAATTTTCGTTTCTATAAGAAAAGTTAAAGATTTTCAATTATGACTCCAGTTATATGGTATCCGCTGTAAATATTTTTGTAGCGGAATGTTCGAGATTAGTGCACTACTGCAAACAACTGGTTTTATATCTCAAAAGGAGCGCACTGAGGTTATCTTATCTGTTATTCACTTTATTAATTTACAATAACTTGCCGGTAGTTACTTATGAACCGATAGGTCACAGATACTGTAATTTAATTGATTTCGTCGTAAGTTGCCGTTGTCAATCCCGTCACCTTTTTTATGTCAGTAGTTTAAACAAGTTTTTTTGCATAAAATACATTTTTGTGACAAGATTTTATTAGAAACGAATCAACACTAAAGAAGGGTTTTCCAAGATAAATCAAATGAGCCCAAACACGATTGGTGTACCTATCATGTTCAGTTTTTCCACAGGAACTCTTAAACTAAATATTTAAATGATAACTTGTAGAAATTTTAGAGTTGTGAAGAGTAAGTACCTTGTAGTTTGTAAGAGTACAGTAGAAATCTTTAAATAATATGTCATATCACAATAATAACAAAAATCTATATTTGAAAATATTTATAAAGTTGATACAGTTTTATGATTTAAACTTGGTGCAAAAAGACGTGTGGCACTCGGGGACTGCCGCGGTAAAGCTATTGCATAGCGTTTTTTTCAACTTGTGCAATTATAATAATTTATTTATTTTATTTATGCAGTAACTCCGTTACTGTAACTCACTGTTAACTTACTGTAACTGACTGTTAACTTACTGTCACAGTAACTGTAACTTACTGTAACTTAGTAACTTAAGTTAACTTACTGTTAATAAGTTACCTTTAATAATATATTAGGTAATCTTTATGCCATTTGATGTTTTATTGTTTTAGACATTTTATATCACGAAAAATACATTTCTCTTTCAGGATACGTGGCTAAGCCCGCGCAGGTGACGTCAACCCCTTCGGAGCGCGGGTATGGACCACCCACAACACCGGGCGTGGACCTCAACAACACTGAACCCCTTTATGTTGATACAAACGCAGAGGCTGTGCCGTAAGTCTGATTTTGTATCTGAGTGGTCTTTGTGAAAGAAGTATTATCTTGAAGTTTGAATTTGAATTGATCTCTATTAATATCCTCTTATTATATAGTGCAGGAGATAAAAAAATACGATATGAATACATCATATCTTGCTGTAGAGCTAAATTGTGTAGGTCTTAATAACTACTTAAGTATCAAGTAAAGACTTATAATAATACCTATGAATAATATATATTGTTCGCATTAAATCATTAATTTGATTAATTCAGTTAATCATAAATGTGGGCTTTGAACTTAGACCATGAAGTAAAACTCTTTGTTCCTGTTTTATTACTTAAAATATTTTCGCTGTTCCCAGGTACCGTGCCATGTACAAGTACCGGCCACAGAACCCCGACGAATTGGAGTTAAACGAGGGTGATACTGTGTACGTGCTAGAGAAGTGTGACGACGGCTGGTACGTCGGCTCCAGCCAACGCACCGGACGCTTCGGCACCTTCCCAGGTATCAGCGTCAACTATAATACTAAATAAGATAATACAGAACGACTAAGTGCCTATCCTTAGCCGTGTGGTATCCGGCAGAGTAGAATAGGACCACTCCAAGTCTTCCCGTGGATGTCGTAGAAGGCGACTTAGGAAATACAAGCTAAACAAAGCTTATAAACATCTAAGAGACCTCTCCAACCCGTCTGTCCAGCGTGGAGAGTGTAGGCCAAATCCTCTGGCTACTCTAGCCAAGTATTGCCCTAGTAGTACAGAGAGGGTCGTGCTCCTGTAGTAGAGACTAAAAAGGACCTGATGATGAAGTGCCTATCCAATTATTTTTCGAGCTATTATTTAGTTTGATCTAACCACAGAACAACAAAGACTTTAGAAGTGTAATCACGCGTGATTTCTATGAAAACCATGGGTGCCGCATTTCAAGTATACTACTAACGCAACACAATTGACTAGAAACTCCTCTTTTGGTCAAAGTTTCACTAGGACTTCTCACTTCACACGTTAGAATAGCACACGTCGGCATTTTTCGATTTTTTTTTCACAGAAATCTTTCTTTTGTTCTTTTGACGATCGCAGGACAAACTATTCAGGCATAGATTAAAAAAAAAAATCGTTCATACTTCTATGTACTCAGGTGGTCAAATCTTGGAAACTAAATAAAAACCACATTCTGACGTTTGATTGAGCAGAAATTTTGCATACAGTTGTAAGATAATAATAGAGACTATAGAGTCAATAAGTTGTTTGAGTCGGAAGGTGGCTATAAAACTTCTAAATTAAACAAGATAAATCCATTATGTTCATTAGATTTGTCTTGGATAACTCTCAAACGGAAGTATCTATGTCATAATGTTTTTTTTTGTTTTTATATTTTATTTGTGTTTTATTTTTCATTCACAATGCTATTTGGATATACTCTTAATAAATAAATTAAGAAAGAAAATATGGTGAAAATATCTCATGCGGGCGGGACTTGGACCGGCGACCTAGGTCTATGTACGACCTATGCTCTGCCATCTGAGCTACCGCACAATTTAATCACGGCGCCGAAATTCTCCACCATATCCCTTTTCCCCTTATACGTATTAAGGCTTACGTCACCTACACAACTACCCGATTTTTACAAGTGAGGATAGGAACAGAGCATAGGTCGTACATAGACCTAGGTCGCCGGTTCAAGTCCTGCCCGCATGAGATTTTTTCACCATATTTTATTTCTTAATTTATTTATTTTTTTAATTATTGACTATCTATTTTTAAGACATTGTTTTTTTTAAATATATTATATTAAAATTTTCCTTAGGTAACTACGTGGAGCGCATCTGATAGCGCGAGCCGTCGCTGCTGCGTCGCCTGCGCCGCGCCGCGCTCTGCGCAAGACGACCGCGCTCGCACACATAGTACACACTACTACGTTACAAACACACACGCAGCGTTGATGTACAGATCTATTGACTTAATAAAGTTGTGAAATCATAAGTTACGATGACTACATATGTCTTAAGTTGCGCATTCAAGTTCGGTCATTAATTTATTTAGATTTGTATATCAGCACTGAAAAGAGTAACGTATACTCATCGAAATATCATATCAAAGTGAAAATACATCTTTACGACACGAATGTTTAAATTAGTCGTCTAGATTGGGGGAGAAATAATATGTGGAAATATAAAAACGATCAGCCTTATTCATTGTAAGAACAAGGAATAAGTAATTAACTTAGCCATGACCTTTTGTAACGTTTTCTACAAATTAATACAGTCGTGTTCTCATATCCAATATGATAATATTTACCAATATACCTAATTAACTGTATATTACCACTTTTACATGTTATTCAGTGTTATTGCCTGAGAACTGCTAATCAATTTAATTGTCAAAAGTACAATAATGTAGTATTATTAACGGATATCTAATACAAACAATTATAATCAGTAGATTATGTTCTCTGACTCTATATTGAGCGCAGTAAGTTAAACCCATGCATATGTGTCAGTAAAGTGTATCCAAAGTTGTTTACGCGTCCCAAAGAGTATGTTAAATCGGATAATTATGAAGTTGTATAATTGTATAAAAAATAATAAAAATACTTATATACCTGTACAATTTGTTTAGTATAGTTATTTATTTAAAACGTAAGAGTGAGGGTATAAAGCTCGTCTTTTAAAAGTGACATTTTAAAAGAATGTAGCTAGGCACGTGAATTACTAATAAAATTCTTATAACTAACAAATATTTTCTATATTTGACGGTGTTATATCGGCAAAGGTCAAACTTTGAAATTAACTTACCTACAGTACCTTTTGAACGATAACAAAGTTTCGACATTTTGTGTAGATCGGCTACCGGCTATAACTAGACTACATTTTATACAATATGGAGATTTTCTATAAAGTGCATAAACTACCCAGTATAGGTAATTAGTTACCACATTAACATAATTATAATCATGTAATTGTAATACTCAGACAGCTATGCAATTGTTAGTGTATATAGGGCGAGTAACTTTTGGCAACGGTTGACAATACGATACGGTATGTTAAATTTTAATTAGAGTTAAAGGAAGAAACTGGTTGAGTATTTTTTCTGACGAGTTCCGAGTTTCATTTCAGTTTCTCTGTTACCGAAAATTTGGATAATTTTTATATCTAGTCATGGGCCAGATTTTGTATATTTTTATATTGTTATCAAAATATTTTATTTCTTTATTATCTGTGTCATGTCAATAATTTAATACAATATTATGTGTACATGTAGTAATTAATGTGTAGCAAATTGGAAATGTTATATGCAATTAAGTATATCAATGTCAAATACAATTGTTTCCATTAATAAATAGAAATTAAATTTTCAAAATGACGTTTAACATTTGAAATTTACTGTGTTAATATGCATACATATGATAACTTTTTTTGTTAACTTATATGTTTTTACGTTATACTATACCAAAGCGCACTCCTCTCGCCCTATGTAAACGCGCTTGATTTGTGTAGTAGGTACGCAGCTTTCATTATGTTTAACCCTTGTATTGTTGTATTTAATTTGTTAATTTATTTTTAAAGCACAAATGTTTTATTTTGTTGTTGATACCTCGACATACGATATAACATTAACTGCTATTGTTCAAAATCATCACACCTAATAAAATAATCTTTCTATTTAAAAGTAGTTTTATTTACTGCAGTTTATTCAGTTCACCAGAGAAAAATATCAACGCAGGTACTACTTATGTAATATGAAATATGACTGTTTACCTCTAAGTAATTATCAAACTACGTGAAATATATCATTCATATTTATGTAAAACAAACTGCCAAAGGGCAAGTCAGGAGCATAGGTATAGTATCTTTACATAGTGACTTACCTTACAAAAGTACTTACCTACCTATATGTGTGAGAAAAGACATCTTTTTCAGTAATAAGAAGGTACGTTACATGGTTTAATTAATGCACTTAAAATAAAACAATAATTCAATGTAAAAGCTACAGGTTTCTAGGTTACATTTCTATGCTTGGTTTCCTACTCAGAACAACTTCGATCATAGTCGAAGCAGAACAAGGACTTTTCTAGTTGGTTTCCTTTGCGTTTTGACATAAAGAATGACATTACGTTGCCTAGCAACAGCGACAAAATCAAAACATCAAAACTGCTTTTGTTGTAGCAGTGTATCACAGTATTGACTTGATTTAAAATTGATAAATAGTGGAAATAAAAATGAACGATACGGATTGGAGAGAGATATTAAGTTTCTCTCAGAAAGAACTGAAACAAGCCGATAAAGATAAACTTTGTGAGAGTTTGTCTTGGATGGAAGCCGATGATATAGAACTCAATTTTACCGATCTTAAAACTCTGTTTAGGCTGGCCCAAGATATTCTCAAATATAAGAGTGAGCAGGTGATTATTCTTGTAATTGTTGCTACACTATTCTAATGTATCCGAAGTAATCCCCATTGTCTTTTAAGCAATGAAAAAGGCGTCTTGTCTTGACCCTGTCGCAATGATGGCTACCGTTTATGTATTTGCTCACTAGTTGGCGCCACTGTAGAGTAAGGTTTCAAGAGGGTTTCAAAAAGCTTTTTATTACATTTGAACTACATTTCAATTATATTCAAATTCTTTGTATACATAAATAAATAAAATATATAAGGACTTATCACACAAATTGAGCTAGCCCCACAGTATGTTGGAAACTTGTGTCGTAGGATACTAACTCAACGATACTGTTACAATACATATTTATATAGATAAATATCCAAGACCCAGGTCAAACTGAAAAAGATAGTTTTCCATCATGACCTGACCGGGGATCGAACCCGGGCACCCCGTGTCGCAGGCTGGCGTGTTAACCACTGCGCCACGGAGCTCGCGGATCTCGCGCATGGAGGTACATAAAGTGTATTATAAACAAACTTGTACTATAAACAAGCGATTATTGTATAGGTACTTCTAAATATAAAAAAAAATATAAGAAATAGTTTTAACAATTTCGATAAAATAATATATTTACTGTTCATATGCATGTTATTATACTTACATTTAATAATTAACAAAAACTAAGTAAGGAAATATATCCGGTAGTACAGAGAGGGTCATGCTCCTGCAGTGGAGACTAAAAAGACCTGATGATGATGATAATGAAGTAAGAAAATAGATATTTGTTATGCAATGCATTTTTTAATTATCTATAAGTCCAAACACTATACTGAATTTAGTAGCTGACGAGAGGGACGCCGCAGTACGTTAGACACGATACGAGATATCTCTTATCGTCGTATACGAGATATCTCTTATCGTCGTATACGAGATATCTCGTGTCAAACTTACTATAATATAGTCATATAGGTAATATTAAAAGTGCAAATTGTATTAATTTAAATAAATAATAAATATTAATAAGGTCATATTGAAAAAAACTTTGTATACATGTAAAAATATATAAAGAGATACATGTAAAAAAATAAGTTTTCAGTTAATCAGTCAATAATATTAAAGAATATCGGTACATATTATACCGATAGATTTTGAGATCGTTCTCTTATTCATGCCACGAATTCCACTTTTGTTCCTTATTCATTCCTTTGAAAAATACTTCCAATTTAAATAAAAGTAATGTACTACGCTTTGGTTAATAAAAATAATTTAGCAACGTGACGTATTAACTTACAGGTAAACAATTTGTTAGGTCAGCTTGAGTACTCCCAAAGAAAATCAAAGTCGAAATCTAAGCACAGAGCTGGTGGTAAGTACTTGGAGGTTCTGAGATAATTTATCATTATACCTAATCAGTAACAAGAAAAACATTAAGTGTTTTTTTAACTTCATTGTTATTTGTATTATACGTAGATTCACCAGCTAAGAGTTCTGATAGCATTTTGGAAACGATAGCCCATCAAGAAGAAGTAATAAAAGCTAACAAAGAAATCTTAGAGCAGCTTTACGCCGATATAGCTGAGCTGGAAGGTCGAAAAACGAAGCTAGAAGAAGATGATATTGTCGATAAAGAGAGTGAATCTAGTCGCGATGCTCTTTCAGAAATGAATGCCTTGGCGCAGTTGGAAAACGAAATCACTGTGAAAAACAGACATATTAGAAAACTATTAGCTGATGTCAAAGTATGTTTTACTTTTCACATTTACTGTAAATAATATATCCTCATTAAACGGTATTATTTCTTACTTAATATTTTACAGTTACTAGAAGAAGAGAACACGAAATTCAAAGAAAAAGTGTCAATCCTTAAGGATAAACTAACCGAAGCCACAAAATTAATAGAAAATTTTACGGGGCAACTACTTACTTTGAGCCGTGAAAACTCTAATCTTAAAGGTATAACATATATACAACATATACCTATCTAGTACTATTTCATTCAATAGAATGTTATTATAATTATTATAAACTATAAATATTACTCTTTTAATAATTTTCTTTTAGAAATACTAGGAAAATCTGAAGAATCCAAATCAGAATTATCTGAACAAGTAGAAACGTTACGAAAACTTATGTTTGAAAAAGAAAGCAGTAGAGAAAATATTTATGAAGAAGTCAAATCTAAAGTACAACATTGGAAGGTATTTATATTTTCCAAAGAGAAATAACGGCCACTCTCACAAGATATTTTTGAACATAATAAAAAAACCTCCCGTACGTATTTTCTTAAGCCCCTGTTCAAAAATATCTGTTCATAAAACAACCAAGAAACAACGTACGTACATTTTATTTTTACGTGAAAATATAGATGGGTCCTTTTTTCTTTGGTCTATGACACGGTTAACAAAAATATTTTTTTCATTATTCAGAATTAATTTACTTACATAACGTATGCATGATGCATAAATCTATATGTCTAAAGAAATTAAGTAATCTGTTTAATACATTCGGAGTAATTTGGTATGACACGAACACGAGTGATCCTATAAGTGACGCCAGCGGGTTTACTAAATAAAGGTTCCGTTTTGACACTAAGGAAGGCTATGGTTTACGAACCTTTAAAAAAGAAAGTATTGTATGTCCCTTAGTATTTTTTTGAAAATATATGTTTGCATTTATAGAACGTAGCACGCGCAAAAAAGGCAGAAATAGAAAAACTTGCTAGTGAAAATACAAAATTGAAGGAAACTCTATCAAAGACAACACAACCTTATCCACCTCCAACTTCAAAAGTAAATGTAAGTATTCCTATATAACAATACTAGCTGCCCCGGCGAACTTCGTTTCGCCATAGGTTAAAAACTATCCTATCTCTCAAGTTGGATCGAACTGCACATGGTGTGCGAGTTTTATTATAATCGGTTAAGTGGTTTAGGAGTCCATTGAGGACAAACATTGTGACACGAGATTTATATATATTAAGATTACTAGATGTATACTACGTAAGTTTTTTTTCTATGTAACATTTTTGTGTCTACTTATAGGAAAAAAGCATTGAAGAATCAAAAATAAACGAGCTCCAAAATAAATTATCTGAAGCTTCAAAAGAAATTACACAGTCGGCTAAAATTATAGAGCTACTAAAATTAGAAAATCAAAAACTGAAATCGGTAATGGAAGAAGTCCCAGAATCCGTATCTGAAGTGAAAAATGAAAGTGATGACGGAAAAGAAAGAGCAATAATTGCAAAACTTAAGAAGAAAAATAAAATGTTGACGTTTTCCTTGCAAGAAGCAGAAGAGATGATAAGTGTTAGGGAGCAAGAGGTAAGTATTAATTAAGAATAAAGATACTGTATTTTTATGCTGCAACATGTAAGTCTCTTTCTTAACAACTTACTTGTATTGTTTAAAGTTAACTGAGATTACTTCACAACTTAAATTAGTAAAATCAGAAGAAGGCATCAGTACTCTTATAGAAGGAATTAAAAATAAGAAACGTGAGCTAAAGTTTAAAGATGAAGGTATAAAGTCATTGGTTCACGAAGTCAATTCACTTAATCAGTCGATGGATGAATTACAACTAGAAAATGAAGCGCTTAGGTAAGTCTTTGATATCTTTCTCATATTCAATATCTCCTATTAGTTTTATCGTATGAAAAGTGTCGCGCGTTTTTTATTGTATCTAGTGCTGATCTAGAAAAAAAAAACGGGAATTAAGTGCCGGCAGAATTGACAACTCGCCTTTGCGGCGGTCTTAGGTCACGTGTCCGTCTTACGAATTTTCGATCAGGTCTGTCAATGGTCTCATTGGTTACAATACATGCTTTAAACCTTTATTAGTTTTAGAGTTTCTTATTTTTATATTTCTTTATTGTAAATTATACCTTACTTTTTTTAGACAAAAATTGAACATATTGCCTGATGAAAAGATTTCTACTAAAGGAATTTTGAAAAAATATCACAATATGGAGAAACTTATAAAAGAACTTAACGTCGAAATTAAGGATACAGAAAACAAACTAGTTTCCGTTGAATTAGATAACCGTAATTTAAGATTAAAAAATAAAAAATTGATAAAAGTACTTATAAGCTCAGGCTATAAAAAAGATAAGATCAATGAAATCTATGAAAACACAGATAGCGATAGCGAATTGACGGATTTTAAAAGAGAGTAAGTACCTATTATAAAACAGGATGTTCCTGCTGAGATTTAAAAACAAAAACTTCCAAGGTAAATAAACATCTTGTTTTTAGGTCAAAACATGTAAATGGTAAAGATCTACAACAACATGAAGATCGAGCTAAAGAAATGAAAGAAGTCATTGAAGAAAACGAAGGATTAAGAAGGGGACTTCAAGACATACTTAATTTCTTAAAAGATAATAGTTAGTATTTATAATATTAAATTACATACAGCCATATTTTGGTACGCTTTATCATTTAACGTGTTTAATGTGATTGTAACAATAGGTACTACATCGTCTGGTGTATTGACACTGCAATGTCCCAGTTTAGAAGAAATACTGCGAGCGATGGAAGCTCGCCACGCAGCTGGGTGGTTTGCCCCACATATGGCCACAGTTTTGGAGTTAAGAGCAGCATTGGGTGGCAAAGACGCATTGCTTACTGCACTACATGAAGCCAGGTATTCACACCTATATTTTATAAAGCCTCTATAAGTTTAAGTTACGTGGTTATCGATTGAAAATGTTTTATTGCATTATTTGTAGGGAAGACCGCGGATATAAGTAACACTATCAACGTTCCCTCCGCTTTCCAGCTAGTTATGGTTTCACTACTTAGTATTAAACAAAGTCGCTTCCCACTGGAAAATAGGTTAAATTAAACTTTTTACTCAAATGCCAGAAAAGGAGTGTATCGTTTCTCGAGTTACGTATGTGCGTTTCTTTATTCCTCTATAACTTCTAATCCTAAAGGTATTGCACGAAATTATGGAATTTGACGTATTTTTAAATCACTAGTACAATTCGCTGGATTAATTAAATACATCAAAATTATTTGTATAGTTTAGGTCGATTATTGCACAAGATCACGGCCTTGTTGGAATTTGAAACAGATACATATAATATTTTAAAACGTGTATGTTATGATACCTAAAAATATTTTCCTTCCAAAAGTTTGTTAATTTTACGTCTAAAACAATTATTCTCACATGAAAATATTAATATTTACATCTCTTAGGTGCCCCTCTTTCTTAATTTTTATATAAACATATATATATAAAAATATTAGGATTTTCGCACGAGTAATAGTTCTTACATAGAATCAAACTTCTATTTTGAAAAAAGAAGGATTGTAAAACGTTCACTCGTTCACTGTACTGATTTTATTTAAAAAAATCAGAATCTTAGACTTATTGTCAGGAACTTCTTCGTTTTACTCTGACTTTTATATGCTTAATACTTATTTGTAGGCTTATTGTTATTAACAATAGTAAAAAACATGAATTGACAAAAATAGGGTTAGGTATAAACAATTCATAATGGTTTCTGATGTTTTCGCAATTGTTACATATTTAAATAAAAATTATCGCGTGTATTACTTTATTTTTACACTTAACGTTTCGAAAACTTTACAGTTTTCATGGTCGCAGGTAGACTGGGTAGGTGTAAAAAAAATATTTTACAAACAACTCATGTTTTTTACCAAAAAAATAAAGTACTACTTTTTAAAATAAATCATAGTAAGTACAGTTCTAACGCATTTATTACAATATTTTTACAACTAACGTTTCGAAACGTTAGTTGTAAAAATATTGCAGATTTCATAGTCGCAAGTAGACTAAGTTGACATTTTTCTATTGTGTTATAAGAACTATCCAAAACGACTTACACTATTGTAACGTCATGTAAAAATAATCAAAAATAGTGTCGCAGGGTAATGATTTGGACAATTAGATAAACATACAGAGCCTCTGTTACTTTCAACCCCTCGTTACTTTCGTACGTATTCTACCTTAACTTTATTATTCATGCCCATTTTTTTAGGAAGGAAACTTTTGATATGATGGCTCAACTAGAAAGAGAGTCTCAAAAGTGTAACAATCTTCAGCGAAAAATAAATGAAATGGAATCAATGGATGTATCAAATAACGCTCACAAGCAACAACTACTTGATAAACCAGTAAATATTTCTGAATTTGGATCATGGATAGCCGACCCTGAACAAATGAATATAGATTTATTTGACAAAAATGAAATTGAATTATTGTATACAAAAAATAATGGATCATATGAAAATCAATTAAAAAATAGCTTAGCCTATTTTCACGAGAGATTTAAAATATTATTTGATAAAATGACATCTACAACAATACAAGCCACGGACGATTCAAATAAATGGTCGATTCAAGAAGAACAATATAAAGCAGAGATAGAAAATTTGAAAGCACAACTAGCTAATAAAGAAGATGAGGATATGAGTGATGACTCCCCGGGTGTAATACAAATACCGAATACAAGTGTTTTACAAAGAAAATGTACTTATTTAGAGGAGTCCTATATATACTTAAGAACATTAAACGAAAACATGAAGAATGAGATTTTGCAGTATAAAAAAGATGCAATGACTCAGACTTTTGAACTTGAAGCTAAGATACAACAACTAATGCTTACAATAGCCTGTCTAACTGATAGACTTAGAAATTCGGTATCATTTGATTTATTTTGGAAGCAAAATACAGCAATGATCGAAGCAACTACTAAATACAGAAAAATATTGAATAATGAAATAAAATCCCAACAAGAAACACAGGATTTATTTAAAATACTAGAACATGAAAGGATAAATATTCTTAATATAATTCGTCAAGATTTCATAGGGCTGTCACGAGATTCAAGTAAGTTAAATTTTCTATCTTTTGGGCTATTGTTTCTTATACTGCGTGTAACTGGTATGGTCTTTTTCAGAAAAAAAAAATGATGCATCCCAGAAAGTTACTTTAGAAGTCGAAGAATCTGTCACTAAAAAACAGCTTGAACAAGCTTGTGATGAAATTCAAAACAAAAATAAACGAATTGCATATTTAGAAATTGAATATGAAAAACTGCAAGAACTGCAGAGCAAAGTTATGTAAGTCGTTAAACATAGAAAATAAAGGAATTAATTTAACAGATTTATTTTTACGAGAATACTTTACACATTTCAGTGACACTACACTACCCGCTATCACAAAAGAAGAAATAGAGCTCATGAAAGAAAATCTACAAAAGCTAGGGAACGACAATAAGCTTCTAAAAGAACAATGCCAACACGTAGGGAGCCAGTTAGATATTGCATTACTGCAGGTACTCATTTAGATATTGCATAATACCAATATAATATAAATATAAGCATATTATAATAAATACATATATGTATAGTGTATTGTATAATAATTCAAAAATACATATATGTAATTTTTTATTTTATACCTATAGCTATTGTAATAATAAGGTAAGGAATAAATTTTTCGATTTAGTTGCAGGATAGTCAACAAAGACAGCTAAACAATGACATGGAGATAAATATGTTAAAACATCAGATTCTTGATTTACAATCAACCAGTGATAACAAAGCTATACTTGCAAAGTAAGTTAATTGCTTTATTTTCAAATAATACCATATCACCCAAAAACTAATAAAAATTAATAAAACTGTTGGCACGTTCTGGTACTGCTTGAAACAGTTGACTTATGTTTAACGAACCACCAGATTTAGTAAAATTTAACGGCAAAAAATCATTACTTAAGTCTGCGGGAAAACCTACATCAAAAAAGGAGGAGGTTTCTTAATTCGACCGTATATATATTTTTATGTGTATTCGTGGATAACTTCGTCGTTTATGAACCGAATGTTAAAAAGGAGATATCCCAATGGTGAAACCAGGATCTGATGATGGTATCCCAGAGAAATCAAGGGGAACCTTCGCGACTAGTCGCGTTTGTAATTTTTTGTTATTAAAAATTTAACGCACTACTATTTAATGAAGGTCTGGAGTCGATCTGATGATGAAGCCGTAAGACAATCGAGGGAACTCTTCAACAATTTACAACAATTACCTGGTGTTTGGGCTCGGTAAATTTGTATTGATGAGAATTTTACACCTGGATGGGTTGTGACTGTCATTAGGCGTCTGATGATGAAGACGTAGGATAGTCAAGGGAACTACTCAACGATTTACAATAGCTACATTGTGTTTGGACTTAGTTTATTTCAATTGATGAGAACTTTGCACCCGTGTTGGTTATAAGTACCATTACAGATCTGATGATGGAGACTACAGTCAGTCGAGGGAATCCCTCAACGATTTTTAGTAGCTACGTTTATATACGGTTCAATATGCCAAAATATTCATTAATACAAAACTCACACGCATCGAATGTATATGTTTACAATCGCTATATGTACCACATTTGGTAGTAGAGTAACATTTAATAGCAATCAAACGGTGAATTTTGGGCAGAAAAAGCACAATTATATGCTCCTTAAAATTTGGTAATCATTTACTAAATTTTGTTGTATAGTACAATTTAAAGTGCAGTCTTAACTAATATAGGTAGAGACGTTGTAATTTTATGATTTCTATTTTTGGTTATGGTTTATTTTTTTTTGCTGTTCGGTGTCTATTTTAGGTTGTCAAGGCTATGGTCACAATGATTTTTTAGGGGATCATTATATTTATCCCCGAAGTTATATTTACATACAATGTGCTAATAATTTTATCATACTCTTACTTTGTTATTCAGATTAAGCGGTGAGGTTCTAGTGGCACATTTACAGGCATCTGAGAGTTTTAAAAAGATTGAGCGTCTTAATTTGGCTCTAAATAACGAAAAACAATTAAGAGTAGAAGCTGAAGAGATGCTGAATTCCCGACAAAAAGTTTTTGATATTTACTCTCAAAGACATGAATCTAAATTCAGGTAAAAACTTAATCTAGGAACAATACTATAAGCTAATACGTACAATGTTGTTAGTGCATTTTAAGTCCGTAATACCCCTACAATTAAACTTATCAACTGAAGAAAAGTATTAAATTTTAGGTACATGTACAAAGTGATGCAAATTCTTAGACAACAATATCAAGGAAGTATACCATTGGCTTCTGTTGAAAATTATATGAACAAAATTGAAGAACATTATCGGAAAACGCAAGCTGTGAACGAGAAGTTAACAGAAATAGAGGATTTGCAATCTAGCCTCATGATAAAACACACTGTTTTTGAACAAATACTAGATTTATCTAAAAGTAAATGTTTGGAAGAAGAGGATGGTTGTCCCCATAAGATTAAGAATATAGTTATGGTAAAATTTTATTAATTTCAAGCGCGGGTTGACCTTTGTAATACTTGTTAATTAAATGTCAATTTGTATTCTTTTCATAATTTCGTTATATTTTCAGGAAGGAATACATACAAGAGATTTAGATCACCTAAACAAAAAAATTAAAATTTTAGAACAATCTCGCGAGGAATTGACTAAACAATGTAATAGTCTCGAAAAAACCTTAATACTATTAAACCAAGGTTTTGAAAAGCACAACTTCAGTACTAAGAATAATGTTACTCAAAATAACTCTGATAGTTGTGATAATGTCCCAAATATGAAAATAGAAGACATTCATTCGGATGATGATTCAAGCGAAAACGGTAAGAAAAATGCGTTAAAATGTTTTTAAAAAATTATTTCTCGAAATAGACAATATTACATTTTTGCCAATGATACTTTCAGGTAGCAAAACAATTTCTTTACCTCAACCTCAGATTTTAAAACCTTCAAAAGATATGGTTGACATGACAACGATTAGAAAAGAAGATATTGCACATAATTTAGATGATAATAAAAAAAATCAACCTACTAAGAATACAGTTTATAATATATCTACACAAACAACATTAATAGAAATCCCCAAAACTATCAAAAGCGTACAAACTACCGAAGATAAATTACTGGAAGAACTAAAAGATGAAATAAACAATCTAAAAAAAGATAACGAAAAGAAAAGTAAAGAACTGAATGAAGCTATATCATTAGTTAAGCAAAGAACAGAAGAACAAATACGCATAGATACAGATAGAATCAAGCAAGAAACTTTAGTACAGAACCTTAAAGAAACTTTGAATCAGAAAGAAACGCAAAATGATATTTTAAGCGCTACCGTAAATAATTTTAAAATACAACTTGAGGAATACAGACAACAGATTTTAATTGAGAAAAACAAGTCTAAAGAACTGGTTAATGAAGGAAATAAGTCTACGTTTCTGCTTCTCCAAAAGTTAGACAGTGATAAGAATGCTATTGTAACAGATTACAAAAATCTTTTACAGAATGAGCGAGATCAGTATGCTAAATCTATAAAAGAGTTGAATGCTAAACTCATCGAAATCAGGTGTGAATTAGACAGGTAATTTGATGTTTATTTTTATTTTGATGTTTATTTTGAACAAGCAAACATTGTGTGATGTGCGTGAAAAACATTACTTTTGGTTAGCGAAACTATTCAGGGATTGCATCTTAAACCCATCCATCATATTCACTAGCATGTAAACATCAAACGCTGGCTTAGCGTGGAATTTACGTAATACTTTTGGTGTTCTAGGAAAACAAGTGACATTGACACTAGCGGCGGAGAAGTACGTAATGAGGTTTTAACAAAATATGCATTAAAAATAACTGAGCTAGAAGACAAGTGTTTCAAACTACAAAATGAAATGGACGGTCGGAAAAGTGAATTGTGTGTAAATATTTCAAACTAAAGCTAAGCTAGTTTTTGGTGAGTAGATTAGTTATATGATTTATAGATGAAAATATAATTACGAGTATATGTGATTAATTTACAGGAACGCTTGTCAAAACGAATTGGATCGCTGGAAAGATTTGGCCGCTGAACGACTTGTGAAAATGGAGCAGTTAAACTATCAACTACAACAGCGACATTGTCAGGAGGTACTAATCTGTTATTATAGTAGACTAAGTACTATCAACATAAATTAGTAGAACCATAGCTCAGTATTAATGATGCTATGTAATTCATTATTAGATTCTAATATTAGATCCTAAATTATAGGTGGAGTCGTACAAAGCAGAGAATCAACATTGGTTGACACAACTAAACGAGACGCAGCGTGAGCATATGGAGTTGCGCACGCGCCTGTCTGAACAGAAAGCAATGCACATCAAACAGCTGGCCGAGAGAGACGCGCAGATTGAGCAATTGCGCACTGTTGTACAGAATTTAAAGGTAATGAAGTTACTTTTGGCAAATTAATTGTTACTTCGCGTCTTTTTCTGACCCTTTTAGCGCATCACATGATCGTTGTATGTAGGATCACTCAAAATTACTTTTGTAAAAATGTTTCTGTTTTTTGTGCAATAAGAATATCTATTATAAAAAAAAAAATGATGTCCTTCCACGTTTCTTTACGAGAGAGATACAAGCATTATTTTTTTACTCTGCTATACTTACCAACATGGACCAGTCCTAGCAAAAATAAATTGGCTAGGTACATAAAGTATTTCGCTTCCAAGTAATTGTTTTTATTGGCGCAGCTATAAATGTAAACTTAAGGATGTTATTTATATTTTACTAGCGACCCGGACCCCGGCTTCACACGGGTGCAATGTACATATAAATATTCCTCATGAATCACTCTATCTATTAAAAAAAAACCGCATCAATATCCGTTGCGTAGTTTTAAAGATCTAAGCATACATAGGGACGGACAGACAGCGGAAAGCGACTTTGTTTTATACTATGTAATGATAATGATTTTTTTACATTCAGAATTCTATTCTTCTTCTTCTTATCGTGTCGACTCGGGCGAATTAAATTTGTGTTGACCAGAACTCCACTGACACAGCGTTATTAGTGGCATTGTATAGGTCCTCGCGTGTGCAGGTGGTAGGACACGCAGACCAAGACAGCAGCTATTCTAATATGGTAAAAAATCCATGCGGGCAAATATCGTACCAGCAGCTTGGTCTTTTTACGTCCTATACTTTACCAATTAAGCTACTGCGTCGAATTTCTCCACCATATCCCAATCTTCTTATACACATTACGTCACTCAACTCAACTACGCTACCTTTACCTACACTACAAGTGAGGTATTTGATTTAACTTGTTTTACAATGAAGTTGAAGATCAACTAAATATTTAGGAAGTCATATTTTTTATAAGGTTTTTTGCATTCTGCATTCACAATGTTATTTTTATATACTCTTATTAAATTAAAAAAAATATGGTAAAAAGTTATAAGTATATATGCGTTTAAGAGGAATGGGATTTGGTGATATACGACTTGCAGGATCGAAGCGTTAATTATTTTAAATAAGCAAAGTAAGAAGCTTCTAAATGTTATTTATTTTCAGTCACAAATAATGAACATGCAGACGATGATATCAATAAACGACCCTAGTTTCGACTTGTCTGCTATCGTGGAGGTGGAGGAACCCAGCGATGCATTATCGCAACACGGCTCTGACAGATTGGAAATAAAATTTGATTCTACGATCGACTTGAGAGACATACAAGACGATATGGTTAGGCTACCAGCATCGTCTACTACTATTTGGTAAGTTCTTTACTGCAATGACGATGATATTGCAAAAGTTGATTCATGGTAGAGCCACGCTACCGGCAAAATACATTTTTGCTGGTAGCATAAATGGGCTTGCTTGTACGGGGAAGTAGTTACCCCACTCTTACAAAAAAATTGACGTTTGAGTAGAAGCTTTACCACTTCTGTGCTTCGTTTGGTGAGTGAGAGAGCCTCTCACTCCTTGAAAGGCCGCCAACGCTCCTGTCACACCCTGTTGTTGCAGTTGTCTATGGGCAGTGGTGATCACTTACCATCAGGTGAATCGCTTCCATGTTTGCCGTCCGGTCATCGTAAAAAAGTACCTACTTTTTGGCCATGGCAAGGTCCATAATACCGTGACTCTGCACGGCTATTATGTACCACTATTTGGTGAGTTTTTCTTCGGGTAATAATTATCGATTGATTGTATTGTAATAATAATTGATTTTAGATTGGGGAAGAATAATTAACAACGACGGCCTCCGTGACGCAGTAGTAAACTCACCAACCTAGCCCTCTCTCTCTCCGGTCCACTGCTCCAGGCCAGAATCGACCCCCAGCCCGGGGAAATACTGATACTTCATTTTTACAGATCTGCGGTTCTGGAGATACTCAAGGCAGGGGGGCAGCCGTATAAACTTTGCTAAATCATATTACAACATATAGTTATAATAAGATCCCAGATTCTGACACTACAGTTGAGGATGCAAGCAGGAAAATGCCTTAAAAGAGGAGGAAGAATAATGAACTGATACTCCTATATTTTGTTTACAGGCAAGAACCACTAATAGATAGACTGCGTCGAGAAAAGCATATGGCTAGCAAGCAAAACATTATACTTCGCCGGCAGATAAAAGCTCTGGCAGCAAGGGAAAGGAGAGCTCGACTTGACGCGCAGAACTTGAAGAGTCAAGTGTTTAGAATGTGCGTAGGTTCTCAATAGTATATTAAACTTCTACTTTAAACCTTTACTACCTTTGATAAGGACAAACTAGGAATTAAGTTAGTCTCCTATTAAATTTTGCTTGTATAATGGGATAAGTAATAACTAGTGGTTCAGCGAGAACAGTCGCGAGCCCTTTCTACCAACATCCACATTCGTACCAGTTTTCCATGTTTTAAGATATCTCTTTAAATAATTCAATTATGAAAAAATTTTAACATACGGATTTTTATAGTAAAAAAACATTACTCTATTGGTACTATCCGGCGAGGAATCAGGGGACTACTCATGTATGGAAACACGGCCCTTGAGCACCATGTTTAGTATGCTTTTGTACACATTAACTAAGTTGGAGTGATCCTCTTCAAGATCGGAAATATCGGAATAGCGAACTTGGCATGGGTGAATGGAGGGCAAAGTTTCAGTAGCCGTTTTTATAGTTGTTATGTTACCAATTTTTTAAAATTTTCTACTATTATGGCGGACAAACATGCGAACTTTACGTTAAGAAGTGGCAAGTTGAAGTTTACGTAATAACCCCGGGTTCAAGTGACAGGAAAGCATGTAAATCTTTTTTATTTATTTTTAATTTTTATTTCAGGATTCTAAGTTTATTCAGTGTTTTCAATTATAAAAGTAATACGCAGTATTATGCTTTAAGCCAAAAACTATTTTTATATTTTGATTTTTGTTCCTTAGGGAAAGTTGTTCAATTTCACTCCCTCCCCCACTACGTACTTCAACTTCTTTCATAAATATACAGAAAATCGATTTCAGACAACTTTTGGGCAAATTGCCGACTGTAAACACGTTCAAGTTTATCGTATAAAAAAGTTGTTCAGACAAAAAAGTTGCGTCTTAATGAGAATAACAAAAAAGTCTAATGACATTTTTGATTTTTTTTCCAAATAGCTGTGCTATGAGTTTTTGTAAGTTTCTGAACCCCATATATCAGCCATTTTTTAAAATTTCGAAAATCTGGCACGACAAAAAAATTCTGTATAATTACCGAACCTGCTTACAAAATTTCATGAGAATCGGTTGAGAAATGTGACAGACAGACAGACAGACAGACAGACGGACAAAAGAATTTTGGGCAAGTGGAAACTAAGACGCTTCGCTCGCTTCGCTCGCTCGGTCAACAATGATATTAGGTACGAATCGTTTTGCGTCATGACCTGTTTTGAGATCTAACCTATATTCTAGATCCAGTGCTACCTATGACTCACCTCGTTTATTTTCGAGTTTAGTTTCGAATTAATTTTATTTTAATTGCTCTAGGGGATAAGACATCAAAAAAATTATAAAAGTTGCTAACTTGCCTTATTCCGCCAGTCTGGCTGTCTGTGTAGGTCAAATCTTGAATGCTTAACGAGAAACACTTACTGACGTTTGATTGATTTGAAGTTTTGCATACATAATTGTACCAGATGACAATGCGATATTATAGAGTCAATGACCCGTTCTGATGAGGCAGTCGGAAGATGGCTATAAGAACTTCCGAATGAATCAAAATATACAAATTGTGTTTGGACTTATTTTGTCTATTGGTCTTGGAAAGTACTTTACGATTATAATATTCTCATTTACTAAACCTTGTAACAAAAATATTCTTTACATTGGGAACAACTCTCAACCTACTTCAAATTGTTTATTCAGTTGTAGGTACAATGATAAGGTGTCAAATAAAAAATATATAGGTATATATTTTTTTATTTGATACATTATCATTTATGAATCGATTTGAAAAAAATATTATTTTAAGTATTTGGAAGGATTACCTAGTGTCGAATTGGTCGCATTTAAATTTTATCAAGTAGGTTCATTAGTTTAATTGAAGTTGGTTTTATTTATTTGTAATATTATTTTATTGCAGTAGCACATCAGGTGGCAAAGCGGTGTCAGCGGAGACAGCGGCCCTCCAAAACAAGATAGCGGCTTTACAGGCGCAGCTGAGCTGTGCTCGTCGGGACACTCAGTCGTCTATTGCGATTTGGGACAAGTGGAAGAGGCAAGTGTAATTGGTTATGAATTTAGCAATGTTCATTATATAAGTCAATTTAAATTAAGCGCAAATATTTTAAAGGCTGACACCCCTAAGATAGAAAAATGCTTTAGAAGCAAAATAAAAAAAATCGACAAGCTAGTTGTCGAGATATCTGGACCTGAACAGGTAAAAAACAGACGAAAAAAACACCCTGAGTACAAATAAACACTTTCTTGGCTAAATTTTTTTACTATTATCTACTATGGATGTAGAGGTCATTGACCTCGACAGTCAAAACAGCTGATTTAACGATTTAAAAAGAAATTGGAATTATTTTGTATGAAAACATTTTAAAAAAACTAGCGTGTCGATTTACTTAAGCATGTCTTTGACCTATGAGAATATTTGCGCTTAATTTAAATGGACCTTGTAAAACGACTGGTTTATGAGTCTAAAGCGCCTTAAACTATCCTGAATTCAGTCACTGACGAGAAAGACGCCGTAATACGTGAGAAACGATTGAAGATATTTCCATTGGTGTCTAACTACTGGTCAGGGTAGTTTAATAGGCACTTAAGAAAGGCGTTAGACATCAATTAACACTTTGACTGCTGAAATCGCAGACACAATAGTTTTTCAATTATTGGCCGGTCACCGGTGACCCGCGTGGCGTCCAAGGTGTTACTTACTTACTACTTACTATCCTGGCTCAGCGACCTATAGTGAGTCGTTGCACAAGAGAACGCTCAAGTACATTCAATTTGAGTACTGTCAGTCGTGCTCGTAGAAGATCCTTATTGCAACCAAGTTATGGATTCTTATTTTTGTGATAATATTTCCCCGACAGCTATGCAAGAATATACTATTAGGTAGACTTAAAACATCTGAAAAAATAACTCCTTTTTTAGGTCACAGCAAGCAGCAGAGCGCTGGCAAGCTCGATATGAAGAAAAGTTCCAAGAAGTCAAGAAGTTAGAATCCAGTCTGAATCTTGCGAAGTCCGCAGTCGCTAGGCTAGAAAAGGAAAAGCGTGTTCTTCTCACTAGAATTTCGGAGGTGAAAAGTAAGTGAGAGCGAAACACTAACTAACACTTACTAGAAAATGAACAGAAGTCTTAGTAAATTTTATATCATTCAGAAAATGCTTGTACGGCACAAGTTAAGATTTTTAATATTATTTCCTTAATGTCTTAATATATTAATGGGAACTTTTTCCTGCTGGACATGGGTATTATTGCTTGACTAAAAAAAGACCTTGAACGAAACATAATCAGCCGATTTTCATTTTTAGATGAGGGTCTATTAGCGATAGAAAAGCAAGAAAGCGAAGCATTAGAAAAGTCTCTTCGTCCAACGCATGACTGCGACTGTGCTAGCCAGTCTCCGGTATCTACACGATCTCTTCTTGACAGGGTTGAAGCTCAACAAAGAAGAATCATTGCTCTAGAATTTGCTGAAAAGGTGATCTTTGAATGTCTTTTTATTTTATTCGAATGTATTTGTCCTCAGCATTGTCCATAGATATCAGCTGTTGCTGCAAATACGACTGTTGTATTCGCCTTTCAAAATGATCTATGTCACCATGGCTGACATGGATCATTTTGCAGATGACTTTAGTAAAGTGGGAGTCAAAATTATACATAAAATTTCCCTCTTATTCATTACAATTAGCAAATGCTTATTAAACCTATTTTAGTAGAAATATGTTTTGTCACGTTCTTTCCATGACATACCTTTTACACAACTTTGTAAAACTTGCATTAAGTAGCACTACCTGCTGGATTCACATCAAAAGTTGATAGTCTAGCAATTCGATACAATTTATACTTTCATCACCTAACGTGGTCTTGTCTTCGTTCTAGATTCTGTCTTCCCCACAATTATCCTTTACACACTATACAAGGTACACACTAAGCCTTATGAGTATTAATTTATCACTCAAAAAACATTGCATCGGAGATTATGATTAGGTATATTTTTTATTATTTCATAATAGAGCTTATTTTTTCTTTTATCAGGGAAACGAGCTTCTGGTTGCGGAGTACGAGAAGGCCTTGGCTGAGGTGACCTCCCTCAAAGGCCAGGTGCTCAAGCTTGAATCCACGTTGCTGGAGGCCCAGATTCGATCTCCGCTAAAGTCTACTCAGGAAGCTCAGCCAGAACTCGATTATTGGAAGAGGTACTCTCCTCTAGAACATATTTTATTTATTCGGTTACGAGTTTACAGTACGGTTACATATCATCATCATCATCATCATCAGGCCTTTTTAGTCCACTGCAGGAGCATGACCCTCTCTATACTACCGGAGCCATACTTGGCCAGAGCAGACAAAGGATTTGGCCTACACTCTCCTCGCTGGCCAGACGGGTTGGAGAGGTCTCATTAACGTTTATGAGCTTTGTTTAGATTGTATTTCTTAAGTCGCCTCTTACGACCTCCATGGAAAGACTAGTAGTACGGTTACATATAATATATTTAAAAATACACACAACAACAACTATCTTACATTTGAACTACCTAAGACATCTAAATCTAAATGCATATTCGTTTCAAATTTATTATTTTCATTCATAATTAAATGAATATTTTAAAGGTAGCAATTCAAAGCGTGGTAACACTTTAGTATCAGTTTGGAAGTTATAGATTAAGGTGAAATATAAACGGAAGGCATACTCGTATGACTGATTGTGCAAATTCTCTCCAACAACTCGAAGTTTTATGGGATTATTGAAGACCTTTTTTCAATCAAGCTTTTTACAAACGAATAATCCCTTTATATTCGTACAAAACTAACTATATCTAGGTATATTCAATATCAATAAGTTATATATTTTTCCAGTTACTGTGAGATGCTAAAAGAAGAGAACATACAGCTGACGATGCGCGTATCCGCTGCAGAGAATACACCGACCACTGCACATCAGCATCGCGTGCAAGATCTGGAACAGACCGTACTCACTCTCAGAGGTTAAACTCATCTAACATTCCTTTTTTAATTGTTAATTCAGGTCTTTTCAGGCTTAACACCTGATTTGTATGCTTATCAATTTTTATTAAGTGACATCATTTGGAGCCAACGCTTTCTAGCGTGCTTTCCGAAATAGGTATATACCTACTGCTGTTGACTTGGCTGTGTTGACGACACTGTCAACATTTTTTACTATTTTTATTTATCCATATTGACCCTCTGGTGAAAAAATTACAAGTTTTTAATACTTAAAGCGAATTACATCAACTGTCATAGGAAGACTGTCAGCTAATTGATCAGTGTACAATATCCTTCTCATGTCTTTATGATTATAGGTAGCTAGTTTTTAGCAAGTCTCTCCCTTTAGAGTAAAGGGAGAGACTTGCTAAAAACAGTAGAGACCGTGCAATCTTAAACTGAATGCCTGACCATTGCATTTACGTTCACATACTAAATAGATGGATATACATAACCTTTAACATGGGTATTTTAAGTCTTGTCAAAATTCCGAACGGTGGGATCTGTTGACCCACACCACAAGTGTATATGAATGTCATGTGCGCGCGACAGAGCCGACGTGTCAATCCATAGAATTGGCGAACTCACGCCTTAAAATTACGTGGACTGACAGCACGATTAGTTGACATTTTAGTTTGCAGACTAATTTGCCGGAATTTGAGACGAAACACAAAGTTAATCGTGGTACATAAGTCCCGTTGTATCATATTACATACAATCAATTCGCCGCTCGCACTCAAGGAAAGTATTGCAATATCCTTACGTATCCTTTCAAACATTAAAATGGTGAGAATTGGTGAAGGTGCGTTCATTTGGAGAATATACGATCTTTCAGGTTATGATGTTTTCATCATCACACAAATATACGAGTATCTCTTTATTTCAGGATTAGTTAGCAAGTTGCAAGCGGAGCAAAAATCAACGTCTTCGGGTCTAAAACGAATTGACTCCAGACCAAGTAGCGGTCGCAGTTCTACTGATAAAGTAAGAGAACAGTACTAATCATTTAAAATAACGCTTTCCTACCTTTTTATTTACATACCTAGTAAGTAATGTACGTTCGCCTGCAAATAGTAGTCCATATAGAAGTTGCGTAAAAAGTAGTTTGTAGCTACGGATACTTTTTAAAAATAACTGTATTTTCAACCTAATACTATGTAAGGTTCATGATATTGTTAAATATATACCTACGCCTCCTTATTTAGTGCAATCGATGTATGGACTTTTACAGTTGACCGTAAATTGTACACTTCTCTAAATCTTTCATAGTTGCTCTTCACTGAAATAACTTTTCTATGCAACACTCCGATTGTTACCTATAAAAGTGTGTCGATACACAAGTTTCTCTTTTTTTAAACCTCTTCAAAATCCATTGCGTAGTTTCAAAGATCTAAGCATACATAGGGACAGACAAACAGCGGAAGGCGACTTGATTTTATACTATGTAGTGATAGATCATAGTCAATAATTCACTTCTCGATTTAATCCCCAGGGTCGCCCTCAGTCAGAGTCGCTCCGCATTGAAATAGCAAACTTGAAGCGAAGCATCATGGACAAGGATTTGTTGCTTGAAAAATCCAAGGAAATGTTGAATATAGCGGCGGAAAGGGAAGACGAATTGCTGAGAGAGGTACGTATTATCTTGAGGAGATAAGTTATCTTAGTACGTAAACAAATTTTAACCAGAGTTGTTGTTAGGGACTGGCATAGCTAGGATTCTAATTAATCTATGTTTCACTCAAATTAGTAGCAGTTCAGTTGACGTAATAAATTAAAAACCAGAACAGACTAACTGCTAACTGCCTGTATTAGGCTGTACAGTGTGCCGAATCCTTTAAAAGCATGAGTAGTATACATGGTGAAATTTTTATAATTTTGGACCCTTAAAGGGGTGACTCAGACCATCAATATGAAGAACTTTTAGTATGAGACCACTGCTGGGAACTCAAAAAAACATCGTCATTTCCTTAAAAAAGAGTTCCGACGCCCGGGCAGTTTGTATGGAAATGTCGAATTTTTTTGAGTTCCCTGCTTTGTGCCCATAGGAAAATTTGTTCATATTGATGGTTTGAGTCACCCCTTTAAGGGCCCAAAACGATAAAAATTACACCATGTATATAACTAGCATGCATTGCACATATTGACATAGGCACTATCCCACCTTAGCTGAGGATGGGGATGAACTGAAATGAAATCGGTTGAGGTCGGTAAGAAAAACTTTCAAAACAAATATAATACTATACCTACTTACGTGGTATACCCGCCGATAAGGCAGCCGATTTTTTTTCTTTTTTTAAAGGTCATGCAACAATGTCTAAAATGATTTGTATTCAATTTTTTTTTCTAATTTGCGATGACATTCGCAAATTAGAAAAAAAAATTGCATTTAGGGCAAAATTGACCCCTAGGTATTCAGAGGTTTAGAGAATGAATTTAGGCGGACTCTACGACTGGGGATTATTTAAAACCATCAACATCTTTAATTCTAGTAATCATCAACTTACTGATTGTATAGTTTGTATTAGTACTTAGATTTTAATCTCCTTTGATGATATTTGCCTAGCAAAGTATAAAGTATTTAAATTAAAGGGTGATAGTTGAAATCCATTTTGACATGTTGACACGTCTCTCCTCCACAAATAGCTTTTTCCTTGAAACCATCTTCTATGTCAAGGTTTAATTCTGTACACTTACCTCTATTGTTTAATAACAAAACGTTTGTGTTGTATTTCAGAATGCCTGTCTTCGACGCCAACTGAATGAGCTAACAAAACATAAAGCTGGATTTCTGTCAGCATGATATTAATAAGTTAAGATAACAATATATGACTTAGCTAATATTTGTCGCGTGTGTCTATAGCGTCAAGGTCCGTGCTTGCTTGTAGAGTTATAAGGAAAATAAACGAAAGTTTTGTATTTATTTATTTTATTAATAATTGTTAAAATCTTTGTGCAATTAAGTACTAAGTAAATGCATATTTTGTGTTAGGTTCTCTATTACCTACCATCACATACAATACTTTTACATTTTATTCAATATATATATAAAAATAAATAATAGTTTATAACAATGTAAGTACTATAAAGGTAAGTACCTATACTTAATAGTCTCCTATCGCGCTTATTACCACGGATTGTACCTATTAAAACAATGTAATATTCCTCCTTTGCAATCACAGTTCGCCATAAACTCCTAGATGTGTCAAGTGCGGGAACATCAGTCTAGTATCCCATTATATTTTAGTAGTTCACACTGCAAACATACAAAATTATTACGATGTAAACTAACTTAATCGTAGTATGTGAATGACACACTAACCACGAGTTCAATGGACTCAAATTACTTAGGTATGCAATAGCAATTTTTAAATTTGTTTATATTTTTCGAATGACAGAGCCACTGTACTTGTTGCCATTATTTTATATGTATATCATCTATTTATTTCCAGTACATTGAATAGCAACCAATTCTATCACGAAAAATAAACTGACGGCCCTGCCTGCCAGAAATCGTTTCACGTATAAATTGCCTGTCGTGGAATAAAGAAAGTCATATACGTATATGAACCCTAAAAACATATAGGTACTCATTTTTGAGATAGTCGAGTTTTTAAAAGAGGCACCCACCATAACTTGAGACTTTAAAGGGGCCATAGAGAATTTAAGAATAAATAATCTTTATTTCCATATTTTAGATTTAATTTTAGGTGCCAACCAATGATAAACAGACAGAGATAAATGTAGATAAAATCGTATAAAAAAAGGGGCACCGAAAATTAAAAGCAATAGATTGGAAAAAAGAAATACCGAAGAAGTTATCAGAAGAGCCCATGATATAGTTTTCCCGAAAGACTACGT
This sequence comes from Elegia similella, assembly GCA_947532085.1. Classification (NCBI taxonomy): domain Eukaryota; kingdom Metazoa; phylum Arthropoda; class Insecta; order Lepidoptera; family Pyralidae; genus Elegia; species Elegia similella. Next base: position 11,941,728 of record OX383931.1, on the reverse strand, counting down.
AGACTGAAGGAGCGACAGCGACCTGATGCCTGCAACAGCGAAAACTGACGCGCTCCGTGCAAAGTTGTAAGTTTGTCGCTGCCACTCAACATCAATGATGATTGTGTAAAAGGCATGCATTTCTATAGTGCGTGTGTAGTTAAATGCGAGCGTGCCACGGGACACCCCTTGTCATGTAAGCGTCCTTATTCGAAATTCTACTACCACTTCGCATCAAATGGGCCATATTAACCTGGCCTATGACTTAAGTAGTCATATAAAACATATTTTATGCATGCATACATGTAGAGTAATACTTCAAGATCTAAAAAGTATAAAACCCAGTTACCTACCTGTGTTATAGCATGATTTCCGTATTTACAAAGCACCATGAAGCGTTTTATCTACTCCATCTAGAAACAATTTTCCAGTTACACACTGCAATCCGTTCTCTACAAATGGTCGATTAGTTACGATTACCTACCTAGGAGTAATGATTGTGTCAGTAACATGACGTGCATGCAGTACAAAATAAAATTTACAAGAACTTTAACAATGTTCTTTTTTATTGTAAAATAATAATGTGAAAAAAATTACCCATTTAAGTAAAACTTATCACACAACACTGCAATGTCAAGACATATTTTGTTATGTATCCCATATAGACCAAGTCGATTCGGCATCCCAGTCACAATCAAATGCAAGAAATTATATCTGTCCACGTAAATTCTTTTTTATTTGGTTAAAACCTTCAATAAAAATAATAGTTTAATAAAGACAGACAATATCGAATAGTAGTATCGGAACGAAGCAACCAAATATAAGTTTTTCACCCCATACGACATGATTTTAAACAAAAATCACAAGTAAACAAGTTGATGTTTCCAAAAATTCAATATAAAAAATATATAATCGAAAAATTATCTGAACGTTCTGAACGGAGTCCGTTCCAACTTAATATAAAATTTGGGAAGGACTAACTTTAGTCCCCGGTTTAAACCATTATTCGCCCAAAACAAATTGACAATGAGAGTTGACGAAACGTCCAAGTAATAAGGGTTGACTTATTTTGGTCCAGGAAATAAAGTAAGTCCTCGTTTTATAATAAGACGGTAAGAGTCTAACACATTTTATCTTGACATTTCAGTATTTTGAAATTCCAAAAATATGACAGCCTTCTTCAATCTACATCAAAGCGCATGCAACCCCCAAATTAAACAGTCACTCTTTCACCTGAATTGCGGGTTTTTTCTCATTTGCTTTTTTCTTTAGCAGTCTAGCCAGGGGAGGTGTGAACAGTGCGGGGTCCGGGTGTGACCGTCCCGCTTTCTGCCATGGCTGCTGATGTCGCCATATCAACGAAATTGTACTGCCGATTACAACGACCCATAGAAATCCAATCTGTGGAAAAGATGGTTAATCAGTGAGAGAAGGCACACTAAATAATAATAAAAAAAAATCTGATTAAGGTTATTGTTCTGACGCTCAGTAGTAGTTTATATTATTAAAATTACGCGAGACATAATTTAACTCCTAAACAACGGTTTACTTACTCACGTATTATTAGTCGGTATCACCGACATGTTTCAGCCTCTACAGAAAGCCAAATCTCCGACATGTTTCAGCCTCTACAGAAAGCCAAATCTCCGACCTTCGATTACTTGTGATCGAAGGTCGGCCGGGCCGTGACGACCTTCACACTCGCCCTGAAGATGGCCTTTTCTGTATAGGCTGAAACATGTCAGTGATTCCGACTAATAATGCGTGAGTAAACCGTTATTTTATAATAGAGTTTAGTATATACTTTGTTTAATAGCCTGCTGGCTCTCTTAAATCGTTTATTCCTGCCATCAAGCATCTTCCATGCTGGTCTGGGAGGAAATAAAAAACATAGAATGTAGCAGCTGTTTCTCTTCCACGCAGATCGTAGAAGCCGATAGAGGGACTAATCTAAGGGATCGTGACAATAAGCGATACGGCTAGCAACCCATGACTATTTTGATTCCTCTGCCGACCTGTACCACCAACTCGCTAAACGTGGTCTTTGGGCCTTATGGCCATAGTCTACCTTGTCAGGGATAAAGACGTGATAGTATGTATGTATCAAACATCTCTTCTATGTTTTCATATGTGTACATATTTTACAGTATGTAAATTTTACAAAAAAAAAATAGTTTTTGGTAAAACTGAATATTTACTAAGTAGACATTTTATTAAATTCCAACTTGTTCGATAATTTTATTCAAAACCGAAGTATTTATATGTAAATCCAATGTAAATCGCATTTCACCAAACTTATGCTTGAAACTCTTACCGTACTAGTCCACATATAAGATATCCTATAGAGATAGAAGTATGAGCTGGGGTCATATTCCTCCGCTGTTATTAACGTCCCGTTGCCCGCGCACCCTTCCGTGCTTAGGGGTAGCTTCAGCGTCGGTGGCCGGGGCCCTCCAAAACTTAGCCACAATGTCAGTGCCATGCCACTAAGTAGCGAAACTGATGCACCCTGAAATCATAAAATTGAATTGTAATCAATAACCAATAACAAAAACTAATAATAAATATGTGTTTGTTAGGTACTTTGTTTTCAGAGATATCGTGTTTAAAAGCTCTACATGATACTGAAACTAGGTTGACGATTTTTAGATTCTTTTTTCTGTATGTATATCCATAACTCTTTATGAAACTTGGTGGATAAACGACACAGGGTAGGCTACTTAATTGTTTCTCCGATTATGATAAGACGGAGCCGGACGGAGTTGCGGGCACAGCTAGTTAATAAATATAGGTACCTATATAGGCATGACTGCAGCTGCAGATGAATGGAATAAGAATTCATATTTATCCTCTTCTAATTGCAAATTCAACATTTCACAAATCCGGACCCAACTTTTCGTACCTGAAGCACCATATCAGGTGGCATAATAATTAAAAAAAGGTTGTGTTAAGCCTAATATGTACGTAAAGATGATAATTTAAATTGCCATTTAAATATTATGGATGTAGTTATAACCACTAATTATATATGATACTATCGTATCGACTTGATCTTATAATAGGTACGAAAGGTAGGTATCGGAACTCTATATCGAAAATACGATAGTCCACTCTACAGTGCTATTTACTGGTTTGGACATGTTAGAATTTCTTATGATATATGTTAAACTTAAACCATGTTCTTATTATAACATTTTGTATCGTGTGACCGAACTAGATTGAGATATTTATCAGATCCACTTCAAAAACAAAGTTTGGCTACTTAGTACGAGTAGTTTAAAAGACAGCTTCGAATCATCTAGTGGTTACGCCTTGATAAGGATTGATATGTGATAACAAGTTTATGTCACGCGATGAATACGGAACATACTTCATACGGAACATATATGAACTTCGACCTCATTCAAGGTTATCCTTGCGTATATAAGGTATTTAGCATTTAGTAAGTACTTTTTTTTTATTTTCTGACTCTTTTTATTTATTTAGTTGACGTAAAACTAGCTATTGTACTACCAAAGGGAATAAACTAAAGAAATATCCCAGATATCTTGGACACACAATTAAGTACTTACAAAATTCCGTTTCCATCATTGTATATTAATAAAATATGTTGTAGGTAGGTTCCTTTACTTATTATGAACATATAAATGAACAAGTTTTTTGCAAAAATTTCACTTATGTGAACAGCTTTTATTATAAGGGAATCCACACTGTAAAGTGTTTTTGAAGAAAAATCAAATGAGCTAAAACACGATTGGTGTGCCCTTTATTTAGTTTAAAAGATCCTATAGCCACTCCATTATCAGACCAGCGCAACGATTCCATCCGATTTACACATGCATGCAAAATTTAAGCTCAATCGGTAACCGGGAAATGGATCAAATTTAATTTGCAAGATTTGATTACAGACAAGCATCGGAACAGGTGAAACTAAATAAAAGCTTGTAAAATACCAACCAATTCAGTGGCAAAAGTTGTGAACATGCCTAGAGTGAACACACCAAGCAGTGGTCCTCCTACAGCCCCGAAGATCGTGAGTGCCGCCTGCAGCACTCCACCCAGGTACTCTGCGAGGAACGCCAGGGCCAAGAACACAAGGCCGTAAGCGCAGGCAGCCAGTTTAGTCAACCAGGTTATATGGGATTCGCGGACCTTGCACCATCTGGAAACATAACCATTTAAATATTCACTGACTACCTGTAGAAAACTCAATTTACACAATATTATAGAAACCTTGGTCAGTGGTGTCATCCTTAACTGCTTAGCTTTTAGTTGCTTATCGCTCCTTTCCCTTCCCCAAATCAAACAAATTCTTTTCCCAGTTTAAACATGCCTCCGATGGTCGAAAGAACAAGAGGCCTCATTATGCTTCCGAACGCTACTGCCCAAGAAACTGCATTTGCCAACCCACCTGCCAAGCGTGATTAGTATGGCAATATCCCATGAAACAAAAATCCTTTGTCTAGCAGTGGACTTCTTACAACTGAAATTATGAATGAAAGAAACCTTCTTGATACTGTCATTTATAATGTAAATATTAGTAAAGTCACTGTTTTTACTTCCACCTCTCGATATTCAATTTTTATTGTCGCGACAAGTTGGCGACAAGTGTATTGGAACGAAAAACAGTGAATCTGATTAAATTAGTTCCGTCTCTTTGTTGAAACTGAGAGGACTTTTAAATATGAATAATACATATGAATTTACGTAAATAAGCTACGTTAATACCATGGTATATTCTTAATCTATTCTAAACGTGTGCAATTCTGTAGAGCCGTTGACACGCTTTTAGAGGTTTTCCAGACAGAAAAATAGTACGACGATCGCACCTTTTTCTTTAACTTAGAAATATTTGTTCAAAATAAAATTATTTGTAATTAGGATCTTATATAACTCAGTTATAATTATAACTCTTATATAACTCAATTAAGATCTTAAATAAGAAAATAACAAAAAAAAATTGACCTTCCCGATCTGGTCATATTTGTTCGGGAAGTCTATTTATAATTTTTTTGTGTTATTCTGTATTTTATTAGAATTTCTGATTTCAAGATTAAAATATTGTCAAGCGGTTCAGAATCAGCATTAAGAAAAGATATAAGATAATGTTGAAATTATTTCCTAAGATTTTATTCTATTCGAATTTAGGTTAGAAACTTTCCAATTTGTTAATTGAAAACAAATCACTATAATAACTATTATAATTTAAACAAAACTACACATCTAGAAAATTAGCGATTAATTCCACCTACAAATGGGTCTTTCATTTATACTTATATTTAATTTATATTTATAACAAGTAAAGAAAATTAATAACTTCTTATCGCATAACATCGCATAACAATAACATCAATCTTATTGGTATTTGCTTAGCTTTAACATTTATTCATTTAACAGTTAACATTTGTTCATTTAACACTGAACAAATGTTAACTAAAACAAAACAAATTTTATTATTAACAAATTTATTATTATTATTAACAAATTTATTATTAAAAAAAATATTATTAACAAATTTATTGTTTCATAATTGAAAAATATATATTTGCAAAATTCTTCAATGGAATAGAGGAAAACTGGTCTTATCTCTTAAAAAACTGATCCCAATATTTCGGAAAAACTATATCATCATCATCATCATCAGGTCCTTTTTAGTCTCCACTACAGGAGCACGACCCTCTCTGTACTACTAAGGCCATACTTGGCCAGAGCAGCCAGAGGACTTGGCCTACACTTTGCTCGTATAACTTTGAATTTCTGCTCGTATTTCTGTTTATTTAAGACTGTACACTGTACTGTGCTTATGGTTTTTTATTTTATTCAAACTTTTGTGGCATACTGCCGATCGTCAGCAGGTTGAGGCAGAATATCAGTGCTTTGCTCATAAACTGTGAGGAAAGCGTAACGCTGAGCCTACAACCTTTTTGAAATGCTGCAACGCTCACAAGATATAATGATTATAATCTTTATTGTTGAATTTGTCCTATTTGTTGTTTTGTGTGTGTTTTAGCATTTTCAAATAAAATACTATTCTATTCTATTCTATTCTATTCTATTCTACACTCTCCACGCTGGCCAGACGGGTTGGAGAGGTCTCTTAGATGTTTATAAGCTTTGTTTAGCTTGTATTTCCTAAAAACTATATGATAAAGGTTTTTACGTATAAATGGATTACTGAATTTTACTGATAACTAATGATTTCTTATGTATCTTAATCCATTATCCAGCAAAACTTTTAAAAACATCCGCAAAACAAAAACAAAAATGCTACAAACAGTAGATTATACTCGCCGTCAGTTTACCCTACCCATCCCCTAATATAAAAACCGGCCAAGTGCGAGTCGGACTCGCGCACGAATGGTATTATCTATAATAAGCTTAAATTATTCAAAATATTTTTTTTATATGATGTTACTAAAAACTTATGCTTTTCGCAATTTTTCCTTTATTTATAAGACGTTGCTTCCAAGATTTGAATTCACGGGAAGTACCCTGTAGGTTTTGATTCCCTTGCGAATGTCGAAAATTTGCGGCATAAAGGCTATATCTTTTGATTGCGTTGGCTTAGAAGTTTGTTTCTTTTTCACAGCTCCAAGGGACAGTAGACAGGAGCATTTGATATGAATTCAGCTTGATATCTCGCGTGCCTGACAAAAAGGGTCTTGACAGACGGACAACAACGTGGTCCTATAAGGGTCCCATTTTTTACTTTTGAGGTACGGAACCCAAAAAAAAGTGTGAAACTCGCCTAGGCACCGATTTAATTGTGGGTCATATTAGAATTTACATTCATCATACGGAACCCTCTTCGAGCGAGTTCGACTCTCACTTGATCGTTTTTATTATTTATTTTGTTAACCTCAACAATTCACCGCTTAAAAGCGTTCTTTATCCATGATTTAAAAGCACTACTTTTTCTGTGACCAGTTTGCCCTGACCTGGCTAAAGATACTGATATCGTTATGTACTGAATGTTATTAATATGAATAGTACGTTTGTTATAAATATCTTAATTTATCGATTAGTTAATGATGTAATCAATAGACCAAGTATAAACAAGATTTCATTCATCTCTTATTAGGTATCTACTATTTTCCCCTTGTGAGAAAGACCAAACCTTTCCTTGTGAAATATTGACTCGGTTATGTGTACGTTTAATTGTTTATAAGTACGTAAGTAGGTATATATATCTATAAACAATATCAATCGATCTATCAATTATAAAATCATATAATTTTAAAACGCGGTTACAAGATGACTAAATGTCTCAAAATCGTAAATATTATCGACACTAGAACTTACTGAGTTAGCTTGATATTTCAAAGATAGTGACTCTGCTTGGGATCAATGACGGATGCAATATAATCAATCTTAACTGAACATTAATCGCGGAGGAGTTGTATTAACAATATCATCATTGTATATTGTAGCCAGAGCAGCCAGAGGACTTGGCCCTAGTAGTACAGAGAGGGTCGTGCTCCTGTAGTGGAGACTAAAAAGGACCTGATGATGATGATATTGTAGCCAATAATTTATGAGTAAGTATTTCTCTTTTTAAAGTGATCGGTTAATTACCTGCTTACATAGTCTGTGAGGGTGACAGCAGCCAAGGCGTTGCAAGCAGCAGATATAGTCGACAGTGAGGCGCTGAAAATGCCAGCCACAAAGAGTCCAGATAGCCCTGGGATGTGCGTCATGGCATTCACCACATAATAGGGCATCAATTGGTCAATCTGATGATAAGATTCAAAGATTTATTCAGAGAATACGCCTGTTCAGGCTCTTTTTCACGTCAATTTACATTTTTAACAACACTTTGTTTATATTCAAATTATTTATTATTGTTCAATAGCGACAAACTACTAACGTTTTGAAACCGACTCGAAAGAAACGCTTTTCAAGAGTATTGGTCAGGGCTTTGTATAATATATTTTCCTTTTAATTTTTTTGATAAAATAGAACAATTTCGTTTTAATTATATATAGGTACTCTTTTTATTTAACATAAAACTGAATATATAACGCATGTATGCTAAACAGTTGAGCATAAATTTTGCGTACCTACGATATAAGTCGAATGTCCCTGAAAATCGGAATAGACCGATTATAAAATTTTACGGCATGTATTCGCTCGTTATAAAAACTTATCACAAAAATGAAATTTTATTATAATTTTTCAATCACTTTGCCTGCTTGTTTTAAGTTGCTTTAATTTTCTTTGAAATTTACCTGTTTACCTTACTGTATAAAATTAAATTCTAGCTTCTCCTAAAAAGTATCTCTTATCTTTTTGGTTAAAGTATCACGTTTTGCAACGTGCAAATTAGAAAAAAAACCCTTACTGAAGAAATTTTGCCATCTGTGAGGGGGTCGCAATCACTGTAGACGGCGTAAATAGCTAAACCACTCATACACGTGAAGAGACTCAGCAAGAAACAGGCGGGCCATGCCCACCACAGACACAACTTAGATCGTTCCAATGTGCTCACAGTCTGCAGTCTTTGAACCTGAAGAAAAGTTGAAAGATTAAATGATCTTGTTCATGATAAAAGCAAGCACTATTATATTGAGAAATCTATGCTAACTACAATTTTATAACTTATCTAATTACGTACTTAAAAACTCGTTGAGAACCATTTTTAGTAACAAAAATTACCTGAGTGTGATTTACAGCATATAAAGACATATTTGTGAAGAAACCGCCGATAATAAGCGACCACCATGTATGTCTTTCTGTAGGATCCACACTAAAACTGAAAAACGAAATGTCATTACTATTAACTCAAATAATCTTAGTGTTATCGCATCAAAAATAGTAGTCTAAAACTTACTTGTTAAAGTTCAAACGCCCTCCTTCTGATGCCTTATTAAATATTACTGTAAATCCTCCAAGGTCAATGGAACTAAATATAACAACACTTATTACAGCAGCAAACATCAAAAACGATTGTAGAACATCGGTAAATAATACTGCTTTCATGCCTCCTAGAGTAGAATAGAAGGTACACACTAATCCAACAACTAATATTGATATCAGTCTATCTAAACCTGTAACAGATTCTAATACTATAGCTGGAGCATATAAAACTATTCCGTTGTATAATACCATTTGTAACGTATATGTTAAAGAAGCTAACATCCTTATTCTTGGTCCGAAGCGAAGTTCTAAGTATTCGTAAGTGCTAGTTTTCTGTAACCCGAAAAATACTGGCAGGTAAAAACTAGTGCATACGGGCATCACTAAGGCATAACAAAAGTTGATGACCATGAAGATCATGCCATAGTAGTAATTCTCAGCTGAGACCCCGAGCAGAGTGACGGCAGACATAAAAGAAGCCATAAGAGACACTGCCACGGGGAAAATCGACATATTGCGGTCAGCGAGGAGATATTCCTGAAAAGAAGATGAAAACCAGCTTAAAAATTGAGAATAGTTTCCTGCATTTTGGGCAACGTGACAGGCACTGAAGGTTTTTTTTTTACTTCTTATTCTTAAAGAGTACTTGAGAGGAATTTCCTGATGAGTTGAGAGATTTTGTGAGACGACCCGATACTCCTATGACGCGTAACACGTTATGTTATAAGTTATACACTTTTTAAGTTTGACATTATATCAATATGTATGTATATAAGTCTCTTAGGTTTAAATTTCACAGTCCTGTAGTAAGATGTACAGCGGTTTATTTTGAATATCCTGGCAATATTATAATAGGTGCCCGTTGATTTCTTTTGGCTTGTATTTTTTTTTTAATGTTTTAGTAAGGGTTTTTACGAGCTTTATCTACGTGTACTTTGAATTTCCAAACGTTTTGAGGTGAATATCTTTTTTTAATTTCAAGGGAAAGGGATAATATTTACCTCATTAGTTTTCTGTTTTCCGCCACTGAATCTGCAGTAAAGTCCAATCGCCACAGAGACAATCATTGTGGCAGCCATGATGGCATAGTCCCATGGTCCAAAAACTGTCCTTATCATTGTGATCTGAAAAAGGTCCTGTTTAATATTCTTAAAAAATCCAAATGACAGGCGTGCTACAATGTATCACCAACATGCTTAGATCGGTGTTGGGTCCTATGGCCTGGAACTCTGTCGGGTAAACAGACAGACTTAAGGGATAAAGGAAAAAAATCTAAATCCCAAATAACAATGCCTATTCCAATCTTCGGCCAATTAAATGTGTAGGTTTTTGTAAGTAGTCAGCATTTGTAAAAATTTGCACACTATTTATTTTTCCCTGTTGCCGTATTACCTACCCATCAGCAAAAAAATATTTCGTTTTTTAACTATTTCCTCAGAATACCTATGTTAAAATGTAAAAATTCTACGTAAGGAAGTGGCATTGTATTACGTAAATAAAACATGTGCCGCTAATTGTTCCTAGTTTCTATTGGTACATTACAATGAGCTATCAATCTCAATTTAATATTAGTAATGGCAACAAACCTACTACTTGTCCGTTGCTCCATATTTGATGGGTTACTTGTCGTTCGTGACTCTTCACATACTCTCGATGTATGTTTATCAGTTTGATTGAAGCTAAGACTATGTTCTATGTCGTGAAATAAACAAACACTTATACGAGAATATGCGCAGATAATATGAATATCTTTTCAATGTCACCGATAAATTTTGTCGTGTTAAATAGAAGTCAAATATTATAATAAATGAAATACACTAATCACTGTAAAAATATCACCCATCGCCAACCTGACCTGGTTTCACCTAACAGTGAATGTATAATATATTGGTCTCCACCAATTATTTGACCCCAAAATCACTGTTCTAGCTACAATGAAATATTTAAATCTGTTTTCATTTCGTCCACCCCACCCGTTTGACGGCTACGATGACATAGACGGACACACAAACACACATAAAAAACATACATCTGGAGTTCGGAGAAATAAGTCTTTCTCCGAACTCCAGATGTATGTGTACCTTAAAGTATTGTTTTTGGATTGACAAACGCCAGCCAAGACGCGGGCAAAAAGCTAGTATGCAATATTTATATTTTGCCAGATCAGAGGTATTATTGCTAAGTTAATTATCACCAGTTTAGGAAAAACTATGATTATGCATAAAATACACTAGGTAAGAAAGTGTACCGTGCAATATGTGATACTAAAATTGGCCTTTTAGTATATACTTAGATACTCATAGTTCTTAATTTGCATACCAACGAGAATTTCCAAGGCGAATTAAACTTTTTTGCCCTGCTCTTGGAAGCAATGACCGAGTGAAGACTTGAAGAGTTGACTTTTCGATGTTAGGTAATATGGAAAAGCCAAGTGCGAGTCGAACTCGCGCATGAAGGGTTCCGTTCCGTTATCTATAAAAACGGCAAAAAAAAATTGTCTGTTGTATGGGAGCCCCCTTTTAATATTAATTTTATTTTTATTTAAATTAAAAGTGGATAAATAACTAAACATTGTGTGAATATTTCAAGTGTCTACTTGTTGCCATTAACAATATCGAACAAAAACAAGCAAAAAAGTCGCGTTTGTTGTATGGAAGCCCCCTTTAATATTTATTTTATTACATTTTTTATTATAGCGGCAACAGAAATACATCTGTGAAAATTTCAACTGTGTAATTATCACGGTTCATGAGATACAACCAGGTGACAGACGGACAGCGGAGCGATATTAATAGGGTCCCGTTTTTACCCTTTGGGTACGGAACCCTAAAAACTATAGTGGGCATTCTTAATAAATGAAACTTTGCCATTGCTCAAAGCCAGGGTCGAAATTTCAAAATATTTTTTTTTTACTATTTTTTTTTACTTAATTTTGGTATAGGCATTTGTCTCCCATCTCACCTGATGGTAAGTGACGATGAAGACGAGGATGTCTTTTTTTCCATTGCTTTCTTAAATAAATATCACACAAATTGAGCTAGCCCCACAGTAAGTTTTGAACTTGTGTTGCAGGATACTAACTCAACGATACTATATTTTATAAATAATCATCCAAGACCCAGGTCCATCTGAAAAAGATCGTTTTCCATCATGACCTGACCGGGGATCGAACCCGGGTACCCTCGTGTCGCAGGCTGGCGTGTTAACCACTGCGCCACGAAGCTCGCAAAATGAAAGGTAAATAAGGAAATAATATAAAAATAAATTTTAAACAATTACTCACCCAAATATTATTGTATCCATATAATCCCAATTTTTATTTTCTAATATTTTCTTTTCACTTTATGCAAATAATTAATAAAACTTTTGAGAAAACATATTAACTATTTATTTCACCTAAACCAACGTGAATAAACTTTGTGACCTTCAAATTAACGGGAATCCACAAAATACGAGTAGGTATATTACGAAAATGTAAATATGATTACATCGACCACAGAACCGGCTACACGCCGACTAACTGAACTAATGAACTATAGACTACAATCATTCATTGAATGAATGATTTGGAAATGAAGCTACGTAGTGTAGTGTTATATGCTCTTTGTTTGCAGTGTGTGAATATCGTGTTTTACTTCCCTGACGTCGCATTTGTGAGGTTACGTAATGGATGTCTAAACATCATGACACTGGGGCTCTGGCTCTACATTGCAGAGTTTCAAACAAAATGGAACTAATCGTTTGTTTATTATTTTGTTTTTCCATGTGCAGGTGGCCAGCACTGGTGTCAGATTTTTCAAGCTACCTAAATGCATCTGACATAGCTTAACGATTGTACTTGACATAAATATTAATTTTATTATTAAAATAAAATTAATATTTAAGTCAAGTACAAGTAAGTATTCATGTTGAAAATGGATTTATTTTCAAGTTTCTACCTACCTGTTTCATGGGAAACGTAGACCCGGAAGAAGGAAAACTTCGTGGTTGAAGAATTGTTCAGAGAATGGTTCAACATGAGTACCCGATCTCTCTTTCGTTTTGGCAGCTTCTTAATGAAAATGAAAGCGTAACAAACAAACTCACTTTCGCATTTATAATATTAGTAAGGATATGGACAAGGAAGTAAGGATAAGGATTCCATTTTTAATATTTGTTGTTATAACGGCAACAACAATACATCATCTGTAAAAAAAATTAACTTTCTAACTATCACGGTTCATGTGATACAGCCTGGTGACAGACGGGCGGACAGACAGACGGACAGCGGAGCCATATTAATAGGCTCCCGTTTTTACTCATCGGGTTCGTACACGACAAAACAGTGTAAGCCAATTTATACTGTTGTTGATTAGGTATCATGATTATTTGTTTGTAAAAAATATTCAACCCAACTATTGTGGCGAAAAATATCTCGCAGAATGCTCAAAAGATATCAAAGCTACAGTTCTTGCGATTAACGACGTTGAGCAGGATTTACTTGGGGTAAAGTATCTGCATGTGTCACAATATACGGATTATAAGCGGATAACCAAAATATAAGTCATTGGTACTTGATTTCTCTACATTAATGTCAAAATCAAATACCTACTTAGTGTAAGTATTCTCTTTCAATGTATTTGAAATTCTGTCATTACTAACTATACGCTCACTCACCATACTGGTTATATATGCTCTTTAATGTACGCACACCAACGCAGTGAAGAAAATCATGTAAGTCGCTTTTGTGAATTGCATGAATAGCACACACTTCAGGCTCAAAAACGTTTTATTTTTCAGGTTATTGTGTAGGTACTACATAATTAATTTACTAATTAATTATCCCATCAAAAGCATTAATATAAAAAAATAACAGGTTTGTTAACAGTTTATCTAATAAAAGAAGTGTAATCTAACTGGAAACCATATTTTATTTATCCTTACTAATATTATAAATGCGAAAGTGAGTTTGTTTGTTTATTTGTTTGTTTGTTTGTTACGCTTTCACATCGTAACTACTGAACCGATCATCATGAAATTTGGCATACAAGTTCTCTGGAGTACGGAGAAGGACATAGGCTACCTTTTATCCCGGGAAAAAGTACTATTCCCGAGGGATCGACATTAACGCGGGCGGAGCCGCGGGCGAAAGCTAGTTATTTCATAAAAACAAGTAAAATTATGAATAAAAATCTTCCAACATACCACAGAGAGGCAACGTGCCCAAAACATTGGCAGCGTTTCCTCGCTCTATCGTGAGACTTATACGTTGAGCAAAAAAGCTGCCAGCTCTCAAGTCTCCCGTTGCATCCACGAGACGCGTCGTGATGTCCCTTAAAAATAATTTCATCGTATCGAAACCAAGTTCTTTCGATCTCCTTATAGCTTCTGTTATGCATTACGTTCTTCATCTATCTACTTAAAATTATTTGTTATCTTAGCTGCTATTAAATTTGCGACTTGGCAAGAATTTCTTGCGAGAGTTCCTCATACTTAGAACTGAAACTCATAATTTTTTTTTATCAACTCATACGTGGCGGCATCTTCGAATAGGTCTTCAAAAATGATATTGAGATTTCTAATATATTTTTTCTAAACTGTATAGTTTGCGCGAGACACTTCCAAAGTGAATGTTTTTGTTTATAAAAATGTGCCAGCCATGCTATAAAACACTAAAGATTCACAAAATATTGTTGTACAAAAGAAAAAATAACACCACAATGCTGTAACTTGAAGTTTAGAATGCTGATTGTACTGTTTTTTTTCTGTCGTATTAATAGGTTGCTATTTTATGAAACTATTATATGAAAACGAATTATTACATTTAAATCATATGTACCAATATATGAAGGAAAAATCTTCATATGCATATTGACGTAGCTAGCAAAAATAATATAGAATAGACATCGTCTCATATTACGAAAGCAAATAATAATTTTACTATCACTACATAGAATAATACAAAGTCGCTTCCCTATGTATCATCATCATCAGGTCCTTTTTTAGTCTCCACTACAGGAGCATGACCCTCTCTGTACTACTAGGGTCATACTATGTATACTCGTACTTAGATCTATAAAACTATGCAACGGATTTTGATGCGTTTTTTTTAACAGATAGGGTGGTTCAAGACAAAGGTTTATATGTATAATTTATTGCACCCGTGTAAAGCCGGGGCGGGTCACTAGTATACGATAAACATGCATCTCTTCCATGCCGGGGTAGAGTTATAAGAAAAGTCAAACATAACATTTTCAAGGATTTATGGCAGTTTTATTTCAAATGTAACAATCACTATTGAGTTAAGTACTATTTTAAAAATGCCTATTTACCGTTTTGGTAGGTACCCGTATTACATCTCTATCATTTTTATTGACAGGAGGCAAATATGATATCAGTAACCATTATTCATTGTTTTTAACCAATTACTCGATATGATATTCGTATCACTGTGAGATATGAAATGTGTTCAGTTAAATGTATATATATAGCTATTATATATATATAGCGAATGGAAATGCACAAAATAGGTACAGGAAAATTATAAATATTTCTACTTTTTCTTAATGTACCAGGAGACACGAGTTAGAACCACGACAAGATACGGATTTTATCATGCATGACTCTATAAATGAAGTAGCATCAAGCTTCTTTGATTGATTACCTTGTTTAGATAATCAAGTCAAAAGAAACTTGTAATCACCGTAGATAAAAGCTACAAAATACTGTCGAAAAAGAAAAAACTCTTATTACATAAATAAGGAATGAATAATAGTCTAAGGCGTGGAAATTTAAATACCTACAATAGAGAATCTGCATGCTATGTAAATTGAGAAAAATATTTCTGATGGCGCAAACATTTATCTAAAAAACTGATAAGCACCTTTCGATTTGATATTGGTACATAAAATATGGTTAGGCAAGTCCATTTTAAAATCATAACTAAAAGATAAAGATAAAATAAAAAGATAAAACCTTACAATGTATAGCATTTTCCCATAAATTCAATATGTAACAAATCTGTCGGACTAAGTTTTCATTATGCGTACAACAGTGGCATATGAGACGCCACAGCTCTCTTGCCTTTTAAAGGGTTGCAATACTTGTAATGGACTCACCTAAAAAAACTACAATTTATATGCATGTCTCTATTACTATAATTTTACATAAAAAAACATTAAAGTCATAATAGATGTAAAATAAATGAATTTAACATATATATTTAACACATAGCTTTGTCTAAATTAAAAAATATCAACAATTTTTCGTCTTATTATACCTGCGTGTTTCGTCTATCATAAATAATTTATAAGGACTTTTTTATACATATATACATTGCTATTCAGAACACACATATTACTCGCAACGTTCTAACAACTAAATTCGTAAATTACTAGGATATCTGCTATACATACTTACATAAATAATTTATTATATATGGAAGCCATTTTAATCACCAACAATACAGCTTATAATAGCTTTAGGCAAGCTGAATAAAGTTTTGTAAAGTCACATTTTTAATAAAAATAGATGTCCGGTTAAAGATTTCCCTTAAATTGCATATTTAGATAATGGTTAGTACCTACTAAGGAACTTTTCAAAATTAAGTATTTTAACTGTGAGCTTTACACTTTACATTTAATCCATGGCAGTGAATTTCGCAATGGGAAATTCACTGCAATGAACACTGAACAGTGCAAGCAAAAAAATAACTTAATGAATACACACACATACTTATATAAATCATCATTATGTATTATTCAATTACTTTTTATATTTTGCTATAGGCTAATAGGGCAAAAAAACTTATGTATACGTAAAAAGTATCAATTTTATGCAATTAGGAAGTATTTATGTTTATGAGATATATAAGTATCTTTGAATATTGGCTCCCTGTACCTGGGATTTTATTTTTGTTAATTTTATTTGCACTTGCATCTTCAGATGTACCCTTTCATCTTAAAATGTACCCTCTTATTATTATAGTTTTAAAAACATTCACTAACAAACACCTATTTATTGTCTATCATTATTAATTAACTAGGAATCTCATTAAATCTAGGACATCACAAACATTCTACTTTAGGTTATACTTTATTATAATTATAAGTACATTATTCAGTGTTTTTTAAAGTATGGTTTTTGAAGTTGTGCGCACTAAATCAACATTTTTATTTTTATCAAAAATATATAATTAGACAGGACATATTAATTTATAAAGACATATTGTACATTTGTATGAAAATATCACACATACGAAAAAGTCAATCAGACAGAGACCCCAAATGATGCACACAACATTGAGCAGAATTTAACCAGTCGCATTCAGTATTATTTAAGATTATATGGTGTACGTGATATCCCCTCTGGACACCTGGTATAGGTAATATCTTCTCTCGATACGGTCTGGCCTTAGATTGACCAATGATGATGAGATGAGATCAGTACGACCGCGTTAAAATAGAAATTATTTTGACTTGTCCTTTCCCGCGAAATCTGCATTATTTATAAACATGACATGGTCTTATGTGTCATCTATTACCATATCATTGTAAAGTTTCATTAACATCCATCAAGTATCATTAACTGACTTGCAAACTTCTTCACATCCAATACAAGTTTTCACATTTGTAATTTTAAAAGTAGTATATGTTTATTATTATCCTGTGACTGTGAGGTCCTTGTCTTGTAAAGCGTTCGCGTTCTGTCGGTTCTCGCCAAGTAATATGATTTGGCATCAATATATACCTAGTCTTTACACTTTGGTACTTGTTTGATGATGAGTTGATCTAAGTCCTTTACAATTATGTTCAGAACGTGGTAATTGTATAATTAATATGATATTGTAAATCAAACTAACCGACGAAATAATTTAATAAACCTAGAAAACATCTAATATAGAAATAATTGCGGGAACTGCAGGAACTAGTCTTGTACTCCGTTATACTTCAGGAGTTCACACTGTAATAAAATATAACATTAGATAATAAAACAACAATACATGTCTCGAAATACAACAAACATTATGTACAATTCATGTAAAATGTAGAATAATTTCAGTGGAATCAATTAGTACGTAATTTTTATGGCCCACTGATTATTGGAAGTATATCTTTCCATTCTATGCTAATTCTATGTCACAGTCATGACAAATCTCTTTGTACATATATTAACCTATTATAATTAACGATGTGGCCGACGATGTTGGGTCTACAATTGGAATTACTATTAATTTGGCATTAGATTTTAAGTACGATATTTTAAACCTGTTTGTGGTCCGTTATCAATAAATAAAAAATCTCTTTCATAACGTAGAGCTAAACATTTTCCTAAATAATAAAGTGGTGATTTAGTTAACCGTTACAACGTAGCTTGTATGCGAATCTCAAAATTTAATCGTTCTCAGTTAAAAAAGAAACAGTAAACCGTCAAACCACAGATATTTATAAACTTTTAACGCGTCTCACAGCCATTTTGTTGTGAGAATGCGGTAGTTGTTAGTAGATAACTACGTCGACCCTACGTCGAAAATACAATTGGTAAACAAAAATCCCAAGAGACTGCGAGGACACGACACCTTGAAAATAGTTTATTTTCGCATAAATACGTTACGCAGTAGTATAAAGTATATTATGTAAAAATGTATAAAGTAAATTTTTTTTTTTTTTTTTTTTTACAAAATTTGAATTAGGCATTTGTCTCCCATCTCACCTGATGGTAAGTGACGATGAAGACGAGGATGTTACATGCCTATCCAAGTGATACCCATTAATTCAGTATGTAGTCTGAAATCTCATCAATATTTTAAGTTGTTAACCTTAGCTGTTGTCGCAAAAAGCTGATTGAAAAATGAACAAATGAAAATACCTATTTTACTATAGTATTTTACAGCCATAAGAAAAGAATTTACCCAAAATATGACCCATGATAAAGAATATTATAAGAAAGAAAAGAATATTTTTATTACTGTGCCTAATATAGTTATCCACAATATTTAAGAAGAAATAGGTATATTAAAGAAATAATAAAGACATTTTACCCACCTGTTGCCATGATTGCTATCTACAAAGCAGCATTGAAGCGTATCTACTCCATCTAAAAATAAATGTGTACTATTGCAAACCATCCTCTATACTATATGATATGATTAGTATTACGCGATAATTATAATGTTTGATTATTTATAATGGAAAGTTACAAAGAATGAAAAAAATAAATAAGAAGATATTCAACCATATCTATGATTGTTTAAGAGAAAACAATAGCAACTACTACTAAAATGAACTAAAATATAATAAACAGATACATTTAAATCAATTCATACTGCCAATTTGAAAGGAGCATGCAAAAACAGAACTAGGTAGGTACCTACCAAAATGCCACAAAGCTTTTCATACCATTCAGTCTTTTTTTTTATGGCAACAAACAGTCATTTAAACAAAAATATACTATTGAACTTATTTTCTAAAAATAGACCAACAGTGCCAAAAAGTTTAAAAAATATAAAACAAATACAAAGTGGTTCGAAATATGGCAGAATCACTAACTATACCGTGTTAGTATAGTATATATAGTGTTAGTACTTTAAAATATGTATGATAAAGTAAAATATATATGAAGAAAAAATATATATCTTAGCCTGGTTTGTTAGTTAATTGAGTTGTTAACTTTCGTTTTAAACTGTTATTCGATTAATGAAAAATGACAATGTTTACAAATTCTTTATTATAAGAGGAGGTGGAACGGTGAATAAATGTATTACAAGTATAATTTTTCTGTAAATGCGGAGGATAAAACAGAGGAGTATTACGTGAGGAGCGTACGGGTCAGCGCTTAGGTGGTAACAACGAAATCTTACTAAGAAGTGTTGGAGAGTCAATATAATTATTGAGAACTTTAAAGAGAAATACAATGTCAAACATTTTACGTCTGTCATTCAAACAGAGTAATTTATACCTACATAAAGCCTCATCGTAGGATTTAATTGAAAGCTGTCCACGATAGTTCAGTGCTTTCATAAACTTCTTTTGTACTTTTTCTATTCTATCTTTATAACTGGGATTCCATACCACACTACCAAAGTCTAAAATGGAGCGAACAAAAGCAAAATATAGAATTCTCATAATTATTGTTTTTTTAAATGGCTTACTTATCCTTAATATAAATCCTAGTCTTTGAAAGGCTTTTTAACGATGTGATCAATGTGTATTTTAAATGATAATTCAGAGTCCATAATTATACCTAGATCTCTTATATTTGTGACTCTCTTAATACTTTTTTATTTCATAATTATATATAATAATGTTTTTTTTTTAATTTTTATAAGAATATAGTTAGTAAATGACACGGTGTCTTTTTTATAGCTGTATAATATTTTATAAATGGTATTTATTTATTCATTCATTGTAATTAAGTGCATACACAATTAAAATATAAAATTATGAATAAACGGATTTTATAAAAAGTATTTCTCTTCAGATATAATTTTCGTCAATGTAAAAATACGGTAGATGTACGTTTGTTTTTCAGCACATTTTTGTTACATATCTAATAAATATTTGACAACAAAACTTTGCGGCAGATTGGCAGGAAACTAAATTGAAGCGCATGCCATATCAAGTTGTAACGCTTATACCTGAACAGGAGTCTTTTCCTTCTCAGCCTTATTCCTCAGGAACCTAGCAAGAGGGGGTGTGAAGAGGGCAGGGTCAGGGTTCTGCCGACCTGCCTTCTGCCACGGCTGTTGGTGTCGCCACAGCAGCGATATCAGACTGCCAACTACGATGACCCAGAGAAAACCGATCTGAAGAGATTTAATCAAAAATACAGTAATTTATTTATTTGCTTAATACTTACTCTCTCTCTCTCATCTAAACATGTTTCGGATGCTTCGGAACCCGGAATCTTGTTTAAGAGTCTGTATGATTCATGCTGTTAAACAATTTGGATAAGTTGGCCTACCCGCCTTGGGTATACTTTAGTTCACAGCGTAAGTTCTTTTGCTCTTTAGATCCGAAGATATTTTTTTTTGCTATACCTATATATACTATACGTTAAGTTAAGTTAGTATATATACATATATTATACTATCTTAACACTGTCATAATAACAATCAGCCAAAAATTTAATAGCATTTTGTTTATTTCTGAGTAAATTTGATCGCCAAAGAATAAACAGCTAAATAGTCGCTTAGTTAAGATCAGGATTATCTTATCTCTATGGTTAAGATAGATTTTTAAACTAGTTGACTAGAAACTAGAAATAGATGCTAACTGTTAAACGCCTGGCAATACGATACCAAGGTTACATTTAAAAAGTTAATAAGGTCGTTAAGTTTTCTCCTGAGAACCTTCTCCTGAGAAAAATAAGCACGATAAAAAGAAATTACCCAAATCGGTCCAGCCGTTCACACGTGATGCGGTAACTATGGAATTAATTTTTATTTATATAGAAGAAAGATTTATACTAAATTCCTAATATTTATTGTTTCTTTCCAAGATTCGGTTTATATGAACTTACCGGACAAGTCCACTGGTAAGATATCCTGTACAAGTAGAAATAGGAACTGGGGTCGTATTGTTCAGGGTTGATGATTGTTCCGTTGACTGCGCACCCCTCAGTGCTCAACGGCAGCTTGGTGATAGGGGGCCGGGGGCCGCCGAAACTTATCCACAGGGTCATCGCCATGCCCGTCACCAGGGATACAGATACACCCTGTAATTAAAATTTAAAAGTTTATACATGTAATTCTAAATTAATTAATTAATTTAGAATGTACTCCGGTACAAAAAAACTTAATAGAGATTATGCGATACTGTCAGTTATTAGTCTAAGTTTATTTCTTTTGTGTAAAAATAATAAATAAATAAAATACATTAAAAGTCATACCTACAATATAAGTCTGTGCTGGCAATATAATAATAGGGATTTCAAAATACATTAATTACGTTGACGTCAAAGTGGTTTACAGCTACTCAACTTTAATGCCACTTTTAAAGTGCAATTATAGAAGAAGCGGCAACAAAATGCACTGCTGTATTTCCTAAAGCGATGTTACAACTTTAATTCGCCATATAAAGCAGATAAGTGGATTAAACATACTTTTCTTAATTTAAATGTATTAACATGTGATTAAATAATACTCCTGCTTTGTCGTGTTACAAAATTTTGATGTATGGTTGAAAGTATCACGTAAGTTTATCTTTAACCTTACCTCTTGTATGCGGCAATACCAGACACAATAGTTAAACAATGCATTTTTGCTCAGATCTGCGCTCCCGCATACGTGCGATTAATCTTGGAAATGTTAATTATAAAGCGCCGTACAGGTTGAAGTGCAGTGAAAGCTATTTTCGCGGTTTGGTATTCGCGGATTCGTTATTCGAGGGTTATACAATTTTGACGCACTCTCCGTATTCGCGGATAAATAATTCTATATCCGCGGATTTGAAAATAAAATTTACTATAAGTAGATAGTTTATTTATAAGAAGTTTAGCAAAGCTAGGAGATGAAAATTGTTATGAATTGTAAATAAGACGCGGGATCCTTTCATAAAAAATGATTCATTTATGCAAATAAGTCTAATTTTTAAGAGACTTAATTCACTATCCCATTTAAAAAGCTGATTAGATTTTTAATTTGGGTTTCGTAGCGAACTATGGATTTTTTTTATTTTTATTTTGTTATTTGATTTAGTTTATTTGTATCTGGCTCTGGCGTCATTTAACTTTGTAGTCATACTTAAATGGCCTAAGTTCGATCCTCAATTCAAGGTAATTTCTAAATAAATCTTAATTTCTAATTTTAAATGTGAATGCGTCTGTACTATCTTGTATTACTACCAATAAATATCTAAAAAGAAAAAAAATATTCTAATTAACCGTAAAGGAACAAAAATTCTTACCAATTCAGTAGCAAAAGTTGTGAACATGCCAAGGGTGAACACACCAAGAAGAGGGCCCCCAACAGCTCCGAAGATGGTGAGTGCCGCCTGCAGCAACCCACCCAGGTACTCCGCAAGGAACGCCAAGCCCAGGAACGACAGGCCATAAGCACAAGCAGCTAATTTTGTCAGCCAGGTGATATATGATTGGCGAATTGCGCACCACCTTAAAATTGTATAGAAACAAATGAAAATGACTATTGTTACTGAGCAAATTATATCATTAATGCAAAGTGCACTTAAATAACTATAAGTACATAACGTACGTATCCCCTTCCCTCACGAGTAAGACCATAAGGCCGCGACTAACAAAATAATGGGTGTATGAAAATGGGAGTCATAAATTAGGTTCGGTTTTTCCCAGACTCATACGATCTAGACGTGATGAAAAGTTACAGTTATGTATACACTATAACTATAAGAGATAAGCTAGATATATTTTAAAAGTAAGTCAATATTGATATAATTCAAGTAAATACCTAGATAACACAACAATCATAGGTAACGCGTTTATACCTAGCTCAAATCCGTCCTTGAATGGAATACTGTTCCCACCTTTGGGACGGTTCGGCCAAGTATCAGTTATCCGCATTGGACTCTGTGGAGTGTCGTGCCCTAAAACTTATAGGCAACGATAAGTTGAGATTCCAAAGTCTTGAGCAGCGACGTCGAGTGGCTCGTCTGTCAGTTTTCTACAGGTTGCATTTCGGGGAGTGTTCACAGGAACTCCACAAACTTATCCCACCCACCCGTTTCCGACATCGGTCTACTCGACGGGGTGAAAGTATGCACCCGTATGTGGTTGATATACCACCAGCTCGCACGAAGCGCTTCTCCTCTTCGTTCATCTTGCGTACGGCTAGGGAATGGAATCTCTTGCCACCGGATGTTTTCCCTGACACATATAATTTGGGTCTCTTTAAGACTAGAGTGAATAGGTTGTTAATGAGCCAGCGAGTTCCACCATAGGCCACATCTTCACTTAACATTAGGTGAGTAACGTGATCAATCGCTGGATCATCCAAAATAAAAACAAAAAAAAAGAAAACGCAGCATTTTCAGTCGAGAATCCATAGGAACCTACCAATCATTATTCAAATGGTACTGGTGTCAATGAATTATAAGTAAACTAAAAAATAATTATTTAGGATTAGGAATAAATCAACATTCTTGTATTTAAACTTACACATCGGGTAATAACTCTATTCTGATAAAACTATACAATGTATAGTTTTAATCTATATACATATAATAAAACAGTAAAAATATTTTGTCTGTACATTTAGAATTTTTGACTAAAATGGATAGAGGGACACTTAAAAAGAATAATAGTAAGCAAAAAAATTTTTTTCGAATTTCTTGTCTGTCTGTCTGTCTGTCTGTCTGTCTGTCTGTCTGTCTGTATGTATGATCACGATTATCTCCGAAAATACTGAACCGATTTACTTCAAACTTTCACCAATTGCTTTGTTTTAACTCAGCAAAACATTTAAAGGTTGTTTCATCAATATCGGTTTATTAAAAAAAAAGTTATCGTCATTTGAATGAACTCAAGGCAAGAGTTTGCATGCAAACATATAGCAAAAAATAAAATAAAATAATAAGTGACATAAGAAAATTAAAATCCAAAGTCAATTCATCATCAGCATCATCATACGACAGCATTATACCTATCCATACTATCCATAGTAATCCATACTAAAAAAAAAGGAGAAGCTGACTGACTGACATATCAACGTAGGGCCTAAACTATAAGGGTTAGGAACTTGAAATTTTGCACAGGGGTTCCTTTTAGGAGCACTAAGAAAATGATTTTTGGAAATTCATCTCCTAAGGGGGTAAAACGGGTTGCAAAGTTAGTATGAAACTTTGTCGTTTTTGAAGTTATTTGAATTGAATTCAGCATGAAGGTTCTTTACTGAAAGGTATGAAACACGAGTAAAATATTTTACTTAAAAATCATCCCTTAAGGGGGTAAAATAGGGGTGCAAAGTAAGTTTGAGACTTAACCATTTTTGAAGTTAGTCGAATGAAATTCAGCATGAAGGTTCTTTACAAAAAGGCATGAAACACGAGTAAAATATTTTTCTCAACTATCATCCCTTAATTATAACGGGGATGCAAAGTTAGTATGAAGCATTCCGTTTTTGAAGTTAATCAATTGAAATTCAATATTAAGGTGTTTTATTGAAAGTCATTAACTAATGTATTCCGGGTAATTCTACTGTTCCTGAGAAATCGACACTTTTGCGGGCGGAGCCGCGAGCCAAAGGCAAACCTGACTTATATTTCAGCGCACAGTCGAAACTACTGTGCCCAGAAACTTGAAATTTGGCACAGGGATTCTTTTTATGATGTAAATGAGCACTAAGAAAGGATTTATAGAAAAACAAAGGGGGTGAAGTTTTATGGAATTTTCTCATTTCTGGACTTAGAAGTTTTAAAAGTAGGTACACAAGGTCTCAATTAAAATTGAAAAAGATCTGTTTAGGTGAACCAGACAACATTCTCCCTTAAAGGGGTAAATAGGGGGTAAAGTTTGTATGGAATTTTTCCATTTCTTAACTTAGAATATAAAAATAGGTATGGAAGTTCTCGATTACAATTAAAAAGATCTGTGTAGGTGAAATGTATAAAATCCCCTCCTTAAAGGGCAACATTGGGGGGGGGGGGGGTTGGGGGGGGTAAGTTTTTATGGACATTTTCTCATTTCTGGACGTTCTGGATTACAATTAAAAAGATGTATGTAGGTTAAAACCGACGAAATTTTCGTGGGGGGGGGGGGGTATTGTATAGAAATTTTCTCATTTCTGGACAAAGAAGTATAAAAATAAGTATATATGTTTACATTACAATTAAAAAGATCTGTGTAGGTGAAATGGGCAAAATCCCCTCCTTAACTAAAGATCTATGCAGGTGAAATGTATTATTCCCCCTTAAGGGGAAAAATCAGAGGGGGAGGGGTTTGTATGGAATTTTTATCATTTCTACTGTTCCCAAGGGAACGACATTAACGCGGGCGGAGCCGCGGGCAACAGCTAGTGACAAATAAGTAAATAAAACTAGGTGTATCTAGATTATTTGTGCAGGTCGAGGCCACGGCATTGTGCTGTTGGAACAAAAAGTTAGCTAGTTAGGCACCAAACACTCGAGCAGCACTTTGCAAGCTGTCGACAGATACAACTGCAGCTGTCGAAAAAGCCAACGGCAGCTTCCAGGTGACTAGTCGACAACAAAGCGCTGCTGTCGAGCCGAACAGTGGTTTGGCAACAGCATTTTTGCAGTCATTGGTGGGCTGCATCGGTCGACGTGTCGAAATCTGCTGCCGAACAGTGTCGACAACTACAGCTTGTGATGTCGACAACTGCTGTTGGCTTTTTCGACCGCTGCAGTTATATCTCTCGACTGCTTGCAGTTGACTGGTCGACAGCAAAGTGCTGCTCGATTGTTTGGCGCCTTACGGGAAAGGAAATGTGTGTAAACGATACCCGACACCCCGATTACGTGCAATACGTCACAGTCTTAGCGTGTGCCCTAGTTACATAAGCGTTTATACTATATGTATGATAGTCTTTATGATATAAGGGCTATAGTATGCAAAAAAATATACACGAAATAATATAAAAATATGTACTCTGGTGGCTATATTTTTTTGCAATTACTCATACTCTATCAAAGCATTATATGAGTTAAAATGAAAGCCTAAATATGTTATCTGGAGTCACAAATTAAGTTGATATTCAATATAAAATAATATTTATTAGATATATTTAAGATGTGTTTATCATATCGGAATCAGATAAGTGGACAAGATGTTATTACCTTATCATCTTTTAGATTGCCGACAGTGACGCGAAATCATCGCCATCGTACGATGCACGGCTGCTAGCTAATTCAAAGCATTTCAACTTTGGACTTTGTACCCAGTCATAGTCCGATGGATAAATATTAAATTAACTATATGCCCGCTTTTTGCGCACACCGAATATTACACATATGTGATGGTGGATAGAAAACGAATGCAATTATAAATAAGAGCATATAATATATACACTTTGTAAGGCCTGAATGTAGAAACAATGCGTATGTTATGGGAAAAATTCACAGTTTATACACACATATTACCTATTACAAATAAGTTATTAAATATGGTCGAGTTTATCTAGGACACTTTGATCTTTGAATTTATATTTGACTTATTCTACATAGTTCAAAATATTATTTACTTACCCTTCCTGGAGGCTTGTAACCAATAAAAGCAGTAACTTAAGAATTGTATGTAATTGTTCATATTATTTATTACAAAATTTTGTACCAGCTCACAGGAAAAAAAAACTACGTAGAAGTACTAGGTTAACGTAAGTTAGTAAAATATCATAATATTATTCATGATAAAATAAATAAATATATACGGGCAAATCATACAGATCGAGCTACCTAGTGCCAAAGTAAGTTCGTGATTTGTGTTATGGGATACTAACGCAACAATACTATATTTTATAAAAAATACATATATCGATAAACATCCAAGACCCGGGTCAATCTGAAACAGATCATTTCCCATCTTGATCTAATCGGGGATCGAACCCAGGACTTGCGCTGTGACAGCATAATGACCACTAGCCCACAGAGGAGGAGGTGGTGAGGAAGATGCGTAAAAATATGCAGAATCACTATTTACAAATATACAAATACGTTTATCTTGAAGATAAATTATAATAAGTAATGAAATAGATACAATTATTATTTTAATTAATAAGTTTGTCTTCCATATTTATTTCTGCTTGTTACGTATATAGACGATTGTATTGTGTCATAATTACACAGGTGTGACACTCATAAGCACGTAGAAGATCTTTGTAGAGTTAGATGTAATGCAGTTCTCTCGCTTATACCTGCTTTTGGACTTATTAATGAGACAATATGCCCATGAGCAGATCCGGACAGGAGCAGGAACTATTGCAAATGTATGATAGAAACTGTGTCATTCGGCCATCCAAAGGAGATGGGAACTCGTGGGCCCAAAAGTTATCAAAATGAAAGGCACACTGAAAAATCGGTTCTATTTTTCTAATGAATCTCACAAAATATTATACCATTTTACAATTCAGGAACCAAGAAAACTTTAAATATGTAATTAAATGAAATAATCGATTAAGATTTAACTCGATTTATGATATCGAGTCCCAAAAAATCGTAAAAATGTATGAAAAATTAAAAATCGATGCCCTTTATATTCGATTCAATTAATTACTTTTATTGCTGGCAACACTAGTCACAAAATGACAGTAACAATGACAACTGACATTACTGACAACCGTTTGAATTGAACCGAGTGCCGGCACTCGTTCGTTTTCTTTCGTTCGGAGTGCTGCATTTTTCATATTTTCTCGTTTTTCTCACGACTTTGGCTTTAATACGGACTATTTGACTGATCTTGCAATTGTGAACTACCTGGCTTCGTATTTTGGACTACCGATAACGCTTGTTAATTGGATTTTGACGACATGGATCGCTGTGTGAATTGCAACATTGATACTACCCGTTGTAATACAATTGGTAGAAGAATTTTGGATAATGAGGCGATTTTATCGGTTATTAGTCAGTGGCGTGAACCTCATGCTGTAAGTACCTAACTATCATCTACACGATTTATCTTTATGTACCACAACACAAAGAAAACAATATTGTTAAAAAGGCTTCCTTGCATATAAGTAATTAGCAAAGAGTGATAAAAGGTAATCTCACCTACCTGTAGTGATTTAGGCAAGCCCCATTCAAGGCCATGGATCTACGCTCAAGGCAAGGGTAGCCATGATGATAATAAAAAACAATTATTGTATTTGGAGAGACTGATTAATCATACATTTAATATGGTTATTAGGAATAGTCGTATATATTTGATAATTTGCCTTCCAATGCCATCATATAGCTAAGCCTATTCATACTTGACATATTACTATTAGTAATCTATAACATTACCTTATTTTTGTTTGAACATAAATTATAAAGTGATCATATTTCAGGTAACCAATGAGAACTATGTTTGCCAAACATGCTGGAATATGGCCCATGATGTAGTAGTAACTGGAAAACAACCAATAGAAACATCAAGCCAAGTTGGTCATTCCAGTGTTTGTGTCCGCTGCGGACGTTCTCTGGCGGGCCAGGGACAGACTCACCTTGTTCATACAAGGTCAACTCGTGAATCTGCAATACGTAATGTTATCCGAGAATGGATATTGCCACGAACAGTAAGTACCTTTTAATATTATAAAGAGAATATATATTCTAGCAGTCTGCACCAGCTGCACCCGTAGTATATACATTTTACTCAAAGCAAATTTTACTCAAGGATAATGTGTGAAAATGGTAAAAGAATATTTGAAATCAGTCCAATAGTTTGTGAATTTATTTATTACAAACATGAAAAAAACAGTTTTTCCTCTTAATAAACTTCTTATTAAAAAAAGACTACGTAGCGAATCTATGGCCTTCTGTTATTTTTTTAAGTCACTCTTTATTGTTTGATATTTATTTAGCGTAGTATTATTACTATAGATTATTCACAGTATCAGATAACTGCATTGCCCCATACCATTTTGCAAGGAGTAACCATTTAGACTAGCTCCGTGGCGCAGCGGTCAACACGCCAGCATGCGACACGAAGTGACCGGGTTCGATCCCCGGCCAGGTTAAGATGGAAAATGATCTTTTTCAGATTGGCCTGGGTCTTGAATGTGTATCTATATATGTACTTGTTATAAAATATAGTATCGTTGAGTTAGTATCCCATAACACAAGTCTCGAACTTGCTTCGGGGCTAGCTCAATCTGTGTGATTTGTCCGTATATATTTATTTATTTATAAATAATATATTTAAATAAATAAATCTGTTTGTTTTAGTTGGATGAGGCTGATCGTATCTGCCATTCTTGTTGGATAACTGCAGACAAAGCAGCTGTTAATATGAGAACTGGCCCCTCAACGTCTTCACAAGGAAACCCACAAGCAAGCCAATCTGCAGTTCGTGTTAGTGATGAACAATTGGATGTTATTCCTGAGGAACTTGAACAGCAAAATGAGACATTGTTTGTTCCTACCAATGAACCAGTACACTCAACACATGAACCTACAATTAAATTACCAGGGTACACAAGAGCAGTGGAAACTGAAAGTCGGTGTTTCATCGAAGGATGTCAAAGAACTGAAAGATACAGAGTTCCCCTGGCTACAAGAAAAATGTTACTTTTCGAGCATAAGTATTATGTGCCACCAAATAACAGACTATGTGATGCACATTTAGTAATTGAAGCATGGGATTTTCTTGACAGCATTAGAAGCAATTATTTAGAATTATTTACGGCAAGGCATATCATAGATATGATGGAATTAAAAGACCCTGATGTTGAGGGTATTCTCAATTTTCAAAATATTCACCTGATGGAAGACCATACTATGCATACATGGATTGGATTAAATAAAGCTCAGTTCCAGCAACTGTTTGATGAGGTGCCTCAATTGCTGGAAATTCCTAATAGTTCCCAAGTTTTGGCAGCATACCTAATGAAGTTAAGGACAGGGGACTCCAATGAAAGGCTGGCAACATTATTTAAAATATCAAGAAGAACACTAGAAAAGTGGCTACCTCAAGCACGTAACTGCTTAACTGAGCATTTGTTCCTCGGCATATAGGCTTGGAGCATATAAACAGGGATGAAATAATTGAAAGAAACTTGGCCATTCCTACTGCTTTATTCGAAGGCGAAACCAGGCCTATTGGCATTTTTTATGGAATGTATTGTTATGTGGAGAAAAGTTCCAACTATCTTTATCAGAAAAAAACTTATAGTTTACATAAATATAGGAACTTAACCAAACCATTTTTATTGGTATGTACAGATGGCCATATAATTGACGTTCTCGGCCCCTATCCAGCGACCACAACGGATGCTGATATTATGAAGCACGAATTTTCAGAAAATTACCCGCTCCGTGATTTTTTCAAGATGGCGACGTATTTATATTAGATAGAGGTTTCCGTGATTCCTTAAGTTTTCTAAATGATTGTGGATATAGGACGTAGGTACCTGCTTCATTGGAGGAGGGTGAAACACAATTATCCACCATTGAGGTTAATAAATCGAGAACTGTAACAATATGTTGTTGGGTTGTGGAAGTTGTAAACGGTCGCTTCAAGCGTGATTTTAAATTGTTCCGGCAATGTTATTTTAATAGAGCCTCAAAAAGCTTATGGCAAGACTTCAAGATAGCTGCTGCCTTAATAAACAGATTTCACCCTCCTATAAGAGACAGAATTGACGCTGGGGAAATTATTCATGAAATTAATATACATATGCAGGAGGAAAATAAGTTAGGAGATTTTATTGTAAATAATAATTATAATAGACGTAGGGCTGACTTTGAATCAATAACTGTTCAAAATGATAATTTAAATGATTTTCCCCAGTTGTCATATAGTGAATTAATATTAATATCTTTAGGAACATACCAATTGAAGCAGTCACGGTCCTATTATGGGGAACATATATGGGGTAATGATGGGTTTATTATAGAAGTGTGCAGGGAGGTAAATAGCGACCTCCTTGAAGAGTTGTCAGCATCCAGCACTTCTTGGCTATTGCGTGGACGTATTCAATCCCGGCATATAAGTCGAAAAACATATTTTGTTTATATTTTAGTTGACAGCAATCGAAGAGGTCGAGATGCTATTTTAGGACACTACTGTAATTGTATTGTTGGTGCAAGAACTGTAGGCTGCTGCGCCCATATCATGTCAATTATATGGTATTTAAGTTGGGCGAGATACCAAGAAAATATCTTACCTCCTGCACAGTTTTTAGATGATATTCTGTTGATTATTGAAGAATAGAATAATAAATGTTATTTTTCTTTAAGTATTGGTGTTTTATTTTGCTTCCTATTGCGTTATTTCATTTTAAATTAAGGATAAGTCATAAGAAATACTCATATATTCTTAGTACTACGTTAACTAGACAATGGTCTAGGTGGTATGAAAATCATCATTATATAGGTATCAATATAAAGGCAGAATATCCGTTTTTATGTGCAGGCGCTAAATATATATTTGTAGGCGTATTAGCAGTTTAGCAACGATTCCTTTTTCCATCAGAACACCCTGTATAGATGGAAAAAGGAATCCTTGCTAACCGCACCACCTATTTCATAGAACTCCCATTCATTTTTGTCCATTTCTTTTCAATAGGGTTGACAAGTAGCGAGTGCCTGATTTAGAATAACAGAAGGGATGCTAGAGCTGAGAGACCTTATGGCGATATGATAAGGCGCTTCTCTACTTAGAGCCCAGCCCTTAGCCCTGAAATCAAAAACAAATACATAGAGACTCACTAGTCACTGCATTTAAAAAGATTTTGAAGATATTAATTTAAAAATGGCTGTTTTGATATAACCTTACTTTTACTAAGTATAATTTAAATAACTCATTTCCTAGATTGCCAAATATCCCCAATTTTTTTGTGAAGTATTGTTATAATGTATCCTTTCAAATAGAGCCACTTTGATTTGTATAATACTTGGGCCCACAAATGTATGGAAAGGTTGCATTCTCCTTTAAGCCCCGTGGTACGAAGACCTCCCAAGAACTTAAGGCAGTGGATAGTGATGTAACGAATATTCGCATTCGCATTCGCATTCGCGGATATTCGCATATTTTTGCATATTCGCATTCGCATTCGCGAATTTACTGCGAATGTTTTTGCGAATATTTTTTTTTTATTGTTGGTTGATATAATAAAACAAAATCTATACATTAACTATGTTTTAATTCAAGAAAATTATTTAACCTTGTCATCACATAATCAGTCTTCTCTTTATCATTTGGTTGGTAACATTTATTTATTAACTTTAAGAAATTAACCTTGTCTAAAATTATAATGTCTACAAACATTGTACACAAACAAAAACAATTCTTCTATGAATTTTTACCTTTTCTACTTCTTAACAAAACTAAAAATAACAATCAACAAACATTATTTGTCAACAAAAAATAAACTATAATTATGAGAATCATAAGTAAACTCTTTAAGAAACAAAATAATTTCTTTTCTTTTATAGCTTTAAAATTAAATTGTCGCCATAAACTGTAACCAATATATAAGTATTGTATTATGTTCTTCTAATAACAAAAATATTTTTTACAATTAAACTTTTCTCAGTCTTAAGATATATCTTGCTGCTATCAAGGTCACCAAGCGATAGTGAATTGGCGCCAAATTTAAACAAAATCTGAATATTCGCATTCGCATTCGCGAATGTCGGTAGCAAATATTCGCATTCGCATTCGCGAATGTCCAAAATATGACATTCGTTACATCACTAAGTGGAACTCAGATGGTGAATCACCAGTCGGTAAATGGAAAGCTTTTATTATTAAATTTACCTGCTTAGATAGTCCGTGAGGGTTACAGCAGCCAAAGCATTACAGGCGGAGGATATGGTGGACAGCGATGCACTGAAGATACCAGCCACGAAGAGGCCGGATAGTCCCGGGAAGCGGGTCATGGCATCCACAACGTAGTAAGGCATCAACTGGTCAGTCTAATGACAAAAAGGACTGTTTCATTTTAATTATTCATCTTGCACTTCATCATCATCATCATTCCAGCCCTTATAACCACTGCTGGACAAAGGCCTCTTGTAGGATTTTTGTGCCATGGGAGGATATTGCCTTATACAACTTTCACTTATACAACCAAACATAAGGGCTGTGCAAAGTCATGAAAACTACTATTTCACCGTCTTCGTCAATTAAAACGTAAGAAACTGTCAATTAAAAAATTAAGGCTTCTTCTTTAATAGTTACAATGTCAATATTTCTATGCAGCCTGCTTGTTTGGGCTAACCAAATTGATATTGGACCGATTTGGAACGATTACTGTTATAGATTTCTATTCACAATTTCTCTATTTGGTAAGAGAGGTCACCAATGCGTGTGAAATGGTAGTTGGTGCATTTTTTTTCAGTTTTACGAACCGGTAGACCTTTGTAGATATCTGTGGACTATAAAGTAGCGCAAAAATCTGTTCCGTATTAAGTATAGTAATCAAATCATATATCCGAGCGCCTTTCATACAATAATCTGTATGCCAAACACATTTTTGCATGATCGATCAGATTCACAAACATTTAAATATCCAAATTTTAACATAAGTAAGATGTATAAAAACAAATAGTAGCTCACCGAGGTAATTTTTCCATCATTTAGAGGGTCACACTCTCTATATACAGCATACATGGCGATCCCGCTGATGCACGTACAGATAGACAGGATAGAGAGGACGGGCCAACTCCACCACAGACACCACTGTGAGCGGTCTAGAGTTCTCACGCATAGCAGCCTTTGGACCTTAAAAAGAGGTTTTATTACAAGACTAGGTACGTACTAAATTTGCATTCGCTTGCCATAACCATACGAAATTTAAATGAGTTTTGCCATTGACACAGACAACAAACAGAAAGATAAATGTAGTGTTCTAACAGTTAGTAGGTACAATCTAGGCAGTTCTTCTTATCGTGTCGGTGGCTCAAAACATCTAAATGGATTATTATATTTTGTCCATCCAGTAGGTTGCGATTACTTGCGATAACCACGCCGCTCTCTGAAGAAGAGTTGAGGTCGTACTTTGTGCAGTAGTAAATATTTGTTTTTAATAGTTTCTCGCCGGGTACATATTGCATATTTTTGGAAGTTTAATTTCAGCTATCTGGCATGGCTTCAGTTTTATCCATGTTTTCGTTTTGTAATCTCTCGGAAAATGTGTAATCCTTGGTTTTGATTAATGGCTCAACTCAATTTGAGTTTCTTACAACTCTTTCGTTTCCTGTTTTGTTAATAATCACATTACCCGAATACGTAAAAAAATAACAATAAAACAAGCTGTACAAGAACTAATTTACACTGATTGGCCTTCAGTGGAAAGTGTCCAACTTTCCACTGAAGGCCAAACGATTAAACGTAAAATTAATTATTTCTAACGATAAAGTTACCTGCGTATGATTTACAGCATACAAGGATAAATATGTAAAACAGCCTCCGATAATTAGAGAAAACCAGGTGTGTCTCTCCGTGGGGTCCAAACTGAATCTGAAAAGTAAAATGAGGGTAAAAGTTGACCTACCTACAATCAAAGTTATATATTCACATATTATACAAAAAGTTGTCGCAATAGTTACATAGATACATTACATAGAGATAGTTAATTTTGACTGAAAATAGGACAATAGGAACGTATGTTTCGGTTTGGTTCGAACGGAAAGCAAACAACAATGTACTAACAGTGTGTACTGTAAAAGTTATAGGTAACCAACTTACTTGTTAAAATTGAAACGTCCACCTTCTGAAGCTTTTACAAATATTTGTGTAAATCCTCCAAGTTCAATAGAACTAAATACAACAACACTGAACACAGCAGCAAACATCAAAAAGGATTGTAATATATCAGTCCATAATACTGCTTTCATGCCTCCAATAACAGAGTAGAATGTACATACTAATCCAACTACTAATATTGATATCAGTCTATCTAAGCCCGTTACAGATTCCAGAACTATAGCTGGAGCATACAAAACTATTCCGTTGTATAGTAACATTTGTAGAGTATATGTTAAAGAAGCTAGCATCCTTATTCTTGGTCCAAAGCGGAGTTCTAAGTATTCATAAGTGCTAGTTTTCTGTAAGCCAAAAAATACTGGCAGGTAGAGTCTTGTGCATATTGGCGTCGCTATGCCATATGATATGTTGATAACAATGAAGATCATGCCGTAGTAGTAGGTCTCAGCTGACACTCCTAGTAGCGTGATGGCGGACATGAAGGAAGCCATGAGAGATACGGCCACAGGGAAAATAGACATGTTGCGGTCAGCGAGGAGGTATTCCTGGAAATATTTTTTTTGTTAATTGAAACAAGGCAATGAGACCGTTTTATTGCTGAGTTTTTATTGGGGGCAGTATAAATTGTACATAGGGTTGTGCCTAGATAATAGAAGGGTTGTGACGTCATGAATTTAGGTCAATGACAGGTACTACAAGGGCATACAACAAGAGCGTTACAAAGGACTATATAATATAATTGCAAAGAATAGACAAAAAAAATAAAACAAGATCATAATAATATATATCCAAACTCTAAACGGATACGATATTCAGAATCAATAATCGTTTGCCAGCCAATGTCTATTTTTATTTCTTTTGAAGTGACATCTGATAGTGAAATCTAAATACATATTGTGTTATGTGTCACCAGGTGACAATAACAAAGCAATAACATAACCGCCCGCTTAGGTTGTGTAGTTAATTTATTACACGATATACGAGTAAGTAAGAATTGCTTCTAGTCTCCTTCTCCCTCATCCCAGTGCCCCTCATTAAAAGTATTAATGCCTTGTCCCAGCGTTATCCCAGTTGCGTCCACAGCTGATGCGTTAGAGCCCGGGGTCCGCTAATAAGTCATCATACAAGCTGTGATATAATTTGGCCAAAGTTTCTACAACCAGCTGCCTGCCTGACTCCAAGGGTTTTTGTTTTCTTAGTATTGCGTTGTGTGTCACTAGGTGACGATAACGTGACCGTTTACGTTATATAGTTAATTTATTTTTTGGTAAACTATTTGGCGTATTTAATTTTGTTTCTTGTCTGCTTTTGTTTTGAATTTCTTTTAGACCTACTAGACATACTACACTACGGCAGATGTTAATACCTTAAAGAAGAATAAAGAGTTACCTCATTTGTTTTCTGTTTGCCACCACTAAATCGGAAATATACTCCAATTGCAATCGAAGCCACCATAGTGGCGGCCATGATGACGTAGTCCCATGTTCCAAACACTGTTCCCTCCATTTTAGTCTGAAACAAAGTACATCTAATCAAATAATTAATTTAAAAGTATAGAGTATTTTACGCTACCTAGCTACCTCTCCAACCCGTCTGGCCAGCGTGGAGAGTGTAGGCCAAGTCCTGCTACTGCTCTGGCCAAGTATGGCTCTAGTAGTACAGAGAGGGTCGTGCTCCTGTAGTGGAGGACTAAAAAAGACCTGATGATGATGTAAGCTACAAATTATTAAGTATATAGATGTAAAGCAATTATACAAGCGAAAATAGATAAATTGTTAAGAAGAATGTATAATATACGTAGGAACTAAGAAATAAAACTGCAAGTAGTATTCTCAAGCCAGAATACTATTAAAAAAATTGTACCATTCGAGGATTGAATCCGTGTCCTTGTGGCTTAGAGACTTCAGTTCAGTTACGTAGATATGGAATTTGAATACTATTAATTATTTAAATAAAATTCCGTATAATACACTCAAAACCACGTGAGGCCACGCTGCATAAGCGTGACATTTTATGTACGTATGTATTGCAAGACAATATTGAGTACTAAATATTTGCAGTGAAACTACCGCTTGTTATGGAGAAGACCGCTTGAAAGTTTCAATAATATCACTGTTGTCATCCTGAGTCAACGAAAACCTTAAACATTTCACAGCTGTGAACATTTTCAGTGACTTAGGATGAAGTTTTATTGATCCTTTCATATAATATGTAGGTAGCACTGTTTTTGATCTGTGCATCATTGCATAAATAAATAAATAGGTAATATATACGGACAAATCGCACAGATTGTGCTAGCCCCAAAGTAAGTTCGAGACCTGTGTTATGGGATACTGACTCAACGATACTATATTTTATAACAAATACATATATAGATAAACATCCAAGACCCAGGCCAATCTGAAAAAGATCATTTTCCATCTTGACCTGACCGAGGATCGAACCCGGGCACCCTCGTACGCAGGCTGAAATCACAAAAATATACTTAACTAAATTATCGAGCACATGTTGATAGAGGTGCATAGAAAAAGTGTCGTCGTGAATCTTTATCTTTATTTTAACAATGAAACTATAAGTTGGTACCATTCACAAAATATAGCTGTTGAATAATCATAGATTACCAAGGAAACTTCTTTGGTAATCTAAGATCCTCTAATGTTTTATAGATAATACTTAGTAAGGATTTTTTCTATTTAATTTTGACAACTGACGAAAGTTACGCTATTTAGGCCTCTCCCTGCGACGCCGATTGTCTCTCAGGTATCCACTGAGTGACCCTATTGGCATATTGGCCCATTTCCACAGTCTACTCACAGTCCTATATCAAGTTGCTAGTCTAATTACATTCCCGACCATAGCTGTTCTCTTACATATTCCCAATAACATTTATGTAGACAGCTGTTGATCTATAACCCTCTTATTAAAAAAATAATTACAAACGCTTATAAAACGTATTTTGGTTAAACTATTTTTTTGTCTCGTTCTTTCCATGTTAAACGTTAGAGAGAGGAATAAGGACAAGAAAGTGTAAAAACTTATAAATTGCAGAAGTGTTAAATTCGCGGGATAAAATAATTTTCGAATATAATAAGGAAGTGTGGCAATGTAAACTTTATTTACTTTTATCTAATTGATATCGCTGTGCACCTAATCTCTGACTGAGAATAAATATGCGGCATTTTATGATCTGCCTACAAGTACTATAGTAGGCACCACCATTAATTATATTACACCGGTAAAATACATAAATATAAATACTACTTTTTATAAGCGGCAATACAAATTAAGTGATTATATACTGCGTTGCATGGACTCTGGTAATAAATGAAGTTTTACTATCTTATTTAAAAGACATTCCGCAAGCGTTATTTTTTAAGATATGTCGCTTGTCCCCAAAATGTTTATCTCTGGAATAAAAGTTATCGTCATCATCATCAACCATCAAAAAATACTTATAAATTGAGGTCATATGACTGTCTGTACAGGCTAATCTTGGAAATTACGATGGAAATTACAAGGCGCGAAATCGAAAAAACTTTTATTTATTTATTTTTTATTTATTTCAGAAAGGATGACCAACAGCAAATATAATATAATATAGACATTCAATTAAGTATTAGTTTGCCAATAAGAGGTCTTCGCAAATAGAAAATAGTTTAGAAAACAAAGCGTGGACATAAATATCTGCAAAATAACAAACTAATTAGGTACATTAATGATAGACTGACAATATGGTAATTTGGAATATACTAGTATTACGGCTCAAACACCTAGTAAGCTTAAATTCAGACTAAGTTAGGAAAAAGCTACGGCTCAGCGTCGCCCTCGCCGACGTCACACTTGTATTAAAGATATCTAGGTTGTGCAAGTTACACGCCTCGTTAAGTTTCCTTCCAGCTCGCACCATGTAAGTGTTCTGGTGATAATTTGTGGATACTGAGGGAGTGTGTATAAGATGATATTTACGCGATGATTTAATAGGTATATAAAAGTTTATTTTCTGAAGGATTTCAGCACTATCAATAGAGTTCGAAGTTAATTTCAGGAAAAATGTAATGTCTGCTATTTCACGTCTTATAGCTAAAGGAAGAATATGAATTTTTTTGCATAGATCTGTATAATTGTTAGAAGAATATTTAATTTTTAAGCGAAAACAGAGAAATTTAATAAATTTCTTCTGTATGTTCTCAAGCCTGGAGATGTATTTATCGTAACAGGGATTCCATATTTCCGAAGCATATTCAAGAATGCTCCTGACAAGACTGCAATATAAGATTTTAAGAGTTTTAGCATTGTTAAAACAGATTGAGTTTCGCATTACAAACCCCAATGCCTTGGATGCTCTCGAACAAATATTATCGACATGTTGTTCAAAAGTTAATTTTGAATCATGTAGAACTCCAAGATCTCGTGCAACATTAAGCTTTTCAAGTTTGAAGCCCTTGAGATAATAATTAGAGTTTATAGAGTTGATCTTCCTAGTGAACGTCATAGTAAAACATTTAGATGGATTGAGATCAAGTAAGTTAGTAGCATAATAATTGTCGAGTCGTGATAAGTCCGCCTGTAAGGATTTAACATCATTTAAGTTAGAAATAGGAGCAAAAATCTTCATGTCATCTGCGAAACATAGCAGCTGAGCAAACTTGAAACATTCTTCAATGTCATTAATAAATATAACAAAGAGTAAGTGACCAAGCAGGGAGCCCTGAGGGACACCACTAGGGACTGGAACCCAACTAGAAACATAATTACTTACTACTACAGCTTGACATCTATTATCTACGTATGAGCTGAACCACCTGAGCAGATCACCACATATTCCAATCTTGAAAAGCTTATTCAAGAGAATTTTATGGTTTACTTTATCGAACGCCTTACTATAATCCGTATAAATGACGTCCACCTGATGACCTTTACTCATAGAATCAGTTAGAAAATCATTGAAAACAATAAGGTTGGTCACAGTTGATTTACCCTTCAGAAAGCCGTGTTGAAATTTATTAAATGAATTTTTTAGCGCTGAGTATACCTGACTATATACCACTTTTTCCAAAACTTTTGAAATAGTACACAATTTAGAATTTGACGATAATTAATTACTTCATTTTTTTTTTTAAATATGAATGCATTCCAAACTAAAAATAATTAAAAAGTTGAAAAAAGAAAAGTTTTTATGTAACAGTATTTATGGCCAGACTAGTTAGGTTACTATAGTAATCATAGAGATAAGATATAGTATAACTTAACTTCGCGTAGTATATATATTCTTTGACTTAACTATTCTTCTTCGATTGCTGCGCCCGTAAGGGTCCTTAATTGCTTCTAATTATTTAAAAAGACCTATATATGTACATTAAGGATGCAAATAAAGTATTGAAGTAACTAAAATAAATATGAAACGTTCCATAATACAAAGTAGCTTACACAGAAAGCTATGTGGCTCCCTAGAATAATTTTGTCTTGTGTACTAATATTATCAAAATTCTGTCTACATAAATACTTGATAATTTCAACTTAACGACTAAACGCCAAGCAAAAGTTTCCTACATACATAGTTTTCTTTCACATAACACGTGACGGGTAATAGAATAAACAATGTCATCGGACATCGGACACAAAATCAAGAGTTTTTCTCAGTTTTTAAACTTCCGGGAAGAATTTCTCAATACGTTTGTATTTTTTTTTTGTGTTTTCCTTAGGACTATCATTGATAAATCTTCTTTATTTGAAAGAATACTCGTATATCTACTTGGTTTCATAAAAATCGGTTAAATTATTATTATTTATTTATCCTAACTAATATTATAAAGCTAAAAGTGATTTTGTACCTACTTAAACGTATTAGTTTGTTTGCAGCGCTTTCTCGCTCTAAATACAGAACCCATCATGAAATTGTATGCTAAGAAGGACATAAATAAATATTCCGGAGGTATCTACATAAAAGTAAGCTGAGCAGCAGCTTTTGCAGCTTTACAAGGCTTTAAACTTCTATTCTATCATGAAAATGGGCAGGGTAAAGTTATAGTGAGCAATACAATTATTTGTTACTTTCGACCAGCCGGCTAACTTAGTGTGCAACGTTTTGATAGTCACTTCAATATACATTGCGGCTTTTATATAAATCACTATTTTCATTTAAGATATATAAAACGTAATGTATTTTGAAGTGACTATCAAAACGTTGTACACTAATTTAGCAAAAAGGCTGGCTGATCTAATGATGAAGCCGAAAGTTACGAACTAGGACTCTAGCGGAACGTGTACTAATTTGTTGGTTTGTTTAAATTGTTTATATATGGTCTTTGGCAATGTGCTTAAATAAGCGGAGTTTTGTAATTTTATAAGTATTATTTAATTTTCATTCGGAATCAGGCTTATCCTGATATTTTTGGATTCAACACGGGCTTTTGGTTCAAGTGTTGAATCACATGATTATTAACTTGAGACTATGTCGGACTATGTCGGAGTGTACGAGATCTAGTTGTAAGAATTTTCGGTATCTACTATTAGGCAGGTATTTAATTTACTATTATAGGTACATATTTTTATAACTTATATTTTTATGACTTTTCTTCTAATCTTTTATTTAGCTATTCAAAATCTTGATTAAAGAACAATTGGTATAAATGGATCATTTTAAAAGTATTGAATTATTTATGTGTAAGTAATTCATTAGTGTCGATGCTTGCAAAAGCAAGCAAAAAACGTAGTAATCAACTTTTATGGCAACCAAGTAACTATTGCTTCGTTCGACAGAGAAGAAAGTAATTGTGAAATATATATTTTTTATTTAATCAATGTTTTTTCGCATTTAACAGGTTTATAGGTACTTATCCCACTTTAATAGAAACTGTCAAAATATTTCATTAAACCAAGCAAGCGCAATGTGCACTTAATACTACTACTTTATTCATAATATGTGCAGTATGTTTCAATCGCCTAAAATATATTTTTAAATTCCAATTAATAAGACTGAAAATAACATAATTATCTATTAACTGCAGAACAAGATCAACAACAAATGTTTTTATTTCCATGATATTATTTACGTGGCTATAAGTAATTAAAATAAGAAAAAAAAAACATATTGTAAGTAACTAAAAATTGGACAGTAATAATAACCATGAAGTAAAAGAAAAAGTAAAGTAAAATGTAATTTTGGGAATACTTAAAATTTTCCGTAGAAATTGGTCGTTATACGACTGTAGGTTCATCAACTCAAATTTACCGCTGCATGGATAACGCAACTTGCAATTTTCAGAAGCCTTCGACTTTTATATGAAAAATCTTAAAAAAGCAAATTAATTAATTATACCATTTTAATAAAAAGATTACTTACTTACCATAAATTATTTAAAACACAGCCACAGAAAATACAATAATTTTTTTCCGTTATTTTTATCTAAGTTAACTTTTACACTATACCTACTTAATTAATTAAATTTTTAATTATACATTCTGAGTATTTAGTACACGTAACCAAATTAGTAACCTTGGTAACGTTAAAACCATACCCAAAATGATGAAAAACAGTAAAAATACACATATATTTAGACGCGGTCCTACATAGGCAGGAGCCGCAAAATGACTGATAGACTCATATGTATAAGAATCATATCAGTTTAGACTGACTGATTTCGTTCACTGAACGAGTGAATGATAGTTTGACCTTCTTTTTCATCACAAAACTCCACCTGAATTCTCACATCGACGTAACTCCGTTGTTTAGAGGTTATGTTATGGCGAAACATCGTACGATGAAGCTAGGTAACAATTCAGCGCTTCAAGCGCTACGAAAGCGCAAACTGTGTATGACGTGAAATATCAATAGAATAGATTTTGTTTAGAACTATGAATAGGTAATATCTGAATGTTTAGTTATATATATACAAAATATTCTCCGCTTTTACAGTTAAAAACATCTCCCACTGATTCATATCGGTGGGACACGTAACCACGTTGCATGTACAACTACATATATTATTTAAATGAGAATTTAAATTCACAATTTTAAAAATTCTTCAACCAATAGAAAACTACGTTATTAGCGAGTAAATAAGGATATATATTTGATGTTTCAGAACCCCCGGGGTCTGGGAGCCGAAGGCCGGCTCGAGGGCCCGACAGTACAGTATGTTAAAATCGAAACCAAAGACAAAACAGCTAGTAGTTAATATTGTACAGTAGTACTTGGCTTCTGAAGAACTACAAAATTGATCTAGCGATGTAGCGTAAGGCTGTATAGAAAGTGATAGAAAATCGATCGATGTTAAAAAAATATTTATTTTATTTTTCATACTTTCCATAGTATAAAAGTGCATAAACACAATTAAATGGTTTTATGTTTCTTTATTTTTATTTCGTTCATCGAACTCATCAAGTTATAAAACGGCTTTCAAAATATAGGTACAATATAGGTACATTAGCAGTGGCAAGTTTTTTAGCGCTTCAGCGATGTAGAGTCACAAAAGTTGCGCGCGCAATATATCTGGAAATACTAAAATATTGCGCTCTTAAAATAGCGTCACAAGCTCAGTTCATCATCATCTTCGAACGTTGCCCTGAGCCAATAATAAATTGACCTTATTTAACCATTTATTAAAAATTAATACACCTTTGTAAACATTTCCAAGAATACATGATCAAACATTAAACACGAATAGTAGCGACATCTTGCGATAAGACTACTGAAGAAAGACGTCTAAACTTTGCTTGAATGTGTTTAAGCAACCTAAAAGCAACTGACGGGAACCCTATTTATTTTGGCGAAACTGCCACTCCAACTCCCATAATTTTATTTTATTCCTTTAGGTACTCCATAATCAGATCAAATAAAAAAATCTAAATCTATATTTCGGTAGTAAATTACTTCGTATTGTAATATTCTCTTAATTTGTAAGACAGTGTATGATTAAAATAATACCAAAAATACTACTCATAATTAAAATACTGTAAATATTTTTTTAACATTATGATCAAATGTTTGTTAACAAAATTAACATTAAACACAATACAAATGATAGTTTTATGTTAGTTAAATGATAGATTTAAGTAACATAGCACCATTAGGTAATTGTATTAACCAAATAAACATTTTTCATTTCATTTCAATTTACTACCGGATGGCGCTAGTTTCGCACATCTAAGCACATTAACCATACACAGCCGCAGCTGAGTGCCTAAAGTAAGTAAGTATAAGTGGTCTATTCTAATGTATATATTGAGCTGATGATACAGACAGCTACAGTAGTTAGTCAAATATCTTAGTCGGCACACACAGAAAAGAAGATAATGGTATTAAAGCTGCCTTCATCATCATCATCTCAGCCCCAAGAAGTCCACTGCTGGTCACAGGCCTACCTAAGTATTTCAATCATAGTTGTGTTTTGCCTTACTCACCATGCTTTGCAGACGGGCTGCTGAACGCAGTTTGTTTAG
Organism: Elegia similella; assembly: GCA_947532085.1. Classification (NCBI taxonomy): domain Eukaryota; kingdom Metazoa; phylum Arthropoda; class Insecta; order Lepidoptera; family Pyralidae; genus Elegia; species Elegia similella. The sequence goes on along the minus strand of OX383931.1, from coordinate 11,897,139 downwards.
ATTTGGTTCTGTCCTACGCTGCTGCCCATCAAACCGTTTTGAAACAAGGGAAAGGTATTATTGGACTGGGGGAATGGAAGATAAAGGTATTTGGGATATTACTTGCTCGGATGAATTGGGGATGAGAAATTTGCAGCTCGGGAGGCTGAAACCCTGACGCTCATATGTCGAATGGAGAATTTGAATTGCTATTCAGCATATAGCCAGAGTTCTTGGCACTATGCCACGTGGGCATAGCTTCTATTTATCAAAAATAACCTTTTATGTATATCACTCTTTTGTTTCGAGCTATTGTCATGTCATGACATCCATATTGTCGAAGTGCATCAAAAATAGCTAGTCTGCCATCTTGGGTGTTTCGCAATGTTGGATTAAGAATAACGTCACACAGCTTAGGTACCATGCATTGTCACCAAACACAACGAGCATACAAAATTTCAGCTCACTCGGTGAAAGATATCTTTCATGCATAAATTGAGTTGCAAGATTCCACCCGAACAAACATAGTTACATACATACATTGCCAGTTAAATAAAAGCTCGTAAAAACGAAACTGATGACTAGTTGAGAAAAAAGGCTCTTTTTGTTAGTTAGGGTTTCGTATTTGATTTTTGTTGTTCTAGTGTTCTTTTTAGATCTCAATGTTGACTGGTAGAGGTCACGATCAGGTTAATTTAGCCGTTGTGCAGCTACGGACAAACCAAAAAGTTTAGAGTTAAAGGGTTTAGGTTTTTAATTTTTATTTGTCATTGTGTGGTATTGGAGGATAACAAGGTTTATTCATAGGCACATATGAGTTCGTGTGCTTATTATCTACTTACAAATTATGGACAAATAAGACTGAAATAAACATATTTTATTTTTTAGTATGATATGTAGAGTTGACATGCTCCACCTTTGACACAAACATCAATAAGATTAATATCTTTCCAAATACACCTATTAGCGAGCAATGTTACTAATATGTGCGAAAAATGTGATTTTATTTTCTATATTTTGTAATCTGATAAAACATTACAAACTTTCAGCAAGAATTATGGTCCGTTTAATAAATTTAAGAAAAGCGTTTATGATATTATTATGAATAAAATATATTACTCTATCGACGAATTCTTGAATGAATAATATTTTATGATACATATTGTTTATTTTATTACATTATATAATTGTGTCACAAAAATATCAGTTAATTTATGAAAAAAAATATGGAAAAAGAAAACAAATATTTGCATGCTCTAATTGTAGCCGAATAAGCAGATTAGCACCTTACTTAACAACCACTGTACCTTATTCAATATCAGATAAATAATTTCATTTATATTTTTATTTATCTAACAAAACCAACATTTCCAAAATTCTCCTTTTTGACCTGATCTTCCACCTGACCCTGGATAAATACAGCGTGTAAAATTACCCTCGACATTCCCTCATCATCATCATTACGGTCAATCGACCATGCACACCCTGGTGTCAGAGTTCTTCGAAACCGCCTCAAAGTGACAACTTATCCCATCCACATGAACGTGCCATCGAACGTGAACGAACCATCAACCGTGTGGTAAAATAGGACCACTCCATCAGGGATATATAATTATTAATCCCTACGAAAAATCTCTTATATTCATGTATCAATTTGCTATCTGAGTAGGCACATTTGTTATAGTTGCAATATACATTAGCCGTGTGGTTTCCGGCAGAGTAGAATAGGACCACTCCTAGTCTTCCCACGGAGGTCGTAAGAGGCAACTTAGGAAATACAAGCTAACTAAAGCCCATAAACATCAATGAGACTTCTCCAACCCGTTTGGCCAGCGAGGAGAGTGTAGGCCAAATCCTCTGTCTGCTCTGGCCGAGATGGCTCCAGTAGTACAGAGAGGGCATGCTCCTGCAGTGGAGATTAGAGGGACCTGATGATGATGATGATGATCCAAATAAACAACTGTTCCTATAGAACCAATGCTGGAAACACAATTTTTTTTGACATTTTCATACAAGTGGTCGCACTGGTCAAATACGTAGAAAAAGTAAAAAAATGAGTTTTCTATACTTCTACTATAGCTATTGTCCATTTTGACGAGCCGAGTTACCCCTTCAAGAGAACGTCGAGGGTAAATTTATACACTGTATCTTTATCTAAACATAGTATTAAATAAGGTCGCTTCCGCTGTCTGTTCGCTTAGATCTTTTAAACTATTCAACAGATTTTAATGAAGTGTTCAGCAATAGATAGAGTGATGCAAGAGGAAGGTTTATACGTATAATTTACTGCCCCATAAATGGTGAAATTTTGCCGCCGCCGGTCAATTTGTATGAATGAATGATTTATTTATTTTCAAGAAACTAAGTCTCATAATTGGTTAGTAAACTTAATATCTATGTTAGTACAAATTTAATTTAATACAATTAAATTTATGTGAGCCACTCCTGCACCATTCCTCCTGAAATGGTACAACAGTGGATCACATAATTGCAGTCCAGGCGACTCGCAATCATGCTCAGGATCCTGTTGCTGCTGCCCCGCACTCTGCGCACCAGAGAAGCGCACCTCTTTCGCATTGTTGTATAAAAACAATCTATCTATCTATCTATCTATCTATCTATCTATCTATCTATCTATGGGAACGACAAAAAAAAATTGAGTTCCCAGCATTGGTACCATAGGAAAAGTTGTTTATATCGACGGGCTGAATCACCCCTTTAAGAGTCCAGAACGATCAAAATTTCACCATGTATTAACATCTACATTGCTCCAGTGCGGAGCAGGGGCGGGTCGCCAGAATAATATAATTTTCTATTCGTTCAAATGTATCTACGAGTATACCAATAATTTGATAAAGGAAGTCCCAACTTCCACCAACTACTTATAGCTAAGAAACAAGTCCGGTACTAGTACTACTTACATGTTACATTTTCTCAGTTTTCGATATTCTACATATTATGTTAATCGGTTTACAATAACGTAGAGAAATTCACCATTATCATAACTCCAGTAAAATTTTGCAATAATAAATTCACTTATGACATTTTTTTTAAATCTTGTTTCGCTCTAAGTATATTGAATAAAACAACGTGCTTTTGCAAACGAATAGGGTCCTAAGAATTGAACTAGTGTTATATTCTATAGAATTAACCCTCACAAACAAATTCACACCTATTCGAAAGGCTACCTGCTTAATTACAGCGGTTACTTATTACGAATTCAGCGGGGTGTTATAGAATTGGTTAATATTTATAGAAGAAGGGATTGAGGGTAAAGGCGAAATCAAACTTGTGGTCTTACGTGAGCCATCTTTGCAACATTGTGTTCTGTTTTCATAGGTACTTTAGATATATTGTATTAGCTTTAAAAAAATTATTATCATCATTTCAGCTGTAAAACGTCCACTGCTGGATAAAAGCCTCTCCCGAGTATTTAACGTTCGATGGGAAGATATTGCATACTCACCACGCTTGGCAAGCGGGTTGGCGAGTATCTTTTGCTTCTTGTGCTTCCAACGCTGATGCTCATCGGAAGCATTTTTAAACCGGGGAAGAATAGAAACTTGTTGGATTTAGGACAGGCAATACAAGGCAGTTAAAAAACAAAATAGTTTGAAATAAAGATATTATATTAACAGTGAGAAAACTGCCGACAAAGACTAGTTATTGATTGATAAATAATAAGTATGGACCCCGTAATATCAGTTGTTTTTTTACCCGCCGACCAGTCAAAAAAGAAGTGTCATGTTTTCAGAGTCATATAGTGCATATCCAAATCCATCATAACTTTTAACCTCTTTTATGCAGGAATACCAGACTCAACAGTTAAACAATGTATTTTTGCGCATCAGCATAGGTTTCTAAAGATACCTTACGTATCAATTAATCTTTAAAATCCTGGCTTTGTCACGAGTGAAATCTCTCGTGTTTTTAAGTTTCTTGAAGTAACTTGTTTTTAGTAGATTGTGTGCCTTCCTATAAGGTAACTGCAGAAATATTTGTAATATAATATACCAGAAACTATTGATCAGAAACTTGTTATTTTTAAAAATTACTGAAAACTCATGAGAAATATCACAGAATATTTACTCATATAATATTTGACATACCTCGTACATCTTTCAATAGTCAACCTAGCAATAATTAAAAAAACAATTATTTCGGTACTAAAGTAAAAATGTGGCACTGAAACTACGAAAAAAAAACTGTTAGTTTCTGGAAAATTAGGGTGCATTTAGTGAATTTGTGCTTATGCCACATAATTTAATCGAAATGAATATAGCCATATATTCCAAAGTAATTCTTTGCCATAATGCAAAACGCTGAAGTTACAACACCAATATACAATTATACATACACGTAGCTTATTCTTTCGATATGGAACGCTAAACCACACGTGATTCGATTGTACTATTGTCTCACCCAATACCAACAAGGCAAATCCAATATAAACATGCGTCCTATCTACTTTTATTGCCAACAATTGTGTTCCAACCTGAACACTGAACATAATGTTCTTCTTTTTGTCGGTATCAAAATTTTATGGCAGCTATGGATGTGAAATAAGGCCTTACAAAATCACACCCAAGTTATAATTACATTGTCTGACGACGTCATTTAACATTAACAGCTTAATATTGGGGGCATAACGTATCATTATGGCATCAATTACTTGGTAATCTTGTTTTCCACTTACTTTGTGAGTGTCCAGGATGGAGCCCGAAGTTGTCGATCGCCCTAAGCGATATTTTGCTTTTCATTTCTATCTTCTGAGATTCCTTGGCCTGGGTTGGTGGCACCAACCAGATGAAGATGATACGAGGAACTTTCCAAGCTGGTATCTCTACTATTCTATCCTCACACAGGCGGTATGGGTTGCTGGCTTTGTGGGACTTGAAACTATCGACCCATTTATTGGGGAAAAAGACATAGAACGGTTCATGTTCAGCTTATCATTCGTGATCACACACGACTTAACCTTAATCAAGCTGTACATTTTTTTCTTTAAAAATGATAAGATTCAAGAAATAGTCAGAACTTTAGAGATAGATCTGTACCAGTATTATCAAAATAATGCTAAAAACCGTGCAACAATAAGAACGACGAGAATAATGACAGGCTCTTTTATTTTCTTCGGCTGGCTTACAATTGGGAACACCAACGTCTACGGGACGATCATGGATTTACGCTGGAAAGCCGAGGTTGCGAAGTTGAGCGATACTGCTCTGATTCCGTCTCGGACGTTGCCGCAACCGATATTCATACCTTGGGACTATCAAAGAGACGCTTCGTATATATCCACGTTTGTTTTGGAGACGGTTGGATTATTGTGGACTGGACATATAGTAATGACGATAGATACGTTTATTGGCTCAGTAATTTTGCATATGAGTTCACAATTTGCGATACTTCGCGAAGCTTTAATGACGGCATACGACCGCACTATGATACATATGTATGAGGGCGTGCGTCTGGACGCTGATAGTACTTCATTAATATCAATTGATGATAATCAGAACATTGACCGTGTCGAACAAATTGTCAGAACAAGATACCCTCAAAGAGAAGTGGAAAAGCAATTAGAAAACACATTGATTAGCTGTATCCGCCAACATCAACTTCTAATAAGGTATTATTAGTTTTAACCAGTTTTAACCGTGTAGAAATTTTCCGCGCCATAGACAGATGAATTTTCTAAAACCCTAGAGCTCCCTGATCTAACGCTTTACTAAGTAACGTCGAATCAATCGATGATTTATTTTCGGGTACTCGATAAAATACCTAATAACATTGTGAATAAATAGAAATTATGAAAAGAAAGATGTGCCTGCATGCGTCGCTAACCATTAGATTATAGATTAGGATCTAAATATCTCAGAATTTTTGAGACAAGACTTATGAATAATTTTGTACTGGAAAATGATATGATTGAGCCGTTCAGCGTTTAAGTACTTAGTTGTTCATCACCAGATCAGCTCGTTCACATAATTATCTATTTTCGTCTGATATATATAATTTAATCAAAACAGATAGACGCTGGGTCGCGTAAACAAGCTTGTGATAAAAGTGCATTTGGTTAGAGTTAAAAATTCCCCGGAGTGCAAAACAAGGTATAAATTCCCGTTGTTTGTGCTACGCGTTTGCCGCTTCTCCCATTTGCATCATGTTAATTAGTTTTCGAGCTCTGAACTCTGAATCACCGATTGCAGCGGCAGTAATGGCCCTTGGAGGATAGGATTTCGCTAGAAATTATTTACGGGAAGAAGCCATTCAGCTCTTACCTACCTATATGCCTTCTGCATTCAAAATAACTTACCATCACAATACATTACTTAAATAAAAACAACGTTATTAGTTTCACAAAACAAACGTGTGAGAAGTTAAGTAGCCCAATACGTTATATAATTATTGTCTTTTACGCATGTTAAACAATTCTAGGCGTGGGATACCATGCCACGGCTGACCACAAGAGGCTGGTCCAGGTTGTCATCATTAGATCTCTGTGTCAGGTGCCCTTAGGTAGCTTAAAAAAAATCCACCGTAGTTGGCCACGCACATGAAAAACAAACATTTATTATAATTATAAATTTTATTTATCAACTAGCTGTTGCCCGCGGCTCCGCCCGCGTTAATGTCGTTCCCTTGGGAACAGTAGAAATGATAAAAATTTTATACTAACCCCTCCCCCTCTGCTTTTACCCCTTAAGGAGTGAATTTTATACATTTCACCTGCATAGATCTTTTTAATTGTAACCGTGGACTTACTTCAATACTAACTTTTATGATAAATAAAATAGGGGAGATTTTATCCCTTCAGGCGAAAATTTCGTCGATTTTGTCTATTTACATATATCTTTTTAATTGTTATCCAGAACGTCCAGAAATGAAAAAATGTCCATACACACTTACCAGCCCTCTGGTCACGACATACCTCAATTAACTTCTTGGCAATGGCGGTGAATAATTTGTGTACTGAAGGTCCCCACGGCCCAAGACTTTTAACCCCAAACGGTTCAAATATATAATTGTTGCCGATGCATTGATATTTGCGCCGTTTTCCGCCGCAACTACTATACCGGCTTTGGAACCTGTGACCGGGAAGTGAGACGGCACCAGAGTGTCGACGCAATTGGCGTCCCACACAAGAGGCCGCCCCAACCTCCAGGGCACAAGAGTCATTCCGTCCGGTCTCTTGCCACCATCTCTTGTCAATCCGATTGGTTCTAAAACGGATGGCATGTTGATGGTAGCAAGAACCCGGTGGTTTTAAATTGTTTAGGGCGGAGTGACAACTTTAACGGCCAGCAGTTTTGCGGCAAGAGAGACCGTGGTGGCCCATGTCATCAACGCCATCGCCGTAGGGGCAACGATGTGGCACCGTACAAATAGCGCCTAGTCCAAATACAGCTGCCAGGCGAAAGGTTTCGTCGAAATAATAATTTATAATTATTATTTAACCTGTATTAAACAAACAATTTTCACAAAACTTGCGAAACCTTTACACAATCTGATAACTGCAATGTTTTTAAATAGTTCCCACCAGATGATAGCACTGAATCGTAGGGTCCGATAAGATAACAACTGACATTGTAGCCCAATAACAGCTTTCCGGGGTGCTGTCGTTACTTATTATAGAAAACCCTTATTGCAATATTCTCAATTAATATAAGTGAAATGCGAATAAAGTTTAGAACCTCGCATAGGAGATTGACTAATCAGCTGGTTAATTTCCTTATGGAATTTTTAATTCATGATGATGATAGATAACTAGATTCACTACGTACTCAATAGGTAACTGAAAACTATTTAAAAATAAGGAACATTTATGCATCTTACTATTGATCAATACATTTCACCCCAATGTACCGCTCAATAAAAATTCTGACCTGGAAGCATTTATGTACTGTACCTGGCACTGGCACCCCACTCGTAGAACTGTCGGTATATACTGGAACGTAGCTCAGCCATATAAATTTTAATATCTTCACCTTCCTAACGGTTTGTACATGACTCACATACAACGTATCATCACTTAGGCATATAGCTTGACTTTCGTAGAACTCTTTTTTCCGCCGTGTAAGTAGGACGCAGAATGTAAGGCATATGTCTATAAAGTAAAGACGCTATAGAAGGATAACTCATGTGTAAAATCGTTTTTGAGGCACAAGGACCTGATCCTGCAAGACGTAGTAATAGAAAGTTGGACAATAAGTGCCATGGAAATTAGTCTAAAGCCCAAAACTATTAAAGAAATACTCCTTATAACAAAGCCTTACTCAATACCAATTCAATATAGAAATAACTCCTGCCCACATATATATCCTGGAAAATGTATAATAATAAAAACGAATTTGTTTACTTTGCAACCAATTACTGACATTTTATTATTCTATTTTTTGTTTTTTACGTTATTTTGATGTATTTATTTCAATTTGAGCATTCACGGGTACCTAATTTACTCTTTTGCCTAGTAATCAACTTCTATTCGGTTAGGTATATGGCAACATAGAGGCTTTAACTTAAACATATACCTCTAAATTGATGTTTATTTTAGGCATGCTGTAGAGACACGTAGTTTCTGTTAAGATAAGTTATCGCCCAGCGACGGCGACAATATTGGTATAAACATAAAATACTCTGTTAGCAACATAAAAATATTGACATCCATATCTTTTATCATATAATCCCTACTTCTGTTCCTGCGCTTTTTCTTAATTATCTCCTGTGATTATAACAATAAAAATTTGCAATTTGCGCCGATAAGGTTTTCAAAAAAGTCTCTAGGGGTTGTGATCGAGAAACTTTGATACGAGTATTTTAAAAGTTTATAATTGTAAAAAAAAATATATTATATTTATTTCCGAATACCTACTGATAAGAAATAATACAAGTAAGATAAGATCCTGTCAGTTTATTACATTGCGTATAATTTTATGATCAGCGCTTGAATCACGTGTTCGCTAATCCCCTCTATCCCGCGGATTTTTTTATAATACTCTATTTTTATTGATCTCTAATCGCCGATTAAAATATCGATAAACTCTATTAGATTTTTCCTACTCGACTGTATTGTTCAAATTTAGTTTATGCATTATTTTCTTCAAAGTGACGTAGACACCTTAAACATAAAACCTGAGCATAAAACTTAATTAGAACGTGAACGTGAAAAGTAAAACACTCGATACAATATTGAAGGGGCAACTGAGCCCATTAATAATTGTGTAATACTTGAGGTAAATGTAATGATGCGTATTTTTCACGCGGTATGAATTGCCTTGCTCATTTGTATGTAGCGTCCACTCTGTTACCTCGTTATTTCTCGGTATGACGGCGTAACATACATAAATCAGAGAGTACGGCTGCTCAGTATTCCATTCAACAACAGTCGTCTATAGTTGCTTTTGAAATGTCACCAAGTCAAACAGCTCATTAGATTTCATCCAGTTTAATGTATTCTTTTTGCACATTCCTAATGATTAGGACAATAGCAGGGCGCTTTTAATAGTACCTACCTTCATCTAATTACCATTGCAAAGTTATGTAAAAGTATTCACCGACCACATATATTTGGGCAAATTTTGATCATCAATATTCTTGAGCCCAAAACAGCCCACTGCTGGGCAGACACACGTGGAGTCAGTTTGTCATGTTGAAGTTTTAAAACCAGGTAAAAATGGTAATGAGTAGTTTAGAATATTATACGAGAAATCAATAGCTCTAAAAAGTGTGACTAAACAAAGACAAAAAGATAAGTATTATTTATAACTTTTGTAAAACCCCGATAGGCTTTAAATTTTAAAACTTCGATTCACTATCCCTGTTCATTTCTTGTACCTATAGTCCTCTAACAAATCAGTCATCATCATTTCGAGTAGGTGTCACGGTCAATCGACCATGCACACCCTGGTGTCAGAGTTCTTCGGAACCGCCTCTCGGCCTCTGACGTGGTTCCTTTAACGACTACCAGATGGCAGCCGGGGCCACCGGCTTAACGTGCCTTCCGAAGCACGGAATCATCTTTATTATCAGACAAACAGGTGATTCAAGCCTTCAATGTCCTAACCAAACTGGAAGGAAACAACTAAACAAAGTATGCTTCCGGTGGGAATCGAACACACGACCCCCGGGTCAACAGGCAAACGCCTTAACCACTGGACGATGGAGGCTGTTATCAAATCAGTGTAAATTTTACAATCACGCAGACAGTTGCGTTGGTAATATTTCAAAAACAAGAAATCAACAGACCATGTAAGGGATATAGACATGTATTCTATCTGTATCTAAATTTTTTCTTTTAAACTGTCGGCTATTGACCCTATAAAGAGCGTTTTTCCACGCCAGAACTGTCTGCTATACTTACTGTCTATCCTATTAGTAAGTGGAAGCCGAGTACATCGAACTTTTTGGCAAGCAACTTACAACCAGGGCCAGCTAAACTGCCATAAAGTGCAATGAGAATTAACTGCCAGCCGGCTCCGGACCCGAGCCAAACTTTGCGATTCCCAAATAAGTTGAACCGGCGTATTACAAAGCCCACCCACGCATAGCGGAATAACCAAACTACTAGTCTGTAGTACGGATGTGCGCTGGTCCTACTAGGGCAGAGCAAGAAGAGCGCGAGCTCTAAGGAGAGACGTGAAAGAAAGAAATAAAATTGCAAGTATTTCAATTAAGATTCGCTCCATACTGATTAGTTAGGCAAAAGAAAGATGTCTCGGCTCATTCGTCTGATCAACTACTGGGAATATAATAATAATAATAATAATAGTTATAAGGCCGCAGGGCAGCTTGTGGCGAGCTGTTGGTGAGTAACGACACCACGGACCCGAGTGCTCCAGAGAGTCGGTCAGAGCCCTCGCCCCCGACGTGTCTTCATCGGTCGGGGTGGAAACCCAAGAGGGCTCGCAGGGCTCTCGACTCTGGCTTGCCTTAGTTGGCCGTCCAGAGAGGAGTCGTGAGAGCTGTTGCTCCAGGGGTGGAAGTGTTAAAGGGCATAACGCCGCGAGTAACTTCGGAGAAAGCGCAGCACACCTCTCGACACCCCTGAGTCGCCCGCACCGGTGTTGCCCCTTTTGCCGGCTATTTTGAGGGGCCCATCTAGTGGGCGGCAAGCCACCACCTGCCAATTGTAGTCAGTTATCATGATTATGGCAGGTGCACGTTCCTTTGCAATAACCCAGCATAAGTCCACCCAAGTCTCAATCCGATAAACCCATTAATTTCCTTTTTAAAATGCAATAGTTCCTCCTCCGGCCAAGACTTGTTCAAGGGCATATCACACATTGGTATTTCTAGGAACGGGTTCTGGCTTGAGAACAACATTACATCAACTTCTCCAAAGGGCCTCTACGTGTTGGATCAATATCCCCACGCAAGCCTCTCAAAGAACCGGGGTAACACCCGTGAAATAAGAGAGATACAAAAATAATAATAATAAATATATACGGACAAATCACACAGATTCAGCTAGCCCCAAAGTAAGTTCAAGACTTGTGTTATGGGATACTAACTCAACGATACTATATTTAATAACAAATACATATATAGATAAACATCCAAGACCCAGGCCAATCTGAAAAAGATCATTTTCCATCTTGACCTGGCCGGGGATCGAACCTGGTCACTCCGTGTCGCAGGCTGGCGTGTTGACCGCTGCGCCACGGAGCTAGTCAACTACTGGGAATAGGGATGGTAGAATCTGATTTTCCGCAAATATAAACGTCATGTACAATAAACCTTCCACAAATAAAAAACACTGTCCCTAATTCCCTTTTGCTTCAAGGTAAACGTTGCCCTAAAATATAGAAAACTAGCTTTCGCCCGCGGCTCCGCCCGCGTCAATGTCGATCCCTCGGGAATATTTCTTTTTCCCGGGATAAAAGGTAGCCTATGTGCTTCTCCGCACTCCAGAGAACTTGTATGCAAAATTTCATGATGATCGGTTCAGTAGTTACGGCGTGAAAGCGTAACAAACAAACAAACAAATAAACAAACAAACAAACTCACTTTCGCATTTATAATATTAGTAAGGATAAGGATAAGGATCAAAAGAGTTCTTGCTCCTACCTGGATCAAAGACTAAGGTCGGAGCTGTAGGTACGGATACAAACACTCACTTAATATGACGCCCGTACGTACTTATTGAAAACGTGCCTGATATGACAAACAGAAGTCGTGTGGTCAATAAAAGATGAAAAAATTACACGTATCTCGCGGAAAAAATCAATTTGCAGTCGATATGAAAGTAATAAGGGGAAAGCCGCACTGTAGACACTGCAATATCCTGGGATTATGGCCCCAATATTGTCACTCAGTTGCTTTTTTCTTACGCTTAAATCAACATAATCTTTTCATATTCACCTTTTGAGATCGAAATGAAATTTTCAATGGAGTAGTACTTCATGTTTTCTCGGAGGCTGGAGTTGTTCGTAACTAGCGAGCTTACATAGATAGATAGATTGCTATCCAACGAGGGTATACCGTTGGCTTGTTGGTTTTTTCCCTAATAAAAATAATTATATTTATCTTGGTATTATCCAACTTACTGGACGGACTTTGATAAATATTTGAGAGAGTAGATTTAGAACTAAAGGTATATAAGCTATAGCTTATACACCACATGGGCTATATAATTTAGGTAAACAAAGTTTAAGGAAACAACTAAATAATGATAAATCAATATGATGACAATATTTTTTTATCTTTCACTTGTATTCTAGTTATTATTAGGAAACAATTTGTTCAATAAATCATGCGCTGCCTACGGTTAATTAGTTAGACTTTAGGTTTACTTTTTCAATGATTTTAATCCATCAGTTTTAAATGAGGTTTTAGTCGCTGTTCATAGAACTGTCAGTCTTTATTATCACGTTTTTGTTCGCAGCTGCGTCGAGAAATTCGCAAGAACTTACTCGTACGGGTTCATGACGCAACTTCTCTCTAGCATGGCGGCCATTTGCGTGGTAATGGTGCAAGTTTCGGTAAGGCTCACTAAATTTTCAGACGACTCTTTTGCATTAATTAATATTTTAGAAACTTGGACTGTGGATGTCACCGGCAGGTACTTGCTTAACAATGGTGTAATCGGATATCTCCAACGAGCTTATTCTGCTTTTTGAGCCTAGAAAAAAGGCCATGTAGCACAAAAACGCAGAAAGGGTTCCTAAGTGGGACGGACTTTGGGAGTTGCTTTGAGAAAAATGTCAAATTTTGAAGGGCAGCAATATGAATGTTGCCTGAATGGTCAAAATCAGAAAGTACATACATCTCTCTTCAAACGTGTTCCTAGATTCATCGTCAACTGTAGTGCGTTAAAATACGGTGTAAAATATAACGACATATTTTTTTTTACTTTTCATGTTGTAAACTGATTTGGCCATTTTTTTCGGCCAGTTACCTATCTAACACCACCTTAAGTAAACTGGCAGTTCACATTATGCAATAAGTACTGAGTTTATCGACCTGTGCTATCTATAGATTGCTGTGATGAAAAGCCCATTGTGTGAGATGCACCTGCATCAAGCAATCACTTGCGCGCTCTACATTTGAAGATGATATCACTGGTTGTGCCTTACATTAAATGTGTGTATTGCTGATATGGGGTCACTATACTTATTACTACCATAGATAAAAAAACCGGCCAAGTGCGAGACAGACTCGCGCACGAAGGGTGCCGTACATTATACTTATTATATAATAAGTTTGAAATTATTAAAAATATTTTTATTATGTGATGTAACTCAAAATTAATGCTTCTCGCAATTTTTCCTCTATCTGTGCTATAAGACTTTGCTTCGTATCAAATTTCAAGATATCTGAGTTCACGGGAACTACCTTGTAGGTTTTGATTACCTAGCGAGTGTCGAAAAATTGATAAAAATATTTTTATTGACGATGTAACAAAAAATGTATGCGTTTCGCAATTTTTCCATTATCTGTGCTTATAAGTCGTTGCTTCGTACCAAATTTCAAGATTCTGAGTTCACGGGAAGTATACAGGATACTTCCGATGAACTCAGAATCTTGCGAAAGATAAACATCCGAGACCCAGGTAAATCTGAAAAAGATCATTTTCTATCTTGACCTGACTGGGAATCAAACACTTGACTTCCGGTGTGGTAGCTTGGTATGATGACCATTAGGCCACAGAGCTCTCACAAGTCTAAATATTACTTCACGAACAGAGTTTAGTATGAAATCATATACAAAATAGCGATGGGCTGTTTTATTGTTTCGCTGATACTTTTGTAATTTTGAAAAATAAACTTCTTCCACTCCACACTATAGAAAAAGTCTATATCTATATGCTATAGATAAAGTCTTCGGAACAAGTAAAAAAAATGTCAGTTTGTAAATAAAAATGATGTTGCTATTTAGAGTGTTAGAAGAAAGAGAGAGAGAGTAAAACATAGCAATTACAATAGCAATAATAGTAATTCACCAAATGAAACGATTGAGAAGCTCGATAGCTTATACTCGTATGTAGGGTTTCTCGAATACCGAATGATTGGCCGTGAAATTTTATAAAACTTATTCTTTGCTAGATTTAGGACGAACATCCTCTATTTAATATGTGTCACGGTTATACGTGTATTCTTAGATTCAAGCGTGTAGTCAACACTAGAAAGTATAGAAAAATATAGGTCTCATTAAAAAGGATCAGTGAGATTTTTTTTTATATATTTAGGACATAGAGGAAAGTGGTCAAGTTTCTAGACTATAAAAACTACACTACATTCATAAAATTTCATTAAAGCTAATACCCTATATACAGTATGTAAAGAAACCCTGTCCAATACTTGAAGGAGTGATTAGCCTGTCGATATGAACAACTTTTCCTATGGGATCAAAGCTAGGAAGTGGGAGCCGGGAACTAAAAATTACATTTTTAAGCAAAAATGTTCGTCAGCCCGGTAAATTTATAATGGAACGTAAAAAAATTTAGTTCCCAGCATTGGTTTAACAGGGTTTTCTTTTCATATTGTAAGTACATACCAACATACTTTTATAACTAAGTTATTTTCTCAGTGCTAACTTAGCTACAAAGTGCCCTTAACTTCGATCATGGAATATATGATCGAAGGCCCTTAATAATAATTATTTTACATCTTTACAGCAAGATGCATCGAGTTTCAAGTCCATCCGTCTCGTGACGTCACTGGCGTTCTTCGTGGCCATGATTATTCAGCTTGCGCTGCAGTGCTTCACGGCAAATGAACTGACGTTGCAAGTGAAGCTCTCTCTTCTTTTTTGCTGATAACAATTTGTTTGTTTGTTATCGACGTGACTAACACCTGATTTTTCAAGTTATCTAAAAGCATCTGACGTAGGGACGTAGGTTATCAAAATTGCTAGGCATCTACGCAGGGCCGGATTTAGGGGAGGGCTACCAGAGCTTAAGCCCCGGGGTCTCCACACAAGATGGGCGCCACAAGACTTAGGAAAAAAATTAAATTCAAACTAGTAAAAATCTTTTCGTTTTTAACGTTTCATATGTTTATTTTCGTTTTTATTTACTTTTACTTACAGCAAACAAAACAATCTTACTTGGTTTCACAATAAATTATTCATTTTATTTGGTAAATAATTTGGGGCCAAGACCCTCTCCTTTGTTGCCCCGAGGCCTCCAGGCCTCTAAATCCGGCATTGTATCTACTTGATTAACCTATGTACATGGTGATTTATGAGCTAGGTTCTTATCAGTATCATTGTGTGTAAAGAAACAGACAGAACCACCAATTTATATAGAAATAATCGAAAGTTAGTAGTAGTAAAGTTCGCCGGATACTAGTGGTACACGTATCAATAGATAAATAGAATAATATAACATTTATTAAAACTACGACTATGTGTAAAAGTAGGTACCTATACCTTCTTTTTTCTTATGCTCGTAAAAGTAGGTATCTACAGTATATAGTCTTTATATGGGCAGTATTGATCGCTTACCATCAGGTGACTCGCAAGGATAGCCCTGCAACCATAAAAGCTAAAGAAGTATGAGCATAGAGAAAATGGATCTAGAATTAAGTAGTTTTAACTTGACAACACAGATCCAGGCTGTCAAAAGTGATAGATGCCATTATTCTCTTAACGCGCATATGCTTCAAATTTAACGTTACAGAAAAGCGCATTTTTTTTAAATCTATGCAGAAAAGTAACTGAGGTGTTAAACGCGATCGCGCTCTATGTGCATCTTCGATTTACTATACCTAATCAGTGTAGTCATAGGAGCGCAGTGAAAACATAGATATGAAATGTACGTAGAACCGTCAATTACAATTGTTTTAAACTTTGCTTTTCCTTTTCTTCAGTGGACAGACAGGTCCTTCAACGATTATATAGGTAGTATGTCCTAATCTCAAACTGGACTACAATAGATTCATCCAAATAGCACAAATTACATTACAGACATCAGTATTAACTGACATTTCAACCGATGTATATCCAGCTTCTCCAATGATTAATCTGTACGCCAAAAATCTTGAACACAGAACCGATGTCGAAATTAGATTCATTGATATTTCATCGTCGTCGTCAGCAATCTTTGATTCATTTAGTGTTACCCTAAAATACCTTGAATATGACACCCATGTTTAGTGTTTATGAAAAGCTGTGTCCACCATCTTGAAAATTATTGACGTCACAAAGGGGCTAATCAGCTGTTAAACGCGCTAATGCTTGCAATGTGCATCTCCGATGAATGTGAGTGTATAATAGGAGCGCAGTAAAACATTCAAAATGTATACCTAATGTTAAACTACTAAATAAATTAACAGGCGTTTATACACTAGATACCAAGGGATTCAATATGCATAATTTACGCCAAATAAGGCTGATAGTTCCTCCAACACAAGTCCAGCCTGTTGAGAATTCATTCAATTCGTTGAGAATTCGAATCACAACTCAGTGCATTAGTATGAACTAACGTTGCAAGGGAGTTATTGAGGTGTTAAACGCGATAACGTGCGCAATGCATCTTCGATCTACACAGCAGTTATGCATAGTAAATGTAAATATAGAACGTCAATTTCGAGTTAGAATAAATGCCTACTAACTCTTAATGTTTTGATATAATTGTTTGTCTGTGAAGTCGATTTACAGACAATAATTTTACGTGATTACGGCGGTAGAGAGATAGATGCGTCACAATCCGAACGCTTCCGATAGATGCGACACAAGTCAAACGCTTAGGCCGATCGTGCCTCTCTATCGCTTGTCTCCGCGCTCTCGCTTGCACCCGGAACGTGACACTTTTCGTGCGTGCAGCCGGCGTTCATCGATTTATAAGACGTTATCACGTCATAAAATTATACCTAAATTATTAAATATTAAGTATATAGCGTTTGCCTTTTTTCAGGCGGCCGGCGTTAGCGACGCAGTAATGCAAAGCAAATGGGAGCAAATGCCACCAAGGCACCGCCGTCTACTTCTCATGGTGATGATGCGAGCCCAGAGACCTCTAAGGCTATCTGCTGCAGGCTTTGCTTATATGAACAACGACTGCTTCTTAGCTGTAAGTAATATTGTTATGGACGAAAATGGTAGCAAAAGCCGCCTCGACTCCGCCAATACTTATCTGTTGATGCGAGCCTGAAGGCCTCTGACGCCTGTGCTGTGCGGCTTTGCTTATATGAACAACGACTGCTTCTTAGCTGTAAGTAATATTTTTATGGACAAAAATGGAAGAAATGCGGCTTGACTCAGCTGTTTGTTTCTCATAGTGTTAATGCGAGCCCAAAGGCCTCTGAGGCTCTCTGCTGCAGGCTTTGCTTATATAAACAACGACTGCTTCTTAGTTGTTAGTAATATTTTTATGGACGAAAATGGTAGCAAACGCCACCTCGACTCCGCCAATACTTATATTAGTGTTGATGCGAGCCTAAAGGCCTCTGAGGCCTGTGCTGTGCGACTTTGCTTATATGAACAACGACTGCTTCTTAGTTGTTAGTAATATTTTTTTATAGGCGAAAATGGGAGTAATTGCCATCTCGACTTCAGCTGTCTATTTCTCAGAGGCCTCTGAGGCTCTCTGCTGCAGGCTTTGCTGATACTAGTAGTACCCTTGAACTTAAACCTCGCGAACATTTGTTTTTATCTATACCTATTGATTTGTCCGTATGTATTTATTTATACTTAATCCATACTTATATGCGAAAGGAACTCTGTCTGTCTGTCACCTTTTCACGCTTCGAATATAGAACCAATTTGGATTAAATTTAGTATGGAGGTAGTTTAAGGCCCGGGTAAGGACACAGGGTACCTTTAATCATTTCAGGAACTTCTACTGTTCCCGAGGGATTGACATTAACGGGAGCGAAGCCGCGGGCAATGACTAGTATCTCATAAACAACTCAACGATTTTGATGCCCAACGAACTTGAAAATTATTATCTATCAAAATACCATTATACATTCCAAATATCACCTTAATTCGATGCACGGCTTCGAGAGTTATTGCGATACAAACATAGCTACATAAAAACATACAAAAAAGTATTTTTACTCCCCAACTCGACTTGAAACCTTGCTATGAACAACGGCTTTTTTGTAATTTTTTTAAACAAGCAAATGGGAGCAAAATTGGTGATGATAGAGTCCAAAGACCTCTGAGGCTCTTTGTCGCGTTTTGCAATATATATGAATCGCTATTAAGTATATCAAACTCTAGATAATTTACGTTTAATATATTCTATCAGCAGTATAAACATTTTCATTTTCAGATTATGAAGGCAGCATACTCCTACTATGCAGTTCTTAGCCAAAAACAAGTGTAGGACCAATGAAACGCAAGAAGCAATTCATAATTTATTAGAAACTTCAGTACCACAATAGAATTAGATTAACGTTGATTCACGTGACTACAATCTATACTATCACAGATGTTCTGTAGATATAAAATTATATTAACTACACTAATAAATAACTTATCATTATTATGTGGTATTACTCTCAAAAGCCAATGCAATCTTTGTTCATGTTTTGTTTCCACCGGAGATAAAACCTAACACATTCATGACTATACGAGGAGTTAATAGCAAAATAACCAGTGGCCAGTGACGTGCACAGTCACACGTTGTCACAGAGGAGAATCTTATCCATGTGATGACCTGACTCTTATCGACGAGACAGGCTACTGGCCCTCAGTACTGGCCGTTCTTCAAATCTTACAAAAAAACATACGCCAACGAAATTTGAAAAGTGTTCGTCTTATCAAAGATATTTATTTCACGCAATAGGGTAGACACTGTCTTCTTATCTACATGGACTGCACGTCACTGCCGTTAGCCATATAAATACAAAAGAAGTAACATTAAAAAAAAATACTTTTTTAGACTCGGCACTTCTCAATTATTTTTTTTTTGTATCACTGACAATATTTTTTATGAATATGGCTGTTAATCTTTAATAAAGATGTAAACGAAATAGGACAAAGAAAGAAGGCAAAAATGCATTAGCTTTAGGCCTACAAAGATGAGACACTAGAGCCGTTGATGATAATTGTATTGTGTAGAATAACATTTACAAAGGTTGTACTAAGTCGAATGATTGTCAACACACTCTTGAATAAAACAAATTCTTTGCGAATAATATTGTTAATATATAACGCAAGCCCGTTCCATAAAATTTTTTGTTGGTACATTTCTAAAACTTCTGACAAAGATATTATTCTTATCCCGAAATGCAGTACAGTAGATACTTACTCACAATACCTATTCCGGATTGCTTTTTCTTCTATAATTTCTCGTTGTTTCATATTAGCGCATATGACTTAACATGTAGTTGAGTATGCTTTGTAGCAATCATATCAATGCCAATACAATAGGGCCTATTGTATTGGCATTGGTATGATAAATATATATAACAGGGCACGAGCAGGCCGTATACGCCATAGATGAATATGTATACGCTCACTCACTCACATATATTATATAAGAACCTATAACAAAACAAACTGAAACGGTTTTAAAGGTTCACTCCTTGTTACTAAACAATTTTACTCAAGTAACTTAAAGTTACATTCTTTACACAAATCGAGCAAGCTGATTTCGATACGAAAGAGAAAAGTGTTCATGTCATGAATTTTTGTAAAACCTTATTTATATTGCATACAATAGGTACATTGAATAACTGATGTTAATTTTCATAGTTCCAGTAACGGAGGTTTTGGAGTCACGGAACGAGGTCTTTCTGGTCTCACTTCCAGTATTGTCATTTCTTCAGATCTGAAAACGTAAAATTATATATATATATATATATTTTTTTACAAATACTTTATTTAAAATATACTCCTTTGAGAGTTCATCAAGTATTACGCCGTAAAAACAAAGGGTCAGCAAATATGATTTTTACAAAGACAAGGGCTATATTCATTACAAAACGGTCTATGCTATAAAACACAAATTAAAAGGTATTTTGTGAAAATGATACCACGAATTACGAAAAAATAAGATGGGAAGCTTTATTTTCTTTTGCCAACATGGAGAAGATACTATGGTTAAACATTGCTAACATCTGCCTCTTCATGAGCTTCGCCGGTTCATAGTTTGATGCGTAGGAGCCAACGGTTTACTATATGACAGCATGGATGCTGTAATATAATAAGGCGACAGTCTTGCTGGCCGGCTGTCTATATTGATTGGTCTTAAATAGATTTTGATTAAGTCCTTAAAATAAGGGCCCATAAAATTTTAAAATAAGGGTCATACGTTTTAAGGTGACTTGAAAAATCTGACACCAGTCCCTGTAGCATAACACGCGAGACAACGTTTATCGACTATTAAATTACCATCTTGTTTTTCGTAATTATTCCGTTCATCGCACGATATAAACGGCGTCGCGGGCGCCATGCTGCGGGCGCAGCATTGGCAATTATAATTCAATTATTTGTAAGCATAATGCAGTTTACAATCGATTAAGTTATAAATAGGTAACAATACATTAGCTTTATTAGTCTATTAACTTACAACTTACACTTAGCACTTAGACTTGCCTTAGCAACTTACACTCACATAAAAAATTAAATATCTTGCTTGAAAAAAATTACCTCTCTTCAGCAGACTGCGCGGCATTGTAGAACACGTCAGGCAGAGGCGAGTCGTGTTGACTGAGCAATGAACTTCCAGCCCTTGGGGAGTGAGGCCCGTGGGTCGCGTGGGGTGAAAACGGCACCGCGGCGCGGAGTGCTGCTAGGACTAGGAGCATACCACCTGGATAACCAAGCCTTTTATGTATTTACGGAGAAATCAAAAAATCTTTTTGACAAAACAAGAAAACTAAAGTGGAAGTGGATGGGACTTATGATGAGAACAACGGCTGATAAATGGATTGGGAAGGTAACCGACCCCTCAGAATTGGACCACGGACGGAATAGAGGGAGGTAAATAACCAGATGGGAGTATGACCTGCCAAAGGGCTGTAGACTTACACAAGATGGAAACATTTAGAAGGTTCCTCGAGCTTCTTCCAAATGTTACAAGACAGCCAGACCAATAAGGCGAATAAGCCCATGTCACAAGACAGCCAGACCAATAAGGCGAATAAGAAAAAGTATAACAACTAGTTTAATTTAAAAAATCTAGAAAACCCGTCTGACCATCAGCAGTTTAACCACTGCGCCACGGAGGCAAGCTCCGTGGCGCAGTGGTTAACATGCCAGCCTGCGGCACGACGTTCCATCCTGGGTTCCATCCCCGGTCAAGGCAAGATGTAAATGATATTTTTCAGATTGACCTGGGTCTTGGATGTTTATCTATATTTGTATTAAAATTATATTTAGTTGGTCTGAGATAGATAAAGAAAAGAAACCAAAAAGGAGGTTAACTAAATGTATATATTCGTATTCGATTGTATTTATATTCCGCCACTGCAAAATATACAAAGACAAAATATAATTATTCATTACACTACGGATAATAGATCCAGCAGTAGGCATAAATATTTGCAAACAACAGGCCGACAAAACGAATACCGCAAATCATTTAAAGCTGGTCAGCCAACGTTTTCAAATAGGTAATTGTTTAAACACATCACACCAGCAATACTAACAAACTCAATGTGATATATATTAAGGGTAATCGTTATGAAAAATCGATCTCTGTGAATTAATTTCCCGAACACCCGAAAAAAGAATGATTTTTCTTTACTGGTCTAGTTACAGTAACTACGAATTAGTCTTAACTAAGTCTCCAAAAGTTACTCGATTTGAACTTCATTGAACATAATTGACCCTCAAATTTCATTCAGAAGCTTATTTTAGCCAGTGTCTAGTCAACGAAATGATGGTGTAATTCATTTCACTGGTTCGCCGGAGCCCCTGGCGACAATCCACTGGTTTGATCATATACGACGCAGCAAAACGAACAAACACCAGGCTGCTAAGTAAATCTCACTACAGCTGCACCATGACTATACTACCTATACTTTATTTTAGTTATTTGTAAATATGCGCAATGTTTTACTTTTATACAACAAAAGTAGTATTATCTTCTTGTTTGAACGGTTTCTTCTACGTGCAGCTGAGTTGCACTGCGTAGAGGAAAAAATATAGGCATAGATGGGAAAAAATAGACTACGTATAATTAGTATCATTGTACGTAGTATTTTTATAACCCATATGTACTGTAAATCATATTTAGGTGTCTCAAAAAGCTGATATGTACGCATATTATTTAAAAATCTTAGAGTAAGCTAAATGGTGTCATGGTAAATCTATTGTATGTAGTAGGTATTGTAAAAATAACATGCAGGTCACTGTATAATTTATCTATCGCAAATAATTGTTCAGTTAAAAATGTTTTCTTCACCATTCAAGATGGTACTCCTACATTCTCAAGTGTCATCTAGCGTAAATATTACATGACCTCTTACTAAACGTATATTTTATACATTTAGTCAATTATTTCATAAACAATTAAAGATTGTGCCAAAATTAATTAAAATTTAATTGTAAAACCATAATTTACATAAGACCTAAAAACATGACAAAAGTGCAATAAACGTAAGCATTAACTGAATATTAAACGATATCTGGGGCAGGATACTAAGAATCAATGGGGACAAACCAGTATCATAACATGTATCAATAGAGACAATGATACAGGTTTTTCTTGTTCTATAGAAAGATCCCCAAAAATGGGCACATTAATACCAAAAAAGAACCTTGGTAAACCAAAGGTGACGAAGATTAAACACCTTTGACGCCTGATGATGTTTTTTCTTCGGCAGCTATGTTAAATATTGCGTTTACGGGAATATTATTTATGAATATTTCATACCTTTAAAATGGACTTTTCCTACCATTTTTTGCCAAAATTTGACAGTCTTTTTGTGCTAGATGCTTGCATAATCAGAAACATTATTAGAATTCTACTTTTTATGCAAGTTCCTTATTAAGACTACTCAGTAAATTCCTCTCAGAACTCAAACGTCTAGATGGAGTGAAAGACTAGAAAAAGACACAAGGAATCAAGAAGGCAATGCCCGAAACAGAATGAATTAAAGCTACTGATATGGGCCAAATAACATCCACGTCTGTTGGTCCTTAAATGTTCATAAATCATGATGAACCAAACTCGATGAAATACTTACCTGCTACAGTAGCAAGCAGTGAGAGATTGGCGAATAATATCGCCGTAGCCGCGCACGCGTAGAAAGGTGCGCGCGCTCTTCCACACGACCACCGTGTGAAGTCCCAACATCGAAGGGACAGGGTGTATTCTCCCCGTCTGCAGAGCAGGTCCACGAACAGTGCTGCTACCCACATGGTCTCCAGGATTAGGACTAGAGCTGAACCCACCCTGCATGCAATAAGTATAAATGTTAAACTAAGTAGGTACGAGTACATTATGATTTTCATTTCTTTTTCTATGACAGTCTAGACGTGCTAACGGACACAAGATAAAATAAGACTACTATTATAACAAACATTTCTCTCACGTATTTTTTGCCAGTATAGCCGACAAGTTTCAGCCAATTCAGATAGCCATCTTCAGAACAAGGGTCACGGACCTCACGATACGGCAGTCGTTCGAAGACTCAGTTGTCGTTGATACCGACTAAAAATAATTATGTCTTTTAATACTACGATACCCTAAGATCCTTATTTTATAGGAGTCTATGGCCACAGTTTCTTCTTTCTCTGTTTCTTGCGCCTTCCGGTTCAGGATAAGATCCTACCTAACCTATCCGTCCCTTTCCGATTACATGAAAAGCATACATCCACAAAATCCTAGGCGGCCGACCGTAAAACCTTTTACATTATGTTTATTATTTATTTCTTTTTGATTATATTTTGTTGTTCTTGATAATCATTTTGCAGCATGAATACTAATAACATACTTATAACAACATACAAAAATAAACTTTACCTTCCCTCTCTAAAGTTTGATTGAGGCTGATTTAATCATGTCGTTTAATCGTGTCGGGTCGTGGGTTCGATTCCCACCGGTGGGCATACTTTGTTTAGTTGTTTCCAGTTTGGTTAGGACATCGCAGGCTTGAATCACCTGATTGTCTGATAATAAAGATGATTCCGTGCTTCGGAAGGCACGTTAAGCCGCTGGTCCCGGCTGCCATCTGGTAGTCGTTAAAGGAACCACGTCAGAGGCCGAGAGGCGGTTCCGAAGAACTCTGACACCAGGGTGTGCATGGTCGATTGACCGTGACACCTACTCGAAATGATGATGATGAATCATGTCGTAGTCTGTCTCTCTTAAATCAATATCACTGTCTGTTCATATGTATGCTTAGATCTACGCAATGGATTTGGATGGGTTTCTTTTTAAACAGATAGAGTGATTCAGGAGGAAGGTTTATATGTATAATTTATCGCACGCGTGCGAAGCCGAAGGCGGGTGCTAGTACAATATAAGGATAAACAAAAAATCTGCCGGTTATGCTATTTGCATAAAAATTGTATCGTCACGTAGCAATTATCTACTTCAATAAACTTGACCCCTTAAATCATAAAGCAACGTAACTTCGGATCACCCTTTTTGCACGATGATCTTTATTCAAAACGAATGTTTTATGAGGTTTTATGAATGCAATTCATCGTCTTTTCTTATGGCAGTTAGGTACTGAGTTTCTTGTACTGATATACAGATATACTCGAAGCAGACAATGTTAGGATCGCAAAGCTAAAGGTATATTAAACGATCAGGGACCATTATATTAAACAGTGAACAAAAAGATGGAGTCGTAAACAGTGACAACCTTCCTATTTCTTTGAATCCTGAGGATTCTTACGCAGATGAAGAAAACCAGTAATACCCGTACCCTTGATCGACTATTACGATTTCCGCGAGAACTGCTTTCTCCCGTTAAAGTACTCTACATTTTACCAACTCTCATGCCAAAAGCAACTTAGAAATAAAATAAAAAAAAAAGCATTAACACAGATTTAAAAAAATGGGAGCAGCGTTGGTAGTACGAAGCGAAAGAAACTGTCACCAACTCGCCTGCCAAAAGTGGTCAGTATAGCAATATCCTCTCATGAAACCAAGAATCACTGAGAGACGCCTTTGTCCAGTAGTGGAAAAGATATTGATGAAAAAAATGGTAGAAGACACATTTACAAAGGTTCGATTCTCATTTCTAGATTATTTTTGTCATCGACTTATACAAATTTTGTAGTAGGTACGCGACGTCATAAATTTAATATTTGCCCAAGATCGCATAAACCTTGCTTTTACTTATCACCTCGCTGTCATTTTTCGGGGTAATGAATAAAAGGTGCAAGTAGGGTTGCCTCACCCGAGTATGCATATCGCACGTTTCTGTACTTGGCCAGATATCTTTATAAATGTTTGTTGTCCACTATTATTATGCTATTGCTTGCCAGTTTTCTAGAATAGTTAAATAAATGAATCTGGTTATGAAAGAAAATGTTTCTGTTGAACTATAAATAAATGTAAAAACTTCAATTATTGAACGTACAATTGATATTTTTTTAGGTAAAAACCAGACTTTAATTTAACCAAGTACTGACCCGATTTTGATGTATATGTCATGGCATCAATTGGAAAGTACGGGTACCTTATCAAATGAAAAAAAACGTCTAAACGTTTTCAAGTAATCCCAAAATATGCATGAAAAAAAACATAAGATACCAAAAAAATCACATCCTCGGTAAAAAAAATAATGTGGTTTAAGTTAAGGATACTTACTTATACTTAAAAATAAGTAGTACCCCGTTAACCCGTCAAGACACTTTAGTTTTTTTTCTTTAGACCCGGAGGACATTTTATAATGTCATGCAGTTTTTGAGAGGTTAAGTATAAAGCAGTTAAATAGAATTGGGCCTCTGGGTTAAATACACGGTCTGCTACCGCAGCTACGCTTATGTAACATTGTATGAACCATGTATCACATTGAAATACAAATATGTAATCTTTTACTGCTATTGCATAAATAATTTAAAATATCTTCATTCAATCATCGAGTTAAAAAATATTATTTTTAAAATAATTACCTCATATGCTAAACACTTGTTTTATCTTTAGGTGTCAGTATTTTTCTTTTTAATGTCAACTTTAAATTCTGGCACAGGCGCAACTTACCTAATGCCAGACGGAGTTATTGTGGCCAATCTTCAAAAGCCGTAACTTAGTCCAATTTATCGAATTTATCCGGATGCCTGTCAGCCCTACGTGCAAGTCGCACGCATAGACATGAATTTCAGAACCGGCAAAACAAGTTCATGCTTTTGCGACCTCTGTGAAATTGCGCACTTATACTTCGTGCTCATAGCGTAAATTGGCACGTAGAAAATGATTAATGTGTATTTAGCAAAATTTATATCGTATCATGCTTGTTTCCGTGATGTTAAAGAAATAAAAGCTATATAGATTGATGATTTTAAATTACCTGGAAGTGTTTTGGTGTTGGAATCGGAGTCCCTAGAAAAGTAAAAATGATGAAAAAATTAAGCCTCCCATACAAATTCACCGATGAGCTGGTCAAATTTCTATGGGAAGTCTAAGTATTATTACTTTTTTTTCTTGCGGATGTATATTATATTAGGGATTCTGATTCCAACATCGAAATGTTGCCAGGTAATTCAAAATAAGCCTAAAGTAAATAAATAAATATGGACAAATCACACAGATTGAGCTAGCCCCAAGGTAAGTTCGAGACTTGTGCTATGGGATACTAACTCAACGATACTATATTTTATAATAAATACATATATAGATATACATCCAAGACCCAGGTCAATCTGAAAAAGATCATTTTCCATCTTAACCTGACGGGGATCGAACCCGGGC